>CM035428.1:10956874-11556874 GCA_020310875.1 Ceratopteris richardii
CAGTTCTTTTTTTGTTGCTACTGTTCCAAGGCTTTGTGCCTTCTACTTCAACACAAGGATGAGTCTATCTTGTTATTTAGGTCAATTTTTGATTTAGGATTTCTAAAACCCTAACTTCAGAATTAGGGTTTGTTGAGCAAACAGTTCTAAAACTGTTTCTATTGACTTCAATTGCACATACACACACTCTTCAAACCTCTTAGGCACTTTATGCACTAATTCTTGTATCTAAAACCATAAATTCACCTAGATTCAGTTTTGTATAAGCATACATTCAATTTTGTATCATTTGCACATTGTAATTTGACATCCATATAAGTTAGTATAGGTAAGCATTCAGCTTATTATTATACTTTGACAAATTGTGTATTCTCTCTCTATTTCTCATTCATCTAATTTTGAGTATTAAGGTGCGTATGCTAAGGTTCATGTGTTGGAAGATACTGTAAACTTGTGAATATTATTATTAGGGCCTGCCTCACTTCCAACATTAAAAGCAAACAATTGGTATCAGAGAAGGTGGAAATAGTGTATATAGAGCATTGCATTTATAGAAAGATGTTTGGAATGCAACCTTCCACAAGAGGGATTGCACATATTCTAGTCAATTTTAGACAAAGTCAATCATGGTCAAACCAAGGTCAAAGATGATCAAAATTGGTCAAAATATGCAGAAAATTTTTATTGCGTATTTGAAAAGAGCACATCAAGAACTATCCAATCATATGTCACATATCAGATGTGGAGGAGTTTTGAGGGTTCGAAATCCAAACCCTAATTTCAGGGCAAAAGATGTTTTTCATTAGTTTTAGATCAAGAGCTGAGATTGAAGCTACAAAAAGTACAAAAATCAATGGTCGAAACCTTTCCAAAACAAAAGCGAGCAATAGCAATGTTAAAAAATAAAAAAATAATAAAAAAATAATAAAAAAATAATTTTTGCTACAAATCGGGGGGGATGTTTTTTAGTTTTTTTTTTTGGCTTTTTTTTCAGTTTTCTTTTTAGGAGCACACAAAAACTATATAAGAAGTACCATACTAACCATGATCCATCATCTTTTGGATGCTCAACTTTGAGCTAGGCTATGGATGTTTGTCTTCAACCTTGGTGGAATTGGATTTAGGGTGTTATGTGGAGAACTCCTAGGAGAGAGGTGTGAACCACCTCTTAGACTTTATTAGATGGGCTCACACATGAGTGCCAAGTGGCACCCATGTGTGTAGCCATTTGGGAGTACTTTTATGTGGGAAGAAGGGATTAATGGACATGGTACGTGGCTAGGCGGTAAGAAGAGACATCAAACTCCATGTGATCGATCCGTTTTCTTAGCCGGGGATTATCTTTGTCTTCAACAGCATAATTCGTGCAAGGTTAACCCAAAAACGAGGGGGCTCATCAGGGACTACAACAACTGATATCGGAGAAGGAGATGCACGACGTCCAAATAGAGCTTCCCATGCGCTCGGACAGTGAAGCCAAGCACCCACGCTCACGAAGAGAGAGAGTGTCAGGGGAGCACTAGATTATACTCTCTGACTACAATAGACAAGATTTTGGAAATATACTTCTGATTACAAGAATACCCACGTAGGGAAAATAGTACAGGAATATGTAGCTGATACAAGAAGTGCCACAACCTGGGACTATAGGTATAGATAACTCAGCTAGAGATGATACAAGAGATTCACAACTCAGGATCGTAAGTATGGAACAAGATCTCTGGAGTAGAAGAACTCCCTTCTGGGAGATGAACTAGATATAAGAAAAAACTCGACAAGATCTCGTACTACGAGATTACAAGAGGACAAGACTAGATGTCTAGGACAGGATTGGAACAAGGAACAAGACAAGAAGAGGAACTGGAACTTGGAAAGTACTTACTTGGTTGTCACGACTCCTTGAGCTCCCAAGACTGGTATTGGCAAGGCTGAGAACGAACGTGGCCCAAGCCTCCTTATATAGGATTTCAAGGGCAGTTCTTTAGGGCGGTTGCGAACTCATGATGTCATCAATGATGTCAGCAAACCGAACAGGACCTCTGGTTATCAGAATTCAGCAAATGGACAATCGATCTTAGGGTTTTGACACATTCCGGATGCATTGGAAGCATTAGTTTCTCCTAATTCTGAACCAATCATGAGATATATGATTCACATGGAATCTAAGGTTCAGGATGGTTTCCTTTGTCCATGACAGAGGGAGCCTCTCCTCCCCTCCTGTCCTCCTCTTGGGCGAAAGAGTGAGGTCTCTAGCCCCTCTTTTATACTCCAAAATTTGCGCTCTTCTCCCATATTTGGGATAAAGCCTCCTCCATCGATGGCCACTCGTGAGTTTTGCTAAGAGCATCGAATTGATATACTAAAGAAGGTAATTGAAACACTTAAATTGGAATTTTTCTTCAAGTTTGGGGGGAGACAAGCTATGTTATGGATCAAGGAATTGGGGAATCTATGATACAAGGATGTATAATGGGCTTTGGACTTGGGTTAGGGGTTGTTAGCATAGCTAAAAAGGCTTCAGCTTCTCAGTTTTGAGCTTCCAAAGTCACCCATTTACGAAGAATCACTCTTCTGCTTCCTACCCTTGACATACCCACCTTTTCCGGACCATAGCTTGGTGATACGACATCCGATTTGAGAAATCTTTGTCACGTTCCGAAGCTACACTCCTAACAAGGCTAAGCAACAAACGAGGATTGATTTGGAGAAGATTTGGTCAACCAAAATCCCTCTGCAGTGCTTTAGAAGAAACTAGGTGACCACTCTCGGGCCTAGTTTTTCATCATTTGGCATCCAAATCAACTTTTTTCATTTGGAGTAGCTTCATATCTTTGAAGTACATGTGCTTGACTACATATTTTGGACTACATATTTTGGACTGGCGAGGGCTGTCAAAATTCAAAAGTGCTTTAGTTTGACTCAATTTGTTCATTTGAGGCCATTGCTATATATTTTTGGCGTCGTTCTTGTTGGTTTTTGGTGATTAGAACCTCCTCGGGCTAATCGGACATTTCAAATTTTCATTTGGGCCTGGCGAGGATTGAAGATCAACGCCTTCAGGCTTCAAAGATTGCTTGGATTTCGCTTCCGCAGCTTCATTTTGTACCAGGGAAGTGCTCTAGTGTCATATTTCTCTTTTTCTTGCATATTTAAATTTACTTCCATTCTTTTCACATATTCTAGTTAGTAAACGGAGGGAGTGAAACATGGACTCCAAGGGCAAACAAATTGTAGAACACGCTTCTCCATCTAAAGAACAATTAGAGGACCCTGATCATAGGATGGAAGAAATAGAACTTGAGCAGGAAGTTGAGGGAAAGCTAGAGGGAAAAGAGCCTCAACAAAAAGAGTATACTTATGAGGAACCTCTCGATGAGTTGTTACTCATGAACAATTTGCACACTTAAAAGAAGAGACCCTTAGGTTAGAGAGAGACATAGGTAGCATGAAATCTCTCATTGAGAAAGTCTCAAATGATCGCACTTGAGACACATGTCACCTCTTTCCTAGCTAGGAAGAAAAGAAAAACTCCTACTCTTCCTAAAGAGATGACTAGGAAAGATCTTTCTTTTTCTAGTAAGCACAAAGGAGAGAGCTTTAGGGAAGCTCCCCTCCTGAAAGACTTGAAGCCACCTACCTTTATAGGGGATGACCGAGATAGAAACAAGGATGCAATCTACACTTCTCTGCAAAAGTGGAATGATTTGCATCAATTGAAGGGCATCCCACCTGAGTACTGTGTGCTAGAGGCGAGTCTCTCGCTTGACCCGCGTGCTTATAAGTGGTGATGAGTCTTAAGGAGGCTAACTCTATCCCTACAGATTGGGCTCAGTTTGAAACTCTTTTCCTAAAAGAGTTTCTTTTTGAGAAGGAGGAAGAGAGGAATTGGGATGAGTGGGATAGGATCACCCAGAGAGGTAGACCTTTGACGGTCTACATATCCCATTATAGGGAGATCATTTTGAAACTTAAGGGATTAGAGCTTCCAGAAAACAAGAGGGTTTGTTAGGGGCTTAGATAAAGCCATAAGGAGAGAGATAAGAAGAAATGCACCGAAGAAGTTTGAAGAGGAGATCAAGTATGCCCAGATTTATGAGGACCATAACCGTCCTCAATACACTCCTATGGAGACTGATCAACCCCTCAAACCTCTTAGTATGACTAAGTTCAAGAAGAAAGTGCCATTAGGGAAAAACAAAATTTTCATTAAGAAACAGAGATCACAAGGGCCTAGGTTACCTACAGAGCAGTTTGAGAGGGCCAAGAGAGAGAACCTGTGTTTTAGGTATTTGTCTTTTAGCCATTCACAGTGGAACTGTCCACTCAAGAAGGGGGATGAAAAGAAGAAAGGACCAGAGAGTAGTACGGCTCCCGATAAGGGCAAAAAGGAGGTCCACCTAGTGCAGACACTTCCTATTCATGGAAGCTCTAGCTCCAAGGGAGTAGAGGTGATGCACCAGGATATTGAGCACACCTATTGTTTGACTCAGTCATTGTGGTCACCCCAGTTTGGACCACATGACTTGGTTAAACTTCATGGTAGTGTATACGGGACTAGGGTGCAGGTCATGACAGATGACTCTTCCACTCATAACTTCATAAACTATGCTCTGGTCAAAAAGCTAAAGATTCCCCAGCAGCCCAGTGCACATAAATACATAGTAGTGCACATAAATACATAGTATTTATGATGCAAGGGGAAGAGAAGAGGATATGGGATACTATGGTATCTAATTTGGAAGTCAAGATGAAGGATTATACAGACCACATGGACTTCCAAATCATGAATATGGAGGGGACAGACTTTGTGTTAGGAAGAGAGTGGCTATGGGGGTTGGGAGGCACACTTAAATGCAGCTATCAAAACAACACCCTTGAGTTTGAAAGAATGGAAGTAAATTTTGTATACAGGGAGAGAGAGATGTACCTAGTGCACCTCGCATCTCATCTTTAGAGTTGTATAATCTTTGTCATTTTCAACATGTAGAGGAGATCTTTTTATTGTATAGTCAGGACTTTGAGCATTGCACAGACATTTCATTTGATGTATATTTTCATGCTAGGAATGTAAATATGGAATGGACTTTTTACTATTCTTTCTTGCAAGGGTGTGTTGTTAAAAGTTTTAAAGATCTTATGTTTGAGTTTAGAGATGCTTTTCCCACTGACTTACCTAGAGGGCTACCACATGAGAGAGGGGATATTGACCGTGCTATTGAGGTAGTTACTAATACCAACCCTATTTGTAAGCCACCCTATAGGCTTAGTGTTTCTCAGCATGAGGAGGTTGAGAGGCAATTACAGGATTATTTAGATAAGGGCTTCATTAGACCTAGTAACTCACCTTGGGCATCACCAATGCTCCTAGTTAGGGAGAAGGACAGCACTATGAGATTATGTATAGACTATAAAGCACTAAACAAGGTAACTATCAAAAATAGGTTCCCAATGCCTAGGTTGGAAGACCAGTTTGACCAGTTTGATCAGCGACAGGCATAGTTACCTGGGACGGGGAACGGGTCTCGGGACGAGACGGTCCATGGGGGGGTTTTGAGACGGGGCCCGGGACGGGGAGGGGGGGAGGGGGACGGGATCTCGGGACGGGGCCGGTCCATAGGGGGTTTTGGGATGGGGCCCGGGACGGGGTCTTGAAGGCTGACTCCAGTCGTCCGAGGATAACATTTAATTGAAAATTCAGCTATAAAAAAAAAATCATAATTGAGTTAGTCCACTCAATAAGAAGTCACTATGCAGCCAGAATTGAAAATTCATAATTCATCTCGATTCTCTATACAATGTACATAGAAAATCGAGTACTAATCAATGCACAAAATTCAAATAAGTTAATAACATGTAAAATTTAAAAATTAGCTACTATTATTAATTCATGACAGATAATACATATCCAATGTCCATACAATGTACATATGAAATTCAAGTTTCAACCATAATATGATAGCATGTAAAATTCAGCCATGCCATATTACTCAATGCTTATATCCATATAACATGTACATTATAAACTTTAAAGTTCAGCTTGAGCCATAATTTAGAAGTTTAAATTTATACCCACATTCATATAACATGTCAAAATTCAGTCATAAGTTATAAAATCTATGATCATAAAATGATAAATGATATCCATAAACGATAAATCATAAAACATTAATTGTGAAGTACAAATGTCAAAATCCATGTCCATTATCAAAATGGAAAATCCATATGAAAGTGTAAACTAAAGAGACTATATACTATATAGTCACATCATATACATCTTCATGATAAAAAAGATTGTCAATATCATTAGTTACATGCTCCTCATTATCATGTGCCTCTTCTATGTTTTCCTCCTCCTCTTCAATGTTAGTTGGAGTGATGACATCATCTTCTTTCAACTCCCATTCTGTAAATGGATCAGCTTTATCTACTTTTGATAACATCTTTAAATTGCAACTAACATATACTAAGTCACTAGCCTTTTGAACACCAAGCCTATTGCGTTTTTTTGAGCTAACATTTGCATAAACACTCCATAATTGCTCCAAGCAAGATGAACTACATGCTTGGCTCAAGATACGAATAGCCAAAGCATGTAATTTTGGTGTGCTAGCTCCATAATCCTCCCACCATAGAGCACCACCAACACAAAAACGATCTTCTTCAAAGAATGAAGGAGGCCTTGCTTTCCATTTCGATAACTAGCTCATCCCGTATAGCTCTTCTTTCTATGTCACTTGGAACTAAACGCTCCAAGACTTTCATCCATCCACCCATCACCTCTTTATCGGTATATTGTTTTCCCGATTGAAACTCGGGATCCAATACATATGCAACTGCATGAAGAGGCAAATATTATGAATTCCATCGTGAAATGCATATTTTTGAAATTTCTTCAACCTTACAAAAAAGGACACACATAAAGTTAAAAATTAAAATAATAACAAAATTTATTATATGTATATATAATACATATATATATATAATTATTAATATCAATGATCATACATACTATGTATGACAAATGTGTGTACTATGTATGTAAAAATCCATAAAAATAAAATATACCTTTCTATATTATATCCAAAATGTTTTCTTTCAACGATTCAATCATAGAATCCATTGCTTCATAGATTTTTCCAATGCACATATTCATGGAATCTACAAGCCGTAAAAGATATATGATTGGTTTCACCATTTTATCAATGGTGTGTAATTCCTCCCACCAAGCTCCATTTTCAGCCAATTGAATTAGTTCCCTTCTTATTTGTGTGCGTGAGTCCCACAGTACAAAAAAATCGCGAATTTTTCATAAAATAAAAATCTTTTAAATCTCAAACGATTTAAACGATTTATTCGCGATTTTTAATTTTTTTGATTTTTATTTTCTCTATTTTGAGATATTATCATGCATTATATCCATATTACATGCGTTATAAATAAAGTTTATGATATATATTATTATATTAGAATGTTTTTTATGTGTATATACAGAAATTTCCAAAAAAAAAAATCTCAAAAATTGCAAAAGAATAAAAATCGCGATTTTTATTTTAAATCTCAGCGATTAAAACGATTAAATCGTTTAAATCCCGATTTTTAATCGCGATTTAAATCTCTCTATTTGTACTATGTGCGTGACTCCAACATACCTCCAAATTCATCACTAAGCAATAGTCCACGCACAACACCACTGCATACAGATAATCTATGAAGCATAATAAAATTATATGCAAAGCGAGTCTCTGAATACTTCAATAGAGCAAGTTTTGAACGCTTTGAAAATTCAGCCCGCACCTATTTCAATTTGCAAATGTCAAAATTAAGAAAACATAAGAAGATATAAAAACATAAGAAGATAAATCATAATATTCAATGAGTACAAGTAAAATAATAAATTACCTTTAAATGATTCAAGATGAATGCAACCATTTGATTTGCCTTCTCAATGGTAGGTGAAATCCAAGAGAGGCAACCAATATCCTTCAATAGATTATTTAGGCAATGTGCCATGCAAAATGATATGGTGATATGTGGATACATATCCTCAATAATATAGGAAGTTTCTCTATTTGTTGCCTCTCCATCCGTCACAATACACACTACATTTGATGGACCAACAATTTGATGCATCATGGGAAGAAAGAAAATACAAAATGATATGGTGATATGTGGATACATATCCTCAATAATATAGGAAGCTTCTCTATTTGTTGCCTCTCCATCCGTCACAATACACACTACATTTGATGGACCAACAATTTGATGCATCATGGGAAGAAAGAAAATACATCTCTCCTCTAGAGTAGGCAACTACTCCATGGATAGATCTCCGTCTCACATCGCTCCATCCGTCCACAATCAGAGATACTCCATTCTTCTCCCATGAACTTTTTACTGCAATGCATGCAGCCTCCACAACCCTCTTCTCTTTCTCTAATGGCATTGTGCGTAAAGTCTCTCAAGAGGGAGCCACATATGCCTCTCCATACTGACCAATTTTTTTCACCATGTCCTTGAAGTATGGAGACCTAAAAAGCAAACATTTAGGCTTTAGCAATTAATCAATGTATGTAACTTTGTAATACACATGTAGTATAAATATTAAATATGTATGAATGACATATGTAGTTACTAAAGTCTAATAATGTATGCATTATATCATGATTGTATCATGCATATATACTTAAGTCTCTAAATAAACAAGAAGAAATAATTACCGTGCTGCTCGAAAAGGAATGTGATCATGGTAGAAGTATCGTGCCACCGCTGTATCCACTTCTTCCTTCAAAATCGATTTCCAAGATGATTCCAATGTACTTTATTTTTTCCCAACATGAAATGATGATGTAGAGGGAATCGATGTACGAAAATGATGAGGAGTGGATTCTTCACGAGTATGATGTGCAGATTGTGATGCACATGACGAATCCTGCAAAGTATTTGAATGGGAAGTGGATACTCTCACAGAGGAAGCCTCAGACATTACCGTCGGATTCACAACATATTTTGAACTCCGTTCTCTGGCTTCTTTTTGAGTAGCCTCAAGAACACGACACTTGTCTATAAGAGGCTGCCTTTCAGCCATGGACAAAGTTGCGGTACAAAATCTCACTTGTTGACCCTCTTCATGCAAAAGATGAGCTTTTACCTTATGTATTCCACCGCTTCTATGATACCCACATCTTTTGCATGTCCATGCTTTAGCCCCCTCCCACCAACACCGACTTTTGGAGCATCAACTTCATCCCACCATGACCATGAACAACGCTTTTTGGATGAAATTTCTTGAGTGGGAGACGACGATGATGCCATGTTAAATATTCAGCTCTTGTCTATTGAGTCATGAAAGAAAAAAAGTTAGACGTTAAAAATTAAAACTTACAAGTTTATAACTCATACTTAAAAGTTAATATAACCACATGCACAATGACAAATTTCATGCACACACATATATGTCATATGATATAAGTATTATACATGCACATTGTTTATATGTATTTATAATATTCATGTGTGCACTATATTTGTGTGTGTGCAGTGTGCACTGTGTGTGTGTGTGTGTATTTATGTGCATTGTGTGCATTGTGTATGTATGTTTGTATGTACTACGTATTTATGTTTGGCGTTTTTGTACTATGTATGTATGCAGTATGACATATGTATGCATGTAATAAATTAATTATGCATGTATGACATGTGTATGTGTGTATTCACTATTTAGTATTTATGTGTGTGTGTATGCACTGTGTATATTTAATATTTATGTATGTTTCTACAATGTATGTATGTATGACTGTTGACATGTGTATATACATTGTATGTATGTATGACATCATCATCAATTATAACAGCTTCCCTCGAGAATTCACAGAGCAGAAGGTAGCAACGTCAAATGAGCAATGAGCATGACTGTGGTCACTAGTGGCCCGTAGGAAGCTCTGTAACAGTAGGTATTGGAGGCAAAATACTAAATCGTAACATACAATCATCAATCATCAATGTAGTAATGTACAATGTACATACCTTAAGGCTTACTGTCAAGTTTCAACTGAGGCTTGATTGAGTACTCTTGAGGGCCTGGGCCCTGAAGGCTGAGGGCTGAGGCTTTCAAATTTCAGAATCCAACTGAGAACTCTCTCTCTCTCTCTGTCGATGCTGATGTGAGCAGTGAGCATGTAGGCTGTAGCACAATTGGGACCAGAACGCATGCGAATCAACTTTGTGAGCATTAAAAAAAAGCGCTCCAAAATGGGCTTGGATTGGCCCCGTCCTCGTTGGGCGTCCCTGACAAGGAACGGGCTGTCCCCATCATTTGGGGACGCGTTCCCTGTTTGGAAGGACCAATCGAGACGGGGCCCATCCCCTGCCCAAAAAAATTTGCTTTGGACAATGGGGACGGCCGTCCCTGGTCTTTTTGGCCCCCGTCCCCCCGTCCCTTGTCACTATGGAATTAGGACAGAGGATGTTCCTAAAAGTGCATTCATGACTAGATATGGGCACTATGAGTTTCTCGTGATGCCTTTTGGTCTCACTAATGCTCCTTCCACTTTCATGAGGCTCATGAATAGTGTATTACGGCCTTATCTAGGGAAGTTTGTAGTAGATTTCTTTGATGATATTCTGATCTATAGTGGATCAGAACAGGAGCACTTGGACCACTTAAGAAAAGTATTCCAAGTGTTAAGGGAAAATTCACTCTTTGCTAAGGAGTCAAAGTGTGAATTTTTTGAAACAAAGGTTAGATACCTTGGGCATATAGTCTCCTAGAATGGAATCCAGATGGATCCTAAAAAAGTAAGGGCTATTATGGAACGGCCACATCCAAGGAACCTATGTCGGAAGTCAATGTATATATGGTCCACATTCTAGTAATTCTACATTTTGGACTTAGCATTTTTTGTACAGTTTGGGTAAAACTTTTTTAGGCTAGATAGATAAAGCTTGGCAAGAGCTATCTAGTGGTATGCTTCATTTTTCCATCAGAGTCGGATTAGGGAGATAATCCAAACCCTAATTCAGCACAAAATGAAGGAAAAGCAGTTCATGAGGTCCAAACTTAAAATTAGCTAGGTCATATGGTCAATGGGTCCAAAAGCAAGCGATCATAATAAAGCTAGCTCAAACTTTAGCGATCGCATATTTTAAAATCACGAAAAGCAAATTTTAACGATCAATTAAATGAAAACTGCGATAGTAGCTTTTTGAGCCAACGAGTAGAGATTTTCGCTATTTGCTTTATTGGGAGGTTATAAACCTATATAAGAAGCATGTGGGCACACTCTTGGACACAACTTGAGCCAGCTCTTGGAGTTCTGAAGCTTTGGAGGACCGAGGTGCAATTTTGGTGAAGGAGAGGCTACTCTCTTGGAGCAAGAGGTCTTTTACAAGGTGGTGGCAGCTATCTTTTGTAAGTTAGCCTTATATTCTGTTTTTAGGGTTTTTATACCCTGATTTCAGAATTAGGGTTTGCTGATTTTCAGATTTGTTGCTCTATTTTGTGAGAATTAGGTTCGCTTCGTTGCTCATTCGCTTCACACACACTCAGATTATAACAGCATAATCTGAAATTTGTATCATCATCTTCTTGGCTATTCTTCCATTAGTGAGTGCACCACATCATATGGTTGAGTAGTACTCCCATGTTGTAATTTGGACATCTATTTTTTAGTGAGTAAGCATCCAACTTACGTCCCCTATACTCGTCTCAAGATTTCTCTCTTTCTATCTCTCACTTATCATCTTAATTAATTAAGTGTGTATGCTCAAAGGTTTTTAGTATCGGAAGGATCCTTGGGCCCCAAATTCCAACACTTGGTATCAGAGCATAATTGGCATACACACTTAGTTAAGATGAGTGATTAGAATTGAGATTGAGGACAAGTTGGATGGATCTTCTAATCATCCCATGTGGAGTTTCATGATGATGAATTTGTTAGTGACAAAGGATTTATGGAGTATCGTCAATGGATCCTTAACAAGACCAAGACGAGAAGGCGAAGAAGGGGCTACAACAGCTTCAAGAGGTACTGGAGTTACTATTACAAAACCAACTGAAGAAGAGGTAACCACTTCTACATCCAGAGTCACAGGTAGGTCTTTACCTACAGTTCCTCCTACTGAAGATCACGCAAGATGGGATGCTAGAGATGCATTAGCACTTTCATACATAGCAATGAGTGCCAAAAGGCATATTCTACCACAGATCAGATCTTGCAGAAGTTCTAGACAAGCTTGGTTGAAGCTTGAGAATCTTTTTCAGACCAAAAATCCTGTAGGAAAGCTCACTTGAGGAGACAACTAGCAAATACAAGGATGAAGGCTGGTGAGTCAATTCAAACCCACATTACGAGACTCGTTGACTTGAGAAATCAACTTCTAAATGTAGGAGTTGAGATATTTGATGAAGAAATGGTAAATACGCTGATAAATTCACTTCCTATTTCATATCGGTCTTTCATAACCACTCTTACCCTTACCACAAGAGATAGAGAGGTTACATTTGGAGAGTTAGAGTTTTTGTTACTTCAAGATGAAGATCAGTTGAAGGGAGTGGAAGAGAATGAAGAAGCACTTTTATCTTCATCAAAGGGTAAAAAGAAGAAGAAGGAGAAGAAGGAAAAGCAATCCATGAAGGAAAATAAGTCCCTTTCACCTTCTAATTCAGATTCTCTACATCTAAAGAGAAGTCTTCTACGAAGAAGGAAGTAATATGTTTTTACTACAAGAAACCTCGACATTTTAAGTCAGCATGTTATAAAAGGATTGCAACAGAAAAGAAAAAGGCATCAGGTAATGTTGCAGAAGATGATAAAAAAGGGAAATCTCAAGGTGATTCTTATGCCTGTATCACCATTGAGGAAGTAGCTTTTGATAAAGAAGCTTTACAAGTTCTTTCAACAAGTCCTTGGATATTTGACTCAGGTGCTACAAAGCATATCACAGGTTGCAGAGATGTGTTTTCTTCTCTTTCCTATTCTACAGGGAGAAGTGTTACTATTGCAGATGGCAATGATTTGGATGTTGTGGGAATAGGTACAGTAACCCTAAAGTCAAGAGAAGGTGGTAATTTTCAGATTTTAGATGTTTTATATGTACCTGAAATGAAGAAGAATATGCTATCTATATTTTCATTTTTATGTGATGGTTTTAAAGTTGTATTTGAGAGAGATCTTTGTAAGATCTTATCACACAAAGACGACAAGTGTATTTTACAAGGTGAGCATAGAGGAGGAATCTTTGTTTTGTCAAAAATCAGTCAAGCATATGCGGTCAAATCTTCGTCACCGGTGGAAGATATGAAGCTATGGCATGAAAGATTTGGACATATTAGTTTTGGAGCTCTCAAGAGTATCAAAGATAGAGGTATGGTTCAGAGTTTACCCTCATTCGAGCTACCAGATGATTCAGATATATGTGAAGGTTGTCTTGAAGGTAAGATGCATAAACTACCTTTCAAGAAACATAGTCATATTACAGCTACCAGGAAATTGCAGATTATTCATTCAGATGTGAATGGACCTATGAGAGCATACTCTATTCAGGGTTTCAGGTATTTTGTTCTATTTGTTGATGATTTTACGAGATACTCATGGATCTATGGTCTTAAGTTGAAGGCAAGAGTCTTTCCTATGTTCAAGAAGTTTGTAGCTATGGTTGAAAATGAAAGTAAGGAAACTATCCAGATTCTCAGAAGTGATAGAGGTGGAGAATACTTGTCAAATGAGTTCCAGACATTTCTTAATGAGAAAGGTATTACTCGAAACCTTACTATTGCTTATATTCCTCAGCAGAATGGTGTTGTAGAAAGAAAGAATAGAGTACTTGTTGAGATGATGCGGAGCATGATGGAGTCCAAGAATCTTTCACTAAAATTTTGGTTTGATGCAGTACATACAGCTAATCACATTTTGAACAGGTCATCTACAAAAGCTTTAAAGGTAATGACACCTTATGAAGCTTATTATGCTAGAAAACCTAATGTGAGTTACTTCAGAGTGTTTGGATCACTTTCTTATGTACATGTTGAGAAAAAGAACCAAGGCAAACTAGATGTAAAGGCAAAGAAAGCTGTTTTTATTGGATATCCTGTTGAGAGTAAAGGATACAAGTTTTATGTTCCAGAGTCAGGTGAAGTTATTCTTTCACGTAATGCTTATATTGCTGAAAATAAGATTTATGATAAAGAAGCAGAAATTCTAGAGTTCATTAATGAAAATGACTATGGATTTTTTAGAAGGAATTTGGATTTACATGTTCAACCATATCACGAGGGAGTTAAAATTCCTAGGATTCAAGAAAGAATTGAAGAAAGAGGAATTTCACAACCTTCTATAGAGTCAGTTCCACATGAGACTTTGGTTCCAGAAATGGAAGAAGTTAGAATTCTAGAAAGTCCTAACACCTCAGAAGGACAAGTTCCAGAACCTGTGGAAGCTGAAGGATCAAAAAGATTTCACCACTATTTAAGGATACACCTACTTGGTTATATCAGACTTGGAAAGATAGTGGTATAAAGACTTTTACGGGAAGAACAAGGAATCGGACTAAACAACAACAACAAAAAGATCATGTAAGTTTTGCTGAAGACTTTGAGATTCATGATATTTGGGCATTTATGACAGTTGAAGATGAACCTGCATGTGTTAAAGATGCACTTAATATTCCTATTTGGAGAAAAGCTATGCAAGAAGAGATTGATTCTATTCATAAGAATCAAACTTGGTAGCTATGTGAGTTACGAGAGGGAAAGAAGGATATAGGTAGCAGATGGTACTATTGACAGGTACAAAGCAAGATTGGTTGTCAAAGGATATGCACAACAAAAAAGTATTGATTATGATGAGACATTCGCTCCTACGGCTAGGATGACTGTTATTAGGTCAATACTTGCTTTAGCAACACATTTTGGTTGGCATGTATTTCTAAATGGTGATTTACATGAGGATGTGTATATTCAGCAGCCAGAAGGTTTTGAAGAGAAAGGTAAAGAACATTTGGTATGTAAGCTTATAAAAACTTTATATGGTTTAAAACAGGTACCTAGAGCATGGTATGAAAAGATACATACATATCTTTTGTCCATTGATTTCCATAACTCAGATGCAGCTCTTACTCTTTATGTCAAAGCTGAACTAGGTATGATGATTATAGCAATCATTTATGTGGATGATATTATAATGACAGGTCCCAGAGATGAAGATTTGCAGATGTTCAAAGAAAAATTGAAGCAAACATTTGATGTGAATGATTTGGGAATTTTGCATTATTATCTTGGGATTCAGTTTCTGTTTAAGGATGAGTGTATCTATATGACACAACAGAAGTACATTGAGAAACTTTTAGAAAGGTTTCAGATGAATGGGTCTAAACCTATGCAAACACCTATGGATCAGAATGCATCTTTACATATGGTAGCAGATGCAGAGTCATGTGATGCTACTTTATATAGTCAAGAAGTTGGATGCTTGATATATCTTTGTAATACACGTCGTGATATACAGTTTGTAGTTTCTCAAGTATCAAGGTTCATGCAGAATCCGACAGTGTTACATTGGAAAGCAGTAAAGCGGATCTTTCGATATTTGAAGGGAACTTCAAATTATGCTATGGTATTTTCGAAATCTATACATTTGTTACTAAAAGGATTTTCAGATTTTGATTGGGAAGGTGATAGAGACAAAAGAAGAAGTACTAGTGGATTTTGTTTTTATCTTGGAGATTGTCTTATCTCATGGCTTTCGAAGAGACAACCCACTATTGCCACTTCATCATGTGAAGCTGAATATCGTGCAACATTTATAGCTACTCTAGAGTTAGTTTGGTTGCAGAAGATTTTTAGTTATCTTGATGTGAGAGTACATGAACCCATTCAGATATTTTGAGATAGCCAGAGTGCTATAGCTATAGCAAAGAATCCAGTGAATCATGCAAGGATGAGCATATAGAGGTACACTACCACTATATGGGAGAACAGATAGCTAAGAAGCACATTGAGCTAGTTTATGTTCCTTCTAGTAAGAATGTTGCAGATATTTTTACCAAAGCATTGACTAGAGACAGTCATGAGAAGATTTGCAGGTTACTGAAGCTTGTACCAATATGACATTGAAGGAGGGATTGTTGGAAGTCAATGTACATATGGTCCACATTAGCCAGAGTGCTATAGCTATAGCAAAGAATCCCGTGCATCATGCAAGGATAAGCATATAGAGGTACACTACCATTATATGCGAGAATAGATAGCTAAGAAGCACATTGAGCTAGTTTATGTTCCTTCTAGTGAGAATGTTGCAGATATTTTTACCAAAGCATTGACTAGAGACAGTCATGAGAAGATTTGCAGGTTACTGAAGCTTGTACCAATATGACATTGAAGGAGGGATTGTTGGAAGTCAATGTACATATGGTCCACATTCCAACAATTCTACATTTTGGACTTAGCGTTTGTTGTACAATTTGGGTAAAACTTTTTTTAGGCTAAATAGATAAAGCTTGCAAGAGCTATCTAGTGGTATGCTTCATTTTTCCATCAGATGTCAGAACAGGGAGATAATGCAAACCCTAATTAAGCACAAAATGGAGGAAAAGCAGTTCATGAGGTCATCCAAACTTAAAACTAGCTAGGTCATATGGTCAATGGGTCCAAAAGCAAGCGATCATAATAAAGCTAGCTCAAACTTTAGCGATCGCATATTTTAAAATCACGAAAAGCAAATTTTAACGATCAATTAAATTAAAACTGCGATAGCAGCTTTTTGAGCCAACGATGAGAGATTTTCGCTATTTGCTTTATTGGGAGGTTGCAAAACTATATAAGAAGCATGTGGGCACACTCTTGAACACAACTTGAGCCAGCTCTTGGAGTTCTGAAGCTTTGGAGGTGCAGTTTTGGTGAAGGAGAGGCTACTCTCTTGGAGCAAGATGTCTTCTACAAGGTGGTGGAAGCTATCTTTTGTAAATTAGCCTTAGCCTTATATTTTGTTTTTAGGGTTTCTGTACCCTAATTTCAGAATTAGGGTTTGCTGATTTTGTGAGAATTCTCACTAATTAGGTTCGCTTCATTGCTCATTCGCTTCACGCACACTTAGATTATAACAGCATAATCTGTGACGTAAGTCTCAAGTGAGATCATTTGAGACTTAAGCTGCTGAATGAGAGATGTAATGCTACCTATCTCTCTCTCTAGCCTAAGGGTCTATTCCTTTTAGTCTATGAATTGGTCACGAGTAACAAACTCATCCAAAAGTTCCTCATATGTATATTCTTTTTGTTGAGGCTCTTTCTCTTCTATTTTTTTCTCTACTTCCTTCCCCATTTCTACTTCTTCCATTCTAAAATCAGGATCCTCTAGTTGCTCTTTAGATGGAGAAGTGTGTTCTATTATTTGTTTCCCTTTAGACTCCATGTTTCACTTCTGTTCCCCCGTTTGCTAACTAGAGTATGTGAAAAGAAATGGAAGTAAACCTTGAATATGCAAGAAGAAGAGAAATATATCACAAGAGCACTTCCCTGATACAAAATGAAGCTGCGGAACGAAATCCAAGTAATCTTTGAAGCTTGAGGTAGCTGATTTTGAATCCTCGCCAGGCCCAAACAAAAATTTGAAATGTCCGGTTGGTTCGGGGAGGTTCTAATCACCAAAAACCAACAAGAACAATGCCAAAACCATGTAGCAATAGCCCCAATCGAGCAAACTGAGTGAAACTGAAGCACTTTAAAGATTTTACAGTCCTTGCCAGTCCAAGAAATGTAGCCCAGCACCTGTACTTCAAAGATATAAAACTATCCCAAGTGAAAAAAGTGGATTTGGACGTCGGATGATGAAAAACTAGGCTTGGAAGTGGCCGCCTAGTTCTTGTTGAAGCACTATAGGGAGATTTTAGTCGATCAAATCTTGTCCAAATCAAACAATGATGGTCTCTAAGCGAAGCTTAGGACTGTAGCTTTGTAACATGGCAAAGATTTTTGAAATCGGATATCGTATGACCAAGCTATGGTGCGGAGAAGTTGGGTATGTCACGGGTAGGAAGTTGAAAAGCTAATCTTGATGAAGTGGTGACTTTGAGAACCCATAATTGAGAACTTGAAGCTCTTCAATATAAAACCATGACCCATATCCCATATCCAAAACCCATATTACATGTATGCCTCATAGTTTTCTCCAAATCTTGATCCATAACATAAATTCTCTCCCCCAAAATCCAAGAAATTTTCGGAATTTTCCTAACCTTCAGCTTGACTTTGTTGCAGATTCGAACAAAGCTTGGAGTGATGGTTGACGAGCTCGATTATCCCATATTGAAGGTTGCAGCGCCTTTATCATGGGTATAAAAGGTAGAGTGTTTCTTCATATCACTCATCCTTGAGAGGAGGTGAGGAGAGGAGCCTCTCCTTGCATGGGCGGTGACTCCTGGCGCGTGTGACTCCGTCGTGCGTGTGGCTCCGTCGCACGTGTGGCTCTGTTGACGTCGGTCGTCTTCTTCTCCGATACCAAATGTTGGATTCACTCTGATGATCCTCCTATTTTTGGAGAGAGAGAGAGACTCCACACACTTCGAGGTGAAGAAGATGATTCCCACAATCCAGCTCGGCGACGCATGGAGATAGAGATGTAAAAATTGACTGCCCAGCCACGTAGTGATTATCTTTATTTCCTTCTCACTCTAATTACCCATAAAGGGTAATTCTCATGGTCTCTCATATGGGGTGCCACTTGGCACTCATGTGAGTATCATTCTTAATCAATATAAGAGATGGTTCACACCTCTTACTCATAGCTAAAGAATAATACTCCATGTGACAGGAAGAGACCCTTCAAGAGTTTGATTATGAGCTTAGGTATAGGAAGGGAAAGTTTAATGTAGTGGCTGATTCACTTAGCCGCATGCCTATGCTCAATGGACTGAGTTTTACTCATATCATTAGTGAGCTACTTGAGTCCATCAGAAGGAAATGTAGGCTTGATCCTACATATTCCGAGATTTGGGAAGCCATAGAGAATGGGGATCGTGATATACGGGTTTCCAATGAGGATGGAGTATCGACGGGTACTCAAGAAGGATTCAAGTGGAAGAATTACAATATCCATGATGGATATCTGTAATATAAAGATAAGGTGTGTCTCCCTAGGGATTTTGAGATGAGACGGCATATTTTATATGAGTGTCATGACACACCTAGTGCGGGACACCCAGGAGTGAACAACACTTGTGATCTTGTTAAGGGGCAGTTTTACTGGCCTGGACTTCATAAGGACGTCCTAGAGTATGTGCTTAAGTGCACTAAATGGAAGGTCAATAAAGCTGAAAAGTTAAAGATTGGAGGACTACTCCACCCACTGGATTTTCCTAATGGGAAATGGGAGAGTATCTCCATGGACTTTTTAGTTGGATTACTTAAGACAGAGAGGGCACGACTCTGTCTGGGTAATTGTGGATAGGTTAACCAAAATGGCTAGATTTATTCCGACACACACTACAATGAAGGCACCTGAGTTGGTTAGACTCTTTGTGGAGAACCTATACCAATTATATGGTCTTTCGGAAGTTTACTAGCCACTTTTGGAGATCGGTCTTCAAAAGGTTGGATACGAAACTTAGCATGAGTACGGCCGAGCATCCATAATCGGATGGGCAAACAAATATGGTTAACCAAATCCTAGAGGATATGCTTCGAGCATATGTAAATGAAAGGCAAACTAAGTGGGAAGAGTACTTATCTATAATAGAGTTTGCATATAATAGTGCCAAGCACTCTTCCACTGGGCATAGTCCATTTATGCTTATGTATGGGTTTCAGCCAAGAGCTCCTTATGCAGTAGGGTTGCAGAATGAGAAAGTTCAAGCTGCAAAGGACTTATTGGAAGAGATGAACAATATGCTTGGGCTTGCTAAGGACAGCATTAGGAGAGCTCAGGATAGGGCTAGAGCCTATGCTGGCCCTCAAAGGAGGGACATCAACTTTGAGGTAGGAGAGAAAGTCTATCTTAGAGTTCCATCTAGATCTGAAACCACGAAGACGTGACCTTGTCCAAAACCATCTCCTAGGTATTGTGGACCTTTCCAAATACTTAAGAGAATAGGAAAGATGGCTTACTAGCTCCAACTTCCAGAGAATAACTAGATCCATCCAATTTTTCATGTTAGCCGGCTTAAGAAAAGACTGGGTGAATCTAATAACCTCATTCCAGATAGTGGGGTAGTAGAGCCTATTTCTGTTCAATCTATTCCACATGAGCATGAGAGCATACTACGCACTCGAGAGAAACGGACGAGAAGTCACCTATATAAAGAGTGTCTAGTAAAGTGGAAAGATAGTTTGGGATAAAGAGTGTCTAGGAGAGCTCAAGATAAAGTGGAAAGAAGTCACCTATATAAAGAGTGTCTAGGAGAGCTTAGGATAGGGCTAGAGCCTATGCTGACCCTCAAAGGAGAGACATCAACTTTGAGGTAGGAGAGCAAGTCTATCTGAGAGTTCCATCTAGATTTGAAACCATGAAGACGGGACCTTGTCCAAAACTATCTCCCAGGTATTGTGGACCTTTCCAAATACTTAAGAGAATAGGAAAGATGGCTTACCATTCCAGAGAATAACTAGATCCATCCAGTTTTTCATGTTAGCCGGCTTAAGAAAAGGCTGGGTGAATCTGACAACCTCATTCCAGACAGTGAGGTAGTAGAGCCTATTTCTGTTCAATCTATTCCACATGAGCCTGAGAGCATACTACGCACTCGAGAGAAACGGACGAGATGTCACCTATATAAAGAGTGTCTAGTAAAGTGGAAAGATAGTTCAGAAGATAGTGCCACATGGAGCGGGTTAGCACCCTTCAAAAACGGTTTCCCAATTTTAGTCTGCCTTCCCAAGAGTCTTGTTAAGGGGAAGGATATGGGGAAACAACACGGAGATATGACCATGTATTGAAATACATGGGGATATAGTGGGA
The DNA here is from genome assembly GCA_020310875.1 of Ceratopteris richardii. Classification (NCBI taxonomy): domain Eukaryota; kingdom Viridiplantae; phylum Streptophyta; class Polypodiopsida; order Polypodiales; family Pteridaceae; genus Ceratopteris; species Ceratopteris richardii. The sequence goes on from CM035428.1 coordinate 10,977,819, forward strand.
GTAATATTCCATTGATTCTCTCTTCAAATAGAGCCTTCCAAAACCATTTTTGCGGACAAAAGTGGAATTATGGGGAAGCAAATGTTATGTGGAGAACTCCTAGGAGAGAGGTGTTAACCACCTCTTAGACTTTATTAGATGGGCTCACACGAGTGCCAAGTGGCACCCATGTGTGTACCCATTTGGGAGTACTCTTATGTGGGAAGAAGGGATTAATGGACATGGTACGTGGCTGAGCAGTAAGAAGAGACATCGAACTCCGTGTGATCGATCCGTTTTTTTAGCCGGCGATTATCTTCGTCTTCAGCATTGTAATTCGTGCAAGGTTAACCCAAAAATGAGGGGGCTCATCAGGGACTACAACATAGGGTTTTCTCCTTCAACAAGGAAGGCAGAAGCTACGGTTTATGCATTTCTTTCAATATCAACAAGGACATGAGCTTGGAGCTTATCTATACTTTTGGAGGAGATCATCTATATTTATGGAGATTTTGAAGTTATGAAGATATGCTACAGATTAATGCATTTATATGCAATCTTTATGATTCATTGTAACATTCATGTACTTCATATTTTGGAATCTATTGAATATATGTGGAGCTTTTATTCCCTCTCATTTCTCTATTTCATTTTTTGTCTTTGTATTGATTGTGGGCCTTTAAAACCAACAATTGGTATCAGAGCATGTGGAAATAATGCACATAGATCATGGTGAGGATAGTGCAATATATAGAAAGGTAAGAACATTATGGTAGACAATGGTCAAGCTTAATTCATTTATTCGCGAGTGGCATGATGTTCCTAAACCAAAAAATTGTGAGAAGCTTGTTGGGTACATGAACCAATGGAAGTTAGCTCAAGGAGGAGTCATGGTTGTCCTTTTTTATTACACAAGCAATCATATATTTGTAGATGTTCTTAACATATTATATTCAAGTTTATACCAGATGTTTGAATTAAGATTATCAAGCGTGGATAGGTGTAGATGAGAGCATATGACCGATACTTGATAGGCTTAGCCAACCTTGAGAGTTGAGGAAGTATGTAAAATTCTATACTTCATCGTTTGCTTTCTCTATCTCTATCCTTCTATGCAAATATTCAGATGAGAGGAGAATATGGAAAATCTTCTAAGTTTTCCTTTCTTTGTGGTATGGAGTGCTCTTCATGTCAAAAGTCTTAGATATTTTTATGGACATTGGCATGATCTTTATAGGTACCTACATCAACATCAATACCTTTTTAGCTAGCAGCATCACTTCATAGTTTCTTTTACCCAATAAAATATATACCTTTTCTGGCATGTTCCCGTTGTGTCAGGTTAGGAGGGAATTGTTCAAAATGCAACCTTCCACAAGAGGAATTCCACATATTCTCAGTTTTGGTAGTTTTAGAAAAAGTCAACTACGGTCAAACCAAGGTCAAAGATGGTCAAAATATGTAGAAATCCATTATTACATATTTGGAAAGAGCATCTTAAGAGCTATCCAAAGATATGTCATATATCATATTTGGAGGAGTTTTGAGTGTTCAAAATCTGAACCCTAGTTTCAGGACAAAAGGTGCTTCTCATCAGTTTTAGATAAGGGCTGAGATTGAAGCTACAAAAAGCACAAAAATCAATGGTCCAGATTTTTCTAAATCAAAAACAATATTAAAAAATTAAAAAAATCATAAAAAAACAGGCTTTCATCAATTCCATTGCAAATCGCAAGACTATGCGTTTTAGCCTTTTTTTTTGGCTTTTTGCAGCCTGCCTTTCATGGGCACTTCCAAGCAAATATTTGGATGAGAAGAGTATTGGATGTGTGAGTTCTTCTTTTGATTTGTGGTATGGGAGTGCTCTTCATGCCAAAGTCCTATTGTATTTTTATGGACAATGGCATGATCTTTACAATTACCTACAACAACATTTTTGTCAGCTAGCAACAACATTTTTGGTCAGCCAACAGAACATATACCTATCTTGGCATATTCCCCTTGTGTTAGATTAGGAGGGGGTTGTTGGAAAAGCAATCTCCCACAAGGGGGTTGTACATATTTTTAGAGAAATTTCAGATTCAAGCAAATTCAACCATGGTCAAACCAGGGTCAAATATGGTCAAAATGGTCATCTTTCGCAGAGATTTTTTATTTCAGAATTGGATAGTACTCTTCAAGAGCTTTCAAATGATATATGACACATCAATTCTGAAGCACATTTGTATAGACAAAAGTCAAACCCTAATTTGCAGCCTGCAGGTCAAAGTCAAAATGAATTTGAAAAGCAGTTTTTTAAAGCCAAAAGAAAGAGGTATTTTATAACTTATAATTATTGTGTCAAAAACAAGATAAATAAGCGAAAATTAATTTAAAAAAACAATCCTGAAAAATCTGGCATGATTTCTGTCGCGATTTTCTGGATATACTTTTTTGGGTTTTTTTAGCTTTTTTTGAAGTGCTTTTCGTCATGTGGCAACTACTATATAAAGAATAGGTGGCCAAGCTATAATTTATCACTTCTAGGTGTACTTAAGCCTTGAGCTTGGCAAGAGGAGTTTTCCTTCAACCTTGGAGGAGTGCCAAGTGGAGAGCTAGAGTTTCTTCATCTGAACAAGGAGGGCAAGAGATAGGGTTTGTGTTTCTTCTTCATCAAGAGGGAGGACATTGACTTGGAGCTTATTTACACATGGAAGGGATATTTTGCATATGAAGAGTTATGAAGATATGCAGCAATGTGCATTTATATGCATATTTCTATGAATCTTTGAATCATTCATGTACTTCATCTTTTGGAATATATGGCACATATGTGGAGCTTTGCTCCGTCATCTCTCTATTTCATTTTTGTCTCTATATTGATTGTGGGCCTTAAAAACTAACATTTTCTGTGAATGTCCTGAACACTCGAGGTTGCATAGACTATGGTTTGGCCAAGAGTGTTGTTAACCTCACAAGAAGTGGTGCAACGCAAATCAGCCCTTACTCTCTAGTAAATTATCGTAAGGGATACCAGGCTTGCTTGAGAGATATGTCCAAGACAATTACCTGACCCTCATTGCACTTTATCTCTTTTCCTCTCTTGCATTTATTATTTACCACACATTCTCTGTAGAGTTTTTTCAGTCAGAGCAAGTTTTATTTTTGTGTTCCTTACAAGGGCCACATGTTCAATATTTTTCTTGTGATCTATGCAAATTGAGCATACTACATGGAAAGCTCTTTGGTTGGTGCTTGCTTGCTAGGTTCTATGCACAAATGTTTTCTAAGTGCTCATACATTGATTGCTTATATGGCTGATTTACCTTTGCATGTGCATTTTCATGTGTCTGTTTTATAAACTTCATTTGAAAAAAAATTTCTGGGATTCTTTGGGGCATATTGTGTTTATGTGCTTACACATCCTGTGATATCTCGTTCATCTACTTTAAAGTTTTTGAAACAAAGTGTTTGCTTTAATCTTAATTGATTTCTGATGATGGATCATTATTCGTGATACTCTCCTCTCTTCACAAGTATATTGCTAAAATAATATATTCTTCTGCATCATGTTCATGCTCATTTTCTAGTGTTTTTCTTGTTTGTTTTATGTATGTGCATTTAGTTGGTATGGTTTCTACAAGTTTTTCTATGTAGATTTTTTCCTAAAGAATAAAGACATTCGGTACATATCTGATGGCACTTTCTTACTCTTATTTACAGGTCTTAAGATAAGGAGGAATATCTAATTTGTATGTAATTAGTATTCCAGGCCTTTCGTTTCAATTGGATAAACTGGATTAAATTGTGCTATGAATTCCAACCCTTTTTATTTTGCTCCTGTTCCTTGGGTGGAGATCTCAACTTTGTAAAAAATGCTCCTCGTTACTTGATCATTGTTTCAGCTTAATAAGAAAATCTCATTGTATGAGCCCAAACCCCCCCCCCCCCCCCCCCCCCCCCCCCCCCCCTTCCTTTTCATTTTTTTTCCTCTTTCTGACTCAATACATTTGTCTATCTTTGAAAATTCTATCATAATAAAAGATTTCTTTTATAATCGTTGATTTTTTGGAGTTTCCTCTGAGAATTCAGGTAATATTTGAACTCTGTATAATTCGTAGCCTTGACGTTCCCTAGTTGAATTTGCTTTTCTTGATTAAACCCTGGCTTATGTTTATTCATTGAGTCTAGGCAGAGATACACTATCTTGGTGCACTCCATCATCAGAACTTAGTAAAACTCATTGGATTCTGTGCCGAGGATCGCAACCGTTTGCTTGTGTACGAGTATATGATCCGTGGAAGCTTAGAAAATCATCTCTTCCAGAGTAAGTTCACAAGGTTTTTATCCTTCATGTCAGGATATAGGATTTCTTTCACAAGTCATAAAATCATCTGCCTATGAGTCTTTGTAGATGGAAGACAAGGTCCAGCTATGCCATGGGAAACACGGATGAAGATTGCTCTTGATGCTGCTGAAGGTCTTGCTTTCTTACATGGAGCTCAAAAACCAGTCATATATCGGGATTTAAAAGCATCCAACATTTTGCTAGACAGTGTAAGGCTCTCCCATAATCACTCAGCCTAGAACAATTGATGATGAGACAATATGCATACTTTTTAAAAACATATTCTTATGCATTTCACTCCATGTTTCTGTCATCAGCAATACAATGCCAAGCTGTCAGATTTTGGGCTTGCAAAATATGGACCTCTGGGAGATGATACACATGTCTCAACACGTATTATGGGAACCTATGGCTATGCTGCTCCAGAGTACCTTGCAACTGGCATGTTCAACACCATTTATTTGTGCTTTTTCTATTTACTCACAAATAAGGAAAGATATGTGGTTGCATTTGAATTGCATCAAGACCATTGCTATTATCTCTTGAGAAGCATATAAACAAAAAGCATGCATCTGTGTATCTGCATTCGCAATTGGCATTGTATGTTGAATTTACAGATGCAATTTTTTATGAAGTTGAGTGCATTTGAATTGGATCAAGACCATTGCTATTATCTCTTGATAACAAAAAGCATGTATCTGTGCATCTGCATTTGCGATTGGCATTGTATTTCGAGTTCACAGATGCAATTTTTTATGAAGTTGAGTGCATGTGTACAAGTCCTTAGCCAATTTAGAGCTATTGCATGTGCTTGGAATATTCATTTGGATACAAGTTTGTGGGAAGGTGAGTTGACAGCTGTGTTCCTGCATACACGAATGATGTCCATGCACATCAGATGATTCTTTTTGATTACAAATGCATGGATTGCAAAAATTATTTGCAATATTAGGGCGCTGTACGCATTTCAGTGTTGATGGAGGAATGATTGTTTCAGGTCATCTTTCACTGAAAAGTGATATCTACAGCTTTGGTGTTGTCTTACTAGAGCTCATAACAGGCCTTAGAGCAGCCGATAAGAAGCGGCCTCCAGGACAAGAGAAGCTAGTGGATTGGGTCAAGCCATTTCTTAAGGACAAAAAGAAGGTAATGCAAATAGTGGATGCAAGAGTGCAGACCTATGTTTCAATCAAAGAAGCATACAAATTAGCTCAGTTGGTTAATGGATGCCTTGATGAATTTCCCAAATCAAGACCTACAGCAAAGCACATTCTGGAGACTCTTGCAAACCTTCATGAGCCTGTGGAGGCCGTATAATTTGTCTTGTGCTGTATGTTTGTAAATAGATGTGCAGTGCACATTATTACACCTCAATAATTCCACTTTTGACCCAAGCATCGGACACGAAAGCAGGCAAGAAGCATGCATTTTCTCTGGAAGCCAAGCACAGAAGTTGGTTGCAGTATTATCAATGCCATAGGAGTATGGTTTACATTGACACTCAGACTGGTGAGTCCAGAATTTGACAGATTCTGTTTCCCAATAGAACTAACTTCATTGGGGTGTACCCTATCACCTAATAGTACAGAGCAAGAATAGATGCCTGAGAATGAGTTCTTTGGGGAGCTGATTGGTTTTTTACTCCCACTCTGTTAGACCATTGAGAATTATGTATTTCTGAATCATTAAAATGGCAGTAAAGGGAGTAGTATATCACACAAGTTGCAATTATGTCATTCAGCAGTGACCCCTGGAGCAGCACACTGTTGGATCTTCTACCTTCTTTTGCAGAATGTATACCATTGATAATTACATATTGCATATTTCTGGGTCATCATCATGCAGCCTTTGTTGAAGGGATCCCATGAGGATATACAAAAGCAGTGTGGCTTATAAGTACCTGCTTTTAAGCCCGAAAGATATTGCACTAGTAGGCTTAAAGAAAAGAGGTCTTTACATTATCATCATATGATTTGTGTCTATACTTACGTAACAGGAATTAATAAATGGAAGAATCAAAAAATACAGGGATTGGACATTTAACTGTGTTATAAGATTTGCAAATAAATTTATTAATCAGTTTGAAATTCAAAATGTTGTCAGATAATAAGGTGGTTTTCTGGTGGAATATCCCAGACTTTTAACATGCAAAGATGTGCTTTTCGGCCAGCCGAAGATCTGCTAGCCGAATCAAAACAGTGTTTCAAAAGAGAGGAAAGAGTAATTCTTTATGTTTCTGGTCTGTTCAGACCATATCAAGCTCTTTGAAGATGCTTACTGAGGTACTCATCTACCACATTATATATGTGGATGCAAGTTTGCGTGCATTGAGTTATCCTCATTTATTGTATCAAGTGTATATATTGAAGTGGAGAACGTTGTTTTTTGCATATTTTCCTCACCTGTTTTTTGTACTTCAGTGTGAGCACGTGTCTTTTTAATTGCAAAGGGGATCTGTGGGGTAAACGGTTGTGTCTACTGATGAGCTTGGCTGAGATTCTTGCCTAAGTCTAAGTATTTGTGTTTTGCAGGCTAGAGGATCAAGAAGTTTTATATTTCTGAAAATTCTGGCATCATACATTTATTATTTAAAGGTGCGACAGAGGATCAAGAAGTTTTTGCCTGTGAATTAATTGAGCATTGGAAATTTGTTCCTCAGTTTCGTTGGGTATAGCACTTCCATCAACACGAGTTGCTTATTTTTGCCAAAACTGAGTTAAACTGTAGGTTTCCATATTTGAAGGCATTTTGATTGATACTCAGGGGATAGTGTATATTGTTTGGATGTACTCACTAAATATGCATTTTAAGAATGGGTAACTACATGTACTGGAACTTGGTGGCTCGTCATCTTTTTGTGACTCTGCTTCTATGGACTACGCTCTAATTTGCATTTTCTACTGTTTTTATAGCACCCCAACAAATGTTTGTATCTGGCTACTTTGTTTGCTTACTATCCCTTATAAACAGAGGGTGTGACTTTGGCCCCATTAGATGTTACACTTATGTGTCCCTTGAGTAGCTTGATGTGAACCCTATATGTGGGCACTTTTTAGCCTAGAGGTGGCTATAGATTTTATCCCATATAACCACATACATGACATACACATATGTGGTGGTACGTAGTACTGAAGGATTCACATATAGCTATCACTTCACTTATTCTTATGTTATTTATACCTTACTCTCTCACACACTCAACAATGGTATCATAGCATATCCAACTCCTCATCCTAATGTTTTTTAACAAATGTGCAGGTGTTGTTTATGGAACATAAGTATTGCAAGATTCAACACAATGAAGTTTTTCATCAGGCCTTGTGATTTTACCTCCCCTTTTGAAGCTATTTGTGCATTTAAGATCACAAACAAAGTTAGAGATTGTGAATTGCATTTAAGTTTTCATTTTACGTTTTGTTGAAGTCCATATCTTGCTACTTTTGAGTTCTTTGGTGCAAACTTTGTGGTGGACATTGATAATGGATCTGACTGTTATTCTACTTCACAGCCTATTGTCATAGACATATGTTTTACTTCAAGTAGAGTGACTATATCTTCTCCATCTACACAAGAGCGTCTTCGATGGGGTGGAAGAGATGCTCAAGCTTATAAACTGATTTCTTTTTGTGTAATGACATACTATTCCACACATGCGATCAAGTTTGGGATACCATCGCTTCTTTACATATTGTGTGTAATAAAGCACATATTGCTTACTTGAAAAGCAATCTGAAGATGTATGTATGGTTGAGAATGAATATAATATATATATATATATATATATATATATATATATATATATATATATATATATATATATATATATATATATATATATATATATATATATATATATATATATATATATATATATATATATATACACACACACATATATATATATATATATATATATATATATATATATATATATATATACACATATATATATATATATATACACACACACATATATATATATATATATATATATATATATATATATATATATATATATTTATATATATATATATATATATAAAATCTTGTATGCATCACTCATTTCTCCGGTGCTCAAGGGATCAGAATCTTTTTGAAGCTTTGCTACTACACTTTGTTTGGTTGCAATAGGGAATCCAAATATGTAATACTTTTGATGGGTTTATGTCTGTTCTTTTGCAAGGAGAGCAATCAAAGGTGAATAGAAGTGGCTTGCTTGAGAGAACACAAGCACCTCTTGTTACACAAAAGGGTAAAAGCAAACATGGTTTTTCTTTGAGTTCATCAAAACCAAAGCTTCAACCTTCTTCCACCTATTCCCCTCTTCATGGTGATATGTAAAAGAATAAGAGATGTAAATTCTGATAAGGGTAGATTGAACAAAGTTCTAAGTTAATAATAAGATTAAGATTGTTTTTGATATTAAACAAGATATGAGCATAGCTTAGTGGTTAAGTCTTAAGGATGGGAAAGAGGTCTTGGGTTTAATTCCAACGGGGAGCATGGGGATACTATTTTGCTCAAAGGCCCTCGAAAGCCTTAAAGAAGCATCCAATCAAGATAATGTGAGTTACATGAGTTCTGAGAGACTTGACTCAAGCGGAGGTACACTTACCATTAGTGGATTCTAGTGGAATGTCCTAAGCTACTGGTGAGGGTTGCACATGTGAAAGTAGCTCTAGTTACTCCAATACTCACAATTAGTCCCCTAATCTATATAACGGTAGGTTAGGTGGAGATTCATAGATCATTCTCTCGCATGCATGGAAGATAGGTTCTAGTTTCTCTCTTAACATTGGTATTAGAGCAAGGTTCCATGGACACCTTGGGCTGATGATCTTCTTTCCCAAGCTCTCATGGTGACCTTGGTGGTTTCATCACCTTTTTCTCAAGTTTCCATGGAAAGCTTGATAGTTCATCTTCTCCACCACATTTATTTAGAGCCTTGTGAGCTATGGAGCTTTCGGAACTAGACTTGAATCGAGACCTTGGGAGCTAGATTTTCATGCAAGAATTTATCTTTCTCTATCCTTCTAAGTTGGTTAGACTAGCTTGATACACGACATTGATGTACTCCGTGTGTGCTCTGACCTCAGTGAAGCAGTCTACAAAAAGTTAGATTATCATTTATCTAAGCCAAAAGACATGATTGCCCACCAAGTATTTCGGACATCCATATTCATACTAGGCATGTCCAAGCAACCTAATACCGATTGAGCATGCACACATGGTGCTTCCCATGCATGGAGGACTTGCATAGCTCCTCTTTATATTTGCTGAAATAATAAACCTTCTTATCTGTATTATATATGACATTTCTCTAGGTTGTAATGCTAATGTGGGATATAGATGCATCTCCTAAATGCTTTAGCACTTGGTGCATGCATGAGAGATCCATCCTTTCTCTTTTCTTGCCCAAGAAGACTTTTTCTCTACACAAAAACACACTCTATCGACTGAGCTAAGATAACTTGCCATGTCCATGTCTAGTTTCTTGGATCCACAAAGATCTAATTAGTAGCTCATGGAAATGCTCTAACAACATTCTCTGCTCCTTTTTTCAATTATCTCCTTTATTAAATCATAGTTGATTGGATACTTCAGTGGGTTAAACTTGCAAGGAGGAATTGAAGAGGGAAAATGAGATTTTCTCCTTGTGTGCTTCTTTTGTGTAGCAACTTATCCCATGTGAATATATATATATATATATATATATATATATATATATATATATATATATATACGCACATGAGATTAGAGATCCATAAAGCTATTCCAAGGTGAAAGATGGAGAGATAGAATAAACTATGTCTGAGGAGAGAGTTGTAGCTCTTTTTGACATCATGCAACTCTACATGGTGAGAAGAAAAAAGAGCTTTTGAGGGACAAAAGAGCAAGAGAGCCATGCGAATCAAAGCAAGTTACAAGAAGATGGATTCTAATGGAGAATGGGCATGCACAAGTAGAAGGTGAAGCATGGATTCTTGTCATAAAAAAAAGATCAGAGGAAGTACCTATGTTTTAGTGCTTAATTTTTTAACTCTCCATAATGTATAGCATGAAAACCTATATTTTAGTCCTTAATTTTCTAACTCTCCATAATGTATAGCATGAAAAGAAATGGTTTTCATAGTATGCATTCTAACAGAATGAGTGAGACTATGACATATGAACATCATAGTATGCGTAAGAACAAAGCATTTTTTGTCACCATTTTGAGGTATCATATGTCATCCAAGTTTATTTATTTTTACTTATATGTGGCTTTGGAGCTTTATGTACATGTGTATGTACATGGAGCTTTATGTACATGTATATAGCATGGATTCTTGTCATCAAAAAAAGATCAGAGGAAGTACCTATGTTTTAGTGCTTAATTTTCGAACTCTCCATAATGTATAGCATGAAAACCTATGTTTTAGTCCTTGATTTTCTAACTCTCCATAATGTATAGCATGAAAAGAAATGGTTTTCATAGTATGCATTCTAACAGAATGAGTGGGACTATGACATAAGAACATCATAGTATGCGTAAGAACAAAGCACTTTTTGTCACCATTTTGAGGTATCATATGTCATCCAAGTTTATTTATTTTTTCTTATATGTGGCTTTGGAGCTTTATGTACATGTATATAGCTTCAAAGTTGAGAATCTACCTCTAAGTTGTCTTTGGGAAGTATCCAAAGTAGCCATTCCAAATACTATTTCTAGTCGGTGATGACCTAGCAACTAATCAACTTTGGGCTATGTTGCTCTTTTGTTGAGTCCCGATTTTGACGATCTTTTGCATTTGGAAAGCTCATTTTGCAAGCTTTTCAATAATATAAAGATCATTGGAAATTGAAGAGATTTCAAAGGTTTGAGCATGTAATTTGTTCTCAACAATGACCTCTTGACAATTGCAAAAATGAAATTAGCGACTTTGTTTGAGATCTTCTTGGTATTATTTGACTTCCAAACTTTGTGTGGAGGTTAATGAATGATTTCCAAGCTCTTGAAGCTTTCCGAATGGACTAGCTTGAGTTAGAGAACTAGATTCTAGCATAGATTTTGTAATTGGATAGTTTGTAAGTGCACATTATTCTTGTATTGGGTTCACCTAAAAGGGAACCACATTCATTGTATTTTGTAAATTGTGGAGGAGAGCATCACTTAATTCAACCATTTGGTTGTATCTTGATGAGGAGGCGAATGATGCATACCTCAAACCTCGATTGGATGTAGTTATTTGGATGCGGGAATGAGTGCATAAGAGGGGATGACATGGGTGGATGCACATGCAGAGTTCACAATTATTTCATCGTCATATACACATGCTAAAAGAAATGCTACACAAGGTAGAAGAAATGTTACACACGTTCAAAGGAATAAGTCAAGTCTAACTCTAGTAGTTAGGATACAAAAATAAGAATAATAAAATGTAGTAAAAGATAAGTATTTTCTTAGTACAATCATAGTTATAAGTAGTTGGACAAGGCTCTAAGCTAATGAAAATATTAGGAACTTTTGGATTATTAAAAAAGATACAAGCATAGCTTAGTGGTTGAGTCTAAAAGATGGGAAATAGGGGTCTTGGGTTCAATTCCCATGGGGAGGATGGGGATATTATTTTGCTCAAAGATGCTCTAAAGCCATCTAGAAGCATCCATTATTCTTCGTGATAGTTAGTGCAGTGTGTTGCAGTTAGACGTCTGCAGGAGCACGCGAACAACACAAGGAAGAAGAAGAAGCTTGGAGCACAAACACACAATACTGAATGTATTACTAGAGAATGTACAAAGATAAGTAGCCCATTAGGGCAATAGGCGTATATACAAGCCGGGGGAAAAAAACCTCCTAAAGAGGGAAAAAAGCGCCCCGGCGGTCCTAGTGTATTCACACACATCATTACCTAAATATATCAACAAATCCCCCCTGGGAGTGATGCGGTGAACAAGGAGCTTGCACTCATGTATAAGGAAGTGCCAAGCTATGTGGAAATCACTCCACAAAAGGAAGTAAGCCCAAAGCTTTGCGAAAGCTTCAAACTTCTCCCTAGGCAGAGCCTTCGTGAAAAGGTCTGCAATGTTCTCTTGCGTGGGCACATATGCCAAGTTGATCTCCCCAACAGAGAACCTCTCCCTGACATAGTGATAATGCACCTCAATGTGGTTAGTGCGAGCATGGAACACAGGGTTCCTCGCAACTGCCAATGTGCTCTGACTGTCAGTGAAGATGGTGGTGGCAGAAGACTGGCCAACACCCAAATCAGCCATAAGGCATCTGAGCCACACACACTCAACAGTCGTTGTGAAAGCTGCCCTATACTCAGCCTCACAACTGGAAGTGGCCACAGTAGGCTGCTTCTTGCTCAACCAAGATATACATGAGCTACCAAGCATGAAGCAAAAACCACTGGTGGACACACGAGTGTCATAGAAACCAGCCCAATCTGAGTCAGAAAAAGCATGCAAATCTGGCGGTAGTGATCCTCCCTTGGGATAAAACAACCCAAGTAGCCGAGTACCACTCAAGTAGCGAAAGATGCGCTTAACCGCCTTCCAGTGCGTGACTCCTGGGCAATGCATAAACCTGCTCATCTGTGAGACAGCAAACTGAATATCTGGCCGAGTAATGCATAAGTAAATCAAGCATCCAACAGCTTGCTGATAGAGAACAACATCAAATGCATCTCCAGCATCATGAAGACTCAATTGTAAACCTTTCTCCATAGGAGTGGCAATAGGCTTACAGTCTTCAAGGTCAAAACGCTGCAATAATGTGTCAATATATTTCGTTTGACACAAAGCCATTCCACCATCAACTTGCATAAACTGAATGCCCAAATAGTGATGCAAATGCCCCAAATCAGACATCTCAAATGAGGCATGCAAATCAGCCTTGAAATTAGCAATATGCTTCTCAATAGGACCAGTGAGCAGCATGTCAGCAACATAGACAACAATGATGAGAAGCACATCATTAGCACGCTTAACATATAAGGTGCTTTCAGTTGGACTGTTCTCAAAACCATGTGCAACCAGATAGGCATGTATTTTCTCATACCAAGCACGTGGTGCTTGCTTTAAACCATATAATGCCTTCCTTAACCTGCACACCTAGTTTTCATGCCCTTTCTGCACAAAACCACGGGGCTGAAAAACATACACTTCTTCATACAAGTCACCATTCAGAAATGCTGTTTTAATGTCCAACTGATGTACATTCCAACCATGATGGGCTACAAGTGCACAAATGCTCCGAACAGTAGTCATACGACATGTAGGTGCAAAGGTCTCATCAAAATCAATGCCTCTTTCTTGCGCATAACCCTTTGCAACAAGCCTAGCCTTATACCTGTCAACTGTACCATTAGGTTTACGCTTCAGCTTGTACACCCACTTAGTGCCAATGGCCTTCTTGCCAGGAGGCAAGTCACATAAAGACCATGTACCATTCTTCATTATAGCATCATATTCAGATTGCATGGCAGGTATCCAATTTTCTGAATTTTGTGCTTCATCAAAAGAAACAGACTCATTCTCATCACAGAGACGAGACGCAACTATAGCATAGCAATCTGATGCAAAGGAGGCACTATGAGAGCCTGGACGAGTACGATATGACAAAGGTGCATCTAATTTGCTGTCACGAAAGTCTGCACCAGCCATTTTGGCATAGTTTTTGCTTGCTCAATATTAGCTCTCTCATCAACAAGTGCATCATGTAAATCTGCATAAGAAATAGAACGATCTGCATCATCATATGAAACCTGCAAAGGCTGAGAAGTTGCCTCATTAGGATCAGCACTAGAATGTCCACCTATAAAAAGAGGCATCAACGTATCATACATGTCTTTGGAGCTAACAGATGTCTCCTTAGTACATGAAAGCAATGGCTGAATAGCATCTTCCACAAAGACAACATCACGGCTAACCAGAATGCGTTTAGTCTGTGGATGATACAGATGATAACCTTTACTTTTAGAACTGTACCCAACAAAAATACATTTTACTGCCTTATCATCCAATTTTCTGCGATGTTTTTCAGGCCCTAATGCATATGCCAAACAACCAAAAACACGTAGATGAGCAACAGATGGCTTGCGGTCATGCCAAGCCTCATATGGAGTGATAGACTGTAGCGCTTTAGTGGGACACCTGTTAAGTACATATGCTGCACACATGACAGACTCAAGCTAGAAACTATGTGGTAAAGCCTGACTCTTGACCATACACCTCGCCATCTCCATGAGTGACCTGTTCTTCCGTTCAGCAACTCCATTCTGTTTAGGTGTATACGACACTGTACACTGATGTTTTAAAATCAGAAATGCATTAAAATCAGAAGACATATATTCCCCCCCTCGATCAGAAGACATATATTCCCATGTTGAGCCATAAATGCATTAAAATCAGAAGACATATTCCCCCCCTCGATCAGAACGGAGGGTGCCTATTTTACATGCTGACAGATTTTCAGCCAAAACCAAAAACTGTTTAAAGCACATGAACACTTCGGACTTTGCTTTGAGTGGATATACCCATGCATGCCTAGAAAAATCATCAATGAAAGTCACGAAGTAAAGGTAATTCCCAAAAGAGGGTGTCTGCATAGGACCACAGACATCACTATGTACAAGCTGCAATTTCTGTGTAGCCCGAACTGAACCATCTTTTGGAAAGGAGGAACACTGCATTTTGCCCAAAATACAGCCTTCACATACATGTTTTCAAGGTGCCTCAAGCTTGGGCAAAGAAGACACCATATCAGATTTTTGCAGGCGTAGCAAACTAGCAAAATTCAGATGACCAAAGCATGCATGCCAAAGCTTTGCATCTGACATAGCCTGAGAATCATGAACTGCACATGCCGAATCATTCACAGATCTTTCATAGTCTATGAGCTTATACAACCCACGACATAAAATACCAGAAGCAATAATAACATCGCCATTTAACAGATCATGAACTGTACATCTGTCATCAACAAATTTCACAACCAAGGCAATCTTGGCTAATGCAGAAACTGATAACATATTCTTCTTGATCCCTGGCACAAATAAAGCATCTGACAAAGTGAAAGAACTACCATCAGCAGTAGTCAGAATGATCTTACCAACTCCCATAACAGGATAAGAGGAGTTGTTGGCGCATGTGACAGTATTCCCTGTAGGGGCAGGCTCGAGTGAAGAGAAGAAACTGCACTGCGAGGTAATATGTTTGGTCGCCCCACTGTCAAAGTACCAAACACATGAGTCCACTGCAGACATGCACTGCTCATGAGAAGATGGGTCAAAACTGCAAACAGTAGTAAACGCCCATTCTTCTTCCTGCACAAGATTAGCAGACTCTGTTTTTGGTGTAGAGGCTTCTGCAACAACCATTCCAGCCTCCTTTTTCTTTGCCTCTTTTGTAGCCAGTTTTGGACAGTTCTTTATGATATGATCATTTCCTTTATAGTACTTGCAAAACAATTTCTGCTTTTCTGATTTCTTCTCATCTTTATCCTGGTTCTTCGAATGTGCAGCACTTGCAAATTTCTGCTTACTAGTAGAAGAGCTCCATTTTCCTTTGCCCTTCTGACTAGCCAGGAAAGCTTGATCTGCAACACGCATAATGGACCTGTTCTGCCTAGACTGATCTTCCTGCAACAGAATAGAGACTAACTCCTCAAATGATAAGGTATTCGGATTGCCTTTCATCATCAACCGAAGAGTAGAAGCAAAACTCTGATATGAATCAGGAAGACCATTCAGAACGGTCTGCACAAGTGAGCTATCTGGTATAACCTCATCAGCAAAAATCAACTGTTCCTTCAAATCTTTGATCTTCGTTAGGAAACTGTCCATAGAATCACCTTCATTGATGTGCTCACTCTCCAACTGTTTTCGGAGGTAAGCAACACGAGCCTCATTCCTAGCTTGATACAATGTGGTAAGTGTATCCCAAGCATCCCTAGCTGTTCTGCAAGAGCGAATATGAGGAATAATGGCACGTTTGAAAGACAAAGCTATCAATGCATGTGCCTGGGCATCTCTGCCATCCCAACGAATTTGCTCTGCAGTAGGTGCAACAGAAACAGCAGCACGAACAGGAATCTGCGGAATAGCATCTTCGATACCATCTTCATCAGCTCCAGCACCTGTATTTGTAGTACCTGTCGTTACAGGTGTAACATGACGTCTTTCAACACCCTGCATAATGTTCCACAATCCTTTTGCAACCAAAACATGTCGCATCATATAAGCCCATAATGGGTAGTTGGTACTATCCAACTTATCCTCAACAACCAACATACGGAATACATCAGTGCTTTCAGCCATGGCTGGTGACTAAAATACCTTGATGCAGAAAATTGATTGTATCTCAAAAAGTTGAACAAAACTGCCCAGACGAGTTCTGCTAGACCTGTAGCAGACTTCGAGACGCTTAAACTGGCGAACAGAAACTAGTATATACCTTTGGCACAAAAAGACAAAATAGCCTACAGAAGCGCTACGATAGTGCGTTCGGAGGCCGAAACGAGCTCAGATCGCGATTTCGGCACCACAAAGCGAAGATGTTTTGATCTCGAAAACACCCTGAGTATGCTCACCAAAATTCGTACGATTCTGAGTCTGCAAACGAAGGAGTGTCGACGGCGCCCTAGATGAAGCGACGACCTGCTCTGATACCAATTGTTGGAGTTAGACGTCTGCAGGAGCACATGAACAGCACAAGGAAGAAGAAGAAGCTTGGAGCACAAACACACAATACTGAATGTATTACTAGAGAATGTACAAAGATAAGTAGCCCATTAGGGCAATAGGCGTATATACAAGCCGGGGGAAAAAAACCTCCTAAAGAGGGAAAAAAGTGCCCCGGCGGTCCTAGTGTGTTCACACACATCACTACCTAAATATATCAACATAGTGGAGATAGCAAAAAATATAGTGTTTTATGTGTGCACAAAGCACATTGAGGTTTATTATCATTATGAACAAACAACATTTGAGGCTTTTCATAAAGATTTAGGATTATTACTTTGTGGTGGATGATCTATCACTCCCTATATGTGTTCACATCATTCGCTTTAAGGGGGTGTTTGTTACACCTATGTGTCCCTTGCTTTGATGTGAACTTTTCTCCTATACATGGATAATTTTTACTCTAAAGATGGTTAGAGGTTTTTTCCATGTGTAACCACATATACATGAAATACACATATTTGGTGGTACATAGTATTTAGAGGTTCACATATAGATATCAATTCACTTATTTTCATGTAATTATCATTCTTCATCATCTATAAGTGTGAGCTACTTCAGCCATCATGCCTCTTTTTGTATCAATCTCCTTCTTGGCTCTTGTGTGTGCATTGTATCCTTCCTCAATCTCTTGCACAACCATTAACATGAAAAACATCTTAACTCTATCCAAATTGATGGCAATGTTATGGAGATAAATCAACATGTCATCTACACTCTTCTTGTTAATAACATGCTCAAAATGGAGAGGCAATTGAAAACTATAACAAGTTTTTTGTGTGGGAATAGAATCATTTTGTTTGCATAAAATAGATGAAAATATAATGCAACGGGGAAGCCATGAGTGAACATATCTAGAACATGAAATGTCAGCCAACATGCCCACATATGGTAATAACATTCGTGGAAGATTTGTATCCAACACAAACTTGATGGTTCTAATTGTATGGGAAGCTCAAATGATGCATCGTCTCTCTGAGAAAAAAAAATTACACTTTTTTATGGGCCTTCTTGCAATCAAGTCCCATCCTATTTGGTATGGGTTCATAGAAACAAAAATGGATTTTTAAGGATGCTTTTGTCTTCGATAAATATAGTCTTAGAGCTATGAATAATAATTGGAAGCAAGCTCAACACATGCTCTAGGATGTTGTTTTTATTTCTCGTTGGCACGTGTGGTGGATAAGTAGATTTTCCTAGGAATATTTTCATTTGGCTTGTACATAAGTTATGTTGTTATATTGTTTTATATCATTCTTGTGCATTCCTTTTGGTAGGAGAAGTAGAAGCTTGATCATGCTTCTTGTTTTGAATGCTCTTTCCTTATTGTCTTTTGTGCTTGTTGAATGCTCTCTTTTCTCTCTCTGTCTCTTTCCCTTATTTTCTTTGTCCTAATTTTTAATATATTTTAGAAGTGATGTAAGTAAACATACTTAAGACTTCCATGACTTTTTCCCCTCTTTAGGAGATCTTTTTCTCTAGCTTGTATATACCCCCATAACCTTGAATGGTTACTTGTCTTTGTACATTCATAATTTAGTAACACATGCTGTATGTGCTCTGCAACATCTTCTTATTGTTTCTCATGCTATATTGTGTTGCTTGATCCTCATCTCCAACAATTAGTATCATAGCGGGTCATTGCTTCTTGAGGTGCGTCAGTAGCATACTCTCGTGCACTACCTTATATTCCTAAAACAATTAGTGAGGAGCTAAAAAAGTGATTTAAGCTTGTTTTCAAATGCACTATCATAACCATTGTGGAAGAATTTTTGTTTCTTTTGTGTCAATTTTTGTTCAAGTTTTTGTTCGTCAATGTAAGCCTCTCAAAATTTGCTATAGGTATAATGGCGCTTCATTGGGTAATTTTGATCAAAGTTTTTGTGGTACATTTTTTCCATCAGGATACAACTAGTGGCCGTGAATTAAAATAATGTTGTATTCCCCATATTGACCACTAAGGATGAGTTGGATGGTTGCAAGTACCTACTATGGGCATAAATGATTCACCATGATTATGGAATATCATAAATTGTGTTGAAATATGCCATATTAAAGCTACAATAACTCAAAATGTAGCTGCTGGAGGTGGTTTTGAGGGTGTTTTTCTTATTTCAAGTCCTCTTACAACTCCAGTTTTGACTATGTTATGTATACCACCAACATCCGCATCCACTGTAAAGCAACTTTTAAAGGATGGTGGAGATGCACATGCACATGCCTTGGTGCTTTATCTCTTAAACATACCATTATCCCTCAAATTCGCTCATGCAAAGCAGTAAAGGATGCTAGGAATACTCTTGCCACACTATATCACACAAGAAAAGAAGCCTATGAGCATAATTCAAAATGTATTACTAAATGATGAATGTACAAAGATAAGTAGCCTTTTAGGAATATGGAAATATATAAAAACCAAGAGAGAAAACCTCCTAAATAGGAAAAAAATGCCCTGATAGTCTTAAGTTGGTTTGCATGCATCACTACCAAAATATACTAACAAATCCCTCTAGGGTTGTGTGGTGAATAAGGTGCTAAGTAATGTGGACTGAGGTCAACCCACAAAAGAAATTAAGATCAAAGCTCTATAAAAAGCTTCAAACATTCAAAGTAGAGCCTTTGTAAAAAGGTCTGCAACATTATCCTATATAGGCGCATACAACAAACTAATCTCTCTAGCAGAGTGATCAATAAATATGGTGGTGTGAGAGGTTAGATCAACACCCAAATCATACATGAGGCATTTGAGCCACACATATGCAACAATAGGTATGAAAACCACCCTATACTTAACCTCACAACTAGAAGCGGTCATAGTAGGTCTCTTCTTGCTCAAGCAAGGTATGTGTTGGCCTACACGCAATGAGGAGATAGAGCAGTCAAGTACAATCCGGCACAGAGGAGGCCTAATCATTTTTTTCATAACTTATTTTTAATCAAACATGAATCTCATCACTACACAAACATTGTAAATACCTTTTTTTGGTAGATTAGACTCCATTTTTTTCAAGTCGAGGAGTCCTCGAGCTTGAGGAGTATTAGAAGCACCTACGTATCAATTTTTCATAATTTTAAGACTCCGTTTGAGCCCTTAAATAAGCCTTGAAACCTAATTTTAACTAGGCCAGACACTAGATCTGAAGAAGACCAAAAGCTAGTCAAAAAATATAAAAAGAGCTAGAGAGTGTTTTTTTGAGGTTAGCTTATTAGAGATTTGAGCTTTTGTAAGAGACTTCTTGATTAATAGAAAGCACTCCATTGTGCCTTTCTTTGTTCTTACCTTGTGTGTGCGTGTGTGTGTATGTGTGTGCATGCTAGTGTTGAAGAAGGGAGACCCCTAGGCTCCATTTTGAAGAGGAAAAAGTGAATGCCTAACCTTCCAGGGAACCTTCTACTCAAGGTGTTTCTCTTTAGGGAAGTATAACCTATGCTCTCTCAAGCACACATAAAAAAACAGCAAGCTACTGGTTTAGAACAACATGTATTATTGAAGATATAGTACATCATGGATTCTAGGACTCCTTCAAAGAAAACATCACATGAGATGCTACCATCTTGTTGTAGAAGCCATTCTAACAAGAACAAACAATGAGTTGAAATAAGGGCAACATTACATGGACAAGAATTGGACACTTCTTCCAATACAAGATAATCTGATGACTAATTACATGGACAAGACACTATAGCATAACATAAAGAGATACATGATTGAAGGGGAGAGTCCCAACTCATTGCTCTACAAGAAAATGAAGATATCTTTTTAGCCTAGGAACTTGAGAACTTGTAAGGCAGGTAGTGGAAGCTACCCTTGCTCAACTCAATTGTTGTAGTCAAGTGCCCAATCCACTCCTCCTTCACAAAGCTCCTGATTCCATGCTTCAATCTCCCATCCACCCTTGGGAGAAGCAAGAAGGGACTCCCCCTCTACAAACTATGTAAAGGTCTTGTGTTTGTGTCTCCTCTGTCTTTCTATGAGCTTCCCCTTCTTTGATGGAGAGGTCTTCTTATATGGTTTTTCTGTGGGATTGGTAGGAGTGAAGGGTAGCAAAAGGGGACAAAATTAGTTTCTTCTTTTGTAGCTCACTGATAATTTTGACGCTCAGGAAATTTCCTTCTTGGTCCACTTTTCCTGCACCGTATGTACCTTCCAAATTCGAGTATTCGGCGCTGTCCACCGTCCATGAGTCCATCGCATGCAAGTGGCCGAAAATTTAGTCCTTGTGTAGAATCTGGGAAATTTAGTCATTGTTTCAAGCGAAATAGTAGACTAAATCAAAAGTAGATCATTTTCTTAAAAAAAGGGGACTACTTTTGAAGTAAATAGACTAATTTCATAAAAATGGTGAACTTTTGAGATAAATTGACTAACTTGCAAAAGATCGACTAAAAAAAATAGACTACTTTGAGAAATTGGTCAACTTAAGAATTTAGACTACTTAGAGAATTGGTGAACTCGGAAATTAGGAAACTTAGAAAATTGGTGAAATGGGAAAATAGGAAACTTAGGAAATTGGTGAAATGGGAAACTAGGCAACTTAAGAAATTGGTGAAATGGGAAATTAGGTAGCTTAGGAAATTGGTGAAATGGGAAATTAGGCAACTCACTGAATTGGTGAGATGGGAAATTAGGCAATGTAGGAAATTATTGAAGTAGGAAATTGGTTAAGTAGGAAATTATGCGACTTAGGAGATTGGGAATTCTTGCTCCTTCATGAACTAATGAGTTGGATCCAATTTTCTTCATTTTATTGCTCTAGCTTCTTTTGCTTCTCTGGTTACTAGAAATTGAGGTAAGTTTTTCTTGTACTTGACTTCTGCATCTCAAAAAACAAAACATAAAATACATTTTAAGGGTGTATCAAAGTACCCCGCTATAGGTTGCCCACCACTTAGATTTTCTCTATCCTCAGAGAGAAATAAAGTACCTTCTGCTCTCTTTCTCCCTTCTTCTTGAGTTGAGACTTGCTGATATAGTCATCTGTGTCAAGGTTATTGCTTCACATTGAATTTCATGAAGATAAGTCCACCATGTTACTATTTCAATGGTTGGCTTCTCTTATGTTTCTTGCTGAAGTCCGCCTTGTTGACTGATGTGTGGTTGTAGACTTCTTTAAAAGGAGAGAATATGAGAGGCCCTCTTCTTTTTATTAACTTTTGGATTTTTTAAGCCTAATTGTTCAAAGATTCAAAATCGATTTGATCTGTGATTTGGAGAAATTGACCGATTGCTTTGGACAAATGTCAATGGAGCTGTAGAAACAACTTGGAAAAGTCACGATTATAACTGTATACTTATACCCATATGTGTCATATACCTTGTCTTCCAAGCTCTTTCTTGTCGGGTGGGGAATGGGATGCTCTGAGAAAATGGAAGAAGATCAGGTGAAGTCGATTGCGAGCTGAAATGATTGAGACTAAAATCAACTAAAGGAGAAGAAATCGACTCTTTTTGAATTGTTGCTCAAATCGACTTTTTTGAATTGCTGCTGAAATCAAATCTTATTGATGTGCTTTAGAAATCAACCAATTTGCTCCAACAACAATGTTGAAGTCGACTAAAGAGAAAAAAAAATCGACTCTTTGATGTGCTTAAATCAAGGAAAAAAAATCGACTTATGTTGGAGTTAGATGTCTGTGGAAGCACGTGAACAGCACAAGGAAGAAGAAGAAGCTTGGAGCTCAACACACAATACTGAATGTATTACCACTAGAATGTACACAGATTAGTAGCCATGTAGGGCAATAGGCATATATACAAGCCAGGGGGAAAAAACCTCCTAAAGAGGGAAAAAGGTTCCCCGATGGTCCTAGTGTGTTCACACACATCACTACCTAAATATATCAACAAATCCCCCCTAGGAGTGATGCGGTGAACAAGGAGCTGGCACTCATGTATAAGGAAGTGCCAAGCTATGTGGAGATCACTCCACAAAAGGAAGTAAGCCCAAAGATTTGCGGAAAGCTTCAAACTTCTCCCTAGGCAGAGCCTTCATGCGGTGAACAAGGAGCTGACACTCATGTATAAGGAAGTGCCAAGCTATGTGGAAATCACTCCACAAAAGGAAGTAAGCCCAAAGATTTGCGGAAAGCTTCAAACTTCTCCCTAGACAGAGCCTTCGTGAAAAGGCCTGCAATGTTCTCCTGCGTGGGCACATATGCCAAGCTGATCTCCCCAACAGAGAACCTATCCCTGACATAATGATAATGCACCTCAATGTGCTTAGTGTGAGCATGCAACATAGGGTTCTCAGCAACTGTCAATACGCTTTGACTGTCAGTGAAGATGGTGGTGGCAAAAGAATGACCAACACCCAAATCAACCATAAGGCATCTAAGCCACACACACTCAATAGTCGCTGTGAAAGCTTCCCTATAGTCAACCTCACAACTGGAAGTGTCCACAGTAGGCTGCTTCTTGCTCAACCAAGATATACATGAGCTACCAAGCATGAAGCAAAAGCCACTAGTGGACACATGAGTGTCATAGCAACCAACCCAATGAGAGTCAGAAAAAGCATGCAAATCTGGCGGTAGTGATCCCCCCTTGGGATAAAACAACCAAGTAGTCGAGTACCACTCAAGTAGCGAAAGATACGCTTAACCACCTGCCAATGCTTGGCTCCTGGGCAATGCACAAACGTGCTCATCTGTGAGACAACAAACTGAATATCTGGCCGAGTAATGCATAAGTAAATCAAGCATCCAACAACCTGATGATAGAGAACAACATCAAATGCATCTCCAACATCATGAAGACTGAGTCATAAACCTGTCTCCATAGGAGTGGCAATATGTTTACAATCTTCAAGGCCAAAATGCTGCAATAATGTGTCAATATATTTCATTTGACACAAATCCATTCCACCATCAACGCAGGTTTATGTATTGCCGAGGTGTCAAGCATTGGCAGGAGGTTAAGCACATCTTTTGCTACTTAAGTAATACCCGGCTACTTGGATTGTTTTATCCCAAGGGGGGATCACTACCGCTAGATTTGCATGCTTTTTCTAACAGTGATTGGGATGGATGCTATGACACTCGTGTGTCCACCAGTGGCTTTTGCTTCATGCTTGGTAGCTCATGTATATCTTGGTTGAGCAAGAAGTAGCCTACTATGGCCACTTCCAGTTGTGAGGCTGAGTATAGGGTAGCTTTCACAGCAACTGTTGAGTGTAAGTGGCTTAGATGCCTTATGGCTAATTTGGGTGTTGGTCAGTCTTCTGCCACCACCATCTTCATTGATAGTCAGAGTGCATTGGCAATTGCGAGGAACCCTGTGTTCCATGCTTGCACTAAGCACATTGAGGTGCATTATCATTATGTCAGGGAGAGGTTCTCTGCTGGGGAGATCAGCTTGGCATATGTGCCTACACAGGAGAACATTGCAGACCTTTTTACGAAGGGTCTGCCTAGGGAGAAGTTTGAAGTTTTTGGCAATTATATGGGCTTACTTCCTTGAGTGGATTGATTCCACATAGCTTGCCACTTCCTTATACATGAGTGCTAGCTCCTTGTTCACTGCATTACTCCCAAGGGGATTTGTTGATATATTTAGGTAGGACCGTCGAGGCATTTTTTTCTCTCTTTAGGAGGTTTTTTTCCCCCAGCTTGTAGATATGCCTATTGCCCTAACATGCTACGTATCTTTGTACAATCTAGTGGAAATACATTCAACATTGTGTGGTGTGCTCCAAGATTCTTCTTCTTTCTTGTGCTGTTCGCGTGCTTCCATAGACGTCTAACTCCAACACTTCTCACACTGGTATCCGAGCAACTAGTCAACATGTGAGATGGATTTCCTTCATCCATAGACAAATTGGATTGAGGCAACTATTTAACTTGGTTATTAAGAATGGAAGCTTATCTTCAAGGGAGAAAACCTCTATGGTTACATATCTGGATATGAGATGATGCTAATTCTCAGAAGCAAGGGTCAACTAACATAAGAAGAACAAGAGAGGCTAAATACATGGTGCTCAAAGGATGCCCTAGCAGTGTCATATATTCTTAACTCAATCTCTGATTTCTTTACTTTAGCACATTAGGAGCCGGAATACTTCACAAGAGACTTGGAATGCTCTTGAAGCATTCTTCTCATCAAGTACCAAGGCAAGGAAGAATCAACTATGGATGGAATTCATCACACTCAAGAAGATACCCAAGTAGAGTGTGATAGATTTTTTCACCAAAATAAAGAACATAGCATACCAACTTGGAAGCATTGAAGAAATCATTGATGAAGAGTAGATAGTAAGGCAAGTAATCAATGGAATAAAGGCAAATGACAAATGGGAAGCTTTCACCACAGTGAGGGACCTCTACATGGACATGCAAGCTCTTGACTTTAACACTCTCATGGGACAACTATTCACACATGAGGCAAAGCTTATGAAGAATGGGAACAACTCAAATGGTAATCAATCCTCTGCTCTCTATAAAAATAAGAATAAGAACAAAGATAGCAAAGGCAAAGGTAAGAATTTCTATTATGAAGGGAGCACCTCTCAAGCAAACTTTACAGGTAGAGGTAGAGGCTCAAGAGGAAGAGGCAGAGGAGGAATACAAGGCAAGGGGAGAGCTCAAATCTCATTTACATGTGCCATATGTGGCCTAACTAATCATGTCATTGAGAATTGTTTCATGAATCCCATGAAGAGGTAGAGGTTACAATAGAGGAGGCTATGGAAGCTCAAGAGGTAGGTTCAACAACTTCAATGGATACAATAACAACTCATACAACTACTACCAAGGAGGATATAGAGGAAGGAGAGACTACAACAACTATATAGATGGCCAAACCCAAGAGGATTCACTCCTTCTAATGAACATGACCATGAAGGAAGGTAAATGATATGGACATGTATTCTATATAGACTCAGGTTGCTCAAATCATGTGGCAGGGAATGTAGCTCTACTCTCAGACGTGGAGGATCCAAGAAATAGAAATGAAGTCCAAACAAGAGATGACACAAGACATCCAATTCAAAAGATAGGTAATGTGAAGGCTCTAGATGGTAATATGAACCTATTGAGCAAAGTATTATATGTGCCAACTATCACCAAGAACCTCATAAGTGTAGGTCAAATTGTTGAGAAGGGATTGCAGGTCAGATTCACAAAGAATGGAGCATTTTTTGAGGATCCACATCAGGGATTCAAGAGGATAGCAAGAGGAGAAAAATCGGGTAGATTATTTGCATGTGAACTCCTAGATGTTGAGATATCAAGCTCAACATGTGATGATCGGGGATGACACGTATCAGTTTTTTGTTTCTCTGACATGTATAGTGGTCATACCAGTATATGTCAAGGATACTTCATTGAGCTGTACTAGATTTATCTACCGAGAGTGATGGCACATTCGTTCCTTGCCACCTCACTCATTCGCGGACATTAGGTTTTTTCTTATGTACTGATCTTTATATATTGCACTTGTTGTATTCTTCTTTTTAGGTCATTCTTGTACATTCCTTTTTATGTAATAGAAGAAGAAGAAGATCATTCTTCCTTGCCTCAATTTGTGTGTGTGCTTCTGTTGAGCCCATAAAAGTCACGTTGGTCAAAGTCAATTGCAGCCAAAGTCAAAAGGTCAAAGTCAACTAGTCAAAGTCAACAAAGTCAAGGTCAAAGTCAACAGGTGCAAAGTCAAAGTGCTAAAGTGCAGGTGTCAAAGTGCACAGGTAGTGCACAATTAATTGTCCACAAAGGGTAAATTGGAGAAAGTGGGTTGCAGGTGGCAGAGGTATTTTCTCTAATTTTCCTAAGGTTCAAAGTGTTTTGGAAGGTTCAGGTGAACCCCTATTATGTGCAAAAGTGAAGACTTAAAAGGAAATGTGAAGGTATGTGAAGCGGTAGCGTACACACATGTGAAAGTATGGTCCCCCATTAAAATTTTGGGTTTTAGTCTTAAGTCACTACAGGACAAAACAGTGAGTCGTTGGTTGCCACTTGTGAAGACAATCTTGGGACATCAAAGTGAGCACCAAGATACCATTGCAGTTAGGAGCGTACGTGATTGACACACTCAAATCAAGGCCAGGACCATTCTTGGACCAATCTTAGAGTAAGCAAGAGAAGCATAGTCTAAGTGAAGCCAGAAAGAGAAGTGCAAGGGTCACCAGTGTGCGACGCAGAGAAGTGGAGTTGCAGGAGTGCATAGAGAGTGACTAAGGGATTGTGCAGAGAGTGCTAAGCTATACTCCCCCAAGGATCTCAAGGTCTCATTGCAGTGTGTGTGTGCCGACAGAAGGTATTCACTCCTCCCCCTTTGTGGAAGCTTGGTGCAAGGTGTGCACAAGGATAAGCTTGAAGCAGGTGGAGGTCTGGTGCAGAGGAGTCATGGATGAATTCTCTTCGTTTTCAGGTTCTCACAAAGAAACTCCTCTAGATTGTTTGGACCATCACTTGAGGCAGCTGCAGAATGTTTTCAAAAGATGCAGGGAGACTAAGCTAAAGCTCAATCCAAACAAATGTCATTTCCTTGTGACAGAAGGAACTCTCTTAAGACATGTGGTGTCGGCTAAAGGTATGGCCCCAGATCCTGACAAAATCATTTCTATATTAAAGTTGCCTAAGCCTAAATCTCCTAAAGAGATTCAGAGTTTCTTGGGGCATACTGGATACCATAGAAGGTTTATAAAAATGTATGCAGAGATAGCCAGACCACTGGCTAGACTTACAGGTAAGGAAGTACCTTTTAAATGGGAAGAAGAGGAGGAAAAAGCATATCAAACATTACGGTCGAGGTTAGTGTCTGCTCCTATTTTGATCACACCTGAGTGGTCAAAAATCTTTCATATACATGTCGATGCCAGTGCCTATGCAGTGGGGGCAGTTTTGACCCAACCCAGTGAAGAATTTAAAGTGGATAGACCAATTCAATATGCCAGTAGAATCTTGACCAAGGCTGAAAGGAATTACAGTACTACAGAAAGGGATGCCCTAGCAATGGTTTTTGCTGTCCAAAAATTCTGTCATTACTTACTGGGAGTAAAATTTATTATTATAACAGATCACCAACCACTAAAATACTTGCTCAACAAACCACAAGCCACTGGTAGAATATGGAGGTGGTTATTGTTGTTCCAAGAGTTTGATTTTTCTGTAGTCCACAGACCAGGTAAAGAAAATGTTATGGTGGATCACCTATCCAGAATCAATATGATGAATCAAGCTAGTGGAATCAATGATGATTTTCCAGATGCTCATCTGTTTGCTGTACAAGCTCAAGGTTGGTATTATGATATCAAGAATTTCATTAAAACTGGGTTGTATCCAGAAAAGGCTAGTGCTGTGCAAAGGAAGAGACTGCTAATCAAGAGTAGACCATATACCTTCATTGAAGATAAATTATATAGACAGAGCAAGGATGACAGGTTTAGGAAGTGTTTGGAAGAAGAAGAAGTGAGGGAAGTCCTTCACTCTACACATGAAGGAACAGGTGGTGGGCACCTTCCATGGCATATTATGAGTCAGAGGATACTGGATGCTGGTCTATGGTGACCTACACTATTTAAGGATGCAGATGAATGGGGAAAGGCATGTGACGTTTGCCAGAGGTGTGGACCTAAGCCAACAAAGCAGAGGCATAACCCCTTGATTGTTTCCACTTCCTGGGAACCATTTGAGAAGTCGGGGCTAGATTTTGTAGGGCCCATCTACCCTCCCGCAATTCCAAAAAGAGAGAAATATCTCTTGATAGCTACAGATTATGCGACAAAGTGGGCTGAAGCTATTGCCTCCCCCGACTGCACTGCCCAAACTGTTGCCGATTTCATTTATAGTAGCATCATTTGTAGGTTTGGATGTCCACTGGAAATTTGTACAGATCAGGGTACCCATTTTGTCAATAAAGTCTTGCAGGAAATTTTCAACAGGTATAGAATTCTACATAGGACCTCCTGTGCTTACTATCCAAGAGCCAATGGACAGGCTGAATCGACAAATAAGGTTTTGAGATCAGAGAAGTGGAGTTGCAGGAGTGCATAGAGAGTGACTAAGGGATTGTGCAGAGAGTGCTAAGCTATACTCCCCCAAGGATCTCAAGGTCTCATTGCAGTGTGCGTGTGCCGACAGAAGGTATTCACTCCTCCCCCTTTGTGGAAGCTTGGTGCAAGGTGTGCACAAGGATAAGCTTGAAGCAGGTGGAGGTCTGGTGCAGAGGAGGCCGGTGGCAAGAAGACTTTGGGATATTTGGTATTTTGTAATTGAGCACTCTGTGTGTTTGTGCACAGAAGTATTGGCTAGTATTGTGCTCCAAACATTGTAATTGTCTTACTGTAATCAATCGGCGGAAGCTTCCAAGGTGTATTTCCTCTTCTGGTCTTTTCATTTTCTCCTACAAACCCTCAAACTCCTTCTTGTCTAAGAATCCCCCAACAGCTTCTCCTTGATAGTGAGAGTGTCTGTGTGAGGTCTCTTCCTTATCTCCTTCCTCGTGACATGGTATCAGAGCCAGCATGGCTGTGGAGAGCTTGTGGAGAAGGCGACAGTGAAGAGTATGCAGCAAGGCATGGAGAAAACACGATTCAACAAATGACCTCCATTTGCCCACTGAAAACCACATCAATTTCAAAAACTATAACTTGCCTTGTGTTTGGCAACACTCATATATTCCACATCCAGAATTTCAAGCGTTTCCGTGTACTATTGATACACAAAAACTGTGTTTTTTTGAGATCAAACTATCACGTCATAGACGTGACACTGTTCAAGCAGAAGTGCTGCTTGTAGTGTTTTGGAGTGTTGTGAATTGCTGCAAAAATGGCAAACGCAGATGGAATGAGTCAGCTTATGAGTGATAAGCTAGATAAGAACAACTTCCATGCTTGGAGATTTAGAATGATAAATTTCCTTATGGGAAAAGGCTACTGGAAGTACATCAAAGGAGAGAATG
The DNA here is from genome assembly GCA_020310875.1 of Ceratopteris richardii. Classification (NCBI taxonomy): domain Eukaryota; kingdom Viridiplantae; phylum Streptophyta; class Polypodiopsida; order Polypodiales; family Pteridaceae; genus Ceratopteris; species Ceratopteris richardii. The sequence goes on from CM035428.1 coordinate 11,007,748, forward strand.
AAAATGCTCCACAGTTACTAGAAAGGAATCGGACTCCAGATCAGGTAAGAGCATATGAGGAATGGAATTAAGGAGCACAAAAGGTAATGTACTGGCTATCTATTAGCATACAACATAGCATGATAGAAAGGAATCGGACTCCAGATCAGGTAAGAGCATATGAGGAATGGAATTAAGGAGCACAAAAGGTAATGTAGTGGCTATCTATTAGCATACAACATAGCATGATTGGACACATACAGGATGCCAAGAGTCCAAAAGAGGCTTGGAACAGTTTGGTCACATTGTATGAGACCAATACAAAGGCACAGAAATTGCAACTCAAGAACAAGCTGCATACATCGAAGAAGAAGAGTATGTCGGTAAGTGACTACACCTTGAAAATCAAAAGCATGTGTGAGTCACTTGCATCTATTGGCGTGAATGTAGATGATGATGATAAGGTGGAAGTGTATCTTTGTGGTTTAGGAGCTGCATATAAGCAGTTCATACTTCTATATAGACCAGGGAAAATATTCCAAATTTTGTTGATTTGGTATCTATGCTAATTATTGAATAAAAGAATCTTGGTGAGGATTAAAACTCCCAAGGAAAATCTAGTTCTGAGCAGGTATTCTACTCTGGTAGAGAAGAGGTAGAGGTAGAGGTTTTGGAAGTGGAAGAGGAAATAGTAACCAAGACCAAAGTCAACAACAAAATCATGCACGAGGAAGAGGACAGTTTCGAGGCAGGGGGAGCCAAAGAGGCCGTAAAAATTTCCAAAGAATGATTCAGGTAATGATAGTAAAGGATATTGGAATTGTGGTAAACGTGGACACTTTGAACGTGATTGCAGGTTGAAGAATCAAAATAATAGAAGGCAACAGAATAACTATGCATCCACAAGTGCATATGATTCTGAGAAGCTGTTCATGGTTCAACATCACATGATGAATACGATGTCTGCTGGTGTTTCAAAATCAAATGATAATGTCTGGTACGTTGATTCAGGTGCTTCAAATCACATGACTAGTCATGTGGAATGGTTTAGTACTTTGCAAAAATTGCCAATTCTTGGATAGGTTGAAACAGGTGATGACACATCACATCCTATTGAGCATACAAGAAACATAGTACTATCGATGGAGGATGGAAAGGTAAAACATCTTGCTAATGTGCCGCATGTTCTAAATATAACAAAGAATTTAGTTTCTATTGGACAAATGGTTGACCAGGGATTACAAGTCAGGTTCAATGCTGATGGATTATATGTCGCAGAGTACAAGCAGGATGGACAATTGGTTGCCAAAGGAAACAAAGTGGGTAGGATGTTCACCTTAAGTGTGAAGATTTGTGAAATGAATGCAACCATGTTTGCAAAAGGTGAAGGAGTTATTGCAGATATAGAGATGTGGCACAAACGGATTCGACATTCAAACTTGCAAAGGCTGAAATTGATGCAGTCAAAGTAGATTGTCCATGGACTACCAAATTTCAAAGTTGCAGAAATGAAAAAGGTATGTGCAAAATGTCAATTTGGTAAAGAGCATCATTTCCACATGACAAGCATGTTAGTGAGAATGTACTAGAAGTAGTACATACAAATGTTTGGGGTCCAGCAAAGACCACATCTATGGGCAGTTGCATGTTTTATGCTACTTACATTGATGACCACACACACAAAGTATGGTTATATTTCATGAAAGAGAAGAGCGAGGTGTTCAATCACTTCCAAAATTTTAAAGCTATGGTGGAAAAGCAGACAGGGAAGTACATTCAGACATTAAGATCTGATGGAGGAGGTGAATACATGTCAAATGAGTTTAGCAATTTTTTAAAAAATCATGGAATTCGGCATCAGTTTTCATGCAGGTACACACCACAAGAGAATGGCATTGTTGAATGCAAAAACAAACATATTGCAGAAAGAGCAAGAGCCTTCATGGCTGAGAAGAATATGCCTCATTGTTATTGGGCAAAAGCTGTGCATACTGTTGTACACATCATGAACAAAACTCCGACCTTTGCTGTACATCAAGTTACACTTGAAGAGAAGTTTACATGTAAAAAGCCAAACTTATCACATCAAAAACTTTTTGGCTGTATTGCACATGTACATGTTCTAGATGAATTGAGGACGAAGCTTGATCCAAAAGCAAAAAAGTGTGTCTTCATTGGATACTCCCTTGAGCAAAAGGGATATAAATGTTATAACCCACTCACACGACAGGTAAAGGTGAGCAGAGATGTGGTATTTGATGAAATGTCAAGCATCTATGCAGATGCCAAAGAAGGATTGAATCTTGAACCAAATGACAAAGAAAATGCTGAAAAATCAAGTGCAGAATCTCAAGTTTTGAGTGGACCGGATGCATCACCAAGCAATAGTTGCAACTCAAATCAGATAAGATTTTAACATCTATATGAGATGTATATGGATAGTATAGTCCTTCATTAATTGTGTCCTTCAAATACTTTAGGATTCTCTTGGCTACTTCCATGTGAGGATTCCTTGGAGTATGCATGAACTCACCCAGCACACTAAGTCCATAAAAAATATCTACTCTAGTTAATGTAGCATAATTTAGTTGTGTGAGAGAGTGAGAGAGCAATTTGTGTGCACTGCTTTTGCATGTTTTCTTGAGTTTCTTGTAGGTATTGGCTATTCCATCCTCTCCAGCACTCCGCGCAGGTACGAAAAATCACGAAACTGTCTCTGTGTCACCGACGTCTGTCGATCGCGATCGACAGAAAAATCGGCCATTTGGTAAAACAAAGCACACCATAAGGATACACATAAGGAGCACACTCTAAATCACCTAAAACAGTAAAAAAATTCTGTGTTTCTCTGTCAATCGCGATCGACACCATCGATCGTGATCGATAGCCATGATCGACAACATCTGTCAATCACGACCGACAGACCCTGTCAATCGCGACCGATAGACTTGCCGATCGCGATCGACAGAGACGACCGACTGACCCTGTCAATCGCGATTGACACCATCGATCGCAAGCGACAGCCATGACCGACACCTCTGTCAGTCACGATTGACACCTTCGATCGCGACCGACTGAATTTTGATGATTGACTGAAATTCTCGCGTTGCCATGTGTCCATCGCGACAGACACAACCCCAATCAACTGAATTTACGGCGAAAATCTCGGAAAACGTGTCGATCGTGATTGACACCATCGATCGCGATTGACAAGACCCACGATCGACTCTGTCGATCACGATTGACACAGTCGATCGCGACTGACGTGTCGATCACGACCGACAGGCCCCGACGGACACCTCTGTCAATCGCGATTGACAGACCTGTTGATCGCGATTGATAGGCTTTTTCGGCCAATTTTCTAGGGTTTTTAATACCAAGTTCTTGGGGTAATTTTTGGCATACCTATCAAATAATTAGTGATTTGTGAGGTCCCTACAAGTGTGTCTTGAGAAAAATCCTGTGTATCAAATACCATACCTAGGGGGAACAAAACCAAGGGATCTCTAGAATTGTTTGCAATAAAGACAAGGGACATAATTGATATCCAAATTACATGCATGAAAGTGATCTGTCTGTCATTTGAATTTAAGTCTTGAGCTAATTTTGGGACTTTCACAGGTCCATTGAGAGCAATTGAGAGCATCCAAAGCAAGGGTTTCTTTGCGAGCTTGAGAACCGGGTTCTTGAGCATCATAAAGCAAGGGATCAACAAGTAAGGTCGGAATATTCTCAACTCCCTTTGTCAATTCCTAGCTTAGGCTAAGTTCGAGTAGTGCTAGGAGTAAGTAAGGACAACGATAGGCACAAGACAAGTCAAAGACTATCTAAGAAATCAAGTTCAAGGGATGACCTGTGTGTGACCGATAACTTTAAAGGAAAAGAATTTAACGTGGGATGATCAACTTAAGTGCGGAAAATTAACTCAAATATTCCTGACTACGCGATATCAGACAAGATCATAAACACGATAACACACTAAAAAAGAATCAAGTGACTGACACCAATTGATCGGCAACGAGGTTGTACTTTGGGCAAAAATTGGGCTACTTAAATAGGCATATGAACCTTAGATCAGGACGACATCTAGTAAGAGATAGACAAAGTCTTAGGTCTTCAGAGGCTAGCGTTAATCATACTGCTAGGTCTTGGGCCCAGCAGTTGAGCCATCACTCGCATTACCCTAGCTCTGAAACTAGTGAATCAGATATGTCTCAAGGTATGGAGAGACCTGCAGGGAGTTTAGGTGTGCCATATTTGTATAGGGTGGAAGGCCCCTACAAGACGCAGCTGGAATACCTTAGGACCAACTGATTAGGTGCTAGCATCTATGAGGACGGCCTAAGAAGATCCGTGGTCCAGATTAAAAACCCTGACCAATCCATTGGACTAGAATACTCAGCTGTCAAGTTTGAAAACGGAGCATACTTGGACAAAGAAGGAACCATATATGTGGTCACTAGTCACCGAGACATGACAGATGAATTCGGGAATGTGATCTCTGAGACGAACATAGGTGACCTAGAGCAAGGGAACATAGGAGGAGAGCCTAGGACCCCTCGAGGGAAATCTGTTCTTACTAGAATCCTCAATCCGGAATGGGTTCCCCAGGACAATAAGAGTATAGATCTGCTCCTAAACCAAGAGACCAATGAAGCCTTTTGGAGGTATAAATCAAATAGGCCAAATGATGTAGGGTCAATCATGATCTATGAGTTCAAAGATCCTGATAGCCCAGGCAGAGTGACCTACTTAGACCACGCTTCAGAGAGGATCTTTGTGGTTAGAGAACATGACAAGCATGCTTACACATGGAAGGGTGAATTCGTTTTCCCCCAACCAAGATCGAACGTGTCCTATGGTCACCCGGGAGCTGGAGCATCCCAAGCTCATGGTGCTCAAAGAGACAGAAGTAGAGATAGGACAGAAGTAAGCTTTGCCAACCCAGGGGGTAGAGAAAGAACGACAACGGAAACAAATAGAGTGGAACCTGAGGTACTTAGAGCTCCAAGGAATCAAAGAAATGTGGATGAGTTCCCTCTACCAAGACCTAGAGAGCACACAAGGACTTTGAGACGGACTCAGCTAGTTAAGTCCATGAAGAACTACTTCGATGGCACTGGAGATCCATACGATCATGTGGCTGAGTTTAGGCAAGTCTTGAGAGCTGAACAAGTTGAAGTTCTGTTCATGCATTACAATGCCTTTGGTCTAACCCTTAGGAACACCGCCCTGACATGGTTTCAACCACTAAACGAGAGGTAGTTCAGGAGCATAGACCAACTTCTAGAGGCATTCATTGTCAAATTCTCTAAAAGTGGCATAAGACATAACACTTCCTCGCTAATTCACAGCTTTAAGCAAACCCCGCAAGAAACCGTGAGACTTGCCGGAAGAAGATTTAGGCAATACCTAGAGAGATGCCCAGTCCCTGAGTTACCCACACCAGCTAAGCAAGTGGCTTTATTCTTGGATGGATTGCTAAGTACCAAATTGAGATCATATGTGTACTTGAAGGACCCTAGGACCATAGAAGAGTGTGTACGCATGTGCATTGACATCGAGGATAACCTAGGGGAGGAATTAGAGCTTTCAAAAATCTATAAAGATACGGATAGTTCTTCTAGCCTCTCTTCCACACAATCCACATCTATTGAGGAATTAGTAGAGAAAGTAGCTCAGAAATTAGGTGTTACTAGCAAACAGATCCCAAGATTTGCCCCTGTGAAAAGATGCTATACTTGTGGAGGTGACCATATGGCGAATGTATGTCCCATTATGGCTCAACCCCAAGTAAATCCAAGTAGCCAGTACTGCACCATAGAACGAAGATACACAAATCACACAGCACAAGACTGCCCATACAATAAGCAAGCGGTTAGGCAAACCTACCCTCAGCCATACCCTCAACAAGGCAGATACCAGAGTCAATACCCACCACAACAGTATACTAGGCCTCAGCAAAATTACCAACTGCAATATCAGGCCCAACTGAGACCCTAGCCAGTGCTAGCACAACAACCACCTGCTCCTACTAATGTGATTCCGGTGAAGTATGTAGCTGCAGAAGAAAACCTGAATAGAGCTATAGTCCCAGTAACACCATTAATTTCAGAAAGTGATCCCAGTGACCATAGCTTTGATTCTACGCATGTTGATAGTCCCCAGGCTTACTACATGCAGTCTCCTGAACATGATGAGTCCTACTACAATGAGGAACCGAGTGAACCTAATTGGGAACCAGAGTATGCTAATGTCATGTACGCAAACCCCAACTCTAGACCCCAACCTAGGCAGGTAAGACCCCCATTCCCTAGAGGACCATGCTACAGATGTCAGGGAGATCATCTCATTCGTGATTGTCCCTTGCCTCCACCTACACAACCCTAGTCAGTGACGATCCAGGGCTATTGCCAGGAGTGTGGAAAGGAGCATCTCTTACGAGACTACCCAAAGAATCCTAATAATATGCCGAAAATCACTCCTATCAATGTCGTTGGGTTAGTTGTAGACTCCACAGGAAGTGTAACGTCCACTACACCAGTGCAAGTGATCACTAGAGCCCAAGCCTTGCAGCAGAACCAAAGTTTAGGCCAGGAAAAGAGCCCAGATGTGAGTGAAACGGAGAGCATGACAAAGAAGAGGACTAGAGCTTGGAGAGATAGTCATGAAAGAATGAAAAGGCAATGGGCAAAGAAAATGAGTGAACTTGAGGAAATCCTAAGAGAAACGAGAGCCAGGATAACCGAACTCACATCTCAAACTCCCTCTCACACTACCCCACCTCCACCGTTCCCAACTCCATCCGACCCGCCACCTCCCAACCCGCCTCACCTAATCCCACCACCCCCTAGAGTAGGATCAGTCCTAGCAGATCCCACTCCCGAGGACTTAAACATGATGCTTAAAGCATATCAGGCCAGAATCCAAGATGGGCCAAACGTAGCTGATCATGGAAAGTGCTACCCTAGAGCAGAATTAGAGCTTGAACGAACTAAAATTTGTGCTAAGATGGTGGATTTGGCTCAAACCATGTTTGAAGTCAGCCGCCTCTTTAACATATCTAGCTAAGCCAAGACGCAGCTGCACTTTGAAGGACTGTTAGAAAGAATAGAGAGGCTAATTGCACAATCAGAAAAGGAACCCGCCTCTCAACACAAGGACAAGGCAAGTGAAAGAGTAGGTCCTCCTGCCAAGGAAGCCTATGTGCCTAACTCTACGAAGCCAGACACATCATCTTCTATGAATTGGTTCACACCAAAATTCCTACGAGAGATTCAAGAAGACAAATGGGCTAAAGAAAGTGAAGTCCCTCCTCCCATTGAACTTGTGGATGATGCACACGACCAATTCCCACAAGACATCCCATCCATTTATGAGGAGCAGGAGAGCACCCAATCTCAGGAAAGACTAGACTTTGAGTCTAACTCTCTACAAGAATTACCCCACTTAACAGGCCCATGGGAAGCTAAGTCTACTTGTATGAGAACACCCACGGTCATGGTACGAAATGAGGACTCAGTCATACCTAGGAACACAGAGGTAGTGAAAAACACTAAAGTACAGTGCAACCTCACCTTAGAAGAGCTACTCAAAGTAAGGCCAGAGCTATGGAAACATGTAGCCAAACAAGTACCAGAGATAGCAAAACCTCGTTCCCAGGTAGGATCCTAGAGAACAGTGCCAGAAATACCCTTGGACAAGATAGGAGACATGAGTGAGGGCGAGGAGGGAAACACATATCTTCCTATCACCCATCAAGGATACACCACCAAGGCCATTCTAGACTCAGGTGCAGGAGTTGCAATTGCTACCACTTCCCTATGGAAGCGTTGGGGCAAGCCAACACTCAGGCCCACGAGGATGAAATTGCAAATGGCCGATGGTCACATAGAGAGACCCTTAGGGCTGTTAGAAGGAATAACTCTCACCACATGTGGTGTTGAGTTCGAGCATACATTTGCTATATGTGATTTTAGCAAAAATCATGCCTATGAAATGATCTTGGGACGACCCTTTATGCGACAGTTGCAAGTGGTACAGGACTGGGGAACCGATTCCTTGTACCTACAACACTTAGGTGTTACGACCAAAGTGAATCTCAAAGATTACTCTCATAGAGATGTACCTCCTATCCAATGGAATCCCATCCATAGAGCCAAAGATGATACGGAATCGGTGCATTCCATAGGATCAGGATCCTCATGGATGCATGAAGACACCCACTTATGGATGTGCAAAGTAGCAGTAGAAGAAGAGAAGAGAGAAAAAGCCAGAGAGATAGATGCAAAAGAAACACATAGATCAATTCAAGACCCAGCCTATGCACCTGTAGTCTTTCCTGACGAAGAATTTGAACCCCACGACTGGGCAGAAATCCTAGCAACAATGGATGTAGCCATCAATGAAGAACAATGGATACCTCACTGTGATGAAGATGGCTATGACATTTCAGTCTTCTCCATAGAGCCAATCATGGGAGAGGCAGTGTTAGAAGAGTGTGAACCTAGCCCTGATGCATTTGAGGACGCAAGTGACTCCGATCTAGAGTCAATCATTATGGACCCACCTTTTGCATCAGATGAAGAATACTTCTATGAAGTAGAATTTCAACCCTAGAGGCACGGAGAGCTTACAAATGATGTAAGGCTAGCCACACATGTGACCCCGAAGGAAGAAGGAAAGAAAAGAAAGAAGAGAGAAGTTACACCAGAAGAGGAAGAATCTTTGTTTGAGGTCCCGGAAAATTTTAAGAAGTATGAGATAGATGACAGGAGAGTCATGATCAGAATGCCTAAACGAGAGGCACAATCAAGGGAGGCCTATGATAACAAAGAAACCACCAAGAAAATAGTGGTAGCCATGGAAGAAGGAGAAGAGAGATGCACGTACATAGGCCATGACCTGACGGAAGACGAAGAGCACGAATTGATAGCCTTGCTAAGAGAATACAGAGAAGTATTCGCTTGGAGTTACAAGGATTTGAAAGGCGTGGACCCTGACATATGCTCACACACTATCCCCATGACCTCAGATGCCAAACCTTCTAAGCAAAAGCCATACACATACAATGATAATTATGCTGCTAAGATCAAAGAGGAGATAGATAGACTGGTTGAAGCTGGATTCATCTATGAAATTGAGCACACTGAGTGGGCATCCCCCATCGTAGTGGTGCCCAAGAAGAATGGAAAGCTACGTGTATGCATTAACTTGAAGAAGGTCAATGCAGCCACAATTCGAGATAACTATCCGCTTCCTGTCACAGAGCATCTCTTAGAAAGAGTAGCAGGCAAGGAAGTGTACAGCTTCCTTGATGGATTTTCGGGCTACAATCAAGTAGCCATAGCTCCAGAAGATGAGCATAAGATGGCTTTTGCCACTGAATGGGGCATATTTGCCTTTAGAGTAATGCCATTTGGGCTTACCAATGCACCCAGTACCTTCCAGAGGCTGATGTGCCATGTATTTAAAGAGTTCCTGAGGAAGAACTTAGAAGTCTATGTTGATGACCTCTATGCTCATTCCAACATTAGACAAACCGTATTCCTAAACTCAGACAAATCTTTGACAAATGTAGAGAATATCAAGTCTGCCTGAACCCAGAAAAGTGCATTTTTATGGTCAGGCAAGGCAAGATTCTAGGACACATAGTGTCAAAGAATGGCATATCCACTGATGAAGAGAAAGTGAGAGCCTTCGTGGAGCAACCTAGCCAAAGAATGTCAAGGAAGTACAAGCTTTCATGGGGCATTGTGGTTATTACCGACGGTTTATACATATGTATGCCATCATAGCAAAGCCTCTGTATGGACTCTTGACTAACTTTGAGTGGACTAATGAAAGTGAGAATTCCTTCAATGAGCTTAAACGGCGATTATGTTCAACACCAATCTTGACCACACTAGATTGGAATAATCCTTTCCATGTTCATGTTGATGCATCCAATTATGCTATTGGGTGTGTACTCGCACAACCTATCGGTGAAGGCAATATGGATCTTCCAATTGCCTATGCTAGTAAACAATTGAATGCAGCTGAACGAAATTATACCACTACTGAGAGAGAAGGACTAGGCATGGTATATGCAGTTAAAAAGTTTAGACATTACTTGCTTGCAAATAAGTTTAGATTTTTTTACTGACCATTAGGCACTGTTATATCTCGTGAACAAGCCATGCAATACAAGAAGATTAGTAAGATGGTTTCTCTTGCTAATGGAATATGATTTCGAGGTTGTGGTAAGGAAAGGGAAGACTCACTTGAGAGCAGACCATCTCTCTAGGCTCACATCTGGAGAAGCCCCACAAGGAGTGTCAGATGACCTTCCTGATGCTTACTTATTTAATTTGGAAGTGGTGCCGCAGTGGGCTAAGCCAATATTGACATACGGGCCTAACCACCAAGTAATAAACACACAGGATAGAGAGGTAGTAGAAGCCCAAAAGTATCACATCATGGTAGGAAGTATGTACAAGCACACAGATCAAGGGATCTTGGCTTGTTGTGTGGAAGAGGATGAGTACGCTAAATGGTTGCAATTAGCACATGTAGGTGCATTAGAGCAACACTACTCAAAGCAACGAACCCTACAGACACTAAGGAGACTCAGAGTGCATTGGCCGACTATGGAAGCTGATGTCCAAAAGTTGTGCAAGGAATGCTCAAGTGTCCATAGTGCCAGATTGGAGTGAACCACTAGTATCCTTCCTGAGGACGAAAACATTCCCTCCAGACATGACTCTGGCTAGGAAAAGGAGTTTAGAACAAGAAGCCCTGGATTACTCACTCATGGGTGATAATCTATACAAACGTGGTAAAGATGGTTACCTCAGACTATGCGCCCATGAGAGTGAATATCTCAAGATCTTGGAAACTGCTCATCAAGGTGTAGCAGGAGGACATTTTGGACCAGACCGAGTGATTAAAGCGATCTTATTTGCAGGCTTGTGGTGGCCTACCCTTCACATGGATGCACATATCTATGTGAAACGGTGTGATGTTTGCCAGAGAACTCAGTGTCCTATACGCAAAGATGAGATGCCACTAAAACCTATGATAGGTGAACGTGCATTCTCTAAGTGGGGAATAGACTTCGTAGGTCCAATTAATCCCCCAGCTAAGGGTTCCCATGCAGAGTATATCATTGTTGCCACGGACTATCTAACCAAGTGGGTAGAGGTAAAAGCCACAACAAAGAACGATGCTCAAACAACAACTAAGTTCTTATTTGAGAATGTGTTCACCAGATACGGGTTACCTATAGAGCTAGTCAGTGACAGAGGCACTCACTTCTTGAATGAAGTTATTGAAAATCTGCTCCAAGAATTCTTGGTAGTACATAAGAAGTCTACCCCCTATCACCCCCAAGCTAATGGCCAGGCTGAGAGCACCAATAAGATCTTATGCAATGTACTGACGAAATTAGTGAACAATAAACGCTCTGATTGGGACAAACAGCTACACCATGCTGTTTGGGCTTACCGAGTCGCCTACAAAACGGTACTCCAAGCCACCCCCTTTCAGATGGTATTTGGCCAAAATGCAGTGCTACCGTTGGACTTCTTAATACCTACATTGAAAGTAGCACATGAGCATGAATGGACGGGTCATGAAATCTCCTCTAGACTTTTTGACCTTGAACGATTAGGAGAAACAAGAGTGAGGGCGGCTGCAGGGATATATGCAGCTAAGAAACGACAGAAGGCATACTTTGATGCCCATGTTAAGGATAAAGGTTTGAAGGCAGGCGACCTAGTACTAGTCTACACTTTGAAACAACATGCGAGGAAACTAGAGAAGAGAGGCTACGGACCCATGATCATTAATAGAATCTCAACAAGTGGAGCAGTGCAACTAGCCACATTAGAAGGCGATATTCTCCCGAGCTACATAAGCGGATGTAGAGTCAAGTTATATCAGGAACCTCTGACGGAAGAGATGTTAAGTTGACTCAACACTGCTAAGAAATGCAAAGAAGAAGAAAGACAAATTCAAGAAGAAGCTCAAGCAGAAGCATTGGAACGCATCCGGAGAATGAAGTTGAGAAGACAGGGTAAAGAGCAACCTAGGACAGATGCATATGCAGATCAAGGATATCATGTGGCTATGTGTGAAGTTTCAGGTATCAGCTCTCATAGGATAATTGATCGACGTCCTTTTATAACCTTAGAGATAGGACAAGGGAAGGGTGCGAGGACTGTAAGAGCCTTGATTGACTCAGGTGCAGCCACTAGTGTTGTTAAATTTTCTTATTGTCAACAATTGAAATTAACTGTCAATCCTATAGAAGCATATCTCATAGGATTGGGAGGTGTGGAAACCCCTTGCATGGGCGAGGTGGAACTTCCCCTCTACATTCAAGACGAAGTAATGACAGTCAAAGTACTAGTGTGTCAAGATGAGGACCTCACTGAGCCTCTTGTCTTGGGTCAGGACTGGATCTATGATCATGCAGTCAACCTAAACCTAAGAAGTGGACTTCTTCAGGTATGGGTAAATCATAGTCGAATTGCAGTTGAATTGGAAAATGAGGCACTCAAGGAACTAGGAAAGGCACAGACTCCTGGTCCTTCCAGGGGTGTACATGAAGTTGATAATGCTATTCTTGTCCAAAACTGTATGATGCAGAAAGAGGATTGTCCCAACAACGGAGTCAAGGATAAAACGGAACTCCCTACTTTTCCAAAGGCCAGAGGGATGAAGCAACCAAAGGCAGATCAAATACAGAAGGACCAGAGTACTACCTATACTGGAGGCCAAAAAAACGTGCGAAGCAGAATGTCTCAGCCGTTGAAACAAGTGTGGGTGTGGAAAGGCGAACACCCTGTTGCGACCACGCCAACCCCACAGCCAAAACCTCTTATTAGTAATCAACAACACAACACTAATAAGAAGTCTTTCATAAATTCTTCTGCGAAAGCAAAGTCTATTTCGGTACCCAAGAAGTCGATGAAGGCCAGCCCACAATCACGACAAATCTGGGTGCCTAAGGCTTGCTTGCGGGCTCAAATAGCTACACCAAGGCCACACCCGGTACAACATGTTTCACTCACTCAAACATCTGATGCCCATTCTTATACATCACGCACAGACACATATTCTTCCATGAGCACAAGTAGAATCACTTGTAAATGGGTCCCTAAAAAGCCTCATTTTCAAGCAGATACTCCTATAAAGCTCTCCAGAGTCTCCACAAAATCAAGATCAAAACCCATCCACTGTATTTGACAGCATAAAACTTGTAATAAACCCCCGGACCCCAGTTGTAAATCCATGCCCACCTACTAACTACGTCACTCTCACACTACATCATTCCACTTAGCTCCTAGGTCTACCCAATTCCTAACTACACACACTAGCACCGAGCACTTAATAACCTACTAATCTCTCCCGAACCTCATGTTAATGTTGTAATGGGGACAAAAATGGTTCTATCTTGTCCTTTACAATGTTAACACATGTTTCTATATTCTCACAGAGTCAGGAGGCAAGAAGTAACATGGCAGATACGGCAGGAACTAGCTCCCAGGCAGGCACCAGCCCCCAAGTCGTGGACATTGAAAGTCTTCCCATTGAGGAGGAATTGAAGGAACGCCCAGTGGAATTGAGGGCATTACACGCCATACCGATTCAGAATCCTCCATAGGGGCACACAATGCCGGTCAGCAAAAACTCACATTGGTTCAGTGATGTGGCAGGATCTCTGGGTGAAGGCACTTACATGTGGGAGGCCGAGATAGAATTCAACGGGCGCTGGGGCAGGTATCACTTCTTCACCAGGGAATTTGAGAAACTGCAAAATAATGAAGGGCTGAAACCTATATGGAAGAAGGCGGGACTCTATGATTATTTCAAATTCAAATTGCCAAAGCCCGACTTTCTAAGATGCTCGTATTTGATTAGCACCCTCACTCCGAGCAAAGACAAAAAGGGATACAACACCTTTGTCCTCCCATCTCTCACAAGGGGCAATGAGCTGAAGCACTTCAGGCTGACTATCAATTTGGTAAGGGAAGCTCTAGACATGAAAGGAATGCACATTCCCACTGAGAAGGAGTCCATGTCCCCGACAATATGAAGAACAGGAATCTGACGAAATTAAAGGACATGGTAGCAATGACACCAACGATTGCCATTCATTTGCGAATGGTCATGCAGCATTTCGCATTCCCCGCTCAAGAGAGGTTCACAATGCCACCCAAAAAGATATGGTTTAGTCTATACTTGGCCGACGCCTTCAATTTGACAATCAACATGCCCCACTGGATTATCGACCAAATTCACTTGGCTCATCAAAGGTGGTATAAAAAGCAAAAGTCTGTACTGTATGGATGCTGTGCCCTCACCAGGATTGTGTATAGATGTTTGGCTTATGATGTGCCACTTCAGAGGGCATTAATTTGGACCAGGGTACAGGAATTTCAACGTAGACTATCAACCGCAGGGCCGCCATCGAAGAAAATGAGAGGCACAGTTCAGATGCCCTGTGCACAAGCCCGCGGTGCGACACTGACACCTGAGACAACTCCACGACTTCCGAGGCATGTACAACCCTTCACTATCAGATTATCAAGACACAGCACTGATGGACCGAATTTGGTGTTTCCACCGGTACCAACAGACTTAGAGTTTCCTCACGGATTCACATTAGAAGACCTAACCGATGAGGAGGTAGCCAGGATAATCGAGGCAGTTAATGCGGAAGTCGAGGCAGAACAGGCAAGCGGCCAGCAGATAGTCGTAGACCAACCCCATCCAGTCCAACCAAGAGTAGTTGAAGTGGAGGATGAAGAAGGAGAAGAACAAGAGGATGAACAGGAAGGATTTTCTAATGAGGAAGCGCATGAATATGAGCAAGAAGTTCTACAGGAACTTGAAGGAGCTCCGGCTTATACGAAGGAATTGAAAAAGCTGTATGATACCATCAATAGAGTTCAAGAGCAACACAGACTGTCCCTAGCAGCAGGAAAAGCCCTCATGAACCAAATCCTTGAGGAGGAAGGTGTGGACGAGCAATACTGAGCAACCCTTGACATGATAGCCGATGCGTTGGGGGTACCTGAGATGGTGCATACCGCCCTTGCACAATCACAAAGAACGGAGCGAAGATACGGCAGACGTCCACCTCGATCAGGAAAACAGATGAATGTATTAGTATCAGAACCATAAGGAACATCCACAACCACGGGCACAACACACACCGTTCATGATACTGAGGAAACCCGTACATCAAGTGCACCACCGTCACCCCCTTTGCCACCCCTACCTCCAACTCCACCACATTCACCTTCCACTACCAGTGTAACCACTACTGTCACCGCCTCCGAGTCCACTACCCATACCGAAGCACAGACCGTCAGTCAACCCACACTACCCACACACATATCTCCACCTCTCTTGTCTATACGACCACTGACACAGTAATTCTAACCACAGCCACGGAAAACCCCGTTCCCCCGATCACAATCCCTAGCGGTTCATATTCACAATTGCACACACCACTGTACACTTTCACCATATCAGTGCACCCACAATTCCCATGTTCACAATCACTCCCACTACGGCATCCACTTTTGATTTTATGGACATATCACCCACTTCCGCACCTCTCCCTCCCCCCATACACCCACCATCTCCCATTCCCCCGCCACCCACTTCACCATTTTCCAGCACCGCATCCACACTCCCCTTCCCCTTCTCCTTTCCTTCTGCATTCAACACCCTTCCCGCATCCAACCCTATTAATAATGTATTTAATAATATGTATCAATGTATGTCTCAACTACAACAACACTACCAGCATCTTGATAACCAACATATGAGACTCTTCCGAAGCCATGAAGAACTTCAAGTACGATTCATTGATCTAGAAAGGGAAAAGCGGCTACTACAACAACAGTATGTCACTTTACAGGAACAACATGAGCAGTTAGTAGCCAATCCACCCCAGTCAGATGCAAAAGAGAAACAACAAATGGATGATCTGCTACACTCCCAGATAACAGAGAATCTCAAGCTTCGATGCAACCTGGCCCTCTTATGCAAACACATGTCTACAGCACTCGAGGAAAATAAACGACTACAGAAACAGAACGAAGAAAACTTGGAAGCAGCAATGGAGGGTTCCCCACAGGAAATCGACCCAGAGAGATTCAAGGACATCCCCTCAGCGAATATGCAAATCGTGTTGGAAACCCATGCCGACCTCCTGGAAGCCCATGCAGCATTAGAAAGAGAAAGAGATGACCTATTAAAGCAGCTGGCAACCCAGCAGGAGTCACCAAGCAAAGTCACAACCGCAGTTGACACGCATGAAGAAGTTGCAAAACTCAGAGCAGAATTAGAAGAATTACGAAGTAAAGTCATGCAATACGAGCGTCAACCCTCTCCCCTTGTAGAACCCGAACCTGAAGACTTAGTGCCAATTGAAGTAGAGGAAACCTTTGAAGACCCATATGTTCCCATGCCTGCACCAGGGGGCAAGCAAACAGAAGAGGGCATGGACACCATCGAGATCGAGGCTCCTGAATGGATGCAGAGGTTAGAGAAAGTGGCCACAACCCATGATGACAGAGTTGCAGTTCAGATAGCGTCTATGTCACGTTTGGAAGAGGTAGTCATAAAATCGGATTACTTTAAAAACCTCTCCCTTCATAGGTGGATCCGCACATCCGACGATTTGTATGTTCCTTTCTGTGTCTTAATGGCGGATTACAATGCTGAAATCAAGCACCACACCTCAAAAGAACCAACCTCGGCAACACAGTTTGCACCGGACGACATCCCAACAAGTGCCAAGCAGGGGAATATACATCAACCTACGTGGAGGATTCGTCTGCTTGAAACCTACCCTGAGATGGTAAGGACATGGAATAACATGCCTTTGTATATCAAATACAACCCATGCTACTGCCCTGTCTTTCGAAGAAGGTCGTGGCCGGAATACACAAAAACTGTGCTGACAACCAAAGGATGTGAGAAATGGCTCAATTATGTCTACTTAGCACCACCTAAAGGCCAACCTACCATAGGATATATGATTTCGACGATTCGGCATTGGGGGGTCCGGTTCAAAAATGTACCAGATGTTATGGCCCAAATGTGCCTTAAAATTTTTGAGCTCAAGTTGGTCACCTTCAGGACCTTCAAGAATGTCAAGGAACCCCATCTTTCGGCTCTCGGATTTAATGAAGGAAATCAGGATCTTGTCTACGACATGAGCACCACACCATCGATTAATGTTGTATATGCATGGCATGCGCGTATAAAGTATCTACCTGCTTGCTTCAAACAGACGTTTGAAGAAATGTTTGTCACGGGGTTCTGGGAATATCATTCAGAGATATTCATTCCCAGACCATCACATTTATTGCAATTGTTTGCAGTGGAACAAGCTCTCCATTCAGAAAAGTTACATATACCACATCCAGAGGTTCCCGGGCCGGTAGATTGGGATGCTCTACTTACTGACTTGGCCAAAGGGTTGCGAATTGCAGAACATCATTTAGCCACAGACGTGGTGGAGTACTACATCCAACGACCCACTCAACAAGGGTCTGTCAGAGACGACAGACGCGAGAGAGGGGGGGGTGTTAATAGCAGTCAAGGAACTGAAGGACTCACAAGACAAGGAAGTCAACGAAGGGAGTCGGAACGAAGAGAAGGAACAAGCAGACAGAGTAGTCAAAGAAGATCGGGCAAGTAGGCCATCTAAATTTTTCAAGCATCAAAGATCAAAGATGTGGGCACACAAGAAGAACGAGCAAGTGGGGAGCTCGAGGAAGTGTATGTCAAATGGTTAGAAGAAATCCCTACAAAAATAGTGATTTTCATCGCTAAAAGCCATTGTAAATACCATTTCATATTTTTGTAGCTCCATTTTGTGCAAGCCAAGGAGTCCTTGAGCTTGAGGAGCATTAGAAGTAGCTACATGCTAGTTTTCATAATTTTTAGACTCCATTTGAGCTTTCAAATAGGACCTAGAACCTAATTTTTAACTAGGCCGGACACTAGGTCTAGACATGGCCAAAACCTAGTCAAAAACTATAAATAGAGCTAGAGAGCTCATTTTTGAGGTTAGCTTGTAATTGATTTGAACTTGTAAGAGCTTTTTGGAAGTAATCTAAAGAACTACATTGCTTCTCACTCTTTGTCTTACCTTGTGTGCACACGTGTGTGTATGTGTGTGCATGTTAGTGTGCTTCTCACTCACGCACTTGTGCCTTCACTTGCTTGAGGTCTTCATACCATCCTCACGTCTTCCCGGATTGACATTAAAGGAGGTGCTACTCATCACTGACCTACAGAGAGGTAAAGAAAAGCTTTCTCCTAGTCATAAAACATGTGTAGGTTTCACAGACGTTGATGGAGATTCAAGCGGTTCAGAAAAGAGTCTTGATGAGGAACTTGGATTGCTCTCTCTAAAGACTCCAGCAGTAAGAAGGGCACATGCAGATGATACAAGGAGAAGTGACCCAGGACCAAGAAGATCTGCAAGGATGTGGAATTCAGTGCAACGATTGACATATGATAGTTACATGGCTCATCATTGTGCCTACATGACAAAGGTAATACAAGATGCTGGACCTTCTTGCTTTGAGGATGCAATTGGAATTGCAGATTGGGAAAAAGCTATGGATGAGGAGATGGCTGCACTTTATGGAAATGATACATGGAAGCTGGTTCCATTGCCTTAAGGAAAGAAACCCATAGGCTGCAAATGGGTTTACAAGGTAAAGCATAATGCTGATGGTAGCATAAGCAGGTATAAAGCACGATTGGTAGCTAAAGGATATGCACAAACATATGGCATTGATTATGAGGAAACATTCAGACCTGTAGCTAAAATTTCTACTGTCAGGACACTTCTTGCATTTAGCCATAGCAAAAGGATGGACTTTGCATCAGATGGATGTGAAGAATGCTTTCCTACATGGTGACTTATAGGAAGAAGTATATATGGACCAGCCACAAGGATATGAAGATTCAAAGCATCCAGAATATGTTTGCAAGTTGCAAAAGGCTTTGTATGGGCTGAAGCAAGCCCCTCATGCATGGCATGCAAGGATTGTTGATTACTTAACCAGCATTGTTTTTCTATGTGTGATGCAGATAACTCACTATATGTCAAGGAAAGCTGATGATGGCATCACTATTGTGGCTATTTATGTTGATGACCTGATTGTAGCTGGTGATAATGAAGGGAGCATCAAAGAGGTAAAGCAACTTCTTATGCAGGAATTTGACATGAAAGATCTTGGTGTGTTGGGCTATTTCTTGGGCATTGAGTTTATACATACAAAAACATGTATATGGATGTTGCAAAGGAAATATGCCTTGAATATGCTGCAAAAGTATGGTATGGCTGATTGTAAGCCAATTTCTATGCCATTAGATCAGAATTTGAAGTTGGATACTGCATCACGTGAAGCATTGGAAAATGCTACTATGTACAAGAAAATTGTGGGAAGTCTTATATATCTCACAATTACAAGGCCTCATCTAAGTTATACGGTTGGACTTGAAAGTCAATTTATGCAGGTTCCCAGGAAGCCACATTTGGATGCTCTGAGGCACACTCTACGTTATGTGAGTGCTACTTTGGATTATGCATTGTTTTATGAGGCTGGTGTAGATTTGGAGGTTTATGGATACACTGATGCAGATTGGGCTGGTAGCATTCGAGATAGAAGATCTACTAGTGGTTTTCTATTCTCACTTGGGAGTGCAACTATTACCAGCAAGAAGCAACCCACTGTTGCTTTGTCGAGTACAGAGGCTGAGTATAGAGGTGATGCAATGGCAGCATGTGAGGTATCATGGCTAGAAATGCTACTTGCAGATTTAGGTGTGGAAGTGGGAAAGCCTATCACTACCTATTGTGATAATCTTAGCAGCATACAATTAGCATGGAACCCTGTTTTCCATGCTAGAACAAAGCATATTGAGGTACATTATCACTTCATCAAAGAGAAGGTATTAGGAGGTGATATTGATCTTGTTTATGTGAGAACAGATGAGCAGGTTGCTGATATTTTCACCAAAGCACTTGGAGCTCAGAAGTTGAAGACGTTTCGGGAGATGCTTGGATTATAGGATATGACGTTGAGATTGAGAGGGAGTGTTGAGATATCAAGCTCAACATGTGATGATCCAGGATGACATGTACTAGTTTTTCATTTCTCTGACATGTATAGTGGTCACGCCGGTATATGTCAGGGATACTTCATTGAGCTTTATTAGATTTATCTACCGAGAGTGATGGCACATTTGTTCCTTGCCAGATCACTCATTCACGGGCATTAGGTTTTTCCTTATGTATTGATCTTTATATATTGCACTTGTTCTATTCTTTTTTTTAGGGTCATTCTTGTACATTACTTTTTATGTAATAGGCTCTCTTCCTTATCTCTTTCCTCGTAATACATATATTGAGACCTAGCCTTGATCATTGCAGGATATTTGGGTGCATAGCATATGCACACATACCTTCACAAATCAGAGGCAAATTGGATCCAAATGCAGAGAAATGCATCTTCATTGGCTATGAACTTAATCAGAAAATTTATAGGCTATACAATCCAAGCAACAAAGGGTTCATTGTAAGTAGAGATGTTGTGTTTGATGAAAACAAATCTTGCTTTGAAGATGATTGTAGGAAAATAAAACTTCCCTATGATCTAGAGGAAGACTTTCCAACATTATCAAAGAATAATGAGCTTACACTTTAAGCATAAAGTGATTCTGATGATTATTAGAAGACTCCAAAAAGGGAAATCAATTCGTGGAACTCCAAAGCAAAACCAAAGTGCAAGAGTTGAGAGATGTGGTAGAATCATCTCAAAAAACTATAAGAGGCTCTACTAGAGATAAAAGGAAACCACAAAGTTATGTATATGATACATCTCTGGTCACTAAACACTAAATATATATAGCATAGGATTCAAACTTTGAAGAACCTTCTACCTATGAAGAATCCAAGAAGAAGCGAGAATGGAGAAGTGCCATGGAAGAAGAAATAGAAGCTTTACACGAGAATCAGAATTGGGAGTTTGTACCCGAGACTCCATCTATGAAATTCATTGGTTCAAGGTGGATATATACGTTAAAGAAGAACTGAGATTTTTCAATTAATAGGTACAAAGCAAGCCTTCTAGCCAAAGGATTTGCACAAATGCAAGGTATTGATTATGAAGAAACATTTTCACCCAATGCAAAAATGCCTACTACTAGGGTTAAGTGCTCATGAAGGTAAGCTAATTGAAGATGTAACTAGCTATCAGAGTCTAGTTGGAAGCCTAAATTATGCTACATTAACTAGAGTAGATATTTTTTATGGACTTAGTGTGCTGGGTGAGTTCATGCATACCCCAATGAATCCTCACATGGAAGTAGCCAAGAGAATCCTAAAGTATTTTAAGGACACAATTAATGAAGGACTATACTATCCATATACATCTCATATAGATGTTAAACTCTTATCTAATGCAGATTGGACATGCTCTAAAGATGAGAGTAGAAGAACCTCTAGATACCTTACTTTTGGAGGTGCAAAATTGATCTCATTGTCTTCCAAGAAGAAACCCACAATTGCTCTATCATAAACAAAATTTGAGTATAGAGGACTTGCAAATGCTACACAAAAAGCTGTGTGGATTAGAACCCTATATTCTGATTTAGGGTTGAACACTTCCACTCCACATATATGTGGAGATAATAGTAGCTCATTACATCTTGCTCCTAAACCAATCTATCATGCCATAACTAAACATATAGAAGTTCATTATCATTATTTCAAGGAGAAACAACTCTCATATATATCAACTCATTAACAATGTGGAGATATGCTGACAAAGGCCTTTGATGGAAGCAAATTAAATAGATTCAAATCAATGATTGGATTGCAGGAAATATTGAAATATTGAAAACTCAAGCATCTTAGGCTTTAGGGGGGGTTGTTGGTACATTTAGCAATCTTAAGCGCTTTGCTGAAAAATAAGGGCTACACAAGTATTTGTCTCTACCCATAGAGACCAACATATGAAACTTCGCTTGTCAAATTCAAGACTTTTATATTGGATAATTGTAAAAGTCAAAAGAAGAAAGAATCTTCTGAATTTAGGAAGCTAAACAAACGACTCATGTGGTAGGAAGAATCAAACTAATATCATTCCTAAAGTCTAGGATCACTTTTAAGTGAGAAGATTCAAAATTCAAATTCAAGCAATGTGTATAAATAGACATGATTTTAGTCATGGGATAGATGAGCACTTCTAAGAGGATTTAAGCTACATCAATGAGCATATTGTTGAGGGTCATTCTTGTTTTCTAGGGTCATTCTTGTACATTCCTTTTTATGTAATAGAATAAGAAGAAGAAGATTGTTCTTCCTTGCCTCAATCTATGTGTGTGCTTCTCCTTGAGAGCGAGAGTGTGTGTGTGGGCTCTCTTCCTTATCTCTTTCCTCGTAACATGGTATGAGAGCCAGCGTGGCTGTAGAGAGCTCGTGCAGAAGGTGACGGTGAAGAGTACGCAGCAAGGTGGAGAAAACGTGATTCACAAACGACCTCCATTTACTACCAATATTGGCATGAAGGTAGAAGAACTTAAAATATTTTCAAGAGTAATCTCTTTAGGATCACTCATTTTTGTCAGATCAAGGATTCAGAGCCATCTCGACCTCCGTTTCGAGCCCGCAAGATGGGGCCCACAAAAAAACCAGGTTAATTTCAGAAACTCTAAGTTGCATTCTGTTTGGAAACATTCTTATATTCTAGATCTAGAATTTCAAGCGATTCTGTGTACTGTTGATACACGAAAACTGTGTTTTTCTAAGATCCAACTGTCACGTCATAGTGCGATAGTGTTCAAGCACAAGTGTTGCTTGTAGTGTTTTGCAGTGTTGTGAATTGCTATAGAAATGGCAAACACAGATGGAATGAGTCAGCTTATGAACGATAAGCTAGACAAGAACAACTTCCATGCTTGTAGATTCAGAATGACGAATTTCTTGATGGGAAAAGGCTACTAGAAGTACATCAAAGGAGAGAATGAAAATGCTCCGCAGTTACCAGAAAGGAATCGGATTGCAGATCAGGTAAGAGCATATGAGGATTGGAATCCAGGAGCACGAAAGGTAATGTACTAGCTATCTGTTAGCATACATGGTAGCATGATTGGACACATACAAGATGCCAAGACTCCAAAAGAGGCTTGGAACAGTTTTGAGACCAATACAAAGACACGGAAATTGCAACTCAAGAACGAGCTACATACATTGGAGAAGAAGAGCATGTCGGTAAGTGGATACAACTTGAAAATCAAAAGCATATGTGAGTCACTTGCATCTATTGGCGTAAATGTTGATGATGATGATAAGGTGGAAGTGTGTCTTCATGGTTTAGGAGCTGCATATAAGCAGTTCAGAACTTCCATACAAACCAGGGAAAATATTCCTAATTTTGCTGATCTGGTATCTATGCTGATTATTGAAGAAAAGAATCTTGGTGAGGATTCAAAATCCCAAGGAAAATCTAGTTCTGAGCAGGTATTCTACTCTAGTAGAGGAAGAGGCAGAGGTAGAGGTTTTGTAAGTGGAAGAGGAAATAGTAACCAAGACCAAAGTCAACAATAGAATCATGCAGGAGGAAGAGGACAATTTCGAGGTAGGGGGAGCCAAAGAAGTCATAGAAATTTCCAAAGAAATGATTCAGGTAATGATAGTAAAGGATGATGGAATTGTGGTAAACCTGGACACTTTGAACGTGATTGCAGGTTGAAGAATCAAAATAATAGAAGGCAGCAAAAGAACTATGCATCCACAAGTGCACATGATTCTGAGAAGTTGTTCATGGTTCAACATCACATGATGAATACGATGTCTGTTGGTATTTCAAAATCAAATGATAATGTCTCGTATGTTGATTCACGTGCTTCAAATATCATGACTAGTCATGTGGAATGGTTTAGCACTTTGCAAAAATTGCAAGTTCCTGGATATGTTGAAACGGGTGATGACACATCACATCCTATTGAGCATACAAAAAACATAGCACTATCGATGGAGGATGGAAAGGTAAAACATCTTGCTGATGTGCTCCATGTTCCAAATATAACAAAGAATTTGGTTTCTGTTGGACAAATGGTTGACCAGGGATTACAAGTCAGGTTCAACGCTAATGGATTATATGTAGAAGAGTACAAGCAGGATGGACGATTGGTTGCCAAAGGAAACAAAGTGGGTAGGATGTTCACCTCAAATGTGAAGATTCCTGAAATGAATGCAGCCTTGTTTGCAAAAGGTGCAAGAGTTATTGTAGATATAGAAATGTGGCACAAACGGATTGGACATGCAAACTTGCAAAGGCTGAAATTGATGCAGTCAAAGGAGATTGTTCATGGACTACCAAATTTCAAAGTTGTAGAAATGCAAAGGGTATGTGGAGCATGTCAATTTGGTAAACAGTCAAGAGCATCATTTTCACATGACAAGCATGTTAGTGAGAATGTACTAGAAGTAGTACATACAGATGTTTGGGGCCCAACAAAGACCACATCTATGGGAGGTTGGAGGTTTTATGTTACTTTCATTGATGACCATACACACAAAGTATGAGTATATTTCATGAAAGAGAAGAGCGAGGTGTTCAATCACTTCCAGAATTTTAAAGCTACGGTGGAAAAGCAGACAGGGAAGTACCTTCAGACATTAAGATTTGATGGAGGAGGTGAATACATGTCAAATGAGTTCAATAGTTTTCTAAAAAATCATGGAATTCAGCATCAGTTTTCATGCAGGTACACACCACAACTGAATGGAATTGCTGAACACAAAAATAGACATATTGCAGAAATAGTAAGGGCCTTGATGGATGAGAAGAATATGCCTCATTGTTATTGGGCAGAAGCTGTGCATACTACTGTATACATCATGAATAGAACTCTGACTGCTGTTGTACATCAAGTTACACCTGAAGAGAAGTTTACAGGTAAAAAGCCAAACTTAGCACATCTGAAAGTTTTTGGCTGTATTGCATATGTACATGTCCCATATGAATTGAGGATGAAGCTTCATGCAAAAGCAGAAAAGTGTGTCTTCATTGGATACTCCCTTGAGCAAAAGGGATATAAATGTTATAACCCACTCATACGATAGGTAAAGGTTAGCAGAGATGTGGTATTTGATGAAATGTCAAGCTTCTATGCAGATGCCAAAGAAGGATTGAGTTTTGAGCCAAATGACAAAGAAAATGCTGAAAAATCAAGTGCACAATCTCAGATTTTGAGTGGACCTGATGCATCACCAAACAATAGTTCCAACTCAAATCCATGGAGCGGAAGATTATGTGGAAATTTCAGTCCAGCAAATTCATCAAATACATCTAAGAAAGGTAAAGAAAAGCTTTCTCCTAAGCATAAAACATGTGCAGGTTTCAAAGACGTTGATGGAGATTCAAGCGGTTCAGAAAAGAGTCTTGATGAGGAACTTGGATTGCTCTCTGTAAAGACTCCAGCAGTAAGAAGGGCACATGCAGATGATACAAGGAGAAGTGACCCAGGACCAAGAAGATCTGCAAGGATGTGGAATTCAGTGCAACGATTGACATATGATAGTTACATGTCTCATCATTGTGCCTACATGAAAAAGGTAATACAAGATGCTGAACCTTCTTGCTTTGAGGATGCAATTGGAATCGCAGATTGGGAAAAAGATATGGATGAGGAGATGGCTGCACTTTATGGAAATGATACATGGAATCTTGTTCCATTGCCTCAAGGAAAGAAACCCATAGGCTGCAAATGGGTTTACAAGGTAAAGAATAATGCTGATGGTAGCATAAGCAGGTATAAAGCACGATTGGTAGCTAAATGATATGCACAAACATATGGCATTGATTATGAGGAAACATTCAGCCCTGTAGCTAAAATGTCTACTGTCAGGACACTTCTTGCATTAGCCATAGCAAAAGGATGGACTTTGCATCAGATGGATGTGTAGAATGCTTTCCTACATGGTGACTTACAGGAAGAAGTATATATGGACCAGCCACAGGGATATGAAGATTCAAAGCATCCAGAATATGTTTGCAGGTTGCAAAAGGCTTTGTATGGGCTGAAGCAAGCCCCTCGTGCATGGCATGCAAGGATTGCTGATTACTTAACCAGCATTGGTTTTCTATGTGTGATGCAGATCACTCACTATATCCAAGGAAGGCTGATGATGGCATCACTATTGTGGCTATTTATGTTGACGACCTGATTGTAGGTGGTGATAATAAAGGGAGCATCAAAGAGGTAAAGCAACTTCTTATGCAGGAATTTGACATGAAAGATCTTGGTGTGCTGTGCTATTTCTTGGGCATTGAGTTTATACATACAAAAACATGTATATGGATGTTGCAAAGGAAATATGCCTTGAATATGCTGCAAAAGTATGGTATGGCTGATTGTAAGCCAATTTCTATGCCATTAGATTAGAATTTGAAGTTGGATACTACATCACGTGAAGCATTGGAAAATGCTACTATGTACAGGAAAATTGTGGGAAGTCTTATATATCTCACAATTACAAGGCCTCATCTAAGTTATACTGTTGGACTTGAAAGTCAATTTATGCAGGTTCCCAGGAAGCCACATTTGGATGCTCTGAGGCACACTCTACGTTATGTGAGTGCTACTTTGGATTATGCATTGTTTTATGAGGCTGGTGTAGATTTGGAGGTTTATGGATACACTGATGCAGATTGGGCTGGTAGCATTCGAGATAGAAGATCTACTAGTGGTTTTGTATTCTCACTTGGGAGTGCAACTATTACATGGAGCAGCAAGAAGCAACCCACTGTTGCTTTGTCGAGTATAGAGGTTGAGTATAGAGGTGATGCAATGGCAGCATGTGAGGCATCATGGCTAGAAATGCTACTTGCACATTTAGGTGTGGAAGTGGGGAAGCCTATCACTACCTATTGTGATAATCTTAGCAGCATACAATCAGCATGGAACCCTGTTTTCCATGCTAGAACAAAGCATATCGAGGTACATTATCACTTCATCAAAGAGAAGGTATTAGGAGGTGATATTAATCTTGTTTATGTGAGAACAGATGAGCAGGTTGCTGATATTTTCACCAAAGCACTTGGAGCTCAGAAGTTGATAAAGTTTCGGGAGATGCTTGGATTACAGGATATGACGTTGAGATTGAGAGGGAATGTTGAGATATCAAGCTCAACATGTGATGATCGAGGATGACATGTACTAGTTTTTCATTTCTCTGACATGTATAGTGGTCACGCCGGTATATGTCAGGGATACTTCATTGAGCTTTATTAGATTTATCTACCGAGAGTGATGGCACATTTGTTCCTTGCCAGATCACTCATTTGTGGGCATTAGGTTTTTCCTTATGTACTGATATTTATATATTGCACTTGTTCTATTCTTGTTTTTTAGGGTCATTCTTGTACATTACTTTTTATGTAATAGGCTCTCTTCCTTATCTCTTTCCTCATAATACATATATTGAGATCACTTCATCTATGTGTAGTTCAATACACTCCCTCTGTATCATATTTGTAATAGCATTCATACTTTGATATATTTACTTGAGTACGAGCATAACACTAGGACCTTCTCTTCCCAAAATAGAAAGCTCTTCACATTTCTTGCACGTAGAAGTTATATGTTTTGATGAAAACAATTGAGAATGATGCTCCAAAGGACTTGGCAGTTCTATATGCACCATTATGAAGCTAAAGAAGCATACTATTCATATTTGAAGCTAGATTGGCAGGTGAAGAGCAGATTTCTTGCAATACCACCTCGTCTCTATAATCAACACATCATCCCCTCACAAGTATTATATCATCTACATATACACAAAGGTATATGAAATCTCCTTGATTCCTCTTGATAAAGAGTGAAGTATCTTCTTTCCTAACCATGAATCCTTTATCCTACAAACAGGTGACAAGCCTATGATTCCAAGCCCTTGGGGCTTTCTTTAGATCATATAGGGCTTTCCTTGACATGCATACATATTTAGGAAAGTGTAACTCTTTAAACCCAATAGGTTGATCCACATATATTACTTATTATATCCATCCATTAGGAAATGCATTCTTTAGATACATTTGTTAGATCTTCCAATTCTTGGAAGTAATGCTCATAAGTGCCCTGATTATTCGCATCTTTGACACAGGTGAGAAAGTCTCCTCATAGTCAATTCCTTGTGTCTAAGCATACCATTTGTTCACAATTCTAGCTTTATACTTATTCATGGTTCCATTAGAGTTTTTCTTTTGTTTATATATCCACCTACATTCAATGATCTTCATGGTTGAAGTCTTTGGCACCAATTCCCAATTGTGATTCTTCTATAAGGCTTCAATTTCTTCCTCCATGGCATTCATCAATTTGGCTTCTTCTTTGCCTCCTCATAAGGTGAGGGCTCCTCAGAGTTTAAACCTTGTGCTAAATAGATAGTTTTTTTAGTTACTAGTGATGTATCATATACATAGCTTTTTGGTGTCTTCTTCTCCCTAGTAGATCATCTAATGGTCTGTTGAGATAATTCTACTACATCCCTCAACTCGTGCATCTTAGCTTTTCCTTTGGAGTTCTATGAGTTGATTTCTCTTCTTGGAGTCTTCTGATCTTCATCAAAATCGCTTGATACTTCAAGTGTGTGTGTGTGTGTGTTTATTCTTGCTTATGAGAGTTGGTAAGTCTACCTCTAGATCATTTGGTAGCTTGATCTTTGTTGGGGGATTCTTTAGCAAAAAGGGACTTGATTATTTGTAGGAGAAGAAGAAGAATAAGTAAAACACTTGCACCGAAAGCTTCTCTATCTGATTACAATGAAAAATACAATGGGTGTGTCTAGAATAAGACAAAGTGTTCTCTGTGCAGATTTCTTAAACCCAAAAAGCACACACACAAAAGCATAAAAGATACCAAAAGTCCTTGTGCAGTTAACATTCTCTATACCAAACCTCCATCCTCTCCAGTAGCTTGCTCTTGTGCACACCTTGCACTCAAGCTTCCAATAGGGTAGGAGGAAGGACCACCTTCTATCGACGTGGAACACCTCCTCATTGGTACCTTATTCCACCTTGATTGCCTTCCTCAATGGTTCTCTACGCACTCTCTCCATCTCTACACACTTGATCACCTTCCTTGCACACTTGTCTCTCCCTTTGCTTCTTTGTGTCACACTATTTCAATGTGTCTCTTGCTCTTCTCTCTCTCTCTCTCCAGTGTAGATTATGCTCTCTGTTGCTTCTTCTAACTTCAAGAATCCCCATGCCTTGTTGTGAGTGTAATAAAGTAAGTCTATGATCTAAGGGTCCGACCGGTTCAGACAGATCTGAAATCAGACACCGTTTGGTCACTCGTGTGTATGACCAAAAATCTCGAGTCTAGACTTACTAGAAGGT
The DNA here is from genome assembly GCA_020310875.1 of Ceratopteris richardii. Classification (NCBI taxonomy): domain Eukaryota; kingdom Viridiplantae; phylum Streptophyta; class Polypodiopsida; order Polypodiales; family Pteridaceae; genus Ceratopteris; species Ceratopteris richardii. The sequence continues at coordinate 11,037,159 of CM035428.1, forward strand.
CATTTACTCTTGCAACCAAGTGATCCACTTAGCCTAGTGGTTAAGACTCAAGGATGTGAAGGAGGAGGCCTTGGGTTCAACCCCTATGGGATACATGGGGAGAGTGCTTTGCCCAAAGAGCTCTAGAGCCTCCTAGAAGCATCAACTTGAGTTAACTCTGGTTAATTGGGACACTTGGGGCACTACATCTGTCACATGGATGGTTAGTATCCACCTGCCCAAGAAGGAAGTCCCCTGGAGAGAGCTATATATAGAGGCATTTGGTTGGGAGGAGAGTCATCTCTCTTGCATGCAGTGGTCGTAATGCTTGTTCTCTTGCATTGGTATCAGAGCCCCTAGGTTGAGCATCCATAGAGACCTTCATCTTCATCATTTTTGTAAGCTCTCGTAGAGATGTCGAAACTGCGTTGCTGTAGCACTTCTTCATCTCTGTAGAACTTCACCCTCGCCGTATGCATATTGCAGAATCCGTATGCGTATTGTTTTTGCAGAGTAGCAAAAACACTTATTCCTCCATGTCGCGCAGCTAGCAGGTTTCGATCTCGTGACATACTCAAGATCGGGATCTACAGTAACCATGAAGACATATTAGCCAAAACCTCATTGATTATCAAACAAGCCCCAAGAATCGATAGCTGACTGTCCACATCAAAAATCATTTCAATAACCACACAAGCAAGCCTCTGTGGTCGTACGTCGAAGCACAACAACATTATCATTCACGTTTGCAGAGCGCAGCTCATGACGTTGTGGTCATAATATTGGTTATCTTGCCGCCGATAGAAATCGATGTCCAGTGCAGCCGATAGAAATCGATGTCCAGTGCACTACACCATTGCTTGATGTTCCTCAAGCACTTTACTTATGTCGGCGAGCTATTCCAAAACTGAGGAAGATCCCACGCAGTTGAAGTCTGCAAGAATTGTTCGGATCTCTGGGTCAAAGTGTTCCCGGACGGAGCCACGCTGTTATAATGGTTGTATAATAGCTCTAATCATTCATTGATTATTATATGTTTCGATTATAGAAGTAATGAACGAACGCAGCTGCACAGATTTGAACCTGGTAGCAAAACAAATTTGCTAAAATTTGCATGCTGTCATGCTGAGCACGGGAATCGAATCCGCCCCGTTTGCATAGGCATGAGCAATGCACACAGTTGAGTCTTTTTTTATTAACTCTTGTGCAAAAGAAAACGATTTGATTAACGCATTTGTTCATGACATAAAATATGGATTCGCGTTCCTGCTTTAACGATTTGTTTAGCAAATTAGTTCATGACATAACATATGGATTCGCGTTCATGCTTTACGGCTGAGGGAGGTGCAGGAGTTGCGCTAGTTCGTGATTTGCATAATAATCAAATGCATTTGATTTTTTGTTTGACTATCTGATACGCGAGCCACGATGGCGATACCATCTTTGCTGGTGTCTGAAGCTACTAATATGCAAATCTGATTCATTTGCTATAAAAGGAAAGTCAAACTGCATATCCATTCAGGAGTCGAACCCGCAGCGCTAATCAGAAGGAAGTGGTCTGCTATCCAGGTGACCCAGCCAATGGATTTGATTTCTATATCTAAAATCGACTTTTTTTATTGCTGGCATAGCCAGAACATCGATTATGGGCATCGAATCTAGATGTTGAGAGAGATGCTCTACATCAAGACTATCTCGCGCCCTTGTAAACCGGAGTCTAGTTCATGAACTCAAATTCATTGGACCAAAAGGATGATCTCGTGTTGCTGTCACTGATCATGCTGCCTACACCATTTTCTTATAATGGTTTGAGGAGCCAACTGTTGCCTTCTCCCCGCCGTTTGCGGATGCAAAAATGGAACTCTGCTCTTGAAGCGATGCATTATACGTGCTCGAACCCGCAACTTCCTACAGCGGTGGTATTCTGTTATCCTTCGTTGTTTTCTTTTTGCAATATTTGCCACTATAAAAGTTAAGAGATCAGAAGCATAACGAAGAAAGCCATTGATCGGGCCCGAACTGACATCCATTCCGTGAAGACGTCTTCGTGACGTATCTTCATATCTCATGCTTTATTTCTTCATAACGAAAAGAAGAATGTAAATTGAGGTGATGATATATGTGGAATCAAACTTGGCACCTCATATCTAAGTGCGTTAAATTCTACCACTCCACCTAACATGCTCGTTGATTCTGATGCTTCTACTGAACTTATATTATTAGAAACACATCGTTCTGAGTTGACGTCCCCGAGAAGCTCTTCAAGGACACATAAGCATCTTAACTGCTATAGTAACACGCTATCAGTGATTTCGCATCTCTGCATGCCGAGTCAAGGATCTTTAGTTTTGGTATATTCTCTCAAGTTGGTTGCTATCCTCAACCAAACGTTACTGCATATTTGATGTCCTTGGGGATCAAAGCCAAAGTGAAGCAACATTGGATCGGAGCAAGGATGATCGTGCTTTCGATTTTCATTTCTTTTCTATCGACGAAAGAAATCTCTTTTCAAGGTCTTGGAGATATGTGAGCATGGCTATGAAGGTTGTCTCTTCATGACAATGGAAGGACGTAGCTTGATGGGAAGATAAGTATTTTTCAAGTTACGTTTTCATTTCAATATTTGTTTTTCTCCATGCTTTCATATAGGATGCATATTATTAAAAATAATGCAAATTAATAAAAGCTAAATAAGAGAGAATAAACATATTGAAATGAAAAAGCACAAACATATTGAAATGTTTGGTATGCATCTATAAAAGAAATGATTGTTGGTGCATCTCTCCTTTCAAAAGAATATTTTCATGCACAACTCATATTTTCTTCTTGCTTGCAAAAGGAATAGGATGCACTCAAGTCTGTGCACATGTATATTTATAACTTTTTGTAAGGTAGAAGATAAATTGTTTTATGCATGGATGATTGGATGCACACATGTCAAGCTCAAGAACTGCTTGATTTTAATTTGGTGCATGAAAGGAGAATTCCAATAGGTGCATGCACTCACATGCATTTGCATGCAAGAATAGATATTTTTTTTATATGCATGATTGTTGGTTAAGTAGTTGAATACTTATATTAAGCACTTTTTTGAGGATGAGAAAAGTATGCTTGGTTTTGTTTAAGCTAATTAGAGCTTAAAGAAGAAAACCAAGTAATCTTTAGGAATTAAGATATTTTTCTAAAAGATATATTAAAGTAATCTTTAGGAATTAAGCTACTTCCGAAAGATAAGCCAACAAAGAAAATAATCCAGTTAACTATTTTCTTGGTTAAAAAGGAATATCTTTTGGACAAGCAATAAAGCCTTAAGTCTTCTTCTTGTTCAATAGTCAAGATTTCTTTTAGAGAGATTATTCTAGTAAAGCAAAAGATTCCAAGATGAATCATTGGCTTCGTATTACTTGATTCCTTGGCAGGTATCTAAAGTTCTTGAAAGATAAAATCTCCCTAGATGTGAGACTAGAATCTTTCAAGAAAAGTAGTTCCAAGTAATTCCCAAAACCACAAGTATTGGTACTCAAGTCCAAATAGTGATACAACCTAAAGGTATATCAAAGATTCTTAGCTTTGGAATCTAAGAAGCAACAGTATATATGCTTGGACTGAAGTTTAGAAAAAGATCTCTAAAAACGCTTCAGGTAAGCAAAGAAGCTTTAGATAGTTCAGGAGATCTTAAAGATAAAGACTAAGTCTTTATTCTAGTCGCAAGATCAACCAGACTTGATCAAGCTTGGCCATGGATATATTCACTCAAGTTCCATTTATCCAATGGAAAAATATGAAAAGAGTAAGCTGTTTGAAGTTTGAACAGAGTGAAGAAATTCCAAGAATGTAGTCTACAACCGTGAAGACGGTACTTAAGTCTGTGGAAGGTAAAACATAATGTTTGTCTATCCTTAAAGGGATTTTGGTACAAATCCAGAAAGCATGAGCGGATGCTTAAGACTTAGGCAGTAGAGATATTCCTATATAAAATCCCTGGGATAGGTACCTAAAGCATCAGGAAAGAAAGGAATCTAAAGACAAGAAGTCAGAAGCTCTTGTCACTACAAATTGATCAAGGATAAACCAATTGAACTTGAATTTGTGAAAAATCAAGTACTTGGAATTTTGATTGGTTTTCATTTGAAAATCCTAGCAAAGAAGAATTGATATTCTGTCAAGAGGTTTTCAAGTTTCCAAGGCAAAGCACATGATTGTGAGATGATCATGTGAAGGAATTAAAACCTAGAATATCTAGTTAGAGATAATGCATGAAACTTCGAACTTTTTGTAAAGAATTGAAGCAAGAAGGTACTCGATCAAGAGATGTTTTGACTTTAAGATAAATATCACCCACACATTAATGTGAATATAAAATAGGATGGTATGGGACACCAAATTTTATACTCAGATTGATGCAGAAAAGATGATATGGGACATCGGATCGTGGGATGATAATTATCTTTTAGTCCTAGATTGGAACTTGAAGTTAGGTTTGATCCTCAAAAGAATTAAGACTTCAAAGGAGTTTAATTGAAGAAGGATGAAAGTAGTATCTCAAGATATTTCAAGATAACTTCAAGATCAAGGAAATTGAAGATATGAAGTGTTAGACGGCCACCGAATAAGGACAAATGTACTAGGACAGGCACCTTAAATAGAAATAACCTTTCGAGAAACGCGCAGGTAACAAAAGATTCGCGCACCACTGTAAAAAATCTTCTATATAAGGCAATGAGAAAAGAATGGCGAAGAGCACGTCCATTTTGGGAATTGCAGTGTATTGTTTAAGTGTGTCTTTCTATTCTGTTCTGTTCTGTTAAGTGTGTCTTCTATTCTGTCTGTGAGCACGCCCATTTTGGGGAATTGCAGTGTATTGTTGAGTGTGTATTTCTGCTGTGTTCCGTTCTGTTCTGTTCTGTTCTGTCTGTCTGCGCTTTATCTAGTCGTCTGTTCGCATCTTAATACATAGTTACGAAACAGTTGCAGTGTGTTACGAATCTGTTCGGTGATGGTTTAAGTGTGTCGCTGAGTATTGTTAAGAGCAGCGTGTTGTTATCAGTTCTTCGGCGAAGCAGAGAACATGGAAGTAGTCTCACCATGGGCTTGTTAATGTTCTGTGAGTAACTGAGTCGATACAATAGTCTGCGTTCTCTGTGGATTCCTATCCCAGGAAGGACTTGTATCGGTAAAGAGCCTGTGTGCCCTAGAATTACTAATGAGACAGTTATGATTCGACTGTTGTTTGAGTTGATATACCGTAAGTGCATACTTTTGAGTATAGTTGTTCGGTGTACCCCCAAGTCAGGAAGAGGTGCATCTTGAGTAATATTCGGCGAATGAAGTAGAGTAGTCAAGTAGTTTAAGTCAGAACCGGACTACTGCTCTTTTGCTATAGCAGATCCAGCCCGGAAATTTCAACATCCCAGTAAGCCGCGTAGTTAGCAGTGTTCAGAGTCCAGTACTGAGCTAAGACGTGACAGAGTATTTATGATTGTGTGAGAGGTTGGGAAAATAGTACAGGGCCTCTGTCTAACAGACCCCTACCACTCCCAAGGACCCACGTGGTTAAGGAGAACATTTACTGTTAGGAAGGTTCGAAATCAGCTGAACTTGAAGTACTTTGAATCCAAAGTGGAAGTGACGATTAGCGTTTAACATTTGGCGCCGTCTGTGGGAAAGTGGCATCAGGTTGCCAGTTATTTGTGAAAATGGCACTAGAGTACCAGTTGTTTGTCAAAAGCAAAACGTTTAGTTAACATTTGAGTAACTAGCAGTAGCAACAGACCCAGATTGTTGCAAATTGCTCAGATAGGGTTACTGCGTAATGATACATGCCGGTTACTCGATCTGGTGAAACATATCCTAAGAACTGTAAGACTGAAGCGAGTAAAGCGATAAAGATAGCCTTGAAAGAAGAAGGTCTAACCCAATCTGACCCAGTGGTTAGACAAACTGAGAACGTCACGATTAATTCCGGTCATATTCCGGCGGAACAATCAACGCCTTTAGTACATTCTGGTGCTACTTCGACCCAGCCTATCGAAGATATAGCAATTTCAGAATCTACCAACACGCCGTTAGAAACCAGTCCAAACTCAGAGTTAGATACGATCATAAACACTTTAAGAAAAGAGATCGGTAAAAGCGGAAAAACACTGCATTCTGGCACAATTTTGGCTCATTCCGGTGATATTCCGGTGATAGAGTCACCAACTGTAGGCAAAGACTTTGCATTTTTCGCGGAATCTTCAGCCCAACCAGCGTGCTTGGAAGAAAGATTTCGGATATTGGATATCCAGAAGGAAGGAAAACTCTTCAAAGCAGAAGTGCGACGCATTCTAAGTAAAAACAGCACACCGGAAGGCACGCCATCCGGTGAAAAAAGTTTCGATAGTTCAACTAACCAACATCAAGATACAGAAGAGAAGCTGAATACACTCACAATGAACGGCCAACAGCAGCAACAACAGTTATGTCAGCCAAGGCCGCCTCCAACAGGAGTAACATATACGAAATTCGGTGGATTCCCAGGAGATGATCCGGATGCTCACGTACGCACTTTCGAGATAAGTTATGCAGTTCTTAACCATCCACCGGATCAGGCGTATAAGGCCATCGTTTTTCAATCAACACTGGTAAATGAAGCAGCTAGATGGCTTACGGAATACGATATTAATCATTTCGGTACCTATGACGCAGTTCGAGATGCTTTTTTGCAACGATTCAGGCTAAAGAAGAATCCCGCCGAAATCTTTGATTATTTACAGAACAACCGACAGAAGGCGAATCAGACTGTCCAGGAATATGCTACACTTTTTAGAACACACTTGCGACAGATACCACAGGCCCACGCTAACTTACGGGATGATGTAATCACTCAGTGGTTTATCAATGGTTTAACCCCGCAATTGAAGCAGATCATGATCATAAGATGTGTCGGAGCAATGACGTTGGATGCAGTCATTGCCATGGCTCTACAACTGGAATCCAAAGTAGGTGGATTTACAGAAGATCTGGAGTGGTTAAAAACGAACAAAACTATGAATGAAGATATAACCAGACAAGTGTACTGTATCACATGCAAAAATTCAGGTCATACTAGTGCCAATTGCGCGCTAAATCAAACGTTCTGCGCTATCTGCAACACTGCCGGACACACCACCGGAAATTGTGTTTACAATGCCAGAATACAGGGAACAGCAACAGTCAATGCTGTTATTCAAGAACATGGACAGGCAGCGAATCACTATGTACCTCCGCAACTGAGAAACAATCAACCGCAAGGATATCGAAATTACCGAGGACAGAGAAACAATAACTATAATGCAAACCGCTGGCAGAACGAACCACCACCGGAAAATCCCAATTTACCACTGCCACGCTGTCATTTTTGTGGTGAATACGGACACATCAGAAGATTTTGCAAAGATGCAGCTGAGTACGATCAAAGGAAGAAGGAGCGGCAAAACCCAATGGCCAACATGGTACAAATTACACCAGTAGAAACGGAAGCTGCTACAGTACAGACCCGATCAGGAAAACAGATGCAGATAGCAGCAGAAGTATTCGAACCAGGGATACGAGAACAACATAGGATGTATAACAAGGCTAGTCACTGGACCGCAACAGAACCACCAGTGTTCCCAGAACCTATTCCGGTGACTCAGGCTTCGTCAAAGGGAGGAACGCAACAAAAGGAAACAACAGCGGAGCCATCATCAGCAGTAGGCATAACAGCAGAAACTTCTACACCAGCGGAGACCTCAAGTCCAAAGGAGCAGGACAACCAACCGCAACAAGCCTGGGAAATTTTATCCAAGGCATCTATCACTTTGCCTCTCGGCTAACTACTGGCATTAGTACGTGGGATTTGACAACAGTTCCAGCAACAGTTCAGTCCGGTGCCTTCTTGTATTCCGGCAACAGCAGCAGTTCAACCGGAACCTGATTCTACGGTTGATCATTCGGTTCCCTTGATTACAGTATGGTACAAGAATCATAAAATTACGTAGGTATTGATTGATGGAGGATCTGGTGTGAACATTGCAACAGCATCCTTATGCAAAAGGTTAGGATGGACCGAAGTTGAACCAGTGCAATTTTTTGTTAGAATGGCAGATCAATCTAGAGTCCACCCTGTAGGACTTGTGCGAAATGTACCCATCACTTTACAGGGTACGACCTTTAAAATGACCTTTGTTATACTAGATCTGCCAGAATCCACCTTGGATTACAACCTTCTTTTCGGCCAACCTTGGCTAAAGCATGCGAAGGTAATATAGGACTGGTCCGCACAAGAGCTTACGTTCAAAGATGCCAACCGTAGATATGTAGTAAAATTAGATGCTATACAACCGTGCGAGCTTCACACCAGACCATATTTTGCTGAACCAGTCAACATGTTAGATGGACTATCAGATGATGAGGAAGAGGAATTTCTAAAGAGTAATGCTGATTTAATGTCTGTAGGAACTGTTGATCTACAGTCTGTTATAGATAACTGGAACACTTCGGTTTGTACAATCATACCTATCACCAACACAGGTAAGCATGAAGGTAGTGTCCCCACACATGATGATGAATTACAATCGCTGTTCAAGTCAACAGACGATACAGAGAAACCGCAACAGTTTTATGTCTCCGAAGACCAGTTGACCACGTACAATCTAGGAGATGAAGAGCATCCACGACCTGTAAAGATAAGGCAAAACTTACCGGAATCATTTAAAGCTGATTTGATTCGACTACTTCGCGAATTCTCAGACGTCTTTGCATGGGATTACAAAGATATGAAAGGATTAGATCCGCGCATCTATCAGCACAGAGTCATGCTGAAGCCTGAAGCTAAACCGAATAAGCAGCCAAGCTATCGGATGAATCCCAATTATGCATCACAGGTAAAAGCCAAACTTGATAGATTATTAAAAGTTGGATTCATCGTACCAGTAGAACATGCTGAATGGATTTCACCAATTGTGATCGTACCAAAGAAAAATAAGCAACTGCGAATCTGTGTAGACTACCGGAAATTAAACGCAGCAACAATACCGGATCCTTTCCCGATCCCCTTTCTGGATACCATGCTTGATAGGGTAGCAGGCCACGAAATGTATTCCTTCTTAGACGGATACAGTGGTTACAATCAGGTTAGAATGGCCGAAGCAGATATACCAAAAACCGCATTCATTACCAATTGGGGTGTCTTTGCTTGTACGGTGATGTGGTTTGAATTGAGAAACACACCAAGTACATTTCAAAGATGCATGCAGGAAATTTTTTCTCCTTATCTTTTTTGTTTATGCAAGTATACCTCGATGATTTTTCAATTTTCGGTAAGATGATAGCACATCTATTTCATTTACGGTGCTGCTTTCAGAAATGCAGAGAGCATAGACTCTGTTTGAATCCAAACAAATTAGTGTTTGCGGTCTCATGTGGCAAGTTACTTGGCCACATTGTATCTGCACAAGGTATCCAAGTCGATCCAGATAAGATTTCGACAGTTTTAGAAGCTCCGGTGCCAGTTTCTCCAAAAGAAGTTATGCGCTTTATGGGCCAAGTATGATGGCATGGAAGACACTTACGGTGGCTTGCCCATCTGGCAATACCACTAAACAAGCTAATCAGTAAAACACCTCGACAATTTGAATGGACCCAGGAATGCCAGATAGCCTTTGATCGTTTAAAGCATTTATTAACACAAGTTCCTATTTTACAACCGCCGGACTGGGATCACCCATTTCACATATTTGTTGATGCTTCAGATATAGCAATAGGAAGTGTATTGATGCAACAGATTGATAAATGGTTCAGACCAGTGTATTATGCAAGTCGAAGATTAGCCCCTGCTGAGAAAAATTACTCTGTAATAGAAAGGGAATGTCTAGGACTAGTATACTCGGTCAAAAAATTTAGACATTACTTGCTAGGCCGAAAATTCACATTTCATGTAGATCACGCTGCACTTGTCTATCTAGTTCGGCAGCAGCATCTAGGAGGCCGATTAGCACGATGGGTCTTACTATTGCAGGAATTTGATTACGAAGTCATTGACCGACCAGGCAGTTCACACGCCTTAGTAGATTTTTTATCCCGTTTAGATTCCGGCGAATCTCCGGTGGGTATAGATGACACGACACCCGCAATTTATGTATCAGAACCAATTACTGAAGAATCTGCAGACCCGCCTATTCCATTTTCATATTATGATCAGATCTTGACCTTTCTCACTGATGGTTGCCTTCCATCTCAAGCTTCAAGACCAGTACGCAGAAAAATTGCAGTCTTTAGCCACCGATTTCGGTTAGTTGCTGGAGAACTATATTATGTAGATCACACCGGAATCCTACTTCGCTGTGTTCCTCCGCATGAAATTAACTCAATTATCACGATGGCTCACTCGACACCTACTGGTGGTCACTTTGCCACAGATTTGACTCACCGGAAAATTTTGCAGAGTGGTCTCTGGTGGCCCACTATGTACAGAGATGTGGTCCAATTTGTCAAACACTGCGATAACTGTCAAAGGTCTGGACAACCACTACAACGGCACTTCTTTCCCTTACAGCCAATTATGCCATTAGAACCATTTCAGAAATGGGGATTAGATTTTATAGGTCCAATTACACCTCCAGCAGTCTTCAGTAACAACAGATATATACTAACCTGTACAGACTACGCAACAAGATGGGTCGAAGCATGGGCTTTACGGTCGGCTACAGCGGTGGCAGTAGCAAAATGCCTGTTGAATGATGTCTTTCCACGTTTCGGCTTACCACTGGAAATTGTCTCAGATCAAGGTACTCACTTTGTAAATCAATTAATGAAGGTACTCACCCAATCCTTCCAGGTGACACACAAACTCAGCTCGCCGTATTACCCTCGTGCCAATGGTTTGGCCGAAAGTACAAACAAATCACTATTGAATATCCTCCGGAAACTAATCATGGAAGCACTAGAAAGATGGGATCAACTACTACCTGCAGTCTTATGGGCATACCGAACTACATATAAGGTAACAACAGGCTTGACACCTTTCAAACTAGCTTATGGCTTAGAAGCAATAGCACCCATGGAAGTAGTCATCCCAAGCCTGCGTGTAGCAATCACTCAGAAGATGCTACCGGAAAATTCACTAATAGCACGAATGGATGCACTCAGAGAACTTGATGAGCACCAATGGCTCAGCTTTTTAACCATGCGCGAAGTACAACTAAGACAAGCCAAGACACACGATCGATATTTGAAAACTCCAATCTTTTCGGTAGGACAGCTCGTACTCTTCTACAACGCAAAGTCGGATAGAGCCGCAGGAAAGTTTAAACTTCGATGGTTCGGCCCTTTCAAAATCTCAGAACAAGTCGGTCCCGCAACTTTTCGGTTGACTACGTTGACCGGAAATCCACTCCCAAAAGTAATCAATGGGTCGAAGCTGCGGCCATATCATCACGCCCCTAGCCCGCATTAAATTTTTCGGCGATGGACCGCGTTTTGTGTAATCTTTTCCCTTTTTTCTTTCTTCCTTTTATAAATAGCCGTATTTTAGAAAATCTTTTCGTACCCGCCGCCCCCCTTACCAGTCACTCGAATACGCACGCCTGCATGAAAACAAATATCATTCCCGCACTGCACAATGATACCCAACCCCCTTTCCCACCCCACCGTATTGTTCCTATTTAACCCCTTCGACAATGTCAAAAATCGCTACTGTGGTGAGTGTTAGTAATCTGTGCGAACTTGTGCTCTGTAGTCCTGTTCCTAGTCTGTATTAGCAATCGCCATGGAAGCGCTAGCAAATTACACTGCTTTCCGCGATGGTATCCCTACCGAGGTAGGTGAATACCTGCGTTGCCGAGGGTTGGCCAACTTCGCTGAGTTGCCCTGGCACTCAGTGGAAGCCCATCCCTTCTTCGCGCAAATAATCTCTGCGATCGCCCAATCCCCTGCCACCGAACACCAATGGGTTTTCCCTTCGCTACCCTCCAGAACCGTCATCACCTTCCCCGCCTTCTCTGAAGCTTTCCGCCTCACCCCGCAAGGCCGAGAAAATGGCCCCAGTATCCCCCTCGCCCGCATGACCAAATTATTCCCCCGATCTTCCTCAAACGAGTTTGCTATCCTCTGCCATCCCGAACCCGAACGCTCCGCCCTCCAATTCCTAGTTGCCATCCTCAATTTGCAGAAGCGCACCTACGACATCTCCCGCCCCTTCTACTCCGCCTTAGATTTAGCAGCCCGCGAACCCGTCAACTTCGCCTCGTATTTTTTCCAAAGAATCCATAAGGAGTGTGTCGCAATCGTGAAGCAGGTAAATAAAGGAACCACCCCGCGCTCTCGTCTTCCCCATATCCTCTCCTTCCTCTTCCCAACCATCCTCGCCGCACAAGCACCACCCCGAGGCCCCATACTTAGGCATGAAGATTCAGTACAACCACTCGATGACGATGCAGAAGAAGAGGAGGAGATCAACCAACTCTTCTGCACGAAGCGCATCCGGATCAGCTCTTCGGAAAGCGAAGCACAAAGATCTGCCGACAAGAATCAGGACAACCGCAACGACGAACAAGAAGAAACCTTCCACGACACCGGCACTTCCATCCACAACGAATCCTCGGCCGATCACCACCAAGACCAGCAAAATCGAACCGAAACTGAAAAGGTCTCCACCGAAGCAACCTCCGAGCCTCAACAAGACGAGCAGCAACCCGGTAGGGATGCGCTAAACACATTACTGAGGTCTGTTGAATCCGCAATCGACCACACTACCGAGAAACAACAAACAAGCAATCAGGTAACAAACCCCAACTCTGCCCATCCCAGACCCCCCCCAGTCAACCCTATTCCCACACCGGAACCGGAATCCTCATCGTCTTCCCTCAACTATTCGCCCCCGACATCCCCCCAACTTCAAACCCAAACCTCTGCGCAACCGCAACACCCACTGCTCCTCCCCTCTATTCCGGCATTCTCCGAACTAGCCACCATGGGCCATATGCTCATTTCCCTTTCCCAGCAACTTCCCGCACAGTTGAGTGACATCGCCAACACCATCAGACAGGATCTCCAGCACAAGGTAGGCCTCTTGGAAGCAGACATCACCCCTCTCCAAGAAGAAGTCAAAGCAGTCAAAGCCGAAAATCATCACTTACACACCCAAGTAGCAGATCTCCAAGGCTAAGTTACGGCACAACAGGCATTGCTACAACAACGGGATGAGGCCTTGGCACAACTGGCTGCCAAAGACCAGCTCCTCAACGAAGCCAACGAAGAAATTCGGGTATTGAAGCTCACGCTCCAAGAAAAAGACGACATCAGCTCCTCACTCGAAGAACTGGTCGAAGAAACGAAGGCCCAACTGCAGGAGATTATCCAGAAAAATCAAGATCAACAGAGAGAGACCGACCAAGTCAAAGATGAGTTACGACGAGCCTAGGAGTGCTTGGATGAAGTCAACAGAATGCTCCGGCATCAATTAACCCAGGAAGCTAAAAACCAGAAAGATCTCGCCAATGCTCGAAGAGAACGTGACGCCTATTACAAGACCATTGAGTTTCAGAACCAGATGATCGAGTGTCTCGAGAATCAAGTGCAAAATCAGAAGGATAGGGTCATGGATATGCAGCAGAAGGTCACCGAAATGAAGACATCCCGCGACGCTGCATTATCCAACGAATTTTACTTATAGGAGGCCTTCCTACAAAACCAGGCCGAAATTTTGTTAACCCAAGCCATCGCCCTGAGCTCCGTTAGAACGGACGCCCAGTTATTAGAACCAACCACCTTAGTTCAGATGATAGAAACTCTTAAAAAGAAAATCAGCCGAACATTTAGGCTCGCCCGAAATATGTATCTCGAAGGTCTTGTAGCCGAAACATAGGAACCTGCGGGTTCGAGTCCACCGTGCGTGCCAGTGTTAGACGGCCGCCGAATAAGAAAAAATGTACTAGGACAGGCGCCTTAAATAGAAAGAACCTTTCGAGAAACGCGCTGGTAACAAAAGATTCGCGCACCACTGTAAAAAATCTTCTATATAAGGCAATGAGAAAAGAATGGCGAAGAGCACACCCATTTTGGGAATTGCAGTGTATTGTTTAAGTGTGTCTTTCTATTCTGTTCTGTTCTGTTAAGTGTGTCTTCTATTCTGTCTGTGAGCACGCTCATTTTGGGGAATTGCAGTGTATTGTTGAGTGTGTATTTCTGCTCTGTTCCCTTCTGTTCTGTTCTATTCTGTCTGTCTGCGCTTTATCTAGTCGTCTGTTCGCATCTTAATACATAGTTACGAAACAGTTGCAGTGCGTTACGAATCTGTTCGGTGATGGTTTAAGTGTGTCACTCAGTATTGTTAAGAGCAGCGTGTTGTTATCAGTTCTTCGGCGAAGCAGAGAACATGGAAGTAGTCTCACCATGGGCTTGTTAATGTTCTGTGAGTAACTGAGTCGATACAATAGTCTGCGTTCTCTGTGGATTCCTATCCCAGGAAGGACTTGTATCGGTAAAGAGCCTGTGTGCCCTGGAATTACTAATGAGACTGTTATGATTCGACTGTTGTTTGAGTTGATATACCATAAGTGCATACTTTTGAGTATAGTTGTTCGGTGTACCCCCAAGTCAAGAAGAGGTGCATCTTGAGTAATATTCGGCGAATGAAGTAGAGTAGTCAAGTAGTTTAAGTCAGAACCGGACTACTGCTCTTTTGCTATAGCAGATCCAGCCCGGAAATTTCAACATCCCAGTAAGCCGCGTAGTTAGCAGTGTTCAGAGTCCAGTACTGAGCTAAGACGTGACAGAGTATTTATGATTGTGTGAGAGGTTGGGAAAATAGTACAGGGCCTCTGTCTAACAGACCCCTACCACTCCCAAGGACCCACGTGGTTAAGGAGAACATTTACTGTTAGGAAGGTTCGAAATCGGCTGAACTTGAAGTACTTTGAATCCGAAGTGGAAGTGACGATTAACGTTTAACAGAAGTAAGTAACTTCTAAGATCTTCTTAGTATACTTCAAAGCTTAAGTGTTGTCGATCAGAAATATTTGATAAATTTCTGAAAAAAGTTGGATTTTGATTTTGAGTTAATCTTTTCAAACAAGGATTTGACTGACTAAGTCAAGCACCAAGTTCCTAGTATAACTTGATAAATTCACTCTTTTGACTCAATGAAATGCACAAGAATCGCATTCCCAGTAAGGAGTCAGAAAGACTGAATGTGACCTGTCAAGTGAAGCATTATTTGAATACAAAAGTCATCAATAGAACTTCAGTGGGTCGACACACTGATATTAGAGACCACACTAGTATCTTGTGGTTGGATGATGTTTTCAATTTTCTTAGAATATTTTTTAAGAATCCAGCTTATTTCTCTTAAAGATAAGAAAAAATGTTTCAATATCCTATTCAAATAGATCTTTGAGAAGTTAAAGTCCTAAGTCATGTAGACTTTGACTCATAGCAAGTTTACGTATTTTCGAAGTTTGAAATTGGTTGAAGAGAGTTTTAGTTCTTTCTTTTCCACTTTCTGAATCTTTTGGATTTGATTCAGATATGGTATCTGATTTTTTTCACAAAAGTCAAGGGTTATTCGCATACATGTAACTAGATTAAACATCCTATATAGATGTTCTGTACAAGAACCTTTTCAATCTTCAAAAGATAATAAGTCTAAGTGGACTTATTTATTTGAGTTTGCTTCAAGTTATAGCATAAATGATTTTCTAGAGTCTAGTATACTCTAGAATAGAGAAGTTAGGAATTGCTCATCAGACTGGCAGTTCCCAAGAACTTCTACCTCAAGTCTTTGAGAAAGTGTCCCAAGTTGGACAATTTTCCTTTTGAATTTGAATTGATCAAGTTATAGTATGGTTGATCCGAAGTAAATGGTAAACAATCTCCTACAGTTTACATAGGATTTTTTAATCCATTTGGACAAAGTAGTCCTCTAGTCGGGTGAAAAAATCAAGTAACTATTTGATAAGAGTAAACCATTGAACAAAAATCCAAGTTAGATGTTTGAGACAACCAAACATTAAGTGCTCCAAATCAAATTCAAGTGAATCAAGAGTTCTCAAAGTCTTGTGAGGGATAAGAATCCCTACCTTTGTTACTAAGTCCATGCACCAGTCATGCCCAGAAATGAACTAGTAATTTGAATCCACCCAGCTCACATGTTTGTGCCTAGATTGCACAACGAGAAACTCTAAATTGGCTAGGGATGATTTTAGATCCATCTTTATTATTAATTCACTACTTTGTACTTTGACTAGTGTATCGAAGTGCAAAGCGAGACAGTGTTTTGAATCATTTGGGCAAGGATGCCACCACAAAGATGAGACATATTCTTCCAATTGTAGAGCATGACCATGTTCTTCTAGTTTTAGAACATGAGGCTCGAGGGTTTCCTATACTAGTTATATATCTCTATTTTTGAGGATGAAAATATTCTCCAAAGGGGGAAGAATGTAATAAAGTAAGTCTATGATCTAAGGGTCCGACCGGTTCAGACAGATATGAAATTAGACACCGTTTGGTCACCCATATGTATGACCAAAGCTCTCGAGTCTAGACTTACTAGAAGGTCATTTACTCTTGTAACGAAGTAATCCACTTAGACTAGTGGTTAAGACTCAAGGATATGAAGGAGGAGGTCTTGGGCTCAACCCCCATGGGATACATGGGGAGAGTGTTTTGCCCAAAGAGCTCTAGAGACTTTTAGAAGCATCCACTTGAGTTAACTCTGATTAATTGGGACACTTGGAGCACATGTGGTTACATGGTTGACACATGGATGGTTATTATCCACCTGCCCAAGAAGGCAGTCCCCTGGAGAAAGCTATATATAGAGGCATTTGGTTGGGAGGAGAGAAATCTCTCTTGCATGATGTGGTCGTAATCCTTGTTCTCTTGTAGTGAGTATCCATTCCACTTATGTATGTCGCTTCTAATTGATAGTGTATATTGGTGCTCACTTTGATGTCCCAAGAATTACTTAATGTGTAAAGCCAATGAATCCCTATTTTGTCCTGTAGTGACTTTACGAGAACATGGAATTTTAAAGGGGGTGCCATACATACACTTTTGCGTAATGCTTCCTCTTCATATGGTTTCACCTTTGACCTTCAATTCTTCAAAACGTGTGCATAAGGCAAGGTTCACCTGAACCTTCCAAAACACTTAAAAACCTTGAAAACCTTTCAAAAAGACGAATTTGCAACTTGCATTCAACTTTTCTACAAAATTAATATGAACATGTGCACTACCTATGCACCCTTGTTCTCAGTTCACTTGTGCACCACATGTGCATCACTTTGCACTTTTGCACCACCTGTGCATCACTCGCAAAATCACCACTTTGATGTTTGACCACCTTCACCATTGACCACTTTGACCTTTGACTAAATTGACCTTTGACTAACTCAACAATTGCCCACCACCTATTGGGCTCTCCATCTTGGAGAGCTAAAAGTTGAACCATGAGTAGAGAGGGGTCATCTCGACACCTATTATGTAAAACCTTCAAAATGGCATATGAGCAACCACCTAGTTCACCACAAGCATGAAAGAACAATCACAAGGGAATAAACAAAACTAGATGCTAGCTCATTGAAGAAGAATATGGATAATGGAAGGTAGGAAGCAAATGTTAGGAAAGAAGGATAGGGCATCAGAGGGAGGATGGGGCTAGATTGAGGTACAAAGGGAGGGGCATGGAGTATGAGCATGGATTGTTATAGTGAGAAAAATGTCAAAACATGGAAGATAGAGATGATCCATATGGAAAATGTGAAACATGTGGGAAACTAAGGAGGGAATAGACCATGTGGACCACATGCCGGATAAAAAGCACATGAAAAATGTGTACAAAACATGTGGGTTTGGACCAAAAGCAGGAGAAAAGTATGGATTTTGGTGAAACTAATGCAAAATCTGAATCCAAGAGTGTCCGAGGGGGAGGGTGGGGGAGGGGGGGAAGGGGAGGAGGGAGGGTGGGAGGAGGGGGGGAGCAAGGAGGAGAGGGGGTGGGGACAGGAAGGGGGTGGGGGGGAGAGGGAGGGGGAGGGAGGGAAGGAGGGAGGGGGGTAGGGTGGGGGAAGGGGGAGGAAGATGGAGTAAAAGAGAGAGAGAGAGAGAGAGAGAGAGAGAGAGAGAGAGAGAGAGAGAGAGAGAGAGAGAGAGAGAGAGAGAGAGAGAGAGAGAGAGAGAGAGAGAGAGAGAGAGAGAGAGAGAGAGAGAGAGAGAGAGAGAGAGAGAGAGAGAGAGAGAGAGAGAGAGAGAGAGAGAGAGAGAGAGAGAGAGAGAGAGAGAGGGGGAGGGAGAGGGGGAGGGGGAGGGGGAGGGGGAGGGGGAGGGGGAGGGGGAGGGGGAGGGGGAGGGGGAGGGGGAGGGGGAGGGGGAGGGGGAGGGGGAGGGGGAGGGGGAGGGGGAGGGGGAGGGGGAGGGGGAGAGGAGGAGAGAGAGAGAGAGAGAGAGAGAGAGAGAGAGAGAGAGAGAGAGAGAGAGAGAGAGAGAGAGAGAGAGAGAGAGAGAGAGAGAGAGAGAGAGAGAGAGAGAGAGAGAGAGAGAGAGAGAGAGAGAGAGAGAGAGAGAGAGAGAGAGAGAGAGAGAGAGAGAGAGAGAGAGAGAGAGAGAGAGAGAGAGAAGATAGAGAGAGGATGAGAAAACTAGAGAGAAGATTAGAGAAATAGAGAGAGAAGATAGAGAGAGATAGAGATAGAGAGAAATAGAGAGAGATAGAGATAGAGAGAAATAGAGAGAGAAGATAGAGATATATACATATAGAGAGAGAAAAGTTTTTTATGGAATAAGAATTAAAAAAATGAGGGAGGGTGGCTTTTTTATAAAAATACCTAAAAATTAGGTATAAAATCCAAAACAATACTAAAAAAAAAAAACCGCACTTTTCTTCTTTTTATCAAGAAAAAGTAGTATTGAAAAAAAGATAAAAATTCTAAAAAACATTCTTAAAAATCTTAAAAAAATCCAACAAGGTGTTCATAAATGGATTATGAAATGGCTTGTAATTTGCATGAAAAATCTTAACAATTAATGAAAACTAATAAAACTAAGCAAAAACATGGTACGACAAGGCTATGTATAACCTAGACAGATTTTGCAAGTGCTAGGTGATCTAGAGAGCTTTACTTTTGCTGATGATAGGCCTTGAGCATAGATATGATGACTAATGGAAGCTCTTCACCTCCATAGTCTCTAACTATACCACACTCAATTTTGGTTGTCTTCCTTTTGGGCACACTGACCATGGGATAGGGCCACCCTAGATCCTCCATTGGAATAATATTTCTAGGATACACCATCTTTTGTATATCTATTTTAGCTAATTTTTTATTTAATTTATAACATTTTCCTCTTACTTTTCTAGTTTCTACAGCAAATGGAATCCTATGTTTCCAAAGACATGCAGGTACTCCTTCCACATCCTTGTAATGCCCTATACTTACTACCATAAAAACTATCATAGAAGATGATATCCATAGCATTATCCATAACCAAGTGGTCATTGGTATAGAATTAAAATCAGATTCATCAATGCTTATTCACTTAAGGGTTTTTCTTTTCTTCTCTCTTCTATGGCTTGTAATTGGTTTGCTCAAATGAGCAACCTGAATAATCTCCTCTTTTCCTTCATAGACTTCCTCTCTACTTGAGTTGTTTGGAAAAAATCCATAGCAAGAAGATGATTCTTCTCCTTGTAGCCAAGCCAACAAGTTCTCTTCTTTGTATAAATCCAAATCTAGGTTGTTCAACATATCTTTTTCCATATAAATACCAATTATCTACATTGTTCTTGTATGTCTTTGGTTGTTTGGTCCTTCTTCTAAAAATATCTATTGTAGCTCTCTTCCTTCCTGTTTTACCCACATAGTATCCTTGCCCCAATCATGTATCACATTGGCATGCCTTAACCAAGGTCTCCCAATAAACAAGGGAAAACTTTCATCTACCTCTGGAAACCTTAAGACAACAAAATCCAAAGTGAAGATATTACCCTATATCTCGCCATCATATGTATAGGTGGTTGGACTCCTCCTTGTCCCCAGTATGCTTGTGTGGGAATTCCTCTTGTACGGCACTCATGGGCTTCATGGTCATCTTTCTTGCATAATTAGCAACTCACACTTAAAAGAGCACAATCACTTACCACATGACCTTTTTTGCTACACATAGTGCACCATAGTTCATTTTTTATGCACCCTCTACGAAGTTCCTCTAGTTCTTGCGATAGTTGTGCTAACTCCTCTACTTGGGCCTCTTCTTCTTTTTATAGTTTTAAAGCTTCAATTTTGCACCTTAATTGAGTTAGTTCATTTTCTTCTTCTTTCTGGGGATTTTTCCTCCTTAAACTCTCAAGTTCTCTCCTCAATTATGTCACTGGGTCCTTTGGTTCCATATGATATGGTAGACTAGGAGAACTTGTTCCATATTCGGATCTGATTTGCTCTATCCTTGTTGCTGTAGAAATAAATTCCTCAATTATTTTTGTAGGGAGCACAACCTCCTTAATCTTACATTGTGTTGAAATTGAAAGTGATTTGGCCAGCCAATTCTTAACAAAGAAGTCATGAGGGGGGTCTAGTAATTTATCCATGAGTGCTTTTGCTCTAGTGATAAATTTTGGAAATGTCTCCCTAGTACCTATTCTTAACTTCTCTAATTCTTCAATAATATTCTCTATTGTATTCCCTTGTTGGAACTATTTCTTAAAAGCATCCTTCATTAAGTCCCATGTAGTAAAATGATTGTCAGCAAATTGAGTGAGCCATTTATCTATTAACCCTTCCAATGTTATTGGGAAAAGAATTAAAAATGCATCTTCCCTTCCCATTAGTCCCCTTGTTTTGCATAAGGCTAGAAATTTTCTAACATGTTCATCAGGGTCTTCGTGCACTAGTCCTCTAAAAGAGGAAAATTTGATATTTAACCTTGAAAGTAGAGTTTCTAGGTCTAGTTGAGCCTCCACATTTCTTACTAGGGATGTTGATGACAAAGGGCTGGTTGACCTTCGAATACCTTTTCTTCTTTTTGCTTTGCAATGGATCCTCAGAGTTTGAGATCAAATTGCAATCATGAGCTGTGCATTCTCCTTCTTAGGCTAAGAGAGTTCCAAGTAAAAGAAAAATGCCTCTCAATCCAGCACTCTCAGTACCTTTGCACTTCTTTTACACTTTGTAATATTGGTTCTCGTATGCTCAAGCCACCTTGTGGTCCCACTAGGTGTGCCAAATTTTTTTAGGGTATCCTTTAGCAAAAAGAGACTTGAGTATTTGTAGGAGGAGGAGGAGGAGGAGAAGAAGAAGAAGAAGAAGAAGAAGAAGAAGAAGAAGAAGAAGTAAAACACTTGCACCAAAAACTTGTATATTGTTGGAGTTTGAGATCTGCAGAAGAAGATGCTTGGAGCACAACACACAATAATGAATGTATTACCAGTAGAATGTACAAAGATAAGTAACTCATTACGGCTATAGGTGTATATACAAGCCAAGGGAAAAAAGCATCCTAAAGAGGAAAAAAAGTGCTCGACAATCCTAGAGTGTTCACACATCACTACCTAAATATATCAACAAATCCCCCTGGAAGCGATGCGGTGATCAAGGATCCGACACTCATGTATAAGGAAATGCCAAGCTATGTGGAATCAATCCATAAGGGAAGTAAGCCCAAAGCTTTGCGGAAAGCTTCAAACTTCTCCCTAGGGAGAGCATTCGTGAAAATGTCTGCAATGTTCTCTTGCATGGGCACATATGCCAAGCTGATCTCTCTAGCAGAGAACCTCTTCCTAACATAATGATAATGCACCTCAATGTGCTTAGTGCAAGCATGGAACATTGGGTTCCTCGCAACTGCCAATCTGCTGTCACTGTCCGTGAAGATGGTGGTGGTAGAAGACTAATCAACACCCAAATCAGCCTTAAGCCTCACAACTGGAAGTGGCCATAGTAGGCTTCTTCTTGCTCAACCAAGATATACATGAGGTACCAAGCATGAAGAGAAAACCACTAGTGGACACATGAGTGTCATAATAGCCAGCCTAGTCAGAGTAAAAAAAAGCACACAAATTCGGCGGTAGTGATCTTCCCTTGGGATAAAACAAGACAAGTACCCGGGCACGACTCAAGTAGCGAAAGATGTGCTTAACTGCCTACCAATGATTGGTACCTGGGCAATGCATAAATCTATTGATTTGTGAGACACCAAACCAAATCTCTAGCTGGGTAATGCATAAGTAAATCAAGCATCCAATAGCCTGCTGATAGAGAACAACATTAAATGCATCTCTAGCATCATGAAGACTCAATCGTAAACCTATCTCCATAGGAGTGGCAATAGGTTTACAATCTGCAAGGCCAAAATGCTGCAATAATATGTCAATATGTTTTATTTAACACAAAGCTATTCTGCCACCAACTTGCATAAACTAAATGCCCAAATAATTATGCAAATGCCCCAAATCAGACATCTCAAATGAGGCATGCAGATCAGCCTTGAAATTAGCAATATGCTTCTCATGAGGCAGTGAGCAGCATGTCATCAACATACACAACAATGATCAGAAGAACATCATTAGCATGCTTAACATATAAGGTGCTTTCAGTTGAACTGTTCTCAAAACCATGTGTAATGATATAGACATGTATCTTTACATACCAAGCACATGGTGCTTGCTTTAAACCATGTAATGCCTTCTTTAACCTGCACACCTAGTTTTCATGCCCTTTCTGCATAAAACCTTGGGGCTAAAAAACATACACTTCTTCATGCAAGTCACCATTCAAAAATGCAGTTTCAATGTCCAAGTGATGTACATTCCAACCATGATGAGCTTCAAGCGCAGAGATGCTATGAACAATAGTCATTCGGCATGTAGGTGCAAAGGTTTCATCAAAATCAATGCCTCCTTCGTGCGCATAACCCTTTGCAACAAGCCTAGCCTTATGCCTGTCAACTGTTCCATCAGGTTTATGCTTCACCTTGTATACCCACTTAGTGCCAATGGCCTTCTTTCCTGGAGGCAAGTCATATATAAGACCAGGTACCATTTTGCATGATAGCATCATATTCAGATTGCATTGCAACCATCCAATGTTCATAATTTTGTGCTTCATCAAATGAAATAGGTTGAGTCTCATCACATAGACTAGATGAAACCATAGCATAGAAATTTGATGAAAAAGAGGCACTATGAGAGCCTGAACAAGTACGGTATGATAGAGGTGTGTGTACCTAAGTCACGAAGTCTTAGGGACTTGTGTCAAAGAGACTAAATCTCATTTGCCACACAAGTACATATAGTGGTAGATTGACACATGCTTAATTATCAATCTGATGAATCGACCTAACCAAGTGTATGAGGACTTGTGCGCACATGATGGAAATTGAAGTGGTTTGGCCAATATGCATGAGAAAATACTAATCTATCTCTCCAACTCACTTAACCTCTGAAAGTCTCTGCCGCGATACCACTTACATCAGTAATTACAAATTTGAATGTATCTTCCAGCTCCAAACTCTGAATGAATATGGCCAATAGCGGGTTTATTTTGAAGTTCTCGATGAGACACATCTATTTATCTATTTTCACTCGAATCTGACAACCGCTCTTCAAGTTATGACCAAAACAATGAATGGGGGGAAACACACACACTCACTCCACAAATCCTACTTGCTCTCTCTCTCACACACACACACACTATAGTAGCTCAAAAGTGATGGGGAGGGGTAGACAACAGTCCTACACACACATTCCAAGCTTCACGTACACATAAAAGATCATAGACAAGATGAAAATCTGCAGGAAAGAAGCAAATTCGAAATTCAGGAGCTCTCCTTCTTCACAATGGCAAAAAGTCTTTACAAAGAGTCACAAAGTGACTTATATACATGTGCCCTAAAAATTGGTCTTTTCACACAAGTGATCGACACTTTATTAGCTAATCTCTAATTTCCTACTATTTTATATGAATTATATTACAATGATTTGGGATTATGCATCTAGAGGACTTCTCTAGTGCATTTACATAGCTTTTTAGGGAATTTCCTAGGAAAATATGCCCATTAATTTGAAAATTTTCGGGCTCCCCTTTTGTGCCTCTTTGCTCTACAACACTCTCCCCCTCTTTGTCTCTGTCATCCCTTGACAGGCTTTTGCTTCTTGTTTATAGCTTTTCTAAGGCTTTTGAATACACACACCCAGTGGTCGAAGAAGCGATAAGGACTATCAGGTAATTTGTTACTTTATCCGAGGTATGTCCTTTACTTCTGTTTGCCCCTTGGTATTCCTTATATCACAAATCTGGGTTGCTGTGTTTATTGGGGTTGCCACGCACGCCATCAGTGGCTAATGATGTGATGTTCTTAGTCACTCTCTTCAACTTTTCAGCCTCTACCTCTTTCTAGCTTTTGGTCTTTTGATTTGTCTTTATCTTCACACATCTCACCTGTTGTATTTCTTTGAGCCTGTTTACTTTCTGCCACCGCATGCATTAATTTGATGACCTCTACTCTCTTTTAAGAGAGAATTACGCTTTAAAGGTCATATTCTTGAATCTTCTTTGTCATCCTCTAGGACCTGTTCCATTTCTTCCCACCGCATGCATCCAGTGGACGACGAGGCAACTAGGACCTTCAGACAATTTGTTATCTTATCCGATCAAGATTCCTTCGTGTGCTCTCTCTCTCCTTGACTTGTTTCGCTTCACCGCCAACTCCTAGTGGATGAGGAAGCTGTGTGCAACCTCCGATGAAATGTCCTGGTTGTTATCTTTCTTTAATTCCACTCCTCATGACCTCAATCTTTGGCGTTGTTGCGTGATGCGTGCCCCTGCAGGGCTTTGGGTAGAGAGTTGTTCGTTTTCTTGATAATCTTCATTCCTTATTGAGCAGCTTTATTCTTTGATTTTCTTCTTCATTTCTTTTTGCTTGATTCCCCTTCCACACGTCCCTCCTGCTGAACTCTGTCGTCCCGGACAGGCTTTTTGTGGCGATGTGAGTATAGTCTAGATGACTTGTTGCTCTCGTTGGTTCAACAGATTTGCATGATATAGCATGAATTCTTTCATATAGCATGAATTCTTTCCATTGGTTCGATTTGACTACATCTTTTGTGTCTGTCTATGGTCTGCAAAGAAACTCAATTCATAGGCCACCATCCTTGCATTAAGATTCAAAGATATTTTTACAAAAATCTTGGAGTCTATTTCAAAAAATCCCGTGAAAAATGCTTCTTTAAAAGTCTGCATGTAAGTACTTGGCAAAAACATAAGCCGTGAGTATATGGCCATAAGAGTTAATTGGCTCGGTATAGTTGATAGATAAAAAATGAGGGCGTTTGATCCCTGATTAATGCCGATGAAGTTCAAAAAGGTATATTGAGCGTACTGAAACAATTTGATAACTGTAAGTAACATGCTCAAAATCTTATTAGTCATCTTAATGGCTAGATCGGGTACAGGTGCATAGCGAGCGATCCAAAATTCGATTGTCTTGATCATGTTTTCCTCTATCGGTAAATAATTTTGAGGTGGACTTGATAGTAGAGGATAGTTCAGCCACTGATTATTGATGCTTCGCTGGCGTTGACCTTCCCAAAATTGCATCCAAGAGTGTCTTCTGGGTACTGGGCAAAAAGATGGATTTACCTGAAGTATGTATGGTGATGAATCCAAGTGTACCATCAGGGTCGGATTCTTCTCCAAAAACTTCCTCCTCCATATGGGATCAGCTTTGTCGAATTCCTCTTGAGAGTAAGAATGCTTTTGTGTCCTTTTCTGGCACTTAAGGAGCTTCTATCGGTTGATTACATAGAAGGGATGTCATCAGCTCCTTGTTTCTATTTCGTAAGTTATCGGCTTCTTCCATGTATACTTTAATTTGTGTTTCTAGGATCTTGCTTCTGGCATTCATGCGTGTTTTCTCGGCCTTGTTAGCATCACATTTCCTTTGTAAATCCTGTAAGTGGTCTTTTAGTTTTTGATTTTCTATCTCTAGTGTGTTGCATTGCTGCTTGGCCTCTTGGACTTCTTTATCTTTATCTCATATGTTCTTTTGTGCCTGAATCAACTGGGCGGAAAGGTTCTCACCCATTTCTTGAAGTTGATTCTTTTCTAGCATCACCTTGTCATAGTCAGCATCAGCCTCAAGCATTAAATGTTGAGTGTCCATGGCGGTTTTGATCATATGTTGCACCACTGGCTTGAGCTAAGCGACGTCCACATTCAACCAAGTTTTTGGGATGCTTGGAGCTTCTCCTGTTTGTACATCCTTTCTGTGTTCCACATGTATAGTCTCATTATGTGGCTGTCTGATTTGGAGCTGCACTTCTTGTTCTTTGTTTTCGTATTCTTTATTAACAACCTTTGTGGAACTCCCTTGAAATGTAACATCCATAGGGGAGGGTTTTGCCACTACCCTTATTGGTGTAAAGGGTTCTGACTCTTCCACCGTATTATCTTCTGGTTCTTCCTTGGGATTTTTGAATAATACTTCCCTTGCAAGCATAGTCTCTTGGATTTGAAGGTTGGAAGCTTCATTTAACTTGATGACATGTACTCGTTCTTGGGAGACCTCCTTTCTTGCCTTGTCTTGGCTGGGGCTGATGGGCGTTTGATCCACCTTCGTGCCTTCCTCTTCCACACTCTTGTTCACTTCATTTAAATCCGCCCATTTTCCATCATCCTTGAACCCACTTCGAATGTCCACAGTCAATATGGAGGTGTCTGGTTCTTCTTGTGCATCTGATGATGAGCTTGAATTTATGAAACCCAATTCCCTATATCTATGCACCTTGGTTAGCCTCTTTTTTTTTTCTATATCTTGATGGGCTTGCTGGTAATGGTTTCCTTGCACTGATAAGTTGACTTGGCCTTTGGTATATTGATGTGTGGCTTCCATGGCTTTGGCCAATTCTTCTTTGGTGATAGGTTGACGGTCTTCAAGTCTCGTTCTTGGAAGCACATGTGCCCTTTTGGTGGTTGGGACTTATGCTTCTGCTTGCATCATTTCCCTTAGTCTTTTGGTGCCTCTCATTCTAGGTTGGGAGCTAGTTTCTGCTTCCTCTACGATTGTTACTCCCTTCTTTTTCTGAGGAACTGTTGCTACCTTTGCATATTTGGCCATGCCTTTAGATGATGGCATCTCTCTCAAATGCTCTCTAATGCCCAAGGCATGATATATCAATATAGTTAAGGCCATACTTCCATTCAAAAACTCCTTGTGATTCCACTACTTTTTTGCTATTCCGCTCTTGAATATATGGAGTCATGTTGACTTGATTTCCAACTTGGTTAATAGCATGCGACAACATTTGTACTACAATCTTTTGCGGAGCCGTGTATCTGTGCATGTTGGGAAAGCAGAAATGCTGATGGAAAAGTCTCACTTTGTCCTCAATATCAATGCGATTAATGTCATTAAATGTTATGGTCTTTGCTCCTCGACTTTCCTCCTTCAAGACTGTGGTCCCGTCCTTCTCCCATCCAAAAGCTTCCTTAATTAAGTCATGTGTGAATTGGATAATGAACCATTCACCAACGACATCCATGACTCTAGCCTCTAGCACCAATGGATCATGCAAGGCAAGTTGCAGAGTATTCATAACTTGGGCACATCGCTGAAAATCAGGCTTGTATATCGATAACTCAAAGTATTTATGAATACCCGCCTTCTTCATAACGTCCATGGTTGATGTGAGCTCATGTACTACCTTGAAGTCTCTAGACATCACAGGGAATTGGTGATCGGTATCCATGATTTTAATGGTTACTAGGAATAAGAAATCCCCTACTGGTTGATCATCTCTAAACCAATGACCTTTTGCTTTAGTCAGACTTTGCAAAGGGAATTCCAACACTTCCTCTTGAATGGTATTTTCAGAGTCTTCAGAAGCCATTTGCACTCGTAATTGAAAACAACATTAGCTTCTATAGAACACGTGTCTTTACTGATGTGTGTTGTAGTGACATTTCGTTCATTGCGTCACTCCGTTCCCCTTGTTTGCATAAGTAGGATCTCTTAGCACATATATTTTTTTTCATTTTCACTTCTGAAAGAAAACAAGAATTAGGATAGCCGAAGCTTATTTATTTATATGGTAGGTCCATTCCTATGAAAGTAGAAGCTATGACCTATCCCCAGGTGGAGAATGTGCACCACTAATTTTGTTATGTACCTCTTGAGGCCCTATTATGCATACTTTAGGTGCATTTGATGCTTCATGTGTGCAAAAGAGATCATCTTGGTTCTGGTGTTCCATTCCTTGCTGTTGCTTTGGTTTCCATATCCATTTCGTAGTAGAGGCTTTAAGCCTTG
The DNA here is from genome assembly GCA_020310875.1 of Ceratopteris richardii. Taxonomy (NCBI): domain Eukaryota; kingdom Viridiplantae; phylum Streptophyta; class Polypodiopsida; order Polypodiales; family Pteridaceae; genus Ceratopteris; species Ceratopteris richardii. Next base: position 11,065,437 of record CM035428.1, read on the forward strand.
TCTTCTCATTTTGTCGTGCCGTAGGCGCTTCTTTTGTCTTTTTTGTCATTTGAGTCATTGGATTCCTGCTTCTCCGATATCTGTGACTATTCTTGCTTGGTTTCATGGTTTTACTGTGTCGATATAATGTTTTCTCGTGCTTGTCTATCTCTTGAATGGCCACTTGTCTGACCTTCTTTGGAATCCACATTTTTTGCCGTGTTTTTTGAGCTTCTATCAAAGGCTTCGGAAGCCATACTCTCAAAAGTCATTTTGGTTCTGATTTTGGTGAAGAAGAACCCTTGTTCGCCCTTGTCTTCTTATGATGAATGATGTGTATTGGTGTTGCCTTCTCTGATTCTTTCACTCGATCCTTGTGAACCCACGTGAGGTTAGCATTTCTTGACTGCAAGAAGCTGACAGTGGATTTCCATTCTGCTGCTCTCTCTTTTTGATAGGAGGCTGTACAAGTATTGTCCTCGTTGGTTCCCTTCTGTTCACCAGTCAAGTATGATGAATCTACTTTCTCCTTGGATACATTGGGGTTTGAATTCCCTTCTTCTGTCAGACCCGCTTCTGATTGATTTGTGCTGGAATCATTCGCTATGTGCTCTTGTATGATTTGTTCAACACGTCTGATGACTCCCGGTCTATGAGAGGGTTTCTCTCCTAATAGACTAAAGATTTCCTTGTGACCTATTTTGGCTGAAATGTATCCTTGAGCTAGGTGGATGCTCACTTCATTCTCAATGATCCAGTCTTGTCCTAGGATCAAGTTTTCTATTAGATCCTCATCTCTGCACACTAGAACTCGTTGTTCCATAGTTGAATTTCCTAGGTGGAGGGATACTATGGCTTCTCCAATGCATGTTATAACTTGACCTCCCACACCTATCATGTGTGCTTTTGTGGTTTTCATAATCATTTGAAGATCTGTGATGATCATATTTCATATGCAACTGAGTGCTGCTCCTGAATCTAGCAAGGTGTCTATTAGCTGGTACTCCGTTGTTCCAATTCCTAGGTTTAAGTAAGGCTGGGACATGTAGATATTGGTTGTGTCAGACTTATGAACCTGGTAATTAGCCATGGGAATAGGCTCTTCCCCTTGTAGATACCGTTCATCTCTTTGCCTTATCCACTCTTTCCGTTTCTTGATACACTCTAAGGCTTCTTGTCGTGCTTCCTCTCTAATTCGTTCTTCCTCTCTCTTCCTATTTTGTGCACCTACGAGGCGTGCTAACATTTGGTCCGTCAATGGCTCCATATATCGTTTTACTCGACATCCACTTATGTAGTTAGGAAGAATATCTCCATCCAGAGTATCTAGATTAACTACTCCACTAGTGGAAATCCTATTGATGATTAGAGGTCCATATCCGCGTTTTTGTAACTTCTTGGCATGCTGCTTCACAGTGTAGACCAGAACTAAGTCTCCTTCTTTTAGTCCTTTGTCTTTTATGTGTGCATCATAATATGCCTTTTGTCTTCTCTTGGCCACATAAATTCCTGCAACCGCTTGTATTCTTGTCTCATGTAGCTTCTCAATTTGGTCTAGTTGCTTGGATAATTCATGTCATGTCCATTCATATTGTTGGGCTACTCTCAAAGTTGGCACTAAAAAATTGATCGGTAGGATTGCGTTTTGTCCATAAACAAGGTTGAATGGGGTAGTTCCAATGGCAGTCTTGTAAGCGACCCGGAAGGCCCAAATTGCATGATGCAATTGTTTGTCCCAGTGTGACCTTCCAGTATTGACTATCTGTGTCAATACTATGCATAACACCTTATTGGAACTTTTCGCTTGACCATTGGCTTGAGGGTGATATGGGGCTGATTTTTTATGGATCACTAAGAATTCATTCATTAGGGACTCTATGACTTCATTGATGAAATGGGTTCCTCAGTCACTCAAAATCTCAGTTGGTAGTCCAAAGTGAGTGAAAATGTGCTAAAAAAGAAACTTAGTAGTGGTCTGAGCATCATTCTTTCTAGTAGACTTTGCCTCCATCCATTTCGTCAAATAATCCGTGGCTACTATTATGTATTTGGCATGTGATCCCTATTATGTATTCGGCATGTGACCCCTTGGCTGTTGGGTTAATGGGTCCTATGAAATCAATAACCCATTTGGAAAATGCTCTAGCACAAACCATAGGTCTCAATGGCATGTCATCTCACCGATCGGGTATTTGGCCCTTTGACATGTCTCACAACTCCGTACATAGATCATTTTTATAGTTCTCTCGGTTGAAAAATGACCTCCTGCAACACCTGCATGTGCCATCTCTAATATGGGTAAGTATTCTCCTTCATGCACACATAGTCGTAACTGGTTATCTTTTCCTCTCTTGAACAAGTGTCTTCCCATGATTACATAATCCTTATTTCCTCTAGGGATCGTTTCTTTGCTAAGCTGAATCCTTCCTCGTGTTCTCGTGTCTTTAGTAATTTCACTAATGTTTCACTCCATTTGGGTGCTATTGTAGAGAAGGGTAAGGATGTGTGATCATCTGGTATGGTTTCCTGACATTCTGCGCAATTATTGACATAATCATGGACAACTTTAGGCATATCAGGCCAGTATACTCCTAGTCGTTTCAATTCTCTTAGAGTTCCGTGAATTCCTTTGTGCATCATCCATTTGTTTACATGGGCTTGTTCAATCAACTTCATTTGTTCGTCTTCCTCAACACATGTCGATAGTACACTGTAGCTCAGTGATGAGTAGCACCTCCTTTAATGTCAATCCGGGAAGACATGAGGATGGTATGAAGACCTCGAGCAAGTGAAGGCACAAATGTGTGAGTGAGAAGCACGCTAACATGCACACACATACACACACACGCGCACACACGGAAAGAACAAAGAGAGTAAGACAATGGAATCACTTCTATTGCAACCAAGTTCTCATACAAGCTCAAAACTACAAGAAGTTGCCCCAAAAATGAGCTCTCTAGCTCTATTTATAGTTTTTGACTAGCTTTGGCCCTGTCCAGACCTAGTGTCCGTCCTAGTTAAAAATTAGGTTCCAGGGCTTATTTGAGGGCTCAAACGAGATCTAAAAATTATGAAAATTGGTAGGCAACTACTTCTAAGGCTCCCCAAGCTCGAGGACTCCTCGGCTTGTACAAAATGGAGCTACAAAAAGGTGAAATGATATTTACAAGGGTTTTTAGTGATGAGAATCACTTTAAAATGATGTAAGGGTTTTGAAAAAAAATGAAGGGTTGCCTTAGTGCTAGATCTGCATGTGTGTCCGTACTTGCTTCTTCCTGTGTGTTGTCAACACTCTCCCCCCCCTAGCGTCTGTCGCCTCTGACAGACCTCTGCTCCACTGTTTGATCAATGTAGTTCTGCAAGAGGCCGGTTGCCACTTCTTGTTCCTTGATGCGTAGTCCCCGAACCAAGTCTCTCTGGAGGGCCTCCCAATTGACTGCACCCGGTATGTCTGGTTGTGGCGTTGTGTAGAGTTCTGAGTGCATCGTTTGTTCGCATGCAAAGAGGTGTAACAAATGGGTGGGCCTTGGCGCGAATACCCTGGAGTGTGCTTCCCAGAACCCTGTGGTGAACATATCATCGAAAGTTTGCTTATAGCAGGCAGGGAGATATCTGATGCGTGCGTGCCATGCATAAGCAACGCGTATGCTCGGGGTGGTGCTCATATCATATAGCAGGTCATAATTACCATTAACAAACCCGGGAATCGGAGGCTGAATATGACATACATTGCGGAACGTTTTGAGCACAACCTGCATCATATCGAATATCTTGAGCATCATCTGGGCAGCTACATCTGGCATGGGGTGGAGGCGTGGCATCCAATGTCTGATGGTTGCTATCATGTATGATACTGTGGGGGTGCCGGTTGGGGGTGCAATGGCGGGGTAATTGAGCCATTCTCTACAGTTTACATTGTTCTGAACCTTGATGGCGAAGGCTTTCCATGATCTTCTTCTTTGTACTGGCCCATAACAAGGGTTATACTTCAAATGCATGGGAGCGTGATCCCATGTTCTAAGCATTTCCGGATATGTTTCAAGTAATCTTTGCCTCCAATTAGGTTGGAATATTGCCCCTTTTCTGGCTGCCTCTGGGATGTCCTCGGGTTCGAATTGTGTTGCGAACGAGGGTACTTGTTGGTTATGCGTTTGATCTCAGCATTGTAGTCCGCCAACAATACAAAATAAGGTTTGTATTGTAACTCTGAGCTAGTTATCAACCGCCTAGGAGCCAAGTGTGAGAAATATTCAGACTTGAGTATGGTCTCCTCTATGGCTTTCATGGCTAGCATCTGAGTTGCAACACGCTCTTCGTGATTGTGGCCCATCTCCTCGACCTGCTTCATCCATGCAGACGGGGGTTCCTCATATGTATCCTGTCCCTCTTCAGTGATCCTGCCACCTGGAAGAGGTTGTGGCTCATAATTATCTTCGAATGTTTCTTCCACCGGAATGACAATAGTTTCCTCTTCACTTGGCTGATCAGGTGGGGAGGGGGGTCGTTCATATTGTAACAACTTAATTGTTAACTCGGCCACCTGCTGACGTAGCTCTAATACTTCATTGGTCACTGATAATTCTGGCTCTGGTGAGGTTGCAGCGTCGGCCATCTCTTTAGGTTCTCGTTGGTGTGGTGTAGGCACTTGGGCTTTCTGTAGGTCTTTGACTTGGTCAGCAAGCTAATCATGTGCTTCTAAGAGATTGGCATAGGTTTCCAATATTTTTTGTATGTTTTCTGAGGGGATGGCTTGGAATTTAGTAGGGTCGATGGGTGCTCCTGGAGTATTTTCCATGGCTGCTTCGAGGTTGTCTTGATTTTGTTGCTGTAGTCTTTTGTTTTCTTCTTGAGCAGCCGCTAAATGGCGTTGGAGTAGAGCCATGTTTCATTGTAGTCTAGCATTGCGGGCTAGCTGATCTCTAAGCTGTTCTTCCGTTGCCCTACTCTTCTCTGTATGTGTGGACTCAAGCTCCACTTGATATTGTTGGAGGGTGGTCACCTCCCGCTGTAATTCCGTATTAGACGACTCCAAGGCAATGACACGTGCCTGGAGGTGGGATGACAAAGTACAGAGCTCTTTATTGTTTTCTTCTAGTAACCTGTATTCCTGTTTAAGTTGGGCAGCAGCTTCGAGCATGGTGTTGAGTGCATGACTAAATGAGTTGGGTGCAGGGGTAAGGGTGGATGATGCAAGGGGTCGGGAGATGGGAAAGGGAAAAGTGGATGTTGTGCCTACCGTGTTTGGCAATGGTGATGTGAGTGACATGACACGTGGTGACGTTGGAAGAACAGTGGTGGTGGGTGATCCTATGGACGGTGAGATGTCCATGGGGTCGGACGTGAGAGTGTGTGATTCGTGAATTGTGAATACAGGGATGGTGGGTGGTGTGATAGTGGTGGCAGTGAATGTGGGGGAGTGGGGTTGGGAAAGAGACTTTTTATTATAATTATCCACCTGTTGGAGTATATTTACAAGGTTTGTCTAGAACGCCGGTTGTGTGATTTGGGTTGAGCATGAGGCGGTTACTAGGGAAGTGGTGGATAAGGTTTGGGTGTGGGTGAATGGAAAAGGATGGGATGAGGTCTGGCTAGTGGCAAGTGGTTGTCCAAGGGTGGGGAGATAGGAAGGGTGACCTATTATGGTTTGATCGGTGGCAGGATGACCGGTGTGAGGTTCAAAAATTTGGGTGGAAGTGAGGGATGTGGGTAAAGGGAAGGATGTAAAAACGGAGGTGTGTACAATGGGTTCATGTTGGGTGGATATCGGTTGTTCAGAGAGACTAGTGGAGAAGGGTTCTGAGGGTTGAATGGGAGGTGATGGTGGAGATGGTACCTGTGTATTTACATCTTGTTTGTCAGTGGGACTTGCGCTCATCATGTGAACATCCTCTGAAATTGTAGTAGGCAAGGCAGTAGAGACTTCCATTTGAATCACTTTCCCTCGTCGTGGCCGTGTATCAATCCTTCGTTGATCATAGGTAGGGTTTTCCTGATAGACCATTGTCCTCAATGCTTCCCCGATCCCACATGTCTCTGCCAATAGGTTCAATGATTCCACAAAATGTGAGTCGACATTCTCATTTTGAAGCATTTGGTTCACTAGAGCTCTATTCGCCTCTTCTGTCATCTTATGTCTTCTCTGCACCTGCTTGATTGTCTTGTATAGCCGTTTGAGTTGTGCCGTATAGGCAGGGGCCTCCTCTTCACTGTCTTCTGGTTCATTTCTTTGCGCGCCCTCTTGAACTTGTGTGTTTGGGTCATGCGGATGTTGTGCCACTTCTTCCCCATGTACTCTGCTTGTCTCGCCCCGTGGCTATTCTCTTTGGACTGATGCTCCCGGATCAACATCGTCAGGGGAATCTTCGTTGTCTGATAGGGGGACTGTCTGCAAGAATCTTTCAAAATCAAAGTTTGGATCCTCTGTGAAGGTGGCCATGGATGCAAACTCTGCATCGGTAGGTAGTGGAGGGGCGGATGGAGCGGGTTGTACCACCTCCCCAGCTTGAACTCCTTGAAGATGGATCGTGAAAGGAGCGACCTGAGCTTCTGGTCGGGGAGAAGCTTCGGTCGTGGCTTCTTGAGGGATCATTACCTGGGAAACCTGGGAAAGCGATCCACGCATTCGTTTTGCCGGCTGGCTCCCTGACTTCCGCCCTTTGAACAGCTCCAATTGTGCATATTTTAGGGCTCTGGCAACCGGCACATCATATGCAAGACATCTATAGATGATTCTTGTAAGTGCACAACAGCCATGTAAAGTGGGCTTCCTCACTCCTCGCTTGCCTGCCTCATACACTTGGTCCAAGATCCATACAGGCATCTTGATGGGCAAGCTTCCAGTCTCTACTAGATATAGCCCATACCATATTTTCTTGTGAGATTGGGTGAAACGGTCCTGAGCTGGGAATGCGAAGTGTTGGAGGCACATTCGCAAAGGTATGGCGATGTTGGGGGTGAGGGCGCACATTTCTTTTAGCTTCTTGATTCTGTTGCTTTTCATTGACTCTAGTATCAAGGGGTCGCGGTCAGAAGGTACATGCGTGCCATACATCTGAAGTGCTTCCCTGATTAAAGTAACATTCAATTCGAACTTCCTCATTTCCTCCAGATTTGACAAGGAGGGCACCCAGAATGTGCCTGAATGATCTTTATCCCCTGTCGGCTTCAGCGTGGAAATTAGGTAGTAGCACCTGAGGAAATCGGGTTTAGGCAGAGCTGCACTAAAATAAGTTTGTAATCCTGCTTTTTGCCAGATATCTTGGAGTGGAGTTGCATTTTGCAATGCTTCGAATTCTCGTGAGAAGAACTGGAAGGTCCACCACACTCCTCCACATTCCATCTTAGATTCCCAGATATGATCCGCGTCTCCCAAATCTCCTGGCATCTCATTGAACCAGTGAGAATGCCCCTTTACTCTTTCGGTTAGGCCATTTGGTGGATCTGGAATAGGAATTCTCCGCACATTCATGAACTCTTCAAGCCGAGCTGTTGGTGGGGCCTCCACCGGCATGGCATCCCAATTGATTTGAGCACCAGAGCCTGCCTGAGAGCTTGTGCCTGCTACTGCTGCCATGGGAATCGGGTGCTTATCTGCTAGAAGAAGAAAGGCACATTAGTGTTGCATAGGAAACAAGACGTAATGGTGTTCCCTTTACAATACTAACATGACAATCCCGGAGGTCATTGGTTAGTGGTGAAATGTTTGTGATAGGTGTGAGTGGTGATTAGAGGTCAGTGTCATCCTAGATGCATACTCTGGTTATGCAATGGGCTCAGAATGCTCCTGTGTTAGAGTGGACGGATTTACAGAATTGGGTGAGGGGGTTTAATACACCGTTTAATTCTCCACACTTTGATAGAGGATTCGTAGCTCTTAGAGCTAAAGACAGGTGAAGATTTCCGGATGAGAGTGTGATGTATTTGGGACCTTTTGGGTACCCATTTCCAGACATGCCTAGGGTTGATGGGAGTGGAGACAGTGAGTGGTGTAGGTATCTTTTCGTTTTCTGAGTTGTTGGCCACGAGTGCTTGTGAATGTTGCTTCATCCTAGTGCCTGAAGGTGAAGTAATTTGGGCTTGTAAGCAGGCCTTGGGCACCCATATCTGTCTAGCATTAGGAATGGCCTTCATTGACCGCTTAGGAACCCAAATAGAAATGGTATGCCTAGGGGTTATCCTAGAGGGCTTCTTCACTTTGTTCCTTGATGTTGAGGCTCGTTTCTTGTCTCCTTGAGAGTCTGCTATTAGAGTTGTGGGTTTTCCCTCCTTGCGTATCCAGATCTGCTTCGCGCCACGAGATGCTCCATGTTGCACGGGTTGGCGCTCCTGCCTCTTGATCAGCAGCCTCCTTCGTGTCGAGTGATGTTCGGTCTGCTCGTTTAGAATCTGCTTTGGATCAGTTAGGAACTCCTTATTGGCTCCTATACCTTCAGTACGATTGACAATCCTCTGCACCACAGAAGTTTGTACAAGAACAACATTGTTATCTTCATGTGGATTCCTGGAGGGACCAGGAGTTGGTGCCTGTTCTATTGGTTTGAGTGCTTGATTTTCTAATTCAATCGTGAGACGGCTTTGGCCTACCCAAGCCTGAAGAAGTCCACTTCTTAGGTTGAGGTTGACTGCATGATCATAGATCCAGTCTTGGCCTAAGACAAGAGGTTCGGTCAGATCCTCGTCTTCACACACTAGCACTTTTGCTGGCATGAGGACCTCTTGTATGTAGAGGGGAAGATCCACCTCTCCCATGCAAGGGGTTTCAACACCTCCTAATCCTATCAGATATGCTTCTAGGGGTTTTACCTCCAATTGCAGCTGCTGGCAATAAGAAAGCCGAACTGCACTTGTGGCTGCTCCTGAATCAATTAAAGCTCTCACGCTTGTTGTGCTATCTCTTTGTCCTATTTCTAGGGTCACAAAAGGTCGTCGATCCACTATCTTATGGGTACGTTCACCTGAAGCCTCACATATGGCCATGTGATAGCCTGGAGACTCTTGAGTGTCAGTCATAGGCTGATCCCTCCCTTGTCTCCTCAACTTCATTCGTCTGATACGCTCTAAGGCCTCTGCCTGTGCTTCTTCTCGAATTCGTTTTTCCTCCTCTTTACGTTGCTTAGCCTTATTGAGTCGACCTAGCATTTCCTCCGTGAGGGGTTCCTGATACAGCTTGACTCTGCATCCGCTAATATAGTTTGGGAGAACATCACCCTCTAAAGTGGCTAGTTGTACTGCTCCACTCGTGGAGATCCTATTGATGATCATAGGTCCGTAGCCTCTCTTTTCTAGCTTTCTTGCGTGTTGTTTCAATGTGTAGACTAAAACTAGATCTCCTGCTTTCAAACCCTTATCCTTCACATGGGCATCAAAGTATGCCTTCTGTCTCTTCTTAGCTGCATATATCCCTGCAGCTGCTCTCAGTCTTGTTTCTCCTAATCGTTCAAGGTCAAAAAGTCTAGAGGAGAGTTCATGACCCGCCCATTCGTGCTCTTGTGCTACTTTTAATGTAGGTATTAAGAAGTCCAACGGTAGCACTGCGTTTTGGCCAAATACCATCTGAAAGGGGGTGGCTTGGAGTACCGTTTTGTAGGCGACTCGATATGCCCAAACAGCATGGTGTAGCTGTTTGTCCCAATCAGAGCGTTTATTGTTCACTATTTTTGTCAATACATTGCATAGGATCTTATTGGTGCATTCAGCTTGTCCATTAGCTTGAGGGTGATAGGGGGCAGACTTCTTATGCACTACCAAGAATTCTTGGAGCAGATTTTCAATAACTTCATTCAAGAAGTGAGTGCCTCTATCACTAACTAGCTCTATGGGTAGCCCGTATCTTGTGAATACATTCTCAAACAAGAATTTAGCAGTTGTCTGAGCATCGTTCTTCGTTGTGGCTTTTACCTCTACCCACTTGGTTAAATAATCCGTGGCAACGATGATATACTCAGCATGGGAACCCTTAGCTGGAGGGTTGATAGGACCTACAAAGTCTATTCCCCACTTAGAGAATGCACGTCCGCCCATCATAGGCTTCAGTGGCATCTCATCTCTGCGTATAGGATACTGGGTCCTCTGACAAATCTCACACCTCTTCACATAGGTATGTGCATCCATGTGAAGGGTGGGCCACCAAAATCCTGCAAATAGAATTGCTTTGATCACCCTATCTGGACCAAAATGTCCTCCTGCTACACCCTGGTGAGCTGTTTCCAAGATCTTTAGGTATTCACCTTCGTGGACACATAGTCTCAGGTAACCATCCTTACCCCTTTTGTATAAATTATCACCAATGATGGTGTAATCCAAGGCTTCTTGTTCCAAACTTCTTTGCCTGGCCAAAGTCATATCTTGAGGAAATGTTTTCGTCCTCAAGAAGGATACTAGGGGTTCACTCCAATCCGGCACTATGGACACTTGATAAAGAGTGGCATGTTCCACAGGTGCTTTAGTGCAGCAGATTGGGCATTCCTTGCACAACTTCTGGACCTCAGCTTCCATAGTCGGCCAATGCACTCCTAGTCTCCTCAGGGTTTGTAGGGTTCGTTGTTTTGAGTAGTGTTGCTCTAATGCACCTACATGTGCTAATTGCAACCACTTAGCGTACTCGTCCTCTTCTACACAACAAGCCAAGATTCCTTGATCCGTGTGCTTGTACATACTTCCAGCCATGATGTGGTACTTTTGAGCTTTGACTACCTCCTTATCCTGTGTGTTGACTATTGGATGATTAGGTCCATATGTAAGTATTGGCACTAAGGGCTTGGCCCATTGGGGCACCACTTCCAAATTGAACAAGTATGCATCCGGTAAGTCATCTGACACTCCTTGTGGGGCCTCTCCGGATGTGAGCCTAGAGAGATGGTCTGCTCTCAAATGAGTCCTACCTTTCCTCACCACAACCTCAAAGTCATACTCCATTAGTAAGAGAAACCATCTTACTAACCTTCCGGTGTTGCATGGTTTGTTTACCAGGTAATAGTAATGCTTGATGATCAGTGAAAAACTTAAACTTATTTGCAAGCAAATAATGTCTAAGCTTTTTAACCGCATACACCATGCCTAGTCCTTCTCTCTCAGTGGTGGTATAATTCCGTTCAGCTGCATTTAGTTGTCTACTAGCATAGGCAATAGGGAGATCCATGTTCCCTTCACCCGTAGGTTGTGCAAGTACGCATCCAATAGCATAATTGGAGGCATCCACATGAACATGGAATGGTTTGCTCCAATCTGGTGTGGTCAAGATTGGTGCAGAACACAATCGCTTCTTCAGCTCATTGAAGGAGTTCTCACACTCATTAGTCCACTCAAAATTTGTCAAAAGTCCGTACATGGGCTTTGCAATGACATCATACATGTGAATGAATCGGCGGTAGTAACCACAATGCCCCATGAACGCTTGTACTTCCTTGACATTCCTTGGCCTAGGTAGATCTGCTATGGCTCTCACTTTCTCTTCATTAGTGGATATGCCATTCTTTGACACTATGTGTCCTAGAATCTTGCCTTGCCTGACCATAAAAACGCACTTTTCTGGGTTCAGGCAGACTTGATATTCTCTGCATTTATCAAAGATCTGTCTGAGTTCGGGTATATGGGTCTGCCTTATGTTGGAATGAGCACAAAGATCATCAACATAGACTTCTAAGCTCTTCCTCAGGAACTCCTTAAATACATGGCACATCAGCCTTTGGAAGGTTGCGGGAGCATTGGTAAGCCCGAATGGCATTACCCTAAAAGCGAATATACCCCACTCTGTGGCAAAAGCCGTTTTATGCTGATCTTCTGGTGCAATGGCTACTTGATTGTAGCCCGAAAACCCATCTAGGAAGCTGTACACTTCCTTGCCTGCTACCCTTTCTAATAGATGCTCAGTGATAGGAAGCGGATAGCTATCTCTAATAGTGGCTGCATTAACCTTCTTCAGGTTTATGCATACTCGTAATTTGCCGTTCTTTTTGGGCACCACTACAATGGGGGATACCCATTCAGTGTGCTCAATTTCATAGATAAATCCGGCTTCCACCAAGCGGTCTATCTTTTCTTTGATCTTAGCAGCATAGTTATCATTATATGTGTATGGCTTTTGCTTAGAGGGTTTAGCATCTGAGGTCATGGGGATTGTGTGTGAGCATATGTCTGGGTCAACACCCTTCAAATCCTTGTAGCTCCAAGCGAATACATCTCGGTATTCTCTTAGCAAGGCTATCAGCTCTTGTTCTTCTTCTTCTGTTAGGTCATGACCTATGTATGTGCATCTTTCTTCTCCTTCCTCGATGGCGACAACTATTTTCTTGGTAGTTTCCTTGCTATCATAGGCTTCTCCTGCTTGTGCCTCACGTTTAGGCATTCTTATCATGACCCTCCTATCGTCTATCTCATATTTTTTAAAGTTCTAAGGGACCTCAAACAAAGATTCTTCTGCCTCCAGAGTGACTTCCTTCTTCCTTCTTTTCTTTCCTCTGCTTTTAGATGCTACTTGTGTGGCTAACCTCACCTCATTTGTAAGCTCTCCGTGCCTCTGAGGTTGAAATTCTACTTCATAGAAGTATTCTTCATCTGATGCAAAGGGTGGGTCCATAATGATAGACTCTAGATCGGAGTCACTTGCATCCTCAAATGCATCAGGGCTAGGTTCGCATTCTTCTAGAACTGCCTCTCCCATGATTGGCTCTATTGAAAAGACTGAAATGTCATAGCCATCCTCATCACAGTGAGGTGTCCACTGCTCTTCATTGATGGCTACATCCATTGTTGCTAGGATTTCTGCCCAGCCATGGGGTTCAAATTCCTCATCAGGAAAGACTACAGGTGCATAGGCTGGGTCTTGAATTGTTCTATGGTTTTCTTTTGCACCTACCTCTCTGGCTTTCTCTCTCTTTTCTTCTTCTATTGCTACCTTACACATCCATAAGTGAGTGTCTTCATGCATCCATGAGGATCCTGACCCTATGGAATGCACCGACTCAGTCTCATCTTTGGCTCTATGGATGGGATTCCATTGAATAGGTGGTACGTCTCTATGAGAGTAATCCTTAAGATTGACTTTGGTTGTGACACCTAGATGTTGCAAATACAAGGAATTGGTTCCCCAATCCTGTACCACTTGCAATTGCCGCAGAAATGGTCTTCCCAAAATCATTTCATAGGCATGATTTTTGCTGAAGGCACATATAGCAAATGTATGTTCAAACTCGACACCACAGGTGGTGAGAGTTATTCCTTCTAGCAATCCCAAGGGTCTCTCTATGTGACCATCAGCCATTTTCAATTTCATCCTTGTGGGCCTGAGTGCAGGCTTGCCCCAATGTTTCCATAGGGATGTGGTGGCAATTGCAACTCCTGCACCTGAGTCCAAAATTGCCTTGGTGGTGTGCCCCTGGTAGGAGATGGGAAGATAGGTGTTCCCTTCTTCACCTTCGCACATGTCTCCTATCTTATCCAAGGGCATCTCTGGCACTGTCCTATGTGATCCTTCCTGGGAATGAGGTTTTGCTACTTCGGGCACTTGATTTGCTACATGTTTCCACACTTCTGGTCTAACCTTGAGCAGCTCTTCCAAAGTGAGATTGCACTGCACTTTGGTGTTCTTCACTACCTCTGTGTTCCTAGGTATGACTGAATCTTCGTTTCTTACCATGACTGTGGGGGTTCTCATACAAGTAGACTTGGCTTCCCATGGGCCCGTGAAGTGGGGTAATTCCTGTAGAGAGTTAGACTCGAAGTCTAATTTTTCTTGAGATTGGGTGCTCTCCTGCTCCCCATAAATGGATGAGATGTCTTGTGGGAATTGGTCATGTGCATCATCCACAAGTTCAATGGGAGGAGGGACTTCACTTAACTTAGCCCATTTGTCTTCTTGAATCTCGCGTAGGAATTCTGGTGTGAACCGATTCATAGAAGATGATGTGTCTGGCTCCATAGAGTTAGGCACATAGGCTTCAGGCACATAGGCTTTCTGGGTAGGAAGACCTGCTCTTTCACTAGCCTTGTCATGGTGTTGAGGGGCGAGTTCCTTTTGTGTTTGTGCTATTAGATTCTCCATTCTTTCTAGAGAAGGGGGGTTGTCGGGTTTAGTGGAATTGGGCACATAAGCTTTTGATGGGGGATGGGTCATGTTTTTGTTTGCTTTACCTCTCTCTTGATTTTTTTCTTCCTTGGCAGATCTTGCAATTATGCCCTCTAACTTCTCTAGAAGTCCGTCCAAGTGTAATTGCGTCTTGGCTGAGCCCGAGTAATTGAAAAGGCGACTGGCTTCAAACATAGTCTGAGCCAATGCGACCATTTTCGCACAAAGCTTGGTTCTTTCTATCTCTAGGTCAGCTCTAGGCTAGCACTTGTCATGATCCGTTACATTTGGCCCTTCTTGGATTCTGGCCTGATATGCTTTAAGCATCATGTCTATGTCTTCAGGAGTGGGATCGGCTAATACTGACCCTACTCGGGGTGGTGGGTGGGTTACGTGGGGTGTATTAGAGGGTGGAGGGATGGAAGAAGGTGGATTGGCGGGTAAAGGGAGAGGTGGTGGAGGGTTGGTGTGAGAGTGGTTTTGAGATGCGAGTTCACTTATCTTTGCTTTGGTTTCTCTCAAGCTTTCTTCAAGTTCGCTCATCTTTTTTGCCCATTGCCTTTTCATTCTTTCACGACTATCCTTCCAGGCTCTAGTCCTCTTTTCGGTTATACTCTCTGTTTCACTCACCTCGGGGCTCTTTTCCTGACCAACACCTTGGTTTTGTTGTAGTGCTTGGGCTCTTGTGATTACTTGCACAGGTGCAGTGGAAGTCACACTCCCTGTGGAGTCTACAACTAACCCAACAACATTGATAGGAGTGATTTTAGGCATGTTATTAGGGTTCTTTGGGAAATCGCGTAGGAGGCGCTCTTTTCCGCAGTCTTGACAGAAACCCTGAATGGTTACTGGTTGAGGTTGTTTAGGGGCAGGTAGTGGACAATCACGTATAAGGTGATCTCCCTGACATCTGAAGCATGGTCCTCTAGGAAATGGGGGTCGTACCTGCCTAGGTTGAGGTTTAGAGTTGGGGTTTGTGTACATGACATTGGCATACTCAGGCTCCCCACTATTTTCACTTGGGTCCTCATAATAGTATGACTCGTTATGCTCGGGTGACTGCATGTAATAAGCCTGTGGGCTATCAATATGTGTGGAGTCAAAACTATGGTCACTTGGATCACTGTCTGATAGCAATGGGGTGATTGGGACTATGGCTCTGTTCGGATTTTCTTCAGCAGATGCATATTTCACTGGGATCACATTGGTTGGAGCAGGGGGTTGCTGTACTAGGGCTGGTTGAGGTCTCTGCTGCCCTGGATAAGGTGGCTGATAAGTTTGCTGTGGTCGGTTGTATTGTTGTGGTGGGTACTGATTCTGGTATCTACCCTGTTGTGGATACGACTGAGGGTAATTTTGCCTAACAGTTTGTTTGTTATATGGGCAGTCTTGTGCAGTGTGGTTTGTGTACCTGTGCTCTATGGTGCAGTACTGGCTACTAGGATTCGCCTGGGGTTGGGCCATAATGGGACATACATTTGCCATATGGTCACCGCCATAAGTGTAACACCGCTTAACTGGGGCAAATCTCGGAATTTGTTTGCTAGAGACACCTAGTTTTTGAGCTACCTTCTCTGCAAGTTCCTCAATGGATGTGGATTGACCAGATGTGAGACTACTAGAGCTATCAGAATCCTTATAGATTTTTGATAGTTCCAATTCCTCACCTAGATTGTCCTCAATGTCTATGCACATGCGCACGCACTCTTCTATCGTTCTGGGGTCCTTCAGATACACATATGACCTGAGCTTGGTGCTCAACAATCCATCTAAGAACAAGGCCACTTGTTTGGCTGGTGTGGGTAACTCCGGCATCGGGCATCTCTCCAGGTATTGCCTAAATCTTCTTCCAGCTAGTCTGACCGTCTCTTGAGGTGTTTGTTTGAAGCTATGAATTAGTGAGGATGTGTTGTGCCTGATTCCACTCTTAGAAAACTCAATGATAAATGCCTCTAAGAGCTGGTCTATGTTTCTGAAATGCCTCTCGTTTAGTGGTTGAAACCATGTAAGGGCAGTGTTCCTAAGGGTTAGACCAAAAGCATTATATTGTGTGAATAGGTCCTCTACCTGTTCAGCTTTCAAGACTTGCCGAAATTCTGCCACATGGTCATAAGGGTCTCCAGTGCCATCGAAGTAATTCTTCATGGACTTCACCAGTTGAGTTGGTCGCAGGGTCCTAGTGTGTTCTCTCGGCCTTGTCAAAGGAAAATCGTCAGCATTCCTTTGATTCCATGGGGTTCTATGTCTCTCAGGTTCCACTCTATTCCTTTCCGTTCCTATTCTTTCTCTTCCCAGGGAGTTGGCAAAACTTACCTCAGGTTTGTCTCTACTTCTCTCTCTTTGAGCTCCATGAGCTTGGGAGGTCCGAGCTCCTTGGTGACCAAAGAACGCATTAGACCTTGGTTGGGGAAAAACAAATTCACCCTTCCATGTGTAGGCATGTCTGCCATGCTCAGTGACCATGAAGATTCTCTCTGATGCATTGTCTAGGTAGGTTACTTGGCGTGGGTTATCAGGGTCTTTAAACTCATAGATTGTGAGGTCACTCACTTCCTGAGGTTGAGCAGATTTATATCTCCAAAAAGCCTCATCGGTTTCTCGGTTTAAAAGCAGATCTATGCTTTTATTATCCTGTGGAATCCACTCTGGAGTCATGATTCTGGTCAAGACAGATTTACCACGGGGGGTTCTTGGCTCTTTCTCTAAGTTCCCTTGCTCTATATCACCCATGTCGGTCTCAGCAATCACATTTCCAAACTCATCAGTTCTATCAGGAAGAGTGGTGACTACATATATAGTCCCCTCTTTATCTAGGTATGCTCCATTCTCAAACTTGACTACCGGGTGGTCTAATCCATGGGGTTGATCGGGGTTCTTAATTTGGACCACCGATCTTCTCAGGCCATCTTCATAGATGCGAGCACCTAGACGATTAGCCCTGATGTATTCCAGTTGAGTCTTGTATGGTCCTTCTGGCTTTTCTAGATAAGCCAACCCTGAACTACCTACTGGTCTCTCCATGTGATAGGACATCTCAGAATCACTTGTTTCTGATCTGGGAGTGTATGGGTAATCACTCAACTGTTGGGCCCAAGACCTGGCAGTGTGATTGACACTAGCTTTAGAAGATCTGAGGCTTTGTCTGTCTCGGCCTAAGTGTCTGCCTGATCTAAGGTTCATATGCCTGATTTATCTACCCCCTTGGACCTAAGCACACTCTCATTGCAGGTTAATTTGCACCAATCACTTTGTTCTTTTGAGTTGAATATTATGTTTATGGCATTGTCTGAAATCGCATCGTCAGGAGTACTTAAGTGAATTTCCGCACTTGATAAGTGATCGATTCCAGTTTACCTTTTGTCCCTTAGGGTTTAGGGTTTAGGTCAGTATAGCTCTCTTACCACAAGTCAGTATAGCTCTCTTACCACAAGTAATTGACAGACACACATTAATATTTGTAGTCCCCCTGGAGTAACTCACTGTACTGTTGGAAGTCAATGTCTTTATTGGCTTATCAATTAGCTTAACTAAGCATCAACTTCAAATCTTAGTTCTTCAACAATTGTATAGCAGTTTTATAGCAGTAGACTACTCCAAGGAATCCACGCGGGTACAGCGTAAGTATATTTATCTCCATACACTTGTACAACAAACTACGTGGGTGACTTGGTCTAGCCGAATGTATCCAAAAGCATTCTTAATCGACCACGGTTCGAGTCCTAGCGCCGACAGCGAAGACAGATTTTTTTAGTTATTTGCTTTTAGGAAACACACGGACGGGCTACGGATTTCTTGTCCGTTAGCAATCGTAGCTTTTTGTTGATCGTAGCTTTTTTACGATTGTGCTTTTGGAGGAGAATAAAACTATATAAACAAGGCCTTGGCTCATTGTATATTCACTCACTCAAAGATCTAGAGCTTGGAGATCTTCTTGAAGACAGAGTGTTCTCACACTCTTGAAGGAGGTGAAGTTGTGGTGAAGGAGAGGCTACTCTCATTGCAGCAGGAAGTCTTCTACGAGGTGGTGGTAACTATCTTTTGTGAGTTAACCTTGTGGTTGATTTACAATTTCATTACACTATTTTGTTAGCTTCGTTGCTTCATTCTCTTCACACACACACTTAGATTATTTCGACATAATCTAAATCTTGTATCATCATCTTCTTATTCTTCCATTAGTGAGTGCACCACTTTATATGGTTGAGTAGTACTCCCATGTTGTAATTTGGACATCTATTATCTTTAGTAAAGTAAGCATCCAGCTTACGTTCCCTATCCTTGTCTCAAGATCTCTTTCTTTCTCTATCTCACTTATCATCTTGTCAATTAAGTTGTGTATGCTCAAGAGGTTTTAGTATTGGAACGATCCTGGGGCCCCAAATTCCAACACTTGGTATCAGAGCTACATAATTGACATACACACTTAAGATAAGATGAGTGAGATTAGAATTGAGATTGAAGACAAGTTGGATGGATCTTCTAATTATCCCATGTGGAGTTTCATGATGATGAACTTGTTAGTGACAAAGGATTTATGGAGTATCGTCAATGGATCCTTAACAAGACCAAGACGAGAAGGCGAAGAAGGGTCTACAGAAGCTTCAAGAGGTACTGGAATTGCTATTACAGAACCAACAGAAGAAGAGGTAACCACTTCGACATCCAGAGTCACTGCTAGGTCTTTACCTAGAGTTCCTCCTACTGAAGATCAGGCAAGATGGGATGCTAGAGATGCTTTAGCACTTTCATTCATAGCAATGAGCGTTAAAAAGCATATTCTACCACAAATCAGATCTTGCAGAAGTTCTAGTCAAGCTTGGTTAAAGCTCGAGAATCTTTTTCAGAGCAGAAATCCTGCTAGAAAAGCTCACTTGAGGAGACAACTAGCAAATACAAGGATGAAAGCTAGTGAGTCAATTCAAACCCACATTACAAGACTCGTTGACTTGAGAGATCAACTTCTAAATGTAGGAGTTGAGATATCAGATGAAGAAATGGTAAATACGCTGATTAATTCACTTCCTATTTCATATCGATCTTTCATAACCACTCTTACCCTTACCACAAGAGATAGAGAGGTTACATTTGAAGAATTAGAGTTCTTGTTGCTTCAAGATGAAGATCAGTTGAAAAGAATGGAAGAGAATGAAGAAGCACTTTCATCTTCATCAAAGGGTAAGAAGAAGAAGGATAAGAAGAAGGAAAAACAATCCAAGAAGGAAAGTAGGTCCCTTTCACCTTCTACTTCAGATTCTGTATCTACGACATCTAAAGTGAATTCTTCTAAGAAGAAGGTAAAAATATGTTCTTTTTGCAAGAAACGTGGACATATTCAGTCAGAATGTTATAAAAGGATAGCAGCAGAAAAGAAAAAGGCATCAGGTAATGTTGCAGAAGATGATAAAAAAAGGGAAATCTCAAGGTGATTCTTATGCATGTATCACTATTGAGGAAGTAGCCTTTGATCAAGCAGCTTTACAAGTTCTTTCAGCAAGTCCTTGGATATTCGACTCAGGTGCTACAAAGCATATGACAGGTTGTAGAGATGTATTTTCTTCTCTCTCCTATTCTTCAGGTAGAAGAGTTACTATTGCAGATGGCAATGATTTGGATGTTGTGGGAATTGGTACAGTAACCCTAAAGTCAAGAGAAGGTGGTGTTTTTCAAATTTCAGATGTCCTTTATGTACCTGAAATGAAGATAAATCTGCTATCTATATCTGCATTTTTAAGTGATGGTTTTAAAGTTGTATTTGAGAAAGATCTTTGTAAGATCTTATCACATAAAGAAGACAAGTGTCTTTTACAAGGTACGCATAAAGGAGGGGTCTTTGTTTTGTCAAAAATCAGTCAAGCATATGCAGTCAAATCTTCGTCACCGGTGGAAGATATGAAGCTATGGCATGAAAGATTTGGACATATCAGTTTTGGAGCTCTCAAGAATATCAAAGATAGAGGTATGGTTGAGAGTTTACCCTCATTCAAGCTACCTGATGATTCAGATATATGTGAAGGTTGTCTTGAAGGTAAGATGCATAAACTACCTTTCAAGAAACATGGTCATATTACAGCTACCAGGAAATTGCAGATTATTCATTCAGATGTGAATGGACCTATGAGAGCAGACTCTATTCAGGGTTTCAGGTATTTTGTCCTATTTGTGGATGATTTTACAAGATACTCATGGATCTATGGTCTTAAGTCGAAGTCAGAAGTCTTTCCTATGTTCAAGAAGTTTGTAGCTATGGTTGAAAATGAAAGTCACGAAACTGTCCAGATTCTCAGAAGTGATAGAGGTGGAGAATACTTGTCAAATGAGTTCCAGACATTTCTCGATGAGAAAGGTATTACTCGACACCTTACTATTGCTTATACTCCTCAGCAAAATGGTGTTGCAGAAAGAAAGAATAGAGTACTTGTTGAAATGATGCGGAGCATGATGGCATCCAAGAGGCTTTCACCAAAATTCTGGTTTGATGCAGTACATACAGCTAATCACATTTTAAACAGGTCATCTACAAAAGCTTTAAAGGTAATCACACCGTATGAAGCTTATTATGGTAGAAAACCTAATGTGAGTTACTTCAGAGTGTTTGGATCACTTTCTTATGTACATGTTGAGAAAAAGGACCGAGGCAAACTAGATGTAAAGGCAAAGAAAGCTGTTTTTATTAGATATCCTGTTGAAAGCAAAGGATACAGGTTTTATGTTCCAGAGACAGGTGAAGTTATTCTTTCACGTAATGCTTATATTGCTGAAGATAAGGTTTATGATAAAGAAGCAAAAATTCCGGAGTTCATTAGTGAAAATGACTATGGAATTTTTAAAAAGATTCTGGATGTAAATGTTCAGCCATATCAGGAGGGAGTTAAACCTCAAATTCCTAGTATTCAAGAAGAAATTGAAGAAAGAGGAATTTCACAACCTTCTACAGAGTCAGTTCCACAAGAGACTTTGATTCCAGAAATGGAAGAAGTTAAAGTTCTAGAAAGTCGTAGTACATCGACAGGAAAAGTTCCAGAACCTGTGGAAGCTGAAAGTTCAGAAAGAGTTTCACCACTATTCAAGGATACACCTACGTGGTTATATCAGACTTGGAAAGATAGTGGTATAAAGACTTTTACTGGAAGAACAAGGAGTCAGACTAGACAACAACAACAAGATCATGTAAGAACAAGAAGTCAAACTAGACAGCAAAAAGATCATGTAAGTTTTGCTGAAGACTTCGAGATTCATGATATTTTGGCACTTACGACTGTTGAAGATGAACCTGCGTGTGTTAAAGATGCACTTAAAATTCCTATTTGGAGAAAAGCTATGCAAGAAGAGATTGATTCTATTCATAAGAATCAAACTTGGCAGCTATGTGAGTTACCAGAAGGAAAGAAGGCTATAGGTGTAAAATGGATCTTTAAAATCAAAAGGAAAGCGAATGGTACTATTGATAGATACAAGGCCAGGTTGGTTGTCAAAGGATATGCACAACAAAAAGGTATTGATTATGATGAGACATTTGCTCCTACATCGAGGATGACTATTATTAGGTCAGTACTTGCTCTAGCAGCACATTTTGGTTGGCATATATATCAACTTGACATTAAGACTGCTTTTCTAAATGGTGATTTACACGAGGATGTGTATATTCAGCAGCCAGAAGGTTTTGAAGAGACAGGTAAAGAACACTTAGTGTGTAAGCTTATAAAAGCTTTGTATGGTTTAAAACAGGCACCTAGAGCATGGTATGAAAAGATACATACATATCTTTTATCCATTGGTTTCCATAACTCAGATGCAGCTCCAACTCTTTATGTCAAAGCTGAAACAGGTATGATGATTATAGCAATCATTTATGTGGATGATATTATAGTCACAGGTCCCAGAGATGAAGATTTGCAGATGTTCAAAGAAGAATTGAAGCAAACATTTGATGTGAATGATTTAGGCATTCTACATTATTATCTTGGGATTCAGTTTCTGTTTCGAGATAAGTGTATCTACATGACACAGCAGAAGTACATTGAGAAACTTTTGGAAAGGTTTCAGATGGGTGATTCTAAACCTATGCAAACACCTATGGATCAGAACACGTCTTTACAAATGGTAGCAGATGCAGAGCCATTTGATGCTACTCTATATAGTCAAGCAGATGGTTGCTTGATTTATCTTTGTAATACACGTCCTGATATACAGTTTGCAGTTTCTCAAGTATCAAGGTTCATGCAGAATCCGATAGTGTTACATTGGAAAGCAGTAAAGCGGATCTTTCGTTATTTGAAGGAAACTTCAAATTATGCTATGGTATTTTGTAATCTACACATTTGTTACTAAAAGGATTTTCAGATTCTGATTGGGCAGGTGATAGAGACACAAGAAGAAGTACTAGTGGATTTTGTTTTTATCTTGGAGATTGTCTTATCTCATGGTTTTCAAAAAGACAACCCACTATTGCCACTTCATCGTGTGAAGCTGAATATCGTACAGCATTTACAGCTACTCTAGAGTCAGTATGGTTGCAGAAGATTTTCAGTTATCTTGATGTAAGAGTACATCAACCCATTCAGATATTTTCAGATAGCCAGAGTGCTATAGCTATAGCTAAAAATCCAGTGCATCATGCAAGAAAAAAGCATATAGAGGTACACTACCACTATATTCGAGAGCAGATAGCTAAGAAGCACATTGAGCTGGTTTATGTTCCTTCTAATGAGAATGTTGCAGATATATTTACCAAAGCATTGACTAGAGATAGTCATGAGAAGATTTGCAGGTTACTAAAGCTTGTACCAATATAACATTGAAGGAGGGATTGTTGGAAGTCAATGTCTTTATTGGCTTATCAATTAGCTTAACTAAGCATCAACTTCAAATCTTAGTTCTTCAACAATTGTATAGCAGTTTTATAGCAATAGACTACTCCAAGGAATCCACGCGGGTACAACGTAAGTATATTTATCCCCATACACTTGTAGTGGGTGACTTGGTCTAGCCGAATGTATCCAAAAGCATTCTTAATCGACCACGGTTCGAGTCCTAGCGCCGACAGCGAAGACAGATTTTTTTAGTTATTTGCTTTTAGGAAACACACGGACGGGCTACGGATTTCTTGTCCGTTAGCAATCGTAGCTTTTTGTTGATCGTAGCTTTTTTACGATTGTGCTTTTGGAGGAGAATAAAACTATATAAACAAGGCCTTGGCTCATTGTATATTCACTCACTCAAAGATCTAGAGCTTGGAGATCTTCTTGAAGACAGAGTGTTCTCACACTCTTGAAGGAGGTGAAGTTGTGGTGAAGGAGAGGCTACTCTCATTGCAGCAGGAAGTCTTCTACGAGGTGGTGGTAACTATCTTTTGTGAGTTAACCTTGTGGTTGATTTACAATTTCATTACACTATTTTGTTAGCTTCGTTGCTTCATTCTCTTCACACACACACTTAGATTATTTCGACATAATCTAAATCTTGTATCATCATCTTCTTATTCTTCCATTAGTGAGTGCACCACTTTATATGGTTGAGTAGTACTCCCATGTTGTAATTTGGACATCTATTATCTGTAGTAAAGTAAGCATCCAGCTTACGTTCCCTATCCTTGTCTCAAGATCTCTTTCTTTCTCTATCTCACTTATCATCTTGTCAATTAAGTTGTGTATGCTCAAGAGGTTTTAGTATTGGAACGATCCTAGGGCCCCAAATTCCAACATGTACCCCTTCAATTACTCAAAAATAACCCTAATTTTTCGTGTGTTAAAGGCCGTGTATCGCGATAGGTCGGGTCGAGGTGTCGTGATAGGTCGAAGTGTCGCGATAGCTCGTGAGGTGTCGCGATAGCTCGTGAGGTGTCGCGATAGCTCGAAGTGTCACGATAGCTCGTGAGGTGTCGCGATAGCTCGAGGTGTCGCGATAGGCCGAGGTGTCGCGATAGCTCGTGAGGTGTCGCGATAGGTCGTGAGTGTTGCGATAGCTCGTGAGGTGTCGCGATAGCTCGAAGTGTCGCGATAGCTCGTGAGTGTCGCGATAGGCCGAAGTATCGCGATAGCTCGTGAGGTGTCGCGATAGGTCGCGAGGTGTCGCGATAGGTCACGAGGTGTCGCGATAGCTCGTAAGTGTCGCGATAGGCCGAAGTATCACGATAGCTCGTGAGGTGTCGCGATAGGTCGCGAGGTGTCGCGATAGCTCGTGAGTGTCGCGATACCTCGCGAGTGTCGCGATACCTCGAGGTGTCGCGATAGCTCGGGATATGGTGAATTTTTTTGTTCTGTCTAGTGATCCTGGGAGCTCTAGGCCTGCGCAGTGTCGTGGTGCACTCAGAATTGTGATTGGGTGAAGTTTTCGGAGTGTCGCAATAGCTCGAACTCAACGCCTCGGGGATTATGCAGACAGATTCCGTACCTGCTGAGCTTGCTGGAGATGATGATGGAGCTGCCACCTGCAAGAAACATGCAAAAAACACACAAAACAAGAACACACACGCTCGCCCTCTCTCAAACTTGCACACAACAAATGAGGGGAATGACAAGGAAGAGGGAATATGTAGTGGAGAAGGAGGTGGAGGTGAAGATGGAGAAGGAGGTGAAGATGGAGATGGAGATGGAGAAAAATCAGAAATTTACCGACTACTTACCATTCCAACGCGTCCTCTCTACGTCTTACCATCACACGCTCGTCCTCAAAGCTCGAATCCCCGGCAACGGCGCCAAAATTTGGTGTAGCTCAGTGATGAGTAGCACCTCCTTTAATGTCAATCCGGGAAGACATGAGGATGGTATGAAGACCTCGAGCAAGTGAAGGCACAAATGTGTGAGTGAGAAGCACGCTAACATGCACACACATACACACACACGCGCACACACGGAAAGAACAAAGAGAGTAAGACAATGGAATCACTTCTATTGCAACCAAGTTCTCATACAAGCTCAAAACTACAAGAAGCTGCCCCAAAAATGAGCTCTCTAGCTCTATTTATAGTTTTTGACTAGCTTTGGCCCTGTCCAGACCTAGTGTCCGTCCTAGTTAAAAATTAGGTTCCAGGGCTTATTTGAGGGCTCAAACGAGATCTAAACATTATGAAAATTGGCAGGCAACTACTTCTAAGGCTCCCCAAGCTCGAGGACTCCTCGGCTTGTACAAAATGGAGCTACAAAAAGGTGAAATGATATTTACAAGGGTTTTTAGTGATGAGAATCACTTTAAAATGATGTAAGGGTTTTGAAAAAAAATGAAGGGTTGCCTTAGTGCTAGATCTGCATGTGTGTTCGTACTTGCTTCTTCCTATGTGCTGTCAACATACACTGTTGGGTTCCTTATGGTACACACTTCCTGCAATAATGTGCAAGTTCTGTGATTGCAGAATTTCCTTTTTACTCTCTTTATTAATTGAGTGTCGTGGGCCATGAGTGAGGATTGGGATTAGCTTCTCTGCCCACTTTGGAGATACTTCCAAATTAAACATGAAAGTGTATGGCAAATTGTTTAGTACTCCACTTGGTGGTTCTCCATGTGTTAATCTAGAGAGATGATTTGCTCTTACATGGGTATTTCCCTTTTTCACAATTACTTCAAAGTCGAACTCTATTAATAACAGAAACCATCTCACAAGTCTTCCCGTGTTACAAGGCTTATTGACTAAGTACAATAGGGCTTGATTATCTATGAAGAACTTGAAATTGTTGGCTAAGAGATAGTGTCTAAATTTCTTTACAGCATACACCATTCCTAATACCTCTCGCTCCATAGTTGTATAGCTTCTTTCGGCTTGATTCAGTTGTCTACTTGCATAGGCAATTGGATGATCTAACTTTCCTTCATCTATTGGCTGAGCTAAGATGCATCCTATTGCATAATTTGAAGCGTCCACATGAATATGGAAAGGCTTGTTCCAATTCGGTGTTTTCAGAATTGGGGCCGTGCTAAGTCGCCTTTTTAACTCGTTGAATGCCTTTTCGCATTCCTCCATCCAAGTGAATTGAGTCAATAATCCATACAAAATTTTGGCAATTATGGCATACATGTGGATAAATCGACGATAGTATCCACAATGTACCATATGCTTGCACTTCTTTTGCATTCTTTGGTCTAGGAAGTTCTAAAATGACCTTGATCTTGTCTTCATCTGTAGATATTATGTTCCTAGACACTATGTGTCCCAAAATTTCCCCTTGTCTTACCATGAAGACACACTTCTCAGGGTTCACGCAGACTCTATATTGTCAGCATTTATCAAATATTTTCCACAATTTTGGAATGTGGTCTTGCCTTTGATTTGAATATGTACATAGGTCATCTACATACACTTCCTTACTTTTCTTTAGGAATTCTTTGAAAACATGACACATCAACCTTTGGAAAGTAGCAGGTGCGTTAGTGAGTCCAAAGGGCATCACTCTGAAAGCATAGACTCCCCATTCAATCATGAAAGCGGTCTTATTTTGATCCTCAGTAGCAATAGCTACTTGGTTGTGTCTAGAGAATCCGTCCAAGAAGCTATAGACTTCTTTTCCTGCAACTCTTTCCAATAGGTGGTCGGTGATAGGTAATGGATAGCTATCATGGATCATGGCTGCATTGACTTTTTTCAGGTTAATGCATACTCTGTGTTTTCCATTCTTTTTAGGCACAACCACTAGTGCTGATACCCATTCAATATGTTCTATTTCATAAATGAATCCAAGCGCTAATAGCTTGTCTATTTCTTCTTTTATTTTAGCAGCATAGACCTCGCTATAGGTGTAAGGATGTTGTTTGGATGGTTTTGCCTCCGATTTCATTGGTATCCTATGAGAACAAATGGAGGGTTCCACACCCTTGAGATCCTTATAGGTCCAATCAAATACATCTCTATATTCTCAGATCAACTGTATCAATTCTTCTTCCTCTTCTGTTGACACGTCTTTTCCTATGTATGTACATCTTTCTTCTCCATCTTCTACAGTTACTATGATTTTCTTTGTTTGTTCCTTGTTGTCGTAGGCTTCTCCTCCTCTTGCCTCTCTCTTAGGCATTTGAATAGCTATTTTTCTCTCTTCTACTTCATACCTTTTGAAATGCTCGAGCACCTAAAAAAGATCAGGGTTTGGTTCGATTTTACTCGCACTTTCCTCTGTTTTGGTACTATAGGGGCTGCTTCTATTGCTAACACTTTGGTCATTCCATACTTGTCTTCGGTTCGAATGGCTTCTAGGTCTTTCTTGGCTTCTTTACACATCCATAATTGGGCGTCCTCATGCATCCAAGATTGATCGCTTGATCCCGCACTATGGACAGACAAATCATCCTCTTCCTTATGTATGGGGTTCCACTGTAGTGGAGGTACATCTCTATACGCAAAAGTATGCAAATTTATCTTGGTGGTGTTTCCTTGATGTTGAAGGTATAATGAATCTTGTCCCCAATTTTGCACTACCCTAAGCTGTCTCATGAAGGGTCGTCCTAATATCATCCCATAGTTATTTGCTTTTCCAAACTGACAGATGGCTAAAGTATGCTCAAATTCAACTCCACAGGTGGTTAACTTGATCTTTTCTAATATTCCCAATGGTTTTCCAACATGACCATCTGCTAACTGAAGCTTCATATGAGTGGATCGTAAGGCAGGATTCCCCCATTTCTCCCAAATCTCTTTGGTAGCAATACCTACTCCCGCTCCTGTATCTAATATGGCTTTGATCATATAGCCATTGTAAATGACAGGTAGACATGTGTTACCCTCATCTCCTTTGCTGAATTCTCCAACCTTGTCCACAAGGATTTGTACATTAGATGGGTTTTCATTTCCCTTGCTTTCCTTTTCGTTCTTCTCCTGCTTTAACTCCAGTTGTCCTACTAATTGTTTCCATAATTGTGGTTTAACACGAAGTAGTTCTTCCACAGTCAATTGGCATTGTACTTTGGTCTTTTTAAGTTTTGTTAGATTGTGTGAATTCTTATCTGAGTTTCCCTTTTCTTTTCCTTGCACTGTGGGCGCACGGAAGATCATGGACTCTTTTTTGTACTCTCCCATGTAATTTGGTAGGGTCAAAATGCTTTGAGCTTCTTCCCTATTTCGGTCTAGTCTCGATACTTCCTCATATACTTCTTCCATGTTGGAACTTGGTTGATAAACTTCCACATCTAATTCCTCAAAAGGAGGTTTAACCACTCCATTCCTTTTCTATTTTTCTTCTCAGATTCTATTCCAAAATTCTTTTGGCCAGTCAGCGTCTAAATCAGGAACGGTGGACATTTCGTCCTGGGTTTTCAATAGCTCACGTTTATCATCCTTCTCCTTCGGTTCCTTGTCCTTGGATTTAACACAATCCTTGTATTGATCCTCCAATATCCTTGTCTCAGGGAGGACAGGGATAGTCTTTTCTAGGGTTGCTTGTGCTACCTCTATGAGTTTTCTACATATCGCAAGCCTCTCCTTTTCTAATTGTCCTTGTGGGTAAAGCTTTTCATGTTGCTCCACATTTGGTCTAGCTTGGTATGCTTTTAACTACATGTCCAAATCATCTGGTTTTGGGTCAGCTAGAATTGATCCTAGCTTGTTCGACTTTCGGATAGGTGGTGGAATGGAAATTTCTTCCTGATCCTCAGGTCTTTTAGATTTCTTATGGCTATGCATATGTTTCTTGTCTTCCTTGTTTTTGTTTTTCATCCATTTTTCTTTGAGCTTTTCTCTTCTTTCCTTCCACTTTTGGCTTTTCATTGCTTGAGTACTCTCACGTGGGTCTTCTGAATCTTCCACTATTTGAATTTTGGGGTCTACAGTTTTACAGTTTTCTTGCTCAAGGTCCGTTCGTTTTCCTTCTTGTTCCTTCGTTCGTGCTCGTGTAATGGCCTTTAATGCCAGGATGTATTCCTTGTCACTTCCCGGTGCTTCTATCACTTCGATCACATTAATAGGTGCAGTGTCTTGAGCCTTGTTGGGATTTTTTGGGCAATCTCGGAAGAGATGTTCCTTTCCACAATCACTGCAATACCCTTCCCAAGTCCTAAGAGGTGGTGGGTTGTATGGCCAAGTGCATTCTCTGATAAAGTGGTCTCCTCCGCATCTATAACATGGTCCTCTTGGCACAGGTGGTCTGATGGGTGGTCTTACGGGTGCCTGTGCTTTAGGTGTGGTGTACATTAATGTCTCCACCTCTGGTCCATAGGTATTGTCATATCCTTCGTATCCGTTGTATTGCGAGTCAGAAACTTGCTCGTATTCCATTATACTAGCGTCATAGGAGTAGTACTCTCCTTGGGATTGCTCGTATCCTAGGTTCGTTGATTCTATACTGGCCATTGGTGATGCTTGCACTAAGGCTCTTTCTAAGTTTTCCTCTTGTTGAGCATACTTGACTGGCACTACATGCTGAGGAAGTGATAGTTGGGGTCCAAGTATAGGTTGAGTGCTTCCAATTTGTACTTGGTCATATGGTCTAGGTACTACCGGTGGTGCTGGGTAAGGGTTATACCTTGGAATCTCTCTGCCTGGCTCTCTAGGTGGATATCCATACAGCTGATACTGCGGTGGGTGTAAAGGCCATGTTTGCCTATTGAATGGCCAATTCTCTGTGGTATGGTTGGTGTATTTTTGTTCTAGGTGGCAATACAAGGTAGTTCCTTGATGGGGCTGCCTATTATAAGGGTAAGCTTGAGGTACACCTGTTCCTCCTCGTACATATGTGAGTGGGGTGATCCCCTCCACATGGGCTGCATCTTCGCAACATGGGTATTCTTAATGAAGGGTGCTAGGAGTTCCTTTGTCCTTGAACTCCTAACTTCTTCGCCACTAGCTATACTAATTCTTCTACGTTACTAGAGTTGGATGTAACCATACTCCGAGTGTCTTCTGACTTAGTAGGCTTGGTCGTACTCTTGAGATCATCTGCTAGGTTGTCCTCTAGATCAATACACTCTTAGAGACATTCACTCAACGTCTGTAGTCTCTTCACATAGACTAACGTTCTTAGAGTTCCGTTCGTTAATCCGTCCAAAAATAATGATATCATTTTTTGCTGCGTAGGTCTTTCAGCTACATGGCATCTATCAACATACTGATTGAATCTTCGTGCAACTATTTTTACAGTTTCATTGGGGTTTTGTTTAAAGCTATGGATTAAAGATGAAGAGTTGTGTTTAATCGCTCTTTTAGTGAATTATCCTATGAATTCTTGAAAGAATTATTCAATATCGCCAAATTGATTGGGATCTAATGGTTGGAACCACATCAGAGCAGTTCCTGTGAGAGTGAGTCCAAAGGACTCATATTGCACAAAGAAGTCATCCACTTGTTCAGCTCTTAGAACTTGTTTAAATTCAGCAATGTGGTCGTAAGGTTCTCCCAATCCATCGTAATGATTTCTCATACATTTGGCCACCTGAATCGGTCTTAATCTTCTTATGGGCTCTGGCTGTCTTGGCATTACAGGGACTACTGGTCTAATTGGGGGGTATTCCTGGTTGCACTCCTAGTGGTGGTCTTGGTCTTATTGGTTCTCTGTGTTGGTTGCCTAATCTAGGGTGTCTTTGATTGTGTGCTTGCATTCCGGGCATTGTAAATTGTACATGGGTTCTATTTGGAACAATCCGATGGCTTGTTTGTCTCGACATTGTATGTTCAGACTCCTGTTGTGTCCCGAAAGGGTTCTGAGAGGTGGTTGCTTGCTCTCGCTGAGGAAATACAGGCAAGCCCATATACTTCAATCAAGCTCTATCCATGGCATCTGTTGGAGACCTTTTAATCTCCAAATGTTCGATTTATCTTGACTTAAGAGCTTCTCTATATAAAAAATAAATCAAACTTTACACAAACTTCAAATTATCTTTCACATATATCAAGAAATACTTCTCTATATGAAGTTTTCTTCATCTTCAAGAATCTGCTTCAAAAATAGACCTCAATTTCTTCATATTGCTTCAATTTTAATTATTCAAATGATACTCACATATCCATGCTACCTTTGAGCAACTATATTGATCATTAGTTCTTCAAAAGAACTACTAGATTTCTAATCTGATCAATTAGATCAAACCTCTATCAGAAAATGTCTTTCAGAAATGATGATTTTGACATGATCAACTTCTTAAGTTGATTTCTCACAGCACAGATCCCGTTTTGCTAAATGCTTTTAGCCATAGCTTCCTTATCTTCTAACTTAGATTTTGAGTGCTCACTTATAAAAAACTTTACACTGTGCACTGAGATCTAAGCAAAATACTGACACGAAAAAGTGCGCAACTCTGAGAGATCATCTGCAGACTTTACATACACATGTTCCTATTGATCATACTCACAGCAGAAGAAGAATTAGATCATGAAACTTTGAACATACTTTCATTAGATTCTAGATTAGATGTGTACAAAAGGATTTCTGATCCATATGATCAGACTGAGAGAAATCTATGAAATACTTGTCGCTATTTTCTGAAGATGACTCTCTTCACATCTATCTCTATGACACTTGACTTCTAATGAATCTCTCATGTATTTCTTTATATTATTGTTAGAAGAAGCATTTTTTGAAGGGATTTTTTTTTTAAAATGTCAAAAAATTATAGAAATATTTATGCAAATGATGTAAAAATGAGGAAGAGTCTACCTCATATAAATTAGAATCATATGTATTTTTTCTAGAATTTTTGGAAGCTCTTTGATAGCATATTTTTAGAATAGAAGGGAAAAGGACCAAAAATCAAGTGTGAAAAGGGACACTTGAAAATATATAAAAGACAATTTCCTCTATTCTGAGAGGGTTGGTTGTATTATTTGTGCTATCCAAGTAATTTAAAGAGCTCTCCTTGCAGAAATCATGTTTCTTCCTTTCAAGTACTTTCTTTAGATTTGTTGAGACTATTCTATGTGTGATCCATGGAATTTGCAAGCTTCTATTGTGTATTTCTGATTAATGTGCATGAAGAGAGGTGATTCTTGATGTGTTAAGTGAGAAAGTGCTGAAGAATAGAGCTGGAGATGGAAATTGTCAATTTTCATAGAATCGCGATTGTCTCGTTTGAAGGTTACAAGTATCATTTTTGAGATTTGACTTCATAATTGTGTTCTACTGAGAAAATAAGACACTTTAGGCACCACGATCATTGGAAATGATGTAGTATTGCTCAAGATAATCAAAACCCTAGAAAATTCTCTTCATCTTCATTATTTCTCAGAAATCCAGTCATATTTCTCTTATTTTTTGGATTTCATCATATAGAAGGGGTTGTGGTCTTTGTATACTTCCCGGATTGACAAATGTAAGATGTATTGTTGATTCTTTATGCTAAAATGATTGGAGAGGACAACTCCAAAGGGTAACAACAAACATTTTTTGGCGCCGTTGCGGTCTGCAGCAGACTTTTCAGAGAAAGTGATTTCTTCACAGTTAGTCAAATTCTTGGTAATGTGTTAGTTGATTTCCAAAATTATGTGGAGTCTAAAGTTATTCTTGGTCTAGAGGTGGTCTAATACCAAGGATAGCTTGTTCTTTTGGAGATTAACACTCTCCATCAGTGGTATCAGAGCAGGTTGTGTCAAAATTAAGGAAAGGAAGACTCCGACTGCTGCAGATATACAAATTCTACATCTCAAAGGTTCAGAAGGATAAAGAGTAAAGAAAGATCGAAGGGAGACACGCAAGGATTATCAAAAGGATCAGAAGAAACAACATTCAAAGTCAAGGTACATTTATTTCTTGTAAAGGTTAAAGCTTTGAGACTACAGGTGAAGCAAGGATGGGAGATAGTCTCCAAATTGAAAAGTTGGATAGAGAGAACTATCCAGCTTGGTCTATGAGGATGGAAGCTCATCTTA
This sequence comes from Ceratopteris richardii, assembly GCA_020310875.1. Lineage (NCBI taxonomy): Eukaryota > Viridiplantae > Streptophyta > Polypodiopsida > Polypodiales > Pteridaceae > Ceratopteris > Ceratopteris richardii. The sequence continues at coordinate 11,098,250 of CM035428.1, forward strand.
TGAGTAAATATCTGATGGGATACATCACAGGAGAGGAAGAAAAGCCAGAATTTAGGGACTCTAGTGTTCCAACTAGAGAGGAGCTTGCAGACATGAAGAATTGGATGAAGAAGGATGCTCAAGCAAGGAGCATAATCTATATGGCAGTCAATGACTACTTGCTTCCTCACATTAGAGGACTTGAAGGTGCATGTGACATTTGGAATGCTTTGGAAGAGCATTTCCAAAATACAACCAAATCAAGGAAGGCTTCACTATGGGCAGAATTTACTACTTTCAAGAAGAAGGCCTCACAATCAATCTCTGATTATGTGACAAAGATGAAGGACATTGCAGACTCTTTAGGTGCAGTGGATGAAGATATTGAAGAAGATAAATTGGTAAGACAAATTCTCACAGGGCTAAGAGGAGATGAGAAGTGGAAGCCTTTTATTTTGTCCACAGAACTTTCACTAGATCACTTCACTCTTGATTTGAATCAATTGTTAGGTCATATGCTAACTTTTGAGAATGATATCAAAGGAGATGTTGATAAGAGTGCAGGTCATGCAATGTACTCTAAAGACAAGAAGAAAGCTAACAAAGGAAAGCAACAATCAGGTGAAGAAGAAGGTACTTCAAATCAAGCAAATTTCATAAGAGGCAAAGGAAATGGCAGAAGTAGAGGAAGAGGCAGAAACAACAAGGATAATACAAGAGCTTGTTGGATATGTGGTAAGACCAATCATCTATCTCATGATTGTTGGCATAATAATCAGAACAATGGTAATTATCAGAACTTTAATCAAAGAGCAAGAGGTGGTAGATTTTAGAGAGGAAACTTCAGAGGTAGAGGTGGTAGGAATTCTTTTGGAAGAGGTGGAGGAAGAAGCTTCCAAAATCAATCCTATAATAACACCTACTACAACTATGCATCAGATCAAAAGGAGGATTCGACTCTCATTATGAATGCAACATGTGAAACTTCACATGAGGACATGAGAGTGTTCTATATTGATTCAGGATTTAGTAATCATTTAAGTGGAAATATTGCTTTAATGACTGATCTAGATCATAATGCAATTAACCATACAGTTCAGACAGGTGATAATACAAAGCATAAGGTAAAGTCAATTGGTTCAGTCAAAGCTAAGGATGGGATCACTCTTCTGAGTAAGGTTCTTTATGTTCCCACAATTCCAAAGAATTTGATCAGTGTAGGTCAAATTGTGGAAAAAGGATATGAGGTAAGATTCACCAATGATGGAGTCTATGTTGAAGACCCTAGTCAGGGGTATAAACAGGTTGTTACAGGAAAGAAAGAAGGGAGACTTTTCACATTGAAGGTACAAGGAAATGTTGGACATGCTATGTTCACATATGGAGAGCAGAAGGTGTCTGAATTGGATCTTTGGCATAAAAGACTTGGACACTTCAATGAAAGAGGTATCAAAGACATGATTAATAATGATTCAGTGCTTGGGTTGCCTAACATTGCAGGTCAACACATGACATACAAATGTGAGGCATGTCAATTAGGTAAGGCTCATAAGCAATCCTATTCCAAGCATGGGTTTATGTATTCAGAAAGACTTGAATTGGTGCATACAGATGTGTGGGGTCCTTCAAAGGACTTTAGTATAAATGGTTCAAGATATTATGTCATATATGTCGATGATGCTACCAAATGGATCACAATTTATGTGATTAAAGAAAAGTCAGAAGTGTTTAATACATTTAAACACTATCATGCATATGCAGAAAGGATTACAGGTCAAAAATTGAAGAGACTAAGGTCAGATGGAGGGGGAGAGTATTTTTCAAATGAGTTCAATGATTACTTGTGGAATGTAGGTATAAAGAGAGAAGTTACTTGCAGGTACTCTCCTCAACAAAATGGGGTAGCAGAAAGAAGAAATAGGACTCTTGTTGAGTTTGCAAGGTCTATGATGAAAGAGAAGAATTGTCCAAACTATTTGTGGGCAGAGGCTATAAATACAGCTACTTATTTGGTCAATAGATTGCCTTGTAAAGATTTGCAAGGTATGACACCATATGAAGCTTGGTGGGGTAAAAGACCTACCTTGGATCATTGCAGAATATTTGGATGTTTGGCATATGCATATGTGCCATCTCAATTGAGACATAAGTTGGAGCCTAAGGCAGAAAAGTATGTATTTATTGGCTATGATGATAAGCAAATGGGATACAGGTTGTGGAGTCCATCCACAAAGCAATTCCTTGTATCCAAGGATGTTACATTTGATGAGCTTGGTACTTGGTATGCAGGTAAATATAATGTACATGCAGATGTTGAAGAAGTAGTGGATCAAAGGAAAGGTAAAGCAAAGATTCAATTACTTGATGAAAGTGAGAATAATGAAGTACAGGTTGAAGTTGAAGAGAGGCCAAGGTTTGATCCAGAATGTGATGAACCAGAAACTTCAAAAAGTGCAAAAGTTAGGAGGTCATCTAGACACAAATGGCAACCTACAAGGTATAGCTATGACACTTCATTCTTGACTACTAAAGATTATGCTTATTTGGTAAAAGCAGATGAAGATCCATCTACATATGATGAAGCCAAAGGCAAGAGAAATTGGGAAGAAGCCATGCAAGAGGAGTATGATGCATTGATAGAGAATCAGACTTGGGATCTGGTTCCTAAACCTAATAGCCAGAAAATTATTGGATGTAAGTGGGTGTACAAAACAAAGAGATTTGCAGATGGAAGTGTGTCTAGGTACAAAGCTAGACTTGTTGTGAAAGGATATGCACAGACATATGGAGTGGACTATGATGAGACCTATAGTCCTGTGGCAAAAATGACAACCATCAAAACTCTCATAGCAATTGCTGCTTGCAAAGGTTGGAAGCTATCTCAAATAGATGTTAAAAATGCTTTTTTAAATGGTTACATTTCAGATGAAGTGTACATGGAGCAACCAGATGGGTTCAAAGACCAAGTGAGTCCAAATTTTGTGTGTAAGCTCAAGAGAGCTTTGTATGGATTAAAGCAGGCCCCAAGGGCATGGAATTATAGGCTTGTAAAGTTCTTGAAGGAACTTGGATTTCAAGCATCAAAGGCAGATAGTAGCTTGCTAGTCAAAGCAAGTGAAGATGGGTTCATTTATGTTTGTATTTATGTTGATGACATAATACTTATAGGAACAGATGATAAAGGAATACAAATGATCAAGAAGCAGATGGAGAAAGAGTTCAAAATCAGTGATTTGGGGAACTTGTCATTCTTCTTGGGAATGGAGATTTTATATACTCAACATGGAGTATATGTGACCCAAGAAAGGTATCTTAAAAATTTGCTAACCAAATTTAAAATGGAAGATTGCAGGGTTGCACCTACACCTTTGGAAGTGAACCATAAATTGTCTAGATTTGGAGGAGAAGAATTTAGAGACATGAAGCTCTATCAAAGTTTGGTTGGTAGCTTGATTTATGCTACATTGACAAGACCTGATTTGTCATATGCAGTTGGTGTGCTTTCACAATTTATGCATTGTCCTAGAAAGGAACATTGGATTGCAGGACAAAGAGTACTTAGGTACATCAAGGGTACACTCAGAGAAGGGTTGTACTATGGATTTAGTTCTGATACAAGAGTGAAGATATACAGTGATGCAGATTGGGCAGGTAATGTGGATGATAGAAGATCAACACATGGATATTTGTGTTATGTAGGAGACAAATTGGTTTCATGGTGTTCTAAGAAGCAACATACAGTTGCTTTATCATCTACAGAAGCAGAATACAAAGGTATGGTGGAAGCTGCAAAAGAGGTAATATGGCTAAAGACACTTATGAAGGATTTTGATGTGATTCAAAGCACTCCTATAATTTGTGGAGATAATATGAGCTCTCTATACTTGGTAGCTAATTCTGTGTTTCATGCTAGAACTAAGCATATTGAAATACAATATCATTTCCTGAGAGAGAAGGTCATTGATAAGGAGATTGAAGTCATACACACTCCTACAAAAGATCAACTTGCAGATATGATGACAAAAAGTCTAGATGGACCAAAGCTATAGAGATTCAAGGATATGGCAGGAATTAAGAAGATAGAGAAGAACCTCAATTAATGATTGAGGGGGAGCTGTTGGTGCATGACAATCATCAATTGAAGGCTTATGAAGAAATGAAGTCAAGAAATCAAGAAGAGAACAAATTCAGAAGTTTGAAGGAAGGACATACTTAGAAATTCAGAGATATGAACACATATGTACATTAGTTTAGATATAGATGACTTATACTTTTGATTAGTCATAACTTTGTATATATTCGCCTATATATGTTTTGGAAATGTCGGGACATGTAGTAGAGAGACATAGAGAAGAGAGTATGAGATGAATTAGTGATGTACATTGAAAAACATCCATCAGATGTATGAAGAATAGAGATAAGTGAAAAATTTCAGATATGGCGCGTCGATCTTTTCTCCCATTCTCCTTCTGTGTTTAATCTTTTGAGAAACGTATCTAAGTCCATAGCTAATCCATCTATGGTTAGAATTTGAGAGGCTAATTGCAATCAGGCTGAGAGAATTTTGCATAGGAACATTCATATGTGATGATGTTCTGAGAGTCGAAAAAATTGGCGCAGTTTTCATGTTCAGAGAATTGGACATTGCTCAGTGCACAGTGTAAAGTTTTACACAAGTGAGGGCTTGAAATCTAAGTTGGAAGGTAAGCCATTTATGGCTAGAAGATCTTGATCAAACCGGTTCGACATTGGGAGAACTATAACTAAGAAGTTATAGGTGTCAGAATCATTACTGCAGAGAAGGTGTTTTACACACAGGTAACTTGTTTGTATGATTTCTCAGAGTACACTGAATCATTTGCAGAGATTTAAGTTGGAGAAGGTGCACAACCTTAAGGCAAAGCATTGTGCAAAGTTTTATTAAAAACTTTACAGGATTGATTAGTCAATGAGTGATTAATCTGCAGCAGACTTTTCAGAGAAAGTGATTTCTTCACAGTTAGTCAAATTCTTGGTAATGTGTTAGTTGATTTCCAAAATTATGTGGAGTCTTAAGTTATTCTTGGTCTAGAGGTGGTCTAATACCAAGGATAGCTTGTTCTTTTGGAGATTAACACTCTCCATCAAAGTGCAGGTGTAAAAAAAGCTGAACCAAGATAGTTGAGGACAAGGTAAAATGTGATTATCTTTGCATTTGTAGAGTGCTTTTTGACCAAGTACCAAGCAAAATTGTTGATTTGAGAAAGATGACATGATTGCATTGAGGAAATTCAAGTAAAGTAGCTATATGCAAATAGATAAGATCCATTTGTTTTGCTAAAGGCAAAGCAACAATCTTGAGAAAAGATTTATTTGCATCTTGAAAAGAAGAATGGTTGAGTTTATCTTTGCATGAATGGATAATTGCACTTCTTAGCACATTTTTCTTTTGGAAGCTCTACTCATAAACTGATTTGATTGCAAGCATAAAAGAGTATAACCAATCATGAAACAAAAGGTTAATGGACTTCTAAACAAGAAAACCCTAAAATAAGTGTTTACCTTGATTTAGGGTAAAATACTAAAAAAAAAAAATCCATCAAAAAATTCAAACAAATTTATTTTTTCTAAAAAGAGTTGGACTGGAGTATTGTTGTTGTAAGTGGAGAAGAAAAAATGGAAAAGAATTCTGAAAATTGAGAAAAAATAAAATATAGAGTGAAAGTTGTTGTTTCAATTTCTCAAAAAATATGTTTCTTATGAGTTTGATGGTGTATAATTGCAGGTGACAAGTGATTTGGAGTTTGTGAAGAATCTTGAAGAAGAGTAAGTGGAAAGAAAAATAAAAAATCTACAAAAACAAGAAGTTAAGAAAAAACACGATTCTCTGCACAGGATCGCGATTTTCTGTAAGGAAAAGAATTTGAATATTTTTTGCACATTTAGGTATTGAGGTAAGAGGTTGTAAGAGATTTTCATGAAGTGGGTGAGTAAGAAAATCAAATTTCAAAATATTAGTAAGAATTGAGCATCAAGTGAGTAAATTGAAAATTAGGTACAGAATTGCGATTTTCATGAGTAGGATAAAGGGAGTGACTTGTGATGAAAAGTTAGGAATTGTGAATTAAAACCATAAAATTGTTGAGGAAAAAAAAGTGAACAAGTAAAAAGTGAAAATTCTGAGAAAATTGCACAAAATCGCGATTGTGTGAAGTCTATAAAACCTTGGAATCTCAGAAAAAAGCTCATTTGAGTGAGGGAGAGAGAGAGAGAGAGTGAACAGAATCACGATTTCCTGCAACCACAAAGCTTTTGGATACTTTTTGATCAAGCAAGCAAGGTAAGGACTTCCCAATAAATTTTTGCATTATTTCAAGTTCTCATATGATGATTAGGACATAAAAAATTCAGAAATTAGTAAAATCACGGAATCGCGACTTTTAGAATTTTGAGTTTTACTGAGAAAAAAATAATAATTTTGTAAACCTCTTTTATTGCATGTTGAAATTTTAACAAGGCGATTCTTTTGAAGAAATAAAAACTTAAAAATTAAGAACTTCAAAAAAATTTCAAACTACATAGAATCACGATTCTGTAGTCAAACACAAAATTGCGTATCTCTGAAATAAAACACAAAATCGCGATTCCCAGAGCACGATTTTCATAAGAAAATCATGTTTCAAACGATTGTGAGGAATCACGATTATCTGGGATCAGAATCGTGTAAAACACGATTCTCTCCACAGAATCATGAAAAACACGATTCTCTCCATAGAATCGTGAAAAACACGATTCTCTCCACAGAATCGTGAAAAAAACGATTCTCTCCACAGAATCGTGAAAAAACACGATTCTCTCCACAAAATTGTGAAAAACACGATTCTCTCCACAAAATCATGAAAAAACACAATTCTCTCCACATAATCGTGGAAAAACACGATTCTCTTCACAGAATCGTGGAAAACACAATTTTCTTCAAAAGATTGTGAGTAAGTTGAATGATTCTTAGATCTGGTAATAAATTGTACACACCTCCTAAACAAGATCTAGGAAGGAAGGAGATAGAACGAGTGATAGGAGAACTGCAAGAAAAAGATTTTGGGCAAAGAAAATAATATGGAAAATTTAAATGAAACCAATGAATCTTCTAAAACTCGTGATTACAGAAATATTCTTAGATATATGTACACAAATAGGTTTGGAACCTATGTATATCTGATGGGATGCATAAGTTTGTCATTAGATTGAGAAACTTAGAAGTTCCCCTGAATATAACACCAGTAGCACAATTCAAGGATGGCAGATATGAGGATAGACAGGGATGTGTATACATCTTCTCACAGGACCCAAAAAATTCTAATGACTTAGGGCAATGTGCAGACAAGAGACCTTGGGAACAAAACCTAGGGCAACCAGACTTGCCAAGACAACATGAAGCTCACAATAATAGTGAACAACAACAAGTTAGGAGAATACATACTTCCCCAAACCCTTTTGAAAGAGAAGCAGAAGGACTTAATGATTTTCCATTTAGAAGGAGACATCAGTGGCAGAATCATGGAAGAATGCTTAGGCCCTATCAGGTAGCCAAATGCATGAAGACTCAATATGAAGGATATTCTGATCCTCATGCTCATGTTGCAAAATTTAGACAATTAATTAGAGAAGAAGAAGTTGAGGATTATAAAGTGCAATTTGAAGCATTTGGTCTAACCCTAACTGGACCTGCATTATCTTGGTTCATTCCCTTGAGAAAGGAAATGTATCTGGATATTGAATCTTTCTTAGAAGCCTTCATAGGGGAATTCTCAAAAACTGGAATAAAACAAAGCACAACTACCTTGATACATAGCTTTAAACAGCAAAAAGATGAAAATGTCAGAGAGGCAACTAGGAGATTGAAGCAATACATTGACACATGTCCTAGAGAAGAAGTACCCTCCATGGCAAGTCAAGTATCTCTATTCATAGAAGGATTGAGAAGTGCCCAATTAAGAACATTGGTGTATTATAGAAGGTGCCCAGACCTAGGAGCATGTGTTAAGGAAGCAATAGACTTAGAGGATAACCGGGGACAAGATCCATTAGCATTTGATCAACCAAGAACAAATGAAGATAAAATCCCACCAGCAGAAGAATTAGCATAGGCAATTGCCAAAGCCCTAGAAGTTAGCACCAAGACAAACCTGATAAACACAAGGATAGCTACAAATAAGAAATGCTATAACTGTGGAGAAAATCATTTGGTACAACAATGTCCATATCAAAAACCACAACATTTGCAAGATAGGAAAGCACTCAAATACTGTACATTGGAAAGAAAATGGACAAATCATACCAGAGAAGAATGCTTCTACAATAAACAACCTATTAAGGAATGAGAATATGCAAATCAACATAATTCACAAAGACAATATGGATTTTTTGAGCAACCAAGACCTGTACTTGGGCAACAACCTCCACTACCAACAAATGTAGTACTAGTCAAATACACACCAATAGAAGAAGAAAGCTCAAGTCTAAGATCATCTTACAGAGAAGATTATCATTGGAATGAAGGATATCAAGAAGAGTGGGAAGGATATGAGCTAAGAGAACCAGAACTGCAAGCCCTAGACTTGGGAAATGGGAGAATTGAAATGGATACAGCTACATTCATGTATATAACCAATAATTACATGTCCAATCAGAAACCTCAATTCAAAGGGAGTCAAAAAATAACTTGTTATAGATGTGGAGGGGAACATTTCATTAGAGATTCTCCACAACCTCCTACACTAAGGATAGAAGGTGCTTATTGCAAGGATTGTGGCAGTGAACACCTAATAAAGGATTGTCCAAGAAATCCTCAAAAACAACAGAACACATCTAATAACATACCATTAAAAACAGTCAACATAATGGAGCAAGAGTAATTGAGTGACCAAGATCAAGTAAATGTAAATGCTATAACAAGAGCACAAGATAAACAACAAGAAACAACTAAAGAACAAAAGAAGAATTCATTTCCAAAGGAAAAGAAAAATAAACAAAAAAGGATATGGGAGAAAAAAATGAGAAATGGAAAAAATTTGGAAGAAGAGATTATAGAACAGTCAAACAATAGTCAACCTCAGAATAAACCAACTCAGCAAGAGGCAAAAAATTCACAAAGTTTGGAAACTTTGATAAGAGCATATAAGGGAAGAATTCAAGAGGGACCAAATCCTACAGACCATGTAATGGCTTACCCTATGCCAGATTTAGAGCATGAAAGAATGCAAAGATGCAAACAAATCATACAAGAAACACAACTTAAAATGAGGGAACCTGACAATTGTCCAACAACAGTTGGGGAAGCAAATGCAAAAGAAACAAGGAAAACTCTTGATCTGGAAGATAATGCACAAATAACCTTCCAAATCAATATAGACAAACAATGTACAATTTTATACCACACCACAATGGAAGAATTGGTAAAACAAAATCCTTACCTGCAACACAATATGAAAAAGGGGAAAGCAATACCAGAGAATTTTGGTCCACAGCAACAAGAATTGGAGGAGTTGTTGTACATTCCTATTGATAAAATAGGAGGATATTGTGAAGGAGAAGAAGGAAACTCAACTCTAACAATACAATTTGGTAAAAATCATGCCAAAGCTATATTGGATAGTGGATCAGGTGTGGCCATCATGACTAAACAAACTTGGGAGAGATGGGGAAAAAATGAATTAATACCCACTAAAATGAGATTACAACTTGCAGATGGACACATAGAAAAACCCTTAGGAATATGGGAAAAGGTGATTGTGGAAATATGTGGAATAGAAATAGAGCATACTTTTGCCATAGTTGAATTTCCACAATCCACTTCATATGAAATCATCCTAGGAAGACCATTTATGAGAAAAATGCAAATTGTGCAAGATTGGGGTAATGATTGCCTATATCTTCAGAGCAAAGGAAGGATAACCAAAGTGAATCTAAGAAATGGTCAATATTATGACATGTCCCCTCAAGAATGGTTCAAAATACATCAAAATCAAGAATTAAGTGAAGAATCAGAGATTGAAGATCAGAATGAAATAGAATCATCAATATGGAAGTGCAATGTGATAAGAAACCTTACAAATAGAAAAAGAAGATTAAGAAAAGAAGATTGTGTAGAAGGGAGAAAATTACAAGATGAGAGCTATATACCACAAAAATTCAAAGATGAAGAATCTGAGCCTTATGGTTGGAACCAGATCTTGGCTACCATGGATCTAGCCAATGATGAGTTTGTGGGAGTGAAATTCCAAAATGAAGAAGGATATGATGTCTTTCACATAGGAATACAAATGATAAAGGTATCAAAAACAGAAGAGGATCAAGAAGAAGAAATGATATTGAAAAATGGTAAAACAAAATATTTGGAAGAGGTAAAAGCTACAAATGCAATAAAAGATAAAATCTCAGGCAAATATAGAAAAAGAAAACACAAGGAAATAGAAAAAGACCAACAAGATGAAAAAAATGAGAAAATGACAAACAAGGATCAACAGTTTGATGTACCTACAAATTTCAAGACTTATGAACTAGAAGACAGACTACTTCTAAAAATGAAACCAAAGAGAGAAAAGAAAAAAGGGGAGGCATATGACAACGAGGAACAAAGTAAGAAAGTAATGATTACCCAGGAAGAGGGGGAAGAAAGTCATATTGTAATAGCTGATGACATGACAAATCAAGAGGAGGAAGCATTAAGAAATTTGGCCAGAAACTATAGGGATGTGTTTGCTTACATCTTCAAGGATTTGAAAGGAATTGACCCTAAAATCTGTGAGCATAAGATTCCTATTACACCTGATGCAAAGCCTAGCAAACAAAGACATTACACATTCAAATACTGGTATCTGGAAAAAATGCAGTTCTGCCTATAGAATTCCTTATTCCCACACTACGGGTAGGTAGTCAATACAAGTGGATTGGACATGAGTTATCTGAGAGAGTGGTGGAACTGGAAAAGCTAGGAGCCTCTAGACTTCAAGCAGTTATGAGCATATATGCAGACAAGAAAAGGCAAAAAGCTTATTATGATGTTCATATTAAAGAGAAGGACTTACAAGAAGGAGATCTAGTTTTTGCATACACAGTAAAAGAACATCAAGAAAAATTTCAGAAAAAAGGACATGGACCTTATATTATCCATCAAATAAGTAACAGTGGAGTTATCCAACTAGCTAATATAGATGGAGAAATCATGCCAAATTTCATAAGTGGATGTAGAGTAAAAAGGTATGATCTTCCATTAACTGTTTTTGAATGGAGAAGAATACATCAAGCTCAAAATAGGAAAACAAAAGAGGAAAACATTAGAAAGGAGGCTAAACAGGAGGCAAAGGAAAGGATAAGAAAAACCAAAGATCTTAGAGAAGTCCTTTTGTGTGAAACACCTCTAAGAGAAAGAGAACATTTGCCTGTTATAACAATAAATTTTCAGGATGAAATAATGAAAGTTTTGATAGATTCAAGTGCACAAGTAAATTTGATCAGTTCAGCTTTGTTGGATAAGTTTAACCTAAAAAGGACTGAAAGAAAAACATTTATCAAAACCTTAGAAGGACGGATAATACAAAGCATGTCTTCATCTTCTATTGAAATTAAGTTCAATGAAGAATATATGAGAATAGATTGTGAAGAATGGCCAGATCACATGATGACTGAGAAATTGATTTTGGGACAACCATGGCTAAAGCAAGGTAAAGTAATTTTTTATTTTGAAAAAATGAAGCTTAAGTTGACAGTAAATGACAAAAGGTTTTTAATGCTTTTATGGAGTAATGAAGAACAGGAAGATCAATAGGATATTCATGACTCAGACCTGGAAGGATTTACTTTTTCATTAGAAGATACAAAGGCATTACCAATACAACCACTTTATGATCAAGCTTCATTCAATAAAAAACAAGAGAAAATTGAAGGAACAAAAGATGGTGAAGAGACAGAAGAAAGGTGGCAACCATGGAATAGTCAGAAGCATCAAGGCATCAGAACAAGAACAATGTGGAAACAAAGTACACACAAGCACTGCTCATCAAAACAAGTTCTCAGAACTAAATGGATATGGAAGCCAAAAAATTCCAAGAACAACCTATCAAAAGAAGAGGGGTTTATCCCTAGAACACGGTTAGGAAGGATCATATATTATTGGGTAACAAAATCAGATTTGATTCAATGGAAAAGGAACATGATTATCTGATATACATTTAGGATTTTTGATAAGAAAATCAGAGTATTACAGAGAAGAAGTTATGACATCTTGGAAATTATTTCAATTTGTTCTACCTTATCCTTTTTCTAAGAAGAGAAATAGGAGGGGAAGAAAGGAAGTGGAGGAAATTATTAAAAAGAAAAATATTATTATTATTAAGAAAAAAGAGAAAGAGAAAAGAAGGAAAAATAAGAAAAAAATATTATTATTATTAAAAAAAAGAGAAAGAGGAAAGAAGAAAAAATAAGAAAAAATATTATTATTATTAAAAAAAAGAGAGGAAAATTATCCATTTTTATTTTATAATTCTTTTAATTATATAAGTTATACAACACAAGCAAGATATAGATGGTATTGTAGCAGGTGTCTATTTTTTTTTATTTATTCAATATTTTTTCAATTTCTTATTTTTTTTCAAATATTTCCTTTCTTTATAAAAGCTGTCATAAGAAAAGAGAGCACTAGACATCTTGCTACACATGTAATGATCACTTCAATTGAGTTTTTTTCTGTGATACAAATAGGAAAGTCGGGAATTCTCTAAGTCTTGTTTTCATTCATTTTCATTACATCTCAAGATTAATATTTATGTTTCTTGAGACTCATGTGGGTGAAGTTTTTCTTTTGTGCGATGCTATATTTTCTTTAGAATGGTGAATCCCAAGGAACTACCAATCCATGATTTCAAAGCAGACTCAGTCACTCTGTCTAGAGGACATTGGTTCTTGGACAATGAAGTTGCAGTAGAGGAGGTGGATCTGGAGTCTGATGAAGAGCAGGAAATTCTAGAAACAGAGAAGGTAGTCAAGGAGCTCAAGGAAACTTTGGGTATCATTGGTCAGCATATTTTTACTGTGGGAGTCAGAGGATACAAGTACACCATGCTGTGCCAGGAATTTTACAAATTCCAAAGAATCGCAGTCAATTACAAAAGATGGAAAGCAGTAGGAATACACAGGTTGTTGGATGAACCCTTATTCTTCATAGACTTTGAAAGAGTGGTACAGGTGATTCATAGTCTGATGGAGGTTGGAAAAGGTAATGATGCTTATTTTAGATGCACGGTCAAAGACAGAGAAAACAAAGAAGTGAACATTACCATAAAAGCAGAACATATCAGGGTAGCTCTACAATTTTATACCATGGGAACAAAGTTGGACAATAGTTTTGTAACGAAAAATAAAGCTACATATGCAGGATATTCCAAATTTCCTGATTTTAAAGGGAAGGAGAATGAGGAGTATGCTATCAAAATGTTCTTGCAATACTTCTGTTTTCCAAAACTACCTAGATACACCATGCCACACAAACCAGTAACATTGATCATGTTCAATAATAAGGACATAACCAAGACTTTTGGTGTGATGGATGTAACTCCATACATACATGAGCAATTGAAGGAAGCAGCCAAACATTGGGAGCAAAAGAAGTACATGAATGGAGCTGAATTCTTAACAAGATTTATATATCATGTTCTAGGGATGGAGGATCAATTACAATTGGCTCCATGTTGAGGTTGTAGCAAGGAATGACCAAGAACCCTCACCACCTTACATGGAAGCAAGAAGGAAAGCTCAAAAGTGACTCTCCTCTCATCCACCCCTACCTCCCACATGTTCAAGCCATTGGCAACAACCCCATGCTTTGCCACATGCTTGAAAACAAGGAGAATAGGGAGTCGAGGATCCTTGCCCATGAGGAAAATACAAGCAAATACAACTACTCTACTCATGCAAAGGAGAGACATGCATGGCACACACACACCACTCTCACACACTCACAAGACATAATACATGTAAATGTAAATAGTCTTCTTGGAGTAAATGAGAGCATCCTCAATTGATAAAGAATTTTACATGAGAGCACGTCGACCAAAAGCTCCCTTCCTTACAAAAATGAGCTTATATTTATAGGCTAAGCTCTCTTCCCCATGTGCCTCTTTGAAAAGTCAAAAAGGTGATTCTCTCTCTAACTGCCAATCTTCTAGGATATTCTAAGATCAAAATGATAACAACCAAATCCCCCAAAAGGAACATGCGTGGATTTTCACGTGGAGAATCTTCTAGAAGGCACAAAGGTGAGAATGACTCAAGTCTAATATACTATGGTCTAAGGAAATATTAAAAAGTGCTTTTAGGAGAGTGTTCACATGTGACACTCAATTATATACAAAGAGGGTTATTATTATGATCTAGAGAGGGTTCCTACGCACCATTGAGGGTGTGTGCATACCCTACAACCCAACACTCTTCCCCCCCTAGAATTTGTCATCCTCGACAAAGCTAAGAGAAGAGGATCATACATAATTGATTTGTTCCAAGTTGGAGTCTTTCAAATCTGGAAATCTTCAGGTCTTCAAAATCTGCAATTCTTCAAGCTGCAAGTCTTCAGTCTTTACTTCAAGGTGCAAATCTTCAATCTTCAAAGCTGAGCGACACAATCCCCTTGGGGGGCAGTCAGCCTAGCATGCATCCCACCATGCAATCTTTTGTAAGGCTAGAAATGTCTTCTCCAAAAGCTCCCAAACCTGAAATGACATAAAAAAGAGCAAGTAGACTGCATCTAGTAATGAGATAATCATTCATTCCAAATTTAGTTTCCATTTCAGGGGACATTAAGTCTTATAAGACTGGCTCTTCAAGTCCTTATAATGAGCTTGTCCTTTCCTGTCAGAGAGACACAAATCCTGAACTTTTTAACCAAGTGCACAACAATCCTCACAAAACAAATGAAGTGTAAATAAGGGCCACAATCCTAGGACACATGTTCAGTTTTGCATTTAGCAAAAGATGGATCAATAGTTAGCCCTGAAAATCTGGGGCCAGAGTCATCCCCTTCTTTGTCCTGCACAAATTTGAGCAGTTTGTGAGCAAATGAAGATCCTTTCTACATTTATGTGGTTATCAAGTAGAAAATCAAAATCCCCAAAGGATCTGCCCACGGTGAAGGTGTATTGATGATCTTCAAAGTAATTCATACAATATAATTCTTTATCTGTAGAGTCCATAAATGCAAAATAACAAAACAAAATAGCTATAAGCATAAGGTTCATTTTTCACATGCATAGTTGTCAATCTTCTCAGCAAACAAGTCTTAAATGAGAGCTATATGAGCGTTGTGAAACCAGTGATTTAATTCCATGGCAAAAAACAACCACTCAGACCTTTATGACTTTCATACTTAAGTATTCAACATGTATAGCTCATGAAAACAGAATAGCAAAGCTCTAGAACCATTGATGAAACACAATTACACATAGTCGGGTTTCCTAGGAGTTAGCAACATCAAAAATCGAAGAGAAGAGTCTGTTCAAGTTGCACATCTCTCATATGTTGCTCCCAATAATGAAAAAATGTTGTTGATTCTCCAAGCGATTACATTATCAAAATGTATTATGGCAACATAGGTACCAGCCAACTGCCCATCAAGGAAATGATGAATACAGTAATCAATGTGCATTAGGATGTCTTCAGGCTAGTTGGGTTCTAAAAATAGAGTAGTAAAAAATTATCTCTCCTGCGTGGGGCATCAAAACCTGCGACTTCAAATATCATCGAAAACATGTATGGCACTTGAAACAAAACAACAAGTAAATCATTGAGACACTATAGCATCCCAAACTTGATAGAGGACAAGGTCTTTGGACATATCAAAAAGTATTCCTGTGACACATATCAAGCATCCCCCATACATTTAAACTGTTAGATTGTCTCAGGCCACATGAGTTAGAGGGCCATCATCACCCTTTGTTTTGCCTTGTAACACTTAGGGAAGAGTCAAGGTCATTAGTTAAAATGAAAGCATACATTGTGAGAGAATATTAAAGATAAGATCCCATAATTCAACTTCAGCCACCTTCAAAAATTGCACTCCCTATATGCATTTGTAATTTTAAACGATGTGGACAGTTGACTGCTCATACATATGCATCATACATTCTTGTTTCTTCGATGTTATGCGTGCATATGAACATAAGAGAGATGTGAGAAACAAGGTGAGTGGTCACACATACAGTGTGTAATCATATCAAAACTAAACGTGCATTCATTCCTTCAATTAGTGCAGACAAAAATTTCTTTTCAAAGTGTGCATCCATCTAGGGTTCAGTCGATCCCAAACCCAATCAATGACAAGAACAATCAAATTAGTAATAACTTGTTACAAACCATGTCCTTGTGCTCTTGCCATGTACCTGAAAGAGTCATACAATCTTCCAAGACATACATTCATGGCAACCATCACAGTCCTAGCCCCCATTTGTCAGTAAGAGGTATGGGCCCTCTCCCAATCCTGGGGCCATCATGTTCTTCTTATCAAATGACACAACGAATAAAAACATAAGAGATTATACTCAGCAAGAGAAATTAAACGGGCAGGCCATTATGGATCCATGCATCTGATTTTTTTTTCACCTAATATCAAAGTAGACAACACCAAAAACACCGCTCTTCTTCACAGGGCGAGAGTCTACGTGAATGAGACCAATCTCATGAAGTAGGGCAGTCAAAACCACACAACAGACATTTGGCAGCAAACACTTTATGCACATTCTAGCCTAGTTTCAGAGTAATGGACTTCAAGTTGTGCTGGCAATCACCGCCCTGGACAAGCAGGCAACCTACTGCACAATTTTGTTCAAAAAATCAACAAAATGTGTAACCATGAAACGCATTGCCATTTATGGATATGAGAATCATAATGATGCATAGGCACATCTGTAAAGAGTGCTAAGAGCTACCCCATCCTAAGGAAGCATTCAGTTCTTGCCAATTTCAAATTTGAAATAGTAATGGAAATTTAAGAGACGTGTCATTAGTGATTACTCTTTAGGTCAATTGGGCCTTCACGCCTGTAATCCGTTGGCTCAACCTTCATCTTGGATCGTGCGGATACTCATTACTAAGTAAGAGAATGAGAGGATGGAAGCATCCATGCATCTCGGTGTTCCCCATATAGTGTGGCACCAAGTGTCAAGCAACCAAGAGAGTGCATTTAAGGCCATAACTCATCTGTAGTTAAGAGAGAAAAACATTGAAGCCCCAAAACATCAAGCAAAACCAAAAAGCATTGCTATCAATAATAATCACATCAGTCAACATATTAGCACTGCACCAAGCATACATTTATCAAAACAAAATCACTTTGTTTGGCGATCAAAGTTCACAAAACAAATTTAAGCATAACAGGTGAACAGGGCACACATTACTCCATGGCCCGATTTGCAAGCACTCTTATGCTAAATAAAAAAATGTTAGTTTTAATCGTTCAAATGTTAGTTTTAATCGTTCAAACAATACAGAAGTTCTTTGATCATTCCTATGAAGGGGGAACTGAATGTTTGAGCCTACATTTATGCTGCATTTATGCTTAATGAAGTGCCCATAAGGTGTTGGGGAAGGGAAGTTGGAATCCAAAACATAATTTTTTATACAATCCAACCCTCAGTGGCCCAAGACTTAGAGATCCGAGACTTAAAGATTTGATGATGCCAAACAGAGCTCGTAATTTCACTAATTATGATCCGGATATGTCATAGGTTGAATGGGGCTTCAACAATTAGAGTCGCATGCCATATAATCCTGCTTATGTAACAAAAAACTTCAACATTTGATTACGAGAATAAAAGGTACAAAAGATGGGTGATCAAAAAATCATGTGAGCCAAGTGTTCGATCACATTATGCAACAGATCATACATTTTCCTTCAGCCAAGCAACTTACTCTAATAGTGCGAATTTTTTTTTTCTGAATGGCCCAACAACCATAACTACACCAGGCTTGCGGTGTCGTCGAGATTTTCTCTCCTCTCTCACTTGTGAAGGCCTACAAAAAACATATTTGGTGAAGGTAGCCGAAATTCCCCGAGAAGTCCAGGATGCATCAAGGATGTCAAAGGAAGCTCAGATACAAAGTTTCAAAGAAATCAAGAAAGTCTATGGTAGCGGTCAAAGCTGGTCAAAGCTGGGAAATTAGGGCAAAACTTTCATTGTCACCAAATTAGATGAAAATTCATATACTTTTAAAGATTGTCAAAGGCAGTCTATAGCCCAAATTTCAACAGAAAATGGATTTTGTAGCACATTGATATGCTATGTTCATTTTGTAAAAATGCAATTTTTCTAGTTTGACCCTACAAATTCTTTTATAGAAATTTATGTTAGCCATATGGTTTGGCATGTATAAAGATCATATGTGGCTACATATTTGTACAAATTTTCAAGGCTATCAGAGCTTCCTAGACGCCTTAATGCCGCCTTGCAAGCTTCCAAATGTAGTCAAACTTGTAAAAGGGAGATTCAGATGGGAGTTTTTTCTGTATATTCCTGAAGGAGATCTTTGGAAACATAGCCCTACAAAGTTTCATCTTCATCAAAGCCTTTTTGGAGGGTCAAAGAGCACAAATTCCAGTTTTCAAGGTCACAGCAGTTTTCTAGAATAAAAAAATTGAAGGCTTGAAGGGCTGCCACATGTCAAAATATGATTGAACCATGGTGAACGGTCAAGATGAGCTCCTATTCAAGGGTGGAGATGCACTAAAGCATAAAGGAAGGAGGATCCACGAATTTTTTCCATAAAAGAAGAACTTTTTTACAATCAAAGATCAATAATGCAGTGTTTCTCCAAAAATAATGGCTTATCTTATCCGAATTGATGTCAGTACTGATCCGACGGTCCAGATCATCCCCAGATCCAATGGTGGAGAATGAGGGCGCCTAAATTTCACTCCTTTACACTAGATTTGATAGAAAGAACAATTCCAAGCCATTGATTTGATTAATCAAATGGTTGTAATCAAAAGTAGTGATCCTAGAGTTGAGAGTTGATTTCTCTAGATCCAAGGGCCCAAATTCATCCAAAAAACTATATAAACCCCCCTCCAAACTCCTAGAGCATCATTGTTAGGCATCCATAGGGCTCATGCTAGCTTACGGTTTCCTTGAGACGATCACCCTCGGTTGAGCGAGTGAGGATCCAAGGTGAGCTAGTATGAGTATAGAACCTAGTTTCAAATTTAAGTTAGAACTCCAATTTAGGATAGGCTCTTGAAACCAGCATCTCTATCTTGACTCACCCTCGGTGGAGCGTGTGAGTGAGTTAGAGCTGATTTTAATGAGTCTTAGACTTCTTTAGTTAGACGTTACGAGCCTAGACAGACATAGGGTCACTGGAGTGGAACTCACCTTCTTACGTGTGACATTCGGTTGAACTGTCATGGTTTGAGGGTCGGAACCACCTTTGATCAGTAGACTGCTTAGCATGACGTACCACGAGGATCTTTTACATGTAACTTAATTCAAATTCTTTTAGTTCATGTCACTTGTCACTTGTCTCTTGTCACCTCTCTCAGTCTCTTAAGTATTTTTACATGTCTTCTATTTCTTCTATGTGTGAGAAGGCTCCGCAGTATTGCGTTGAACCAGTGAGGATGTTTCTTTGAGCTTGTGAGTAAAATCCATCATCATAATTCACTTGCATGCATATAATCCATACAAATCCATACATATTTATTAGTTTCTGAAAGTGTATAAGAAGCTCCAATATTGGACCATTCTTCCTTTCGAAACTGATTTATGTGTAAGGATTCCATCTATTTTCATCATGCATACATATCATCCAAAGAAGGCTATACATATGGATTAGAATTAGGAAGTGTTTAAGAAGCTCCTCCAATGGACCATTCTTCCTTCCAAATTTGATTCGTGTGTATGGTTCTCTTTCATTTTTATCATTCATGTCATCAAACTAACTTGCACACCTACATTCCCATTCCCATAATTATTTCAACATCTCTCTCTTCTCCATTCTCAACATTAATTTCACCTTCACATCTTTAAACCTTCCAACATTCATTAGCTTCATACACCCTGTGTGTGCCACGACCGGACCCGATCTACCCGGATTGCGATCACCTCCACATTTGAACCAGACGTGAAACGCTTTGTGGTATTTGCTTCTGATCTTGTTGGGAGGTTGTGATCCATATCCTTTGTTTCATATTTTTCATCCTCATCATATCATCATTATCATTCTTGAGTGTTGCACTGGATTTCTCACAGTATCGTGCACATCTTCGTCGCGAAGTAAACACATTTGTGAGAGATCTAGAACATCGTGCATCACTTGCTTATTCACATAAGATGGAGGAAGGATTCAAATCCCTTATTGTTGAGAAACAAGGCCAAAGAATAGTCTCTTCTATGTTGAGAGAGAAGGGAAAATTCAATGGCATCAACATCAGAAGCTACTTAGATTTGTTTGAAGAGCAAGCTATGATTTTTGGTCTTCCTGAAGATCTTTTGATATCATTCTTTGAACGAATTGTTGATAGCTCTATCATAAACCGTGTCACTCAATATGATAGTCTTCCTTGGAGTGATTTTAGAAAGGAGATGCTCAAAGAATTCTATCTTGAAGATTATAGCCAACATAATCGAGATGGATTCTTACGATGGGTCAATTCTCCAAAGCCTAGTAGCTCTATTACTCACTTACAAAATGAGTATATTAGACGCTATGAACAACTTCCTGATGAGGATAAGATAACTTTGGAACCTGATCTTGTGATCAATTTTCTTAAGCTTCTTCATCCTGAAACTCGTAGGGAAGTTGAACGGCGATTAGAAGAACCAGATAAGCGCTATGGTCTTACTGACAATTGGCAAAAAGTGCGTAAAGTAGTAGAGGCTGTAGCCCATAGACATCAAAGACAATCCATGCTTTATGAGCAAACTAGTCTGCCTCAAGCTAGCCTTCCACAAATTAAGGAGCAATTTAGAGAACAATCCCATGCTATGCTTTTTGACTCTACTCCTATTCCTCAAATGATGGAGCCTACTCAAGGTTTTAAAGTAGAGCCAAATAAAAGTGTAGTTGAACAATCTCAAGTGGATATTCTCACTAAGCAAATGGAAAGTCTTATTGCTACACAATCCAATTTGGCCAAGACTATAGATGCTTTACAATCTAATTACACCAAAACTTTCCAAAATCAAATGAACCCAATGACTTTTCAAGAGCCTAATCAACATGTTATAGCTACCAATCAAAATCCACAAATAGCTCCTACTCAAGCATATCAAGTTCCTCCAATGCATAATCCTCCCATGCATAATCCTTCAATGCAAAATCCTCATCCTCATGTGCAAAATCCTCAAATGTATCAAAACCTGTATCCTCAAGCTTCTCAAATAGCTTTTCAAAATCCTCAAAATCAAAATTTTCAAAATCATCAACCGTATAATATGGAAGCTCCTCTTGCACCTCAAGTACCACATGTTGCTCCCCAAGCTCCTCAAATACATCAATTGCATTTTCAAAATCCTAATTATCCTGTTCAAGCAATACCTTATCAACAAAATCCTCAATTTCAAAATTTCCCACCACAAGTTAATCAAAATCCTCAAAATCAAAATGGTTTTGTGCGTGGCCCTCGTAGGTGTCCTTGGTGTGATTCGTTAGAGCACTTTTTGAGAGATTGCGAACTATTGAAGGATGCTAAGGAGCAACGACTAGTAATAGACATAGACAAGAAAATCTGTGACTATCGATCTAGGCTACCTTTGCAAGGAAATTATGGTAAGGGAGGAATGAAAAAACATTATGAAAATATAACCATAATGGACGTAGGAACTAGAGGAGTGAAACTAGAAGCTCTTGATGAACAACAAGTAGAATCAAGTAAACCCACAAAGGAAGGTGATTTTTCCATAGAGGCTTTAGTAAGAGCACGGGATGAGATTAGGAGAATAATGGCTTGGGAGTCACCGATAGAAGATCAATCTCTTATTTCTCACATATCCAATGTAGAAGAAAAACGAAAAAGAGATGAAGCTGAGCCTAGTGAAAGAAGAGTGACTCGAAAACAAACCTCAGAGGGAATAGAAACAATCATAGAGCAAGGAGAAACATCACAATCTAAAGATAAAAAACAAGAATTAGAACCCAATGAACAAAAACAAGAGGAGAAACAAAAAGGGAAGAAGACAAAGCAAAGAAAAACAGAACCAAAGCCTTTATATAAACCAGAACAATCAAAACAAACTGAAGACCAAACACGAGAACATGAACAAAAACAAGATCCTGAGCAAAAACAAAAGAAACCAAAGAGAAAACCTAAAGCCATCTTGATTTCAGAAATTGAGAGAAAAATAGATCCTATGGAAATTTTAGATGACATTTTGCTTAAGAGTCAAGTGACTATGTCTTTAGAACAAGTTTTCTCTATTGCAAAGCCTGTTTTTAAAGATAACTTTATCGGACTAATTAAAAGGAAGAGGTTTCCACTTAATCTAGATACTGAGATGCAAGATTCTCTAGATCAAGATCAAGCTATGAATGAAGCCTTAAACTTTGATGAATCTGATGAAGAGGACTTTGATGATGATGAAGTAAATGTTAATAAAAATTTCTTAGGACCTATTCAACCTGACCATGAAAATCATGAAAACAATCCTGAAAGTCACTTTAAAAGAACATTTTGGTCTAGAGGTACATCAGAGATGCATGTTAAAATAGGAAATGATAAGAACACTATCACTGTAAATGCATTAGTAGATTCCGGCTCCGAAATCAATGTGATTTCAAGAGAAGTCTATGATAAGTTTCGATGGCCCATAGATAAAGATTGTGGATGGCGTATGAGAACTGCAGATAATGGTGTAGGTACCCTGTATGGAGCTTGTGCTAGTGTGCCCATATCCATAGGAGGAATCACAGAAGAGTTTCACTTTTTTATTCAAGATAATTGCTCCTATGAAGTTCTCTAAGGTCAACCCTTTATTTGTGAGAGTCGTATGGAAACTAAAGCCATGGATGATGGGTCTACCTATGCTAGATTTAAGTCTAAGGATGGAATGCAATCACTTCAAGTCATGACAGTAGGAGTGAATCATCCTAGGAATCGATTGTCAATTAGAAAGAAACCTATTGTTACTCAGGGTCATGAGCATGCTTGTAGTGATTGTGCACCTCGATTCATGTTTGGAGCTACATATGATCAAAATTTCGGATAGAATCCATTGTTGAGCGGGACAACAGTGGATATTGGTTTGACATCTCGCATCCAACCAACATGTACAATAGTTTGTCACTTTGTTTTCCACATTCTAGATTAGATTTTCTTCATAAGAGTCAATTGTCCAAGTCTTTTATCCAAAAAACCCAAAAAAATTATAAAAACAACAAAATCATGGAACATGATGAGAACATTGAGCATGTGATTGAGATATCTCATTGTTTCTCTACTCTTGAGGAGTTAGAGTTATGTCTTCAACAAAATTCTAATTCCCATATTATTCTTATTTCTTCCCTTGATGAGTATGCTCTAATCCAAGAGTATGCTCTCAATGTTGACAAGTGCTCAAAATTTAACCAAACACATGATGCCTTAGTTGAAACAAAGTACAAAACTGTAGACAAAAAAATCAAACCCATAGCTCAACCATTACCTCAAGGAAGTAATGAAAAAATTATTGATGTGAAAAATGATCCAATTCTTCGGGATAAGAAAAACATAGGACATACATTCACGGATGAGACAATCAAACATGTGAAAATTGGTAGAGATGATGACTTTCTTTTGCCAGCAGAGAGAGATAAATTTGAGAGAGTTATACGGAGCCATGGAAAAGCCTTTACTATGTATCCTCATGAGATTGGTTGTGTAGATCCTAAGCTAGTTGCACCCATGATAATCTTTACTATTCCACATATTCCATGGAATCTTCGTCCTATACCTGTTCCAAAGGCTCACTTACCTGAGCTAATGAAACTACTTAAGGAGAAGATAAACATGAGAATTTTAGAGCCATCTTTTGCACCTTACTCAAACAGATGGTTCACTGTGCCTAAAAAGAATGGGAAACTACGTTTTATTCAAGATCTCCAACCCGTCAATAAAGTCACCATAAGGAATGTAGGAACAGGACCCATTGTAGATGAGTTTGCTGAATCATTTTCAGGACATTCTATCTATTCAATGGGTGATCTATATTCTGGATATGACCAATTCCAATTAGCAATTGATAGTCGTGACATAACCACAATGAAAACTCCTTTAGGCTTAGTGCGAATGTGTACTTTACCTCAAGGAGCGACTAATTCTGTGGCTCATATGATGAGTGCTATGAATATGGTCTTACATGATTTTATCCCTCATATAACTATGCCATTCATTGATGATATTCCAATTAAAGGGAGTGAGGAACGTGTAAAGGACATTACTTTAGATTCATTTGGATGTCGTAAATTTGTTCTTGACCATATCTCTGATTGTGAAAGAATATTTCAACGATTTGAAGAGGTAGGTCTCACATTTTCCATAGAGAAATCTGTTTTTGGTGTCAACGAGGTACTTATTGTTGGACATTTATGTGGCCATTATGGTCGAAAGCCATACCCACAAAAAGTTGATGCCATTAGCAAGATTTCTAAAACATGTAACAACGTGAGTGAGGTACGTAGATTTCTTGGTGCTTGCATCTTTTATGTTATTTGGATCCCTCACTTTGCTCATGTTGCTGATTGTCTTTATGACTTGTTGAGGAAGAAACGAAAATTTATTTGGACTGACAAACACACTCAAGCTATGCGTAAATTGAAGAAATTATTGCTTGAAGCTCCCATCCTTAAGCGTGTAGACTATTCTGCTAACAAACCTATTATATTGACTGTTGATACTAGTCCTATTGGTATAGGTTGGGTCATAAGTCAAGATGATAGTGAAGGGAATAGATATGCAATTAGGTTTGGTGCCAAAATTCTACATGAAACACAACGAAAATATCCACAGATCAAATGAGAACTATGGGGTATGGTAACAGCTTTGAAAACAGACAAAGAATATTTCATTGGTGCAAATGTCAAAGTTGAGACTGATTGTTTGCCTCTCATTGGAATGATAGCAAATTGTTCATCTCCTGATATAGCCATGCTTAGATGGATCTCATATACTAAGTTCATAAATCCTGAGTTAGTTCATATTTCAGGTAAGTCAAACTCAGTTGCTGATATGTTATCGAGAGCTAGATTTGATGATGATCTTGAAAGTGATCTAATAAAGAATGTGAATTTAGTTGACTATGTTCCACATATATATGAGTATGAGAAATTTCATGAGTCTGAGTATGAAGATGAATGGAGAGACATAGGAAAGTATCTCAGTACACTACAACCATTACCTAGCTGGACTACGAATAGATTCCGTAACATTAGGAAACGAGCTTATAACTTTTTCCTATGTAATGGTTATCTTTGGAGACATGCTAAGGGTAAGGTTAAGAATCCACAACGAGTCCTAGGAAAGAGAGGTCTTCAATTGCAAGTAATGAAGGAAATGCATGAGACATTATGGGCAGGTCATAAAGGATTTTTTGGAACATATGAAAAAATTAGAAGTACCTATTATTGGCCTAGGATGTATGTTGACATTAGTAGCTATGTTTCTACATGTTCTACTTGTCAACTTCATTCATCAGTCAAACATAGAGATCCGTTGCATCCTACTTATCCACCTTGTATTCACTACAAGTGGGTAGTAGATCTTGTAACTATGCCTAAAGGTATCGACAAAATGCGTTACATTGTACTTGCACGAGAAGACTTAACTAATCATGTAGAGGGACGTGCACTACGATCTAAGACCACTTACAATGTTTGCAAATTCTTGCTTGAAGATGTCATAAGTCGCTTTGGGTACATAGAGAAAGTAGTTGCCGATCGTGGAGAGTTAAATGCGAGAGAAGCTAAAGAGTTCTTTGAGCGTCACGGTATTCGTTTGTCTCTCACTACTGCATATAATCCAGAGGCCAATGGTAAAATAGAGAGAGGGCATCCACCTATTGTGAAAGCCATATCTAAAGCATGTAACGGTGACATCAAACAATGGCCTAAATTCTTACCTTTTGCACTTTGGGCAGATAGAATGACATGCACACGTACTACTGGATATATGCCTGCTGAACTCATGTACTGTCAAAAACCATTGTTTCCAATTCAGTCTCATATTTCTGCATGGTCAAATTTGCCTTGGTCTGAAAACATGTCTACTGATGATTTTTTGAGTTTGCGTATTAAACAGTTAGAACAAGGTAAATTAAGACTTGATGATGCTGTTGAAAAATTAAGAGAATCTAGAATGAAGAACAAACATTATTTTGATAAAACTCATCGATTGCGTCCTAAGCCAATTGAAGTAGGAGATTGGGTGCTCATTTATGATAGTACATTTGACTCTCAATATGATGCACACAAAAAGCTCACTCAACGGTGGTTTGGGCCATACATTGTATCAAAAGTCAACAACAATGGTACGTATGCTCTTTGTGAATTAAATGGTGTTGCACTAAAAGCTTTCATTGCAGGTAAAAGGATAAAGTTATACAAGAAGCGTGATAATGACGAGTACATTTTGGATGAGGACATTGAAGAAGATGACAACAATGAGGCCGATTCATAAACAGGAGTATCCATGTTATTATGAAAAAAAAAAAAAAAATCATTAATTTTTCAAGTTCATGTTGCTTTGTTTTTTTTCAAGTTCATTCTATTTTTTTTCCATGCTTGTTTCATGCATGTTTTTTTTCAGTCTTTGCATCACATTGCATATCCACATCACTTGAGTCAAAAAAGGCAAATGATGATTTCTCTACTTGTGTAAAATTTTATCTTAAGTAGTAACTTATCTACCAAGAAATTGTTTATAATCTAGGATTGTGGAAAGATAGGGCATGTAGATTTGGAGGTTTATTTTGGTGACAAGACTTTCATATATAAACATGCATATGTATCATGTATCGAAAGCATAATTGTTGAAATCCTAGCTCCTGCTACTGCATGTTTCTACATCCTTAGTCCATCTCACAGCACTTGTATCGGAGTTTAAACGACTGTTCTCCGTCATAAAAAATGGTTGTACCTTGTATCGGGGTTTAATTTTTCCCCGTCATCAAAAAAAAAAAAAAAAAAAAAAAAGAAGTTGCTACATGTTACCAAGAAGTTTACACTTTCTTCCACCCCAAAAAAAAAGTGATCGTAACCATAAAGTTGCCGAATCATCATCATCATCAAAAAAAAAAAAAAAAAAAGAGCAAGCCAAAGGAGGATAAAGAGGCATAGTAGAATAAATCACGGGCTATATAGGCAGATTTATGCATTAGTGGAGTTTAGTTAGATTTCCTTGCATGTTATTAGAGAAAGAGCATATTCATATTTATGTAGGAAAGGAGTTGATCTAAAATAAGCTAAAGATGAAAGATGTCTCTTGAAAATCCTAAATCTTTGTTTATAATCATATTTAAGGTAGATTGCTTTGGTACAAAATTTTCTTCAAGATGAGAGGAACTGATGCTTAAAACGACTCAATACAACCACTTCCACTTCATATTGATGCTTGTTTTTTTTTCTTTCTTGTTGCCAATGTTGCTTGTTCATTTGCATATATGTTGCCTATTTGTTCATGCATATTCATGTTGCCTGATTCAATTCTTTCTTTCATGCAAATTTTGCTTCATGTCACGTTACCTACTGATTCATGCATATAATCAATTTTCCTTCCATGTTTCTTATGTTGCCTATAAAAGAATTTGATGCCTGGAACATTTTGTTTTTCACAGATGCTAGAGTGGCGCTTCCGGAGGAATCGCAGGTTTAGTGGGGGCGAATGTCGTCGAAATTTTCTCTCCTCTCTCACTTGTGAAGGCCTACAAAAAACATATTTGGTGAAGGTAGCCGAAATTCCCCGAGAAGTCCAGGATGCATCAAGGATATCAAAGGAAGCTCAGATACAAAGTTTCAAAGAAATCAAGAAAGTCTATGGTAGTGGTCAAAGCTGGTCAAAGCTGGGAAATTAGGGCAAAACTTTCATTGTCACCAAATTAGATGAAAATTCATATACTTGTAAAGATTGTCAAAGGCAGTCTATAGCCCAAATTTCAATAGAAAATGGATTTTGTAGCACATTGATATGCTATGTTCATTTTGTAAAAATGTAATTTTTCTAGTTTGACCCTACAAATTCTTTTATAGAAATTTATGTTAGCCATATGGTTTGGCATGTATAAAGATCATATGTGGCTACATATTTGTACAAATTTTCAAGGCTATCAGAGCTTCCTAGACGCCTTAATGCCACCTTGCAAGCTTCCAAATGTAGTCAAACTTGTAAAAGGGAGATTCAGATGGGAGTTTTTTCTGTATATTCCTGAAGGAGATCTTTGGAAACATAGCCCTACAAAGTTTCATCTTCATCAAAGCCTTTTTGGAGGGTCAAAGAGCACAAATTCCAGTTTTCAAGGTCACTGCAGTTTTCTAGAATAAAAAAATTGAAGGCTTGAAGGGCTGCCACATGTCAAAATATGATTGAACCATGGTGAACGGTCAAGATGAGCTCCTATTCAAGGGTGGAGATGCACTAAAGCATAAAGGAAGGAGGATCCACGAATTTTTTCCATAAAAGAAGAACTTTTTTACAATCAAAGATCAATAATGCAGTGTTTCTCCAAAAATAGTGGCTTATCTTATCCGAATTGATGTCAGTACTGATCCGACGGTCCAGATCATCCCCAGATCCAATGGTGGAGAATGAGGGCGCCTAAATTTCACTCCTTTACACTAGATTTGATAGAAAGAACAATTCCAAGCCATTGATTTGATTAATCAAATGGTTGTAATCAAAAGTAGTGATCCTAGAGTTGAGAGTTGATTTCTCTAGATCCAAGGGCCCAAATTCATCCAAAAAACTATATAAACCCCCCTCCAAACTCCTAGAGCATCATTGTTAGGCATCCATAGGGCTCATGCTAGCTTACGGTTTCCTTGAGACGATCACCCTCGGTTGAGCGAGTGAGGATCCAAGGTGAGCTAGTATGAGTATAGAACCTAGTTTCAAATTTAAGTTAGAACTCCAATTTAGGATAGGCTCTTGAAACCAGCATCTCTATCTTGACTCACCCTCGGTGGAGCGTGTGAGTGAGTTAGAGCTGATTTTAATGAGTCTTAGACTTCTTTAGTTAGACGTTACGAGCCTAGACAGACATAGGGTCACTGGAGTGGAACTCACCTTCTTACGTGTGACATTCGGTTGAACTGTCATGGTTTGAGGGTCGGAACCACCTTTGATCAGTAGACTGCTTAGCATGACGTACCACGAGGATCTTTTACATGTAACTTAATTCAAATTCTTTTAATTCATGTCACTTGTCACTTGTCTCTTGTCACCTCTCTCAGTCTCTTAAGTATTTTTACATGTCTTCTATTTCTTCTATGTGTGAGAAGGCTCCGCAGTATTGCGTTGAACCAGTGAGGATGTTTCTTTGAGCTTGTGAGTAAAATCCATCATCATAATTCACTTGCATGCATATAATCCATACAAATCCATACATATTTATTAGTTTCTGAAAGTGTATAAGAAGCTCCAATATTGGACCATTCTTCCTTTCGAAACTGATTTATGTGTAAGGATTCCATCTATTTTCATCATGCATACATATCATCCAAAGAAGGCTATACATATGGATTAGAATTAGGAAGTGTTTAAGAAGCTCCTCCAATGGACCATTCTTCCTTCCAAATTTGATTCGTGTGTATGGTTCTCTTTCATTTTTATCATTCATGTCATCAAACTAACTTGCACACCTACATTCCCATTCCCATAATTATTTCAACATCTCTCTCTTCTCCATTCTCAACATTAATTTCACCTTCACATCTTTAAACCTTCCAACATTCATTAGCTTCATACACCCTGTGTGTGCCACGACCGGACCTGATCCACCCGGATTGCGATCACCTCCACAGCGGTAGCCCTTAACAAGGAAAACTTGAAGATTTCTTATCTTGGTACAACACATGAAGGAACCCCCGGAGTGATGTTTGTCACGACCCCCACTTGTCAGCATGTGTCCTTGGCTGAATCTTACCCCAAAGATGAGATTGCCTTCCAAAGAGCCATCAAAGGTGAAGCCGAGACAGCCATGCGAGCCAACAACACTTCCAAGGTGCAAAGTAAGCAGTTCCATTGATATGTTTTAAGGCATGCACAACTTCATTGGTCTATTAGGAAGCTGGGAACTGACTCCTAAAACCCTTTGATAGAATCATCCCGACAGAGAAGACTTAAAGCCTGCACCATGATGTGCAATAGCCTGGATCGTGACTTGCATGAGGAATCAAGTAGAAAAAGCCACAGAATGCTCAAACTCACGTCTAGGCTGGTCAAACTAGACTTGAACTAAAGAAATTCCCGAAATTTTAATCGAAGGGACAAAACTCCCATAGCAGGCGATGGAGTCATCAAGAACACAGGATAGGGTGCATCTGTCTGTGTATCCTTAGTTGGCCGAGGAAACGATCCCTTGTAGGTGGAGAGAAGGGGACGAAGAGTGCCCAACCCTAGAGGTGGGACAAAGGGCACATCGGGAGAGTTGAGCTCATGCCCCAACAGCGAGGGAGAGTAATTCATAGAATGGGAGAGCCTTAAGTCCAACCTCACAGAAATGAATGGTTATGAGGGGAGCATAAAGGGGCTCAGCCCACGACAAAGAATCAATGGGGGGAAGAAGAAACAGGGATACCACATAGTGAAAAGCTTCATGGAGTCGTATGACCATATGCGAGAGTAGTCGTCATATGAGGGTCTGCATGAAGGCTCTTCGAGGGCAGTAATGTTGCAATTCTTCCTAGCTTGTCGCCATGGAAGCAGTAGTGATCGTGTCCACATTTATCGAGCTGAACAAGATGGAGCTCACCCCCAAGGCTTAAGAGCGGCGAACATAGATGGAGCCTTTAGCCTCACCGCCCGCAAAGGAACAAATAGCGACCTGGATCCTCCCTGATGGTGGAGGACGCCGAAGCATCAGAAGCATGCTCCGTCTTCCTCTGCAAGGAAGAGGGAGGGAGAGTTACTCCATGTGCACCAAAAGGTTTTGACAAGCTGGAGGGGAAGGAGGACGCTCCTTCAATTCCAGAATTTCAAAACGATGTGGCCATTGGCTAATTAAAGTGGCATTGATCGTATCCAAGGTAGACGTGTGAACGGATCACTAGCAATGAAGACTGCCGACTTACCATCGCAGCTGTCACAAATCTCAATAGCCTTTTTTGTTAATGCTCCTTCCCCCAATCCATTGAATGCGCAAATGGCCCAAGAAACGGAGGGAAGGAAAAGTCCTCTCCAAGCGAGGTTGGTGGATAAGAGACCAATCACAACATGCGAATTACACATTCTTTTGAGTTAATTTTAAGGGCATTTTAAATATTTCAAGAGAGTTTGTAGAAGCTCACTTTTGAAAAAAAACTCCTAATTTTTTCTTTTTCTTTAAAAAAATTTGAAGAGAGGGAGGGACAAGAATAGGCAACTACCCACCCCTTTTCAAAGGCCTTCACTTATGTCAGAGATGGCAGTGGTGAGAGTGATGCCAAAGTGAATGTGTGAGAGTGTGTATGTGTGTGGAAGTGAGAGAGAGAGAAGGAGGTTAGGGGGTGTTTTTGTGAACCATTCAAATTCAACTAAAACTACCTTACAAAAGCAAGAAAATGGGGAGCAATTGGACCAAAGGAAGGGTGAAAGTGCCATGCAAAAACTAAAATCCTACACAATTGAGCAAAAAAATTGCAACACAATACTTTACCACATGTTCTTGAGCTCTCCAAGTGATGAAAGGCCGACCATCCCCGGCAACGGCGCCAAAAAATGTTGAGGTTGTAGCAAGGAATGACCAAGAACCCTCACCACCTTGCATGGAAGCAAGAAGGAAAGCTCAAAAGTGACTCTCCTCTCATCCACCCCTACCTCCCACATGTTCAAGCCATTGGCAACAGCCCCATGCTTTGCCACATGCTTGAAAACAAGGAGAATAGGGAGTTGAGGATCCTTGCCCATGAGGAAAATACAAGCAAATACAACTACTCTACTCATGCAAAGGAGAGACATGCATGGCACACACACAGCACTCTCACACGCTCACAAGACACAATACATGTAAATGTAAATAGTCTTCTTGGAGTAAATGAGATCATCTTCCATTGATAAAGGATTTTACATGAGAGCACGCCGACCAAAAGCTCCCTTCCTTACAAAAATGAGCTTATATTTAAGGCTAAGCTCTATTCCCCATGTGCCTCTTTAAAAAGTCAAAAAGGTGATTCTCTCTCTAACTGTCAATCTTCTAAGATATTCTAAGATCAAAATGATAACAACCAAATCCCCCAAAAGGAACATGCGTGGGTTTTCACGTGGAGAATCTTCTAGAAGGCACAAAGGTTAGAATGACTCAAGTCTAATATACTATGGTCTAAGGAAATATTAAAAAGTGCTTTTAGGAGAGTGTTCACATGTGACACTCAAGTATATACAAAGAGGGTTATTATTATGGTCTAGGGAGGGTTCCTATGCACCATTGAGGGTGTGTGCATACCCTACAACCCAACACTCTAGAAGCCCAATACTTCAGAAGTTTGATGACAGGAATCAAAAGTCCCTCTAAGATTATGTCTGTAAGAGATGCAGAAGCCCAACCAAGCATGAGGGGAGCAGAAAGGAAAAGAAAGGGAGTCTTGGAAGAAGTCATTCCAGTAAAGAAAAGAAGATTGGATCCAAGAAAAGTGGAATTGGAACAGGAAGAGGCAACTAAGGAAGAGCATGAAGCTGCTCAGAAGCAAGTACAATCTTCAAATGACCCTCATCCACCTCAGACAAGCAGAGAGCAATTGTGTACTTATTTGACCCAAGGGAACAATAAAAGGGCAGTATATGAAGCCCAATATCAAAAAATGTTGGAAGACTATTCATGTAAAGCAACTGACTGGATACAAGAAGAAGTGGAACACTATGAAGAGTTGCATGATCAGATGATGGCAGCAGAGACTGAGGAGATTTTTGTTAAATAAGAAGTAGAACTATTGGCTTATTTCAAGGAGTTACAAGGTCCTCCTGAAACTAGAACTACAGTTGTAGTGAAGAAGAAGGTTCAGAAAAAACATGTACAGAAGAGGAAGTTAACTAAGAAAAGTAAAGGAAAATCAGTAGCAGAACCTGTACCAAGGATGGAGACAGAAGAAGTGACAGTAGAAGAAAAAAAGCAGGAGGAATCCATTGCTATGGAAGAACCAAGAATGGACAAATCAAGAATAGCAGGCTCTTCACAATTCTCTTCATATTTTGAAAGTGACATAGAAAACTTCTTGTTGAAAAGTTTGAACTTATCAGTGCCTAATACACCAACTGTGATAGTACAAGCATCTGAAAAAAATAAAACACCAGAAGACTTGAGTGAGAAGCCACAAGGAAAACAGGTCCAAGAGGAAGTAGCAAAACAGGTTAGTCCTGGAGAAGAGAAAAGGTTACTAAAAGGTAAAGCAGTAATGATGGAAGAGGAGATTGAAGTAAGGAAGGAGTTCAGTTGTGGATTGGTAGATTCAGGGTTGAAGAAAGTATGGACAAAACCTTCACATCAGGCCTACTTCAAATATGATGAGGAAAAGCAAGAAACAGAAAAGGAAGCTCAAATATGCAGTTCAGTGCACAAGAAAGAAGATGAACTGCACAAGAAAGAAGACAAAGATCAAATCAAGGAAACAGAGGAAGTAGTGGAAAAGAAGAATTTTCAAGAGGTCAAAGAAGGAAATACAGCAGAAGAAATAAACCAAAGTATAGAAGACATACTTTATGATTTGAATCATAATGAGGAGTTCACAACTACAGAAGATCAGGGAAAAGAAGAAGACTTGGATCTCATGGATATAGATGAGCAAGAGAAGGAAGGACAAAAGGAGCATATAGTCAATGATCAAATAAAACCCTCTGGGGAGATTGATTCAATCCTAACTCAGGATAAGGAAGTGCAGGAAAAGGAAGGACTTATCCTTGAAGAGGAACAACAAGGAATGGAGAAAAAGAAGGCAGAAGAAATTGAGATAATTAAAGAAACATCATGATATGAGAAAAATGAGGATCAGACATTAGTGCAAGAGGAAGATGTGGTAGATAAAGAAGAAATGGGAACAGATAAGGGCTATGAAGAACAAAAGAACCAGGTCATAGAATATGAGGAAGAAGATGAAGAAGAGAATGGTTGTAAAGAAGAAAAGCAGATAGAAGTAAGACAAATGGAATTAGAAGCTGGGTTGGAAAGGATACCCAAGAATATAAGATCTGCCTACAAAGCTATTATGAGCAATATAGAACAATTTAGACCATCAAGTAGAAAAATGATTATATCAGGAATGGTGGTAGAATCAGAATTTGTAAAAGGCAGTAGAATCATTAATGAGCAAAAGAGAGAGAAGGAACAGTTAGTAGAACAGTTGAGGATTGTAGAAGAGAGAAATGAGGAATTGACCAACAAAATAATTTCCTTGGAAGAATTGGAGGTTCAACAATAAAACAAGATCCAATATCTTGAAGAGAAGTGTGCAAAGCAGGTAGAGCATAGCAGCAAAATGGAATTGGAGCTGAAGAAAATTGAAGGAAGATATAGAACACTTCAGACTTCATATCAAATTATGGTCAAAGCAAATTAAGAAATAAACAAGTTATTAATGGAAGAAGGCCAGATAAAAGAAGAGAGCAAGACTGTCCAGGTAACACAAGATGAGAAGGAGGAGTTGAACAGAGAAATTCTAAGGCTACAAGCAGAATTAACGGAAGCTAAGGAATTGGAAAAACAAGCCAGCATACATGTTGCTACTTCGATGAGAGGATATAATAAGTTACATATGGATATAGAAAGAGAAAGAAGTGATTGGCAGTCAAGTATAGAGAAAGAAAGAAATGAGTGGAAATCAGAAAAAGAACTGTGGATATCTCAAAATAGAAGCTTAATGTTGATGATAGAGGAGTTACAAAAGAAATTGGAAAATCCACAAACCCAGGTTGAAAAGCAGGTAGAGACTACACAAGCATAAGAATATGAAGTGGGAGATGATAACAGAACCCAACATGGTGATGAACAAGAAAATAAAATAGCAGTTGAAGAGTACTCAGAGGAGTTTGTTGAGAGGCTTTTAACAGATATAGAATCTAGAATGGAATTTATCAAAAAAATGCATAATGAATATGAGGAACAAATTGTTAATTTTGCTTTAAACAAAGGGATAAATCCTGATCAACACCATTGGGTAGCAGATGGCCTAGGTATACCCTTTTGTATGATTATTGAAAGCATTAAAAATTATCAGCTAGCAAGGGTGGGATTATCACCAAACAAGTATTTGGAATATGAAGAAGACATCAATGTGACAAAGGAACTATTTGAAAAAGCCAATCCTAAATGGAGAAATAGGGGGTTGGATGCTAACAAGGAATGTAGAAAGATTTGGAAAGAGGCACCTATTCAGTTGAAAATCAATCCAGCTTATTGTCCGGTAGCAAGGAGAAGGGAGTGGATAGTTTTTTGGGAAAGAAGGAATGCAGGACATATTCCATCAAATGGTTGAACTTTCCAAAGATAGCAGGACCGAAGGTAGGAACATGGCCAACAAAGAAATATATGATTGACACAGCAGAGTCTGTCATATCAACATATAAAGATGTCAATGACCCAGCTTGTATTCTATTAATCAGAGTAATGAGACTCATATTGGCATGTATAGAGAGTTTTATAGATACAGATGTCAAAACTCTAAATTACATTGGTTTTAACTCACCATCTGATGCTTTATTATTTGATCTCAGTGAAACCCTAGACAGGATCTGTTTAATGGCTTATTATAGCAGAATAATATTTTTGGGAAGTCATTATCTTCAGGTTTTTGAAGATGCATTTGATTATGGATTTTTTGAACGAGAATCAGAAATCTTTGGGAACTTATCAGTAGTAACCAAATCTTGACTTACAGCCTATGAAGCAGCATGTACAGAATATCTTAGGAAAGACGTGATATAAACCAGAATCAGCTGTACAGTGGAGAAAAGCATTATTTGAAATGGTGAATAAATTGAACATCACAGAAAGAAAAAGCCATGATCTATTGTCACAAGTATATCAAAGAAAAAAGAAGTAAAGGAAGCTCTCACTATCTATCAGCAGGAATTTTTTTGTCAGGAGCCAAAAAGTCTAGTGTTAGTATATGATCAATGTCTACCCCTCATGATTGTATGCACATTTTGTAAGGCCCCCGTTATGAGGAGAAGCCAAGTGTGCATTACCCAATGGATGGGAATCCCAATTTTCATGTTGGATGAAGGTCATATTGGACCATGTAAGGTATTGTAAGGAAAGGGAGTTACCAGGGTCCCCAATTGGGGGTCTGGGGTAGCGAGGAGCAGCCCCGGCTGGGGGGTCCAAGGGGGCCAGCGGGCCCCCTGGGGACCGGGGGCAGCGCCCCGGGCGTGATGGTAAAGGGAATATTTCATAGAATATTCCCTATCGGAGTCAGAAATCATTTATATTTTTTAGGTTGATTCAACCCGTCAAGCTGTGTATGGCAATTATGCGGGCAGTGGCCGCCCACGCTCTACCGCCCATGTATAGCCGTCCACGGAAGGCCACCCATGATCCTATATATACAT
Organism: Ceratopteris richardii; assembly: GCA_020310875.1. NCBI lineage: Eukaryota > Viridiplantae > Streptophyta > Polypodiopsida > Polypodiales > Pteridaceae > Ceratopteris > Ceratopteris richardii. The sequence goes on from CM035428.1 coordinate 11,134,947, forward strand.
GAATTCTGCACTACCTGAGACATCAAGTTGGGCCAGCATACCTCTACCTTGTATCTCCCTATCTAGAGTTGTCTAGATCACCATTTAAGCTCTACCTTGAGAGCACACGGGTGGACAACGCCATCATCTTTGTACTTGTTGTTAGTAGAAAATTGTTGAGATTCTCCTATATCTGTTATCTTCTCTGCTACTGCTCCTGTATTATATTGCGTAACTATTGTCTTACATCTAGGAGGGGAAGAATGTTAGAAGAAGCATTTTTTGAAGGGAAATTATTTGTAAAATGTCAAAAAATTATAGAAATATTTATGCAAATGATGTAAAAATGAGGAAGAGTCTTCCTCATGTAAATTAGAATCATATGTATTTTTTCTAGAATTTTTGGAAGCTCTTTGATAGCATATTTTTAGAATAGAAGGGAAAAGGACCAAAAATCAAGTGTGAAAAGGGACACTTGAAAATGTATAAAAGACAATTTCCTCTATTATGAGAGGGTTGGTTGTATTATTTGTGCTATCCAAGTAATTTGAAGAGCTCTCCTTGCAGAAATCGTGTTTCTTCCTTTCAAGTACTTTCTTTAGATTTTTTGAGACTATTCTATGTGTGATCCATGGAATTTGCAAGCTTCTATTGTGTATTTCTCATTAATGTGCATGAAGAGAGGTGATTCTTGATGTGTGGAGTGAGAAAGTGCTGAAGAATAGAGCTGGAGATGGAAATTGTCAATTTTCACAGAATCACGATTGTCTCGTCTGAAGGTTATAGGTATCATTTTTGAGATTTGACTTCATAATTGTGTTCTGCTGAGAAAATAACACATTTTAGGCACCAAGATAATTGGAAATGATGTAGTATTTCTCAAGATAATCAAAACCCTAGAAAATTCTCTTCATCTTCATTATTTCTTAGAAAATCCAGTCATATTTCTCTTATTTTTTGGATTCCATCATCTAGAAGGGGTTGTGGTCTTTGTATACTTCCCTGATTGACAAATGTAAGATGTATTGTCGATTCTTTATGCTAAAATGATTGGAGAGGACAATTCCAAAGGGTAACAACAAACAATCATTGACTTATATACATATGGTTCTAGACTTATCCTGCGTGTATTACATTACTCCTTATCATCCTAAAGATTATTGTTGACGTTGTAGCATCACAACTCATACTTGTCAAACCAGGAAGCATCTCATGAGACCCAAATGTTTGCGTAGAAGCACTCAGCAGATGTAATGGCGCTTCGTCAACATATGATTAACAACGTCATCAACAAGAAGATACAACATAAGCATCGCGAATGATACACCTAATCGTAATCACAAGTATAATAACAACGTAATCATACATCAACGTGTCACAAGCGTTAGACAAGAAGAGAACAAGCATGCACGCACATCATGACGATGAGAGAGCAAGAGTCTATCTACAAACTAGCATAATCTCATTACTTCTCAAAAGAGCTCTCTCAAAAGAAGAGGTGGAGACCTCTTTATATACAAAATGGCAAAAAAGCATGCTATGTGGGATTTCTCAACTGAAAGGAGAATGAATCCCACTTATTCTCTAGTGTGGCACTCACACACACCTATACAAGAGTGCTTTATTAACTGAATGAAAGGTAGAAAAAGGTACAAACGATAATGAAAAAGAAGTGGATCCAAGAAATACATGTTGTATCCTTCAACACTCTCCCCCCCTCCTTGACTTTGTCGTCCTCGACAAAGCTTTTGCAAGTATGGAGCTTTTGTGGAAGAATGTGTAGGAGTCCCTTTTGATTTACATGATCCTTGCACCATTGGAGTGCTTTGCGTTATTGCTTTTCTTCATCTTGCTTTTTGTTTGGAGTCGAGTGCTTTAACTTGGTTCTTTTGCCTCATATGGATGAATATGCTAGAAATATATATATATATTATCTTCTTTTTTTTTTTTTTTTTTTTTTTTTTTTTTTTTTTTTTTTTTTTTGGTGGTAATGGATGGATGATGCATGAGAATGATACGACAAAAATGTAGATGATATATACAAATAGATGAAATTAATTCATCTCTTCTTAGTCCAAATGCATGAGTGGGGACTAAGGGTGCATGGGCGGAAAACAAAAAAGTGTCTATGCACGGTCTTGTAATGTGACCCTATCTTATGCATACTCTAAAGATGCATACAAAAAAAATGGTGCAAAAATGGATGGGTCTTGAGCAAAGTGCTCAAGGGTGAGGCGATGATGAGGCTGTCTCCAAATGTCCAACTCCAAGAGCTGCTTCTTTTCAATCAACCATTTGAAATGGATGCCACCTTTATCCACCAACCTGAAAAAAGAAAAATGAAAAGGAAATTTTTCAAATCTATGTACATGTGCCCTCTTTGTGCCTGGGTTAAACTAAGTGTGCCTAATGCTTGGCCTTTGGATGAGGCCCTATTCGTGTGCATACTTGGTGTGCATCTTAAACATATGCTGTGCATTGGGCAAGGTTGGGTCCGACACCCATGGATGCTGCACGAAGAGGTTTTAGGCCGCCAATATGTCTTCGCTTTGTTGGTCTTACCCTTGAGGTTTCTCCTTGGATCTTTTCTAAGTGTTGGCTTGATTTCTTTGGATCCCTTGGTGAGAAGTGCTCGTTGTTGATGATAAGGCATGGTGAATCTAGACCGTAGATGAGGGGGTTGAGTTTGTATAAGAGCTTTCTTTGGTACCCATATCATAGTGCGATTTGGTTGGGCTCTAAGTAAGTTCTTGGCCACCCAAATTTGCTTTACATTACAAAGGGAAGGTGATTTCTTTTTTTTTGGCAATAGGGTCTTTTGGCCTTCTATGTGAGTCTTTAGGGATAACTCATCTTCACAAGGGAAATTCAACAAAGGTTGAGTTTTTTTACATACATCATGCTCATCCAATGGATCATAGGGTTGTGTGGTTTGAGATTGATCTGGAGATTCAGCGATGCATTTATCTGTATTACACATAGAATCTCTAGATATCACTTTATCTTCCATAGAACTCATACAAAATTCGTGAGAAGATTCCAAACTTAGAGGAAGGGAGGGCCCTTCCATATCCTCCAAGCACTTGGAGTCCTCCACTTCATCATTCGTCAAGGTTTCCTGTGACTTACTCAAAGAAAGGTTAGATGAAAAAGCATGAGTGGAAAGACTATTTTGTGAATTAAGAGCACAATCTTTGAATAGATGATTATGTCCACAATCCATACAATGAGGATAATCATTAGGATTTCCAAAAGACTCACTAGTGGGGATGGACATAATAGATGGACAAGGTGCTTCAAACCCTTGATGTTCAAAAAACCTTTGAGTGCCTATGACCAAGTCTTCATCTATACCTTCCATGACAAAAAATGTTTCAAAAAATTCCATACCATTCATCACAATAGGCAACACAACTTGACCCATGCAATCATAATTTTCACCATTCATGAGGATAGGGGAATGTGTGGTTAGTTGGATGTTGTCCAAAATAATAGTCACTAAATCAATATGAATTAAATTCCACTCACAATTAGGGTTAACGTAAGCACACATATTTCTATGGTCATGACCAATGAATACATTTACAAAAGTGTTGCTATGTTCCCTAGTTGCAACTATGGAACCCACCCCTTTAGAAATCCCACCAATTTCCTCTACCCCTCGTAAATTTTCTCTATTTTCACCTTGATCATGTGTGATTACTGCATGCATTTCAATTTTTTCTTCCTTATTTTGTGCAACCTTTTCCCCCTTCCTTCTCTCTTTTGCCTTTTTCTTTCCCATGTTTTGTTGAAACAATTTTTGGTTTTTTGAGTGTTTTTAATATTTGTTTGGTATTTTAAGAGTTTTTTAGAATTTTTGTGTGTGTTTTTTGAATGTTTTCTAAGATGTGTAAATAAGTTCTAATGGGGTTGTTCTAACAAAAATAAAAAAAGAGTTGTGTTATAGACAAGTTGAAAGAAGTATTGACAAAGAATTAGCTAAAAGCTTCATATCAATGAACATCATAGAGAACTTCAAACCAAGGTTTATGCAATTGGCACACAAAATGATAATTCAACATATTTAGGGCATGGATTCCCACAAGTTTCATTCGTTACAACACCATTCTTATAATTATGAGGTCATTGAAATTGGTTTGTATTTAGCTAAAGTAATGCCAAACAAAGATCCAATTCACGCTTTAGGAGAAAATCACATCTTGAGCGCACACCCCTACTTAAGCTTCATGCATGTATACCAAATGTAGAGTAAAAACAAATCAAGAACATATGATAAGATTTGACTAGCGATGACTTGCTTAACAAGCATGTATTAGATGCAATTAAGGCATAGCCCAAAACACCCACACATTTTTAGTAAGGCACATTAATACCTTAGAGTTTGGATTACTAAATGGCAATTACTTAGTTTAGGAATGGGTGCCAGCTCTCCTTATCATTCAGTTTCGTGAGTGAAAGTTCTCCACAAGGCGTTTTTATCCATTCGTCAAATAAGCCCATGTGTGGATTGGATCCAAATTCCAGAATTAGACTCGTGCCTAAAGAGTTTTTCTTGAAAAGTATAGGGCCGATCTCATTAATCCTGGCTGTATGCCAGCTTGTATAAACCTTCATAAAGAGCCAACAACCCTCATAGTCTAATCAGATTTCGTTTTCGTTCTGACAGGGGTTCAGTGCCCACTTCGGTACATGACAGGGGTTCAGAGCCCACTTCGGTACATTAGTCACTTTTGGCGCTCAAACGCTCTAAGTAGATATTCAGAGTAAGAGATGCTTTGGGCCTTATACGTGAATAAGAAGATGCTAATACATCGCGAGTTAACAGACAAGAACAGCTTACCAAGAATTCTGCCGCAAGTTAAGATACTGTCGTTTCGCCCTTTTTTGGCTGATTCTGGCAGAGAAACAGGGCAGATCTTACTAACTCTTGTGCTGCTTTTGATGCCCACATACTATGTATGAACCTAGTGCCCAGCGGATATGCATGCGTAGACAAAGAATGGGGTATGAAGGCGTTGGCATTATGGCATCAAGTACTGGTGCCTTCGTGCACAAATTTTGCCGCCCATGAATTACTCCGACTCATCAATGGTTAGGCTTCATGCACGACGCCCAGTTCTTTATGTGTGATCGGCTGTCATACTCTGTTATGCATCACTCTGATGTGATGTGGTTTACAGTAGCACAGAGAGAATCATCCATGTTTGCAGATGGTCGTGTTTAAACTGGGCTAACTATCTCTGCTATCATATCTCAACATAATCTGCAGATGGACAGAGAAAACGTTAGTCTTTTACGACAAGCCAAGTTCTTAATAGGCCACATACCTTAGGCACAGCTCACCCCCTTCACGAAGACTTATTGAAATAGGTATTAATTGCCATGCAGCTAGGTAGCACATGATAATGTGTATCCTCATGAGTCTCAACATCTGAGAGAAACTTTTGGATGTCCCAACCTCTAATACTGGTATGCGATAGACTCGTGTCTATAATCTTTATGCTCACAGGACCATCCTCATGTTTTCAGCTGCAAGAATCCTTTGGGCAAGAGCATGGTCACCTGTTGTCATGTCGACAACTACCCCTCCTGGCTGAATGCCCTTCATGATCCCCCTCTCCCCCAGAATGGTTTCTTCAATATCTGAGGGGTAGCCAATGATGGCGAATGCAACACCACTTTTGCTCTGCAACAGCCTTTGGAGACTCCAAGCGAGATGCCCATTTCTTGCATGATGCACAGACCAGCTGCTTACTTGTAGTTCTGTTGTATACACTCACACTATAACCAACTGCCAAGATAGGTCTAGTGTCCACACGTTGGATTGGACTAAATCCGTGAGCTCCATGATAATGGTGGTGCCATAGTAGATAACTGGCTCTCACTCTGTCTCTGGGTGATTGTGTTCAGGCCAAATAATAGGGACTTTGTACAACCAACTCCACTGATCAAGAGGCAATGTGTTGCCCCGGGAAAAACAAAGCTCGCCCTTGATAAAAGAGCCTCATGCCCAGTGAACATATTCCCATCTGTAGATTTGACATACATATCCTCCTCTGCAACTTCATATACTCTGCTTGCATCCTACTTTTGACTATCCTTTTTGCCTATGGAAAACCGGACCTTCCTCTCTCTACGTTCATCTTTAGGTTCTTATTACGAAACAAGCCCATTCATATGCATTTTGTTCTTAGCTTTGGTAAAAGCCATCTTATCCATGCCCTTCTCCAGTATATCAATGCAATAAAGCCCTTCTCAGTCATCTTCAGACCTGAAGCGGAAATTGAAATGTTGTAGACACCCGGCTTGACATTGTCACTTTATCCTTAATTCATCACCAGCCATCATGCTCAAGTTGTCAAGGCCTATCCTTAGGTCCTTAGTGGAACTAATTAGATTTACGTTATCATTCTCCATGATGCCTCACTCCTTGGTCTGAGCTACAAGTTCTAGTTTTCTGTTGAGTTGCAAGCCCTATTGCCTGCATTAAGAGCTCATGAGCTGGCCCAAAGTACAAATGGTAGTGCCCTAGGCACAGTGTGATGAACCATTAGAGCATTTGCTCACTAAACATCCCTCTGACCTTTCGAAACCAAAACTGTGCAGTGAAGCCAAAGAGTCACCTGCTTCCACTAGAAGAACAAAAGCAAGATTCCTGCGTATAAGCTCTTCCCACCTCTTTTTTCTTTCATTCTTACTCAGCTGGCACTAATTTAGTTTGCGTACGAGTCTTGAACACCTGCTTTCCAATCTTCAAAGTATAGCACACTGCCTTGGCTTCCATATTCTGATGCTCTGCTGCCCTAAAAACTTGCTGTATAGGATAGCAGCAGGGACCTCCATGTGGTCTTTTACATTTCTTTCTGGTAAGATCACCCTTTTGATGCCATCAATGAGGTGCTATGATCTTATCCTTGACACCTCCTACAGGAAGAACAAGTCCTTGTAAAGCCATTTCACTAGTCATTGCAGTATCGGTACGAACATAATGCTGGAGAGACAGAAGTGCTATAACAAGAGTCATTCCAGCCGAGGGCCCATTCTTAGGGACTGCCCTTGCTGAGAGATGGATATGAACATCTCAATTATCCATAGAATTCCCTTCTTTGACAGCTACCTTTCATACTGCTGCTCTTGCATGTACCCAGCTAAGAGTAATCTGAGCAGATTCCTTTATCACATCCCCACATTGTCCTGTCCAATGCAAATCACCCGACCGAGCATTGCAGCCACCAACTATACTTTACCACCAAGAGCTGTCCACACCAATTCAACAACCACAGCAGGTGTGGCTACCCCTTCTGCTGCCTCACTTCCATCAAACTTAGGAGGCCCCATGATCTTTTCCAGAGTAGATTCATCTACCACCAAAGGGCTTGTCATAACAACTGAACTGGTAATTTCCTGAGTTGACATGCATATGTCATCAACCTCCAACCTCAGCTCCCCATCTGTAATGTTGCCTCCTAGGACTTGTGTAGGTTCAGGGTTTTAAGTCTCTGGAGATCCGAAGCGCTGGCTCCCTCTTAGCTACCTTAACTTTGCTGCTCGAGCAAGAGTTGCCAAATGTCGCTCTAGATTGCATACAGCAACTTCTCTAGGGTATATTTGAATCATGAGCTCTTCCACTGGCTCAAGAATTTGTCGATATTCTGATGTAAGGCCATGCTGATCAAGGACTCGAGGAATGAGATGACATACATAGATTTTTAGCTTTTCCTCAAGTGTGTAGCCTGGTAACTCAATAACCTTGGATAAATCGGACGGCACATTCAAGTAGTGATCATTGAATGCTTTATGCTACTCTGGATCTAAAACTTCAAGTAGAGCAGATGCAGGATCACCACGAACATCCATCCCAGCCTTATTGATTTCATCCAATAGCATGACTGGGTTATTAACTGCAGCTCTCTTGATGTCTTCAATTAGCCTTCCTTGCATACTGCCAATATAGGTCCTACGATGACTGCGTATATCAGCTTCATCTTTAACTCCTTTAAGTGATATAGGAATGAAACGTCTGCCCAATGCTCTAGCAATCGATGAAGCAAGGGATATCTTTCCAATACCAGGTGGACCAACAAGGCATAACACAGGACTGCTAGCATCAGGTTTAAGCTTCCGGACAGCGAGATATTCGATAATATGTTTCTTGACCTTTCCCAGGCCATAGTGCTCACTATCGAGTCTTCCCTTCACAGCAGCAAATTCGAGTTCTCTTTACTCATTGCTGATCTAACAGATTGTTCTCTGCATTCCGGTTCTCATCAAGTGTAATGACATCCTTTCATCCCACCTTGCTCATAGCATTGGCTACCATGTTGTCAATTTTATAACTGTTGTCAGCGCTCACAGTAGCCCCGTCAGCAAGCTCACTAACCTCCACCTCCTTAGACATCTTCTTCACCTCTGCAACTAGCCGCTTGACAGTCTTTCCAATGCCTCCTTATTCCTCAACTCCCGAATTCTCGAATTTCTCCTTCGCATGATGTCTTGGCTTAGACGGGGATAAATGTCGATATGGGCAAAGAGATCTAATCCTTTGAATGAACAACTGAACATATTTGCAAGAATGGTCCAGCACAACTGCGGGATTATCCTCCTTCGCACGTCCAATTATCTTCGCTGGGCATCCGACTGCAGTAGCAAAATCAGGGATGTCATTCAAAACCACTGCAGAGGCTCCTGTCTTTGACCCATCACCAATCTTTACATTGCCAAGAATACTTGCACCAGCTCCAACCAGAACATTACAGCCAAGTTTTGGATGACGGTCACCTTGCTGTTTGCCATTTCCCCCTAGAGTAACACCATGTAGCAAAGTACATCCATTGCCTACTCTAGCTGTCTCTCCAATCACAACCCCAGTGCCATGATCAATCATTATACCACTGCCTAACTGAGCTGCAGGATGGATGTCCATACCAAACACTTCAGATATACGGCTTTGTAAAGCACTTGCCAGTGACCTCTGTCCTTTTGACCATAACCAGTTTGCAGCTCTATATGCTTGAATTGCATGAAAGCCTTTGAAGTAAAGGAAAGCGTGGCCAGAGGAAGGGCAGGCAGGATCTCTTTCCTTGATGGCTATCAGGTCGTCTCGCATCAAATTTCTGATGGCCTTCCCGCAATGAGACATACCAGACGTGAACGATTTGAGAAGGATAGCGTGCCAGCGTTCGAAGGGTGCAGCATCCCAGCTGAGCTTAGAGGCCAAATGTGCGGAAAGGGCCTCCTCCAAGCTCCCACGATCGAGTATGGAGCGTTTTACAATGCCATGAAGAAGCTCTGACGCCTCCACATCAAGCGAATCCTCATTCCTCTCATTACACATCTCCTCGGCATCTTTCCGTATGTCCTCCCAAACGATATCGCCTCGAAGTTGCTCGCTCGACTCATTTCCGTTGCAATGGAAGCCATCAAGCGGTTCTTCTTTGCCGTTGATTTCGTTGTATTGTCTCACCTGCCTTGGCGTCCACTCTTTCTTGAGCCCCCTGCTTTACTTCTTTTGCTTTTTCTTGAGTTCCACGCTTGCCCTGTCCGTATGCATCCTGTAGAGTGTCCTTCGCGCTCTCCGTGGCATCATCGACCTTCAAAGCCGTCCTCTGATAGCCTTCATGCAGTGTGTCCTTCACCTTCCCAAAGGATATGGAAGAAGGCCCTTCATAGCTAGCAGCCGGGCGATCAGAAAGTGTGATGTACGGCTTGTCCTGTCAAGTGGTTGAAGAGAATACCATTCCCCAGTTTGTTGATGAAGATGATGAGCCAAAACTCCATTGATTTTTGTAGAAGAACCCCACAATAAAATTATTTACACATGACTAACAAAAAATCGACAAAGTTAAGAGAAGAAATAACTAAAAGATTTCTAAAACTATGCCTATTCTACTCGTGTCTTGAAGAATCGCCACACATGGTGGATTAGTCACCCAAAAAGGGGATCTTCATCACACCAAAAAAGGCTCATCTCAACAAGTTTTTGTAAATCTTGCAAGCCGCAAGTGCTCACAAGAGCGTAATGAAATGAAGAACTAAAAAAAATCATCATGAAAAGCTTGCATACACGTCTCTTCACGTCATAAACCATCACGTAAGTGACAAGAGAACGCTCCCCGGCAACGGCGCCAAAATTTGTTGACGTTGTAGCATCACAACTCATACTTGTCAAACCAGGAAGCATCTCATGAGACCCAAATGTTTGCGTAGAAGCACTCAGCAGATGTAATGGCGCTTCGTCAACATATGATTAACAACGTCATCAACAAGAAGATACAACATAAGCATCGCGAATGATACACCTAATCGTAATCACAAGTATAATAACAACGTAATCATACATCAACGTGTCACAAGCGTTAGACAAGAAGAGAACAAGCATGCACGCACATCATGACGATGAGAGAGCAAGAGTCTATCTACAAACTAGCATAATCTCATTACTTCTCAAAAGAGCTCTCTCAAAAGAAGAGGTGGAGACCTCTTTATATACAAAATGGCAAAAAAGCATGCTATGTGGGATTTCTCAACTGAAAGGAGAATGAATCCCACTTATTCTCTAGTGTGGCACTCACACACACCTATACAAGAGTGCTTTATTAACTGAATGAAAGGTAGAAAAAGGTACAAACGATAATGAAAAAGAAGTGGATCCAAGAAATACATGTTGTATCCTTCAACAATTATCTCTACTCAAATTACAAGAATTTCCAACTCTAATGTACATATGTATACAAGCTTCACTTCTGAGATTTCTTCACTTCCTCAAATGACTTCTTGAACTTCAATTTGATCATAGACTTGCTTCAAGCTCTTTGTAATCACCAATTTGTGGTTGTTTTGTTCCAACAGCTCCCCCTCAATCACTAATTGTGATTATTCCATTCTTCTTCACTCCTGCCATCTCCTTGAATCTTTGTAGCTTAGGTCCATCCAAGTTTTTTGTTAACATATCTGCACCAGATCAGACGGTTCCAAGCATTCTGTAAGGACATGATCAGCGCCATTCACGGTTAGCCTTTGGATGAGGCATGATCTGATGGCCGAAAATCTTGCGGAGACTATGAAACTCCCCACGAAATGTCAGACCATCTCTCTCTAGAGCTACATGACTTTGAATATTAGCCATTGTTTTAAAGAATCCAAAGATTATGGATGCTCAAGAATTTATCAAAGATTATTTTATTTCAAAAAGCACTAGTGGTTTCATGAGTCCCTTTAAGCTCCTAGATTAAGCACTTTAATCCCTAAAAATTAGGAATCCTTACAGGGCCCAAAGGGGGTTCATTTTTTCCCCTAATGCTGAATCTCTATATGCTTAGTCCTGGCATGAAAAACAGGGTTAGCTGCCAAATACAATGAACTCATATTGTCTCCAAAAGTAATTGGAGTACTCTGATTAGTTCCAAAACTCTTCAATAAGGTCTTTAACCATATTACTTCTTTTGCAGCCTCTACCATTCCTTTATACTCAGCTTCTGTAGATGACAAAGCAACTGTATGTTGCTTCTTTGAGCACCAAGAAACTAATTTATCTCCAATATAATAGAGATACCCATGAGTAGACCTTCTATCATCTGAATCACTTGCCCAATCTACATCACTAAACACTTTGATTCTTGTATCAGAAGTAAATCCATAATACAAACCTTCATTTAGGGTTCCTTTGATATATCTGATTACCCTTTGAGCTGCAATCCAATGAGTCTTCTTTGGACAATGCATGAATTGTGATAACACACCTACTGCATATGATAGATCTGGCCTTGTCAAGGTAGCATAGATTACACTACCTAACAAACTCGGATATTTCTTCATGTCATTAAATTCTTCACCTCCATACCTGCTCAATTTATGATTTACCTCCAATGGTGTGCTTGAAGACTTGCAATCCTCCATGTTAAACTTGACCAGAAGATTCTTCAAGTATCTCTCTTGTGTAACATACGCTCCATGTTGAGTATATACATCTGAATTCCTAAGAAATAAGATAAGTTTCCCAAATCACTTATCTTAAACTCCTTCTCTATTTGTTTCTTAAGCTCATTGATTCCTTGAGCATCTGTACCTGTGACAATAATATCATCAACATAAATACACATATATATGTATCCATTTTCACTTGCCTTCACTAGCAAGCTATTATCTGCCTTTGATGCTTGAAATCCACATTCATTCAAGAACTTAACAAGCCTGTAATTCCATGCTCTTGGAGCCTGCTTCAACCCATACAAAGCTCTCTTGAGCTTACACACATAATTTGATCCAATTGAATCCATGAAGCCTGCTGGTTGCTCCATGTACACTTCATCTACAATATACCCATTCAGAAACGCATTCTTCACATCTAATTGTGACAGCTTCCATCCTTTACAAGCAGCAATAGCAATCAATGATCTAAATGTAGACATCTTAGCAACAGGACTAAAGGTTTCATCATAATCTACCCCATAGGTTTGGGCATAATCTTTAACCACAAGTCTAGCTTTGTATCTAGACACTTTACCATCTGCAAACCTTTTTGTTTTATACACCCACTTACATCCAATGACTTTCTGATTCTTTGGTCTCGGCACCAACTCCCATGTTTCATTTTTCAAGTAGAGCATCATACACTTCTTGCATTGCCTTCACCCAATTCTGTTTACCTTTAGCTTCTTCATATGTGATTGGATCCTCTTCTGTCTTCACAATGTAAGCATAATCTTTTGTTGTTAGAAAAGATGTATCATAGCTATACCTGATAGGCTCTTTTCTTTCCCTTGAGGATCTTCTAACCTATGCACTTCTTGAAGTCTCAGCCACATTTAATTCTGGATCAAATCTTGGCCCATCTTCAACATTATCCTGCAATTTACTTTTATGATCAACATCATCAATATCTTCTTCATACACACTTACTTTTGTCTTCCCTTTCCTTTGTCTTTCTTCAACACCTGCATAATCATTTGTTGACCCTGTATACCATGTACTTTCCTCATCAAATGTAACATCTTTGGTAACAAGAAATTGCTTTGTGGATGGATTCCACAATCTGTAACCCATCTGTCTATCATCATACCCAATAAACACATACTTCTCTGCTTTGGGTTCTAGCTTATGTCTCAATTGTGAAGGAACATAAGCATATGCTAAACATCCAAATACCTTACAATGATCAAGAGTAGGTCTCTTACCCCACCATGCTTCATAAGGAGTTCTTCCATCCAATGCTTTACAAGGTAACCTATTCACAAGGTATGTTGCAGTGTTGATAGCTTCTACCCATAAGTAATTTGGACAATTCTTTTCCTTCATCATTGCTCTTGCAAATTCTACAAGAGTTCTATTTCTTCTTTCTGCAATTCCATTTTCTTGAGGAGAGTACCTGCAAGTTACTTCTCTTTTTATACCTGCATTCCACAAATAATCATCAAACTCTTTAGAAAAATACTCTCCCCCTCCATCTCACCTCAACCTCTTGAGCTTTTGTCCTGTAATCCTTTCTGCATAAGCATGATAATGCTTGAATGTTGTGAACACTTTTGATTTGTCCTTGATTACATATAAAGTAATCCATCTGGTTGCATCATCAACAAACAACACATAATATCTGGATCCATTTATACTATAGTCTCTTGAAGGACCCCACACATCTGTATGAATCAATTCAAGCATATTTGAATACTTGTACCCTGATTTATTGTATGAACTTTTGTGTGCTTTACCTAATTGACAAGCTTCACACTTGTACACCATGTGTTGCCCTTCAACTTTTGGCAAACCAAGCACCACATCATTCCTTGACGTTTCCTTTATGGCTCTCTCATTGAAATGACCTAGCCTTTTATGACATAGGTCTAACTCAGACATCTTTTGTTTTCCATAAGTAAATAGAGCATGTCCCACATTACCTTGGACTTTGAGAGTAAACAACCTTCCTTCCTTTTTACCTCCAATAATATTTCTATATCCCTGATTTGGATCTTGCACATAGACACCATCACTTGTGAATCTGACCATATCCTTTCTCCACAATTTGCCCTACACTTATCAAGTTCTTAGGAATAGTAGGAATATAAAGTACCTTGCTCAAGAGTGTACTTCCATTCTTTGTCTTCACTGATCCAATGCTTTCCACCTTATGCTTGGTGTTGTCACTTGTTTGAACTATATGTCCATTCACCTTTGCTTCCATATCAATCATCAAGGATATATTGCCACTCAGATGATTACTACATCCTGAGTCAATATAAAACAACCTTTGATCTTCTCCTACTGATTCATGAGTTGCATTCAAGATGAGAGTCATATCATCTTTCTGATCTCATGCATAATTATAATAATTGTTGTTGTAGGACTGATATTGAAAACTTCTTCCACCTCCTCTAGCATATGATGTCCTACCACCTCTTCCTCTGAAGTTGCCTCTTTGGTTTTTGCCTCCTCTACCTCTTTGATTAAAACTCTGATTATTGCTTCCACCATTTTGATTGTTATACCAACAATCATTTGCCAAATGATTGGTTCTGCCACAAATCTAACAAGCTTTAGTATTATCTTTGTTCTTACCTCCTCTTCCTTTACCTCTGAAGTTCATCTTTCCTTTTGTAAAATTAGCTTGACTTGAAGTTCCTTCATCATCATTGCCATTCTTTTTCTTGTCCTTGGAGTACATAGCTTGGCTTGCACTCCTATCATTGTCTCCCTTAATGTCCTGCTCAAAAGTTAGCATGTGTCCTAGCAATTGATTAAGATCATGAGTAAAGTGATCAAGTGACAATTCTATGGACTATATGAAAGGCTTCTACTTCTCATCTCCTCTTAGACCTGTAAGTATTTGCCTTACCAACTTATCCTCTTCAATGTCTTCATCTACTGCTCCCAAGCTATCTGCAATATCCTTCATTCTTGCCACATAATCAGAAATTGATTGTGAGCTCTTCTTCTTTAAAGTTGTGAATTCTGCCATAATGAGGACTTCCTAAACTTGGTTGTGTTTTGGAAATGATCTTCCAAAGCCTTCCACACATCTGTTGCAGTTTCTAATCCTCTGATGTGAGGTAGAAGATAATCATTTATAGCCACGTAAATGATGCTCCTAGCTTGAGCATCCTTTCTCATCCAATTTTTCAAACCTGCAAGTTCTTCCCTAGTTGGAACACTAGGATCTTCAAACTCAGGTTTTTCTTCTTCTCTTGTAATGAATGCCATCAAATCTTTGCTTATAAGGTGTGCCTCCATCCTCGTGGACCAAGCTGGATAGTTCTCACTATCTAGCTTATCAATTTGCAAGCTTTCTCCCATCTTTGATCTTCTGTGTCTGCAATTACAATGATTTATGATGATAGACTGTACCTTTGATATGAAGCTTTGATCTTTATTGATCCTTCGCACTCATGCTTTGTACTTCTGCAGGTTATCTTCAAGAATTTGTCCTTGTCCACCTTCGATTAGAAAGAACTTCAATACTTGCAACAGTCGGGACTTCCAATGCCTTTACTTCACTTGTATTACACCTTCAGCTCTGATACCACTGTTGGAGACCTTTTAATCTCCAAATGTTCAATTTATCTTGACTTAAGAACTTCTCTATATAAAAAATAAATCAAACTTTACAGAAACTTCAAATTATCTTTCACATATATCAAGAAATACTTCTCTATATGAAGTTTTCTTCATCTTCAAGAATCTGCTTCATAAATAGACCTCAATTTCTTCATATTGCTTTGATTTTAATTATTCAAATGATACTCACATATCCATGCTACCTTTGTGCAACTATATTGATCATTAGTTCTTCAAAAGAACTGCTAGATTTCTAATTTGATCACTTAGATCAAACCTGTGTCAGAAACTGTCTATCAAAAATGACGACTTTGACATGATCAACTACTTAAGTTGATTTCTCACAGCACAGATCCCGTTTTGCTAAATGCTTTTAGCCATAGCTTCCTTATCTTCTAACTTAGATTTTGAGTGCTCACTTATAAAAAACTTTACATTGTGCACTGAGACCTAAGCAAAATACTGACACAAAAAAGTGCGTAACTCTGAGAGATCATCTGCAGACTTTACATACACATGTTCCTATTGATCATACTCAATGTAGAAGAAGAATTAGATCATGAAACTTTGAATATAGTTTCATTAGCTTCTAGATTAAATGTGTACAAAAGGATTTCTGATCCACATGATCAAACTAAGAGAAATCTACGAAATACTCGTCGCTATTTTTTGAAGATGACTCTCTTCACATCTATCTCTATGACACTTGGCTTCTAATGAATCTCTCATGTATTTCTTTACATCATTGACTTATATACATATGGTTCTAGAATTATCCCGTGTCTATTACATTACTCCTTATCATCCTAAAGATTATCTTTACTCAAATTACAAGAATTTCCAATTGTAATGTACATATGTATACAAGCTTCACTTCTGAGATTTCTTCACTTCCTCAAATGACTTCTTGAACTTCAATATGATCATAGACTTGCTTCAAGCTCTTTGTAATCACCAGTTTGTGATTTTTTTGTTCCAACAGCATCAACAAGCCAATACCTTCTTTGGTTCTTGTCTAGGTATGTTACTCTAGACTCGTCTTCAGGATCTTTTAACTCGTAAAATGTCATCGTGCTTTCTTCCCGTCCTTGTGTAGGTGAGCCAGTTTGTAGTAGTAAATCTGCTCCATGGATCAAGTATACCTCCAATAAGTAGTCATCTTGAGGTAAAATCCCCTCTCAAGACTCGTGTCACTATTGACTTGCCTCTAGGAGTAGTTACTAACTCTCCAGGGTCCGATCTTCCTGAATTTTCTTGTCCTTCCAATTCCCCTCTCTCATCGATCAATTCTAGGTGTTCTATCCATGTACACCCCTTATTCATACTTGACAGCTGGTCTGGGCACAATTGTGGCATTGGTGGAGGTTACCATCCTAGCAACTGATCTATTTAAGCCATCCAGGAAGATAGGAATCTCTTGGGCATTAGTAGACACATATTGCAAAGAGGTGCATACTCCCCATCTACCGTAGACATGAAGTTTCTCCTAGGAACATGACCTTGCATGTCTTCTAAAGCTAGGGGTATCTCCTCCTCCGAATCACTAGAGGTGTCTGAATAGGTAGAGCGGTGACTGACCTGAGCAGTACTTCCTACTGATGATATGACACTTCTCCGACTACTTAGAACTCTTCCTGACCTCAAGTTCATTCACCCTTCTAGGGCTATCTTGGCCTCTAAATCTCTCCCTAAGTGGCTTCTCAAATGCCTCAAATTTACCCTTGAAAATGCTCAAAGTGTTCTAGATGATACCACTTAGGTGATACTGCACCAAGCAATACCAGTTTATCGATGATACGATACCACAACCGATCGTGATACGATACTAGAGAAATGAACGAAACGATACTGTTTTTTACAGGACACGATACTAGTGCTCTAGACAATACAATACTATATGCTTCAGGCGATACGATACCACCTGAAGACACGATACGATACTACTGTAGAGCACGATACAATACTAGAAATCGTGAAGATACGATACCAGTGCAGTTAGCGATACGATACTGCAGGCCCGCATGATACGATCCCAAAATTCATCACGATACAATACCAAGAATGCTCATGATATGATATCAGTGCTCTGTTGTGATAGGATACCGCAATAATGCACGATACGATACTAGAGTCCTGCGTGATATGATACTTCCGAGACACACGATACGATACCACGAGGGTTAACGATACGATACTGGGTTTGTACGCGATACGATAATGCTAGGTCGATGATACGATACCATGACCAGGGCGATATGATACCAAGTGGACCGCGATACGATACCACTGGCAGATCGCGATTGCGATACCAAATTGATGATACGATACCAAAAAATGGGTATCGTGATACCTCAAGTGGTATGCGATGATACGATACTTTGGCGAGTATCATGATACAAGGGAATTTTGGTATCACGATACCAAAACTCAATCGATCGCGATACTACAGCCAAAATAGCTCCAAATGTAAAAAATTTTTCACCTCTTGGTTTCTCTTTCACTCGTCTTCACTCTCTGTCTCACTCAAAAAACTTCTCCAATCACTCTGTCCCACCCCGCGATACCATCTGTGCCTTTAATCACGTGCGGGTGCATTTTTTCAATGTTTTTGAGATTAATATCCTGATGTAGCTTACCTTAGGGCTGTCTTGCTTAGGCCTTGAGCTCACTAGGTAGATTTGGGGGCTTGGTTTGCATGATACCACACTGGCAATATAGGTCATTGACTCCAGACGATACCACTTTCTAAGCAAATGAGAAATGAACTACAAATTTTTTGTTTTTATAGCTTCTAATGATTGAGGCCTATCCTACACTAACTTGGCAAATTTTTTTTGGATTTTCTTGGTATCTTTCCACTTACTTCTACTCCAAATCTCTTCCTAACCTAATCCTAACTCTTTCTTCTCTCCCTCTCTCCTAACCCTAAACCTAAAAACTCATTACACACACCTCCGGGATGTGGAGTAACAAGTGCCGAAGTGTCTGACTACTTGCTGAACAAAATTCACTTCTACAAGTACGATTTCTTCACTCTAGAGCTATAACCATCACTAAGGCACCTTGGTTGGGCATGTCCTTGGCAACGGTGCCAAAAATGTCTGTACCCAAGTCACGAAGTCTTAGGGACTTGTGTCAAAGAGACTAAATCTCATTTGCCACACAAGTACATATAGTGGTGGATTTGTTGGAGCAAGTCTATGACAAGCCTAAGTATTGGCTTGAGTTCCACAAAGTCTTAGAAGAAGCTTTAAAAAGAAGACTAT
This sequence comes from Ceratopteris richardii, assembly GCA_020310875.1. Classification (NCBI taxonomy): domain Eukaryota; kingdom Viridiplantae; phylum Streptophyta; class Polypodiopsida; order Polypodiales; family Pteridaceae; genus Ceratopteris; species Ceratopteris richardii. The sequence goes on from CM035428.1 coordinate 11,153,738, forward strand.
GTAAAGTTCACTTGTAAACTACCTCTTGTAATTTTTTGGAGAGTTTACTTAATGTAAAAGTAAGAGAATCTTAAGTGGTTGAGTCCACATGATCAAGAATGGAAAGAGGAGCCACGAATTTGTGATTTGTGGTAGGTAGAGAATCAAATCAATCATTGATTGATGGAGAGTGATTGAGGGAAGTTAGCCTCCCAAACTCAACTATAAATAGATGGCAGTTTTAGTCGTGGTTAGAGAGACCTATGTGAAGACCTCCAAGAGCTGAGCTTTATGCCATATCAAGGTGTGATTACAAGGCACACATATGTATCAATAAGTCATTGTATTGTACAAGCAATATACTTTCATTTTCATGATTATTTGAGTTCATCTTTCCATGTTCTAGTGAAGTGTACTACTCACTGCCATTACTCTCAGTTTTTCTCAGTCAGCTTGCAGAGATGTTTTCTCTGTACTTGGTGCATCGTTTTCAGTGATTGAACTTGGTAACGTTAGATCTATATGTCTAGTATATGCTCACAAATTTTCATGTCATTTGGATGTTGCAATCTTCATTTATGTTCATTTGAAGTCAACAAGGTCTGTTCATCTTCACTTCTCTGTCAGGTACCCGACTTTTTCACTCATCTTGTCAGAGCCATTTCTCAGTGGTTACTTACCCAAATTCAGTGATTTAAAGCTTGTTGGATTCAGCTTAAGGTCTAGTATAACCATACAAATTTTCATAATCATGGGATTCCTACATTTGGAGGTATGTTGATTGTTCTGCTCACTGGTCTATTTCTGTAGCAGCCCGTGAAAATCGGGATGATGTCATCACTTGTTAAAACTCATTCTCAGTGTGTGGTTTATTATTTTTGATGAGATTACTCTTGAAAGTTAGCTCTTTAAGTTACATAGACTTCACCAAGAGGAATTAAGCTAATTGCTGTTGTGCTCAGAGAATTATGTAAAACACTGGACATGTGTATGAACCAAGAATAGCAAGTTTTCTTCTCTGACCTAACTCCAACTTATCTGTTTTGATCTATCTTTTTGAGAGTGATCTTCCAAGGTACATAGGGTGTCTAATACATCCATTGGCAAGCTAAAAGGGCCCACCATCTACTCCTGGAGTTCATTTGGCTGGTGTAGATCAAGGATTTTGCAACACCTCTTCATCTTCAAACACATACTTATCCATCTCTTCACAGTGGTATCAGAGCAAGGTTGGACAACATGGCAGATGGATTTCCTTCATCAATTGAAAAATTGGACAGAGGTAACTACTCAGCTTGGTCATTAAGGATGGAAGCTTATCTCCAAGGTAGAAGTTTATATGGTTATGTGGCTGGAGATGAAGTTATGCCAAGTTTTAGGAACAAAAGTCAACCAACACAAGAAGAGCAAGAAAGATTGAGCACATGGTGCTCCAAGGATGCACTTGCAAGGTCTTATCTCCTCAACTCTATCTCAGATTTTTTGTTGCCTCACGTTAGAAGTTGTAAGACATCTCAGGAAGTGTGGAATGCACTTGAAGCTTTCTTTTCTTCAAGTACTAAAGCTAGGAAGCATCAACTATGGCTGGATTTCACAACTCTCAAGAAGGCTCCCAAACAAAATGCATGTACATAGCAGATCAGTTGGGAAGCATTGGAGAGGTAATAGATGAAGAGCAAATTGTAAGGCAGGTCATCAATGGCTCTTGTGGAGAATCAAACAGGTAAAGGCTAAGGTCAGATGGAGGGGGAGAATACTTCTCCCATGAGTTTGATTCTTTTCTTCAAGAAAGAGGAATCAAAAGAGAGGTAACTACAAGGTACACTCCTGAGCAAAATGGAGTGGCAGAAAAGAGGAATAGGACAATTGTTGAAGTTGCAAGGTCTATGTTAACTGAAAAGTATTTACCTAATTACTTATGGGCTGAGGCTGTATCTACAGCCACTTACTTGATTAACAGGTTGCCTTCAAAATCCCTTGATGGGATGACTCCATATGAGGCTTGGAATGGAAGAAGACCAAGCTTAGATCATTGTAAAATTTTTGGATGTATTGCTTTTGCTCATGTTCCTTCACAGGTTAGAGGCAAGATGGATCCAAAGGCAGAAAGGTGTGTATTTATTGGATATGACAACAATCAAAAGGGCTACAGGTTATACAACCCTACCAACAAAGGATTCTTGGTAAGCAGAGATGTAGTTTTTGATGAGAACAATTCATGGTATGAAGATTCATGCAGGAAGTTCAATTTACCATATAATCTTGAAGAAGATTTTCCAAAGCTTGGTAGAGAACAACCGAAGATTGAAGAACAAGACACCTCAGAGGATGATGAAGAATCTCACATAGAAAAGATCAAAGCATGGAAGTCTAAAGGTAAAGCAAAATTGCAGGAACTTGGACATGAGGCAGAATCATCACATCATGGCCTAAGAAGATCTATGAGGGAAAAGAAAAAACCAGAAAGGTATGGGTTTGACACCTCATTAGTAACTAAACATTCTATCTACATAGCACAGGACATAAACCAAGAGGAGCCATCATCATTCGAAGAGGCCAAAGCAAAAACAGAATGGAAGCATGCAATGAAGGAAGAGATTGAAGCACTTGAAGAAAACAACACTTGGGATTTGGTGCCCATGACTTCATCCATGAAGGTAATAGGCTCAAGATGGGTCTATAAACTCAAGAAGAATTCTGATGGTTCAATTAACAAGTATAAGGCAAGGCTTGTGGCAAAAGGCTTTGCACAAACTCAGGGAATTGATTATGAGGAGACTTTCTCTCCTGTGGCAAAGATGCCTACTATTAGGGTTTTGCTTAGTATTGCCTCTTCCAAGAATTGGAAGATACTTCAACTAGATGTAAAGAATGCATTCTTGAATGGTTGGATAACAGAAGAGGTATATATGGCACAACCACCTGGTTTTGAGAACCAAGTTTATCCTCAATATGTGTGTAAACTTAACAAAGCATTGTATGGTCTCAAGCATGCTCCAAGAGCTTGGAATTTCAGGCTTGTTTCATTCTTGCAGGACAAAGGCTTTCAACCAAGCAAGGCAGATCCTTCACTCTTTATTAAAAAGAGTAATTCCGAGGTCATCTACCTATGTGTATATGTAGATGATATTATATTGACAGGAAATGATGTAGATGGTATGAAGAAGATCAAAGATCAGATGAGAGAAGAGTTCAAGATAAGTGATTTGGGTTCACTTACCTACTTCCTAGGTTTGGAAGTTGTCTACAAAGATCATGGTACTCCAATGGAGGTCAACCACAAATTGAGCTCACATGAAGGTGAACTCATAGAGGACATCTTATCATATCAAAGTCTAGTGGGTAGTCTCAACTATGCCACATTGACAAGAGTAGATATATGTTACAGTGTGAGTGTGCTAAGTCAATTTATGCACACACCAAGGAAACCACATATGGATGCTGCCAAAAGGATTCTCAAGTATCTCAAAGGAACCATAAATGAAGGACTTTATTATCCTTATGTATCTGATTTAGGTTTGAAGCTATTTTTTGATGCAGATTGGGCTGGCTCCAAGGAAGATAGAAGGAGCACTTCAGGTTATCTTACCTTTGCAGGTTCAAAGCTTATTTCATAGTTGTTCTCTCTTCTACTGAAGCTGAATACAAAGGTCTTGCCATAGCTACTCAAGAAGCTATGTGGATGAAGACATTGTTCAAAGATCTTGGGTTGGAGTTTGGAACTCCAACTATTTTTGGTGACAATATGAGTTCTATTCATTTGGCTGCTAATCCTATTTTTCATGCAAGGACTAAACATATTGAAGTTCATTATCACTATGTACGAGAAAAGGTTCTAAGCAAAGAGATTCAAATATCATATGTGTCCACTCATCAACAATGTGCAGATATTCTAACCAAAGCATTGGATGGTACAAAGCTTTGCAAATTCAAGGCTATGATTGGTTTGCAGGTAATCTTGGAAGATTGAAGACCTCAAGCATACTTGGCTTGAGGGGGAGCTGTTGGAGCAAGTCTATGACAAGCCTAAGTATTGGCTTGAGTTCCACAAAGTCTTAGAAGAAGCTTTAAAAAGAAGACTATGTAAAGTTCACTTGTAAACTACCTCTTGTAATTTTTTGGAGAGTTTACTTAATGTAAAAGTAAGAGAATCTTAAGTGGTTGAGTCCACATGATCAAGAATGGAAAGAGGAGCCACGAATTCGTGATTTGTGGTAGGTAGAGAATCAAATCAATCATTGATTGATTGGAGAGTGATTGAGGGAAGTTAGCCTCCCAAACTCAACTATAAATAGATGGCAGTTTTAGTCGTGGTTAGAGAGACCTATGTGAAGATCTCCAAGAGCTGAGCTTTATGCCATATCAAGGTGTGATTACAAGGCACACATATGTATCAGTAAGTCATTGTATTGTACAAGCAATATACTTTCATTTTCATGATTATTTGAGTTCATCTTTCCATGTTCTAGTGAAGTGTACTACTCCCTGCCATTACTCTCAGGTTTTCTCAGTCAGCTTGCAGAGATGTTTTCTCTGAGCTTGGTGCATCATTTTTAGTGATTTAACTTGGTAAAGTTAGCTCTATAAGTCTACTATATGCTCACAAAATTTCATGTCATTTGGATGTTGCAATCTTCAGTTATGTTCATTTGAAGTCAACAGGGTCTGTTCATCTTTACTTCTCTGTCACGTACCCGACTTTTTCACTCATCTTGTCAGAGCCATTTTGCAGTGGTTACTTATCCAAATTCAGTGATTGAAAGCTTGTTGGATTCATAATCATTGGATTCCTACATTTTGAGTTATGTTGATTTTTTGGCTCACTGGTCTATTTCTGTAGCAGCCCGTGAAAATTGGGATGATGTCATCACTTGTTAAAACTCATTCTCAGTGTGTGGTTTATTATTTTTGATGAGATTACTCTTGAAAGTTAGCTCTTTAAGTTACCTAGACTTCCCCAAGAGGAATTAAGCTAATTGCTGTTGTGCTCAGAGAATTATGTAAAACACTGGACAGGTATATGAACCAAGAATAGCAAGTTTTCTTCTCTGAGCTAACTCCAACTTATCTGTTTTGATCTATCTTTTTGAGAGTGATCTTCCAAGGTACATAGGGTGTCTAATACATCCATTGGCAAGCTAAAAGGGCCCACCATCTACTCCTGGAGTTCATTTGGCTGGTGTAGATCAAGGATTTTGCAACACCTCTTCATCTTCAAACACATACTTATCCATCTCTTCATAGGATTGACACACGCTTAATTATCAATCTGATGAACCGACCTAACCAAGTGTATAAGGAATTATGCACACATGATGGAAATTGAAGTGGTTCGGCCAATCTGCATGAGAAAAGACTAATCTACCTCTCCAACTCACTTAACCTGTGAAAGTGTCTGCCGTGATACTACTTACAAAAATAATTACAAATTCAAATGTATCTCCTAGCTCCAAACTCCAAATATGGCCAATAGCAGGTTTACTTAGAAGTCCTGAGGAGACTCATCTACTAGCAGTATTTTCACTCAAATCTGACAACCGCTCTTCAAGTTATGACCAAAATAGTGAATGGTGGGAAACACATACACTCACTCCACAACTCCTACTTGCTCACACACACACTACAGTAGCTCAAAAGTGATGGGGAGGGGTAGACAACAGTCCTACACACACAATCCAAGCTTCACAGACACACAAAAGATCATAGAGAAGATGAAAATCTGCAAGAAAGAAGCAAATTCGAAATTCGTACCTAGACACACTTCCATATGCAAATCTTTTTGTTTTGTAGACCCACTTCCATCCAATTACCTTCTGATTACTTGGTTTATGTACCAAGTTCCAAGTCTCATTCTCAATGAGTGCAATATACTCTTTCTTCATAGCTTTTTCCCAATTCTCCTTTCCTTTGGCTTCATCATATGTGGATGTGTCTTCATCTGCTTTCACTATATAAGCATAATCTTTAGTTGTCAAGAAAGATGTGTCATAACTATACCCTATAGGTTTTCTTCTGTCCCTTGATGACCTTCTCAGTTCTCCACTTCTTGAAGTTTCTCTTTCATCATATTCTAGATCAAACCTTGAAAATTCTTCATTTTCAACTAGCACTTCACCATTCTCTTCTTCCTCAAAAATTTGAACCTTTGATTTACCTTTCTTCTGATTCAATGTTTCTTCAAGACTTGCATAAGCACTATTTATACCTGAGTACCAAGTACCTTGCTCATCAAATTTGACATCCTTTGATACAATGAATTTCATTGTAGATAGAATCCACAATCTATATCCCATTTGTTTATCATCATAACCAACGAACACATATTTTTCAGCTTTTGGTTCTAACTTATGCCTTAATTGAGAAGGAACATAAGCAAAGGCTAAAAAACCAAATACTTTGAAATGCTCTAATGTAGGTCTCTTACCCCACCAAGCTTCATATGGTATCATACCCTACAAAGTTTTACATGGTAGCCTATTAACCAAGTATGTAGCTATACTTATAGCCTGAGCCCACAAATAATCGAGGAAATTCTTCTCTTTCGTCATTGATCTTGCAAACTCAACAAGAGTTCTATTTATCCTTTCGGCTACACCATTTTGTTGAGGAGAGTATCTGCAAGTAACTTCTCTCTTTATACCTGCATTCCACAAATAATCACTTAATTCATTTGATAAATACTCTCCCCCTCCATCTGATCTTAACATGTTCAATTTTTGCCCTGTAACCCTTTCTGCATATACATGATAGTGTTTAAATGTGCTAAACACTTCTGATTTGTCTTTGATCACATAAAGAGTGATCCACCTAGTAGCATCATCAACATAAATCACATAATATCTGGAACCATTTATAGTAAAGTCCTTTGAGGGACCCCATACATCTTTATGAACCAATTCAAGTTCCTCTGAATAGATGAAACCTTGCTTACTGTATGATTGCTTATGAGCCTTACCTAATTGACATGCTTCACATTTGCATGTCATATGTTGATCTGCAACATTAGGTAATCCAAACACTAAACAATTATTAATCATCTCTTTAATACCTCTTTCATTGAAGTGTCCAAGCCTCTTGTGCCAAAGATCCTACTCAGATATCTTTTGCTCTCCATATATCCAAAATTTCCTTGTACCTTCAATGTGAAGATCCTTCCTTCTTTCTTTCCTATAGCAATTTGCTTATAATCTTGATTAGGGTCTTCACCATAAACTTTATTATTAGTGAAACTTACTTCATATCCTTTTTCTACAATTTTTCCTACACTAATCAAATTCTTTGGAATCGTAGGAACATACAGAACCTTACTCAAAAGAGTACTTCCATCGTTGGCCTTCATTGATCCGATAGACTTTACCTTATGATTTGTATTGTCACCTGTTTGAACTGTATGATTGATTACCTGATTTTCTAAATCAGTCATCAAAGCAATGTTCCCACTCAGGTGATTACTACACCCTGAGTCAATGTAGCATACCTTTTGATCTTCTCTTGGAACTTCACATGTTGCATTCATAATTAGAGTCAAGTCTTCTTTTTTATCTGATGCATAGTTCTAGTAGGTGGTGTTGTAGGATTGGTTTTGGAAGCTTCTTCCACCATTTCTTCCAAAGAAACTTCTACCACCTCTACTTCTAAAACTTGCTCCTTGATTTCTTCCACCTCTGCCTCTTGGATTGAATTTCTGATTAAAATTACTAGTGCCTTGATTATTATGCCAACATTCATGAGCTAGATGATTGGTTTTACCACATATCTAACAAGCTTTAATATTGTCCTTGTTTCTGCCTCTTCCTCTACTTTTGCCACTTCCTCTTCCTCTTAGGAAGTTTGCTTGACTTGGAGTTCCTTCATCTTTAACTAATTGTTGATTTCCTTTACTAGCCTTCTTCTTATCCTTGGAATACATTGCTTAAGCTCCACTCTTATCAATATCCCCTTTGATATCATTCTCAAAAATTAGCGTATGGCCTAGTAATTGATTCAAATCAGGAGTAAAATGATTCAATGAAAGTTTTTTTGATAATATGAAAGGCTTCCACCTCTCATCTCCTCTTAAAACTGTAAGAATTTGTCTTACCAATTTATCCTCTTCAATGTCTTCATCAATTGCACCTAAAGAATCAACAATGTCTTTCATATTTGTCACATAATCAGATATTGATTGTGAGGCCTTCTTCTTGAATGTGGTAAACTCTGTCCATAGTGATACCTTTCTTGACTTAGTTGTATTCTATAAATGCTCCTCTAAAGCATTCCCTATATCATTTGCACTTTCAAGTCCTTTGATGTGAGGAAGCAAGTAATCATTCACTGCCATATAGATAATGGTCCTTGCTTGAGCATCCTTCTTCATCCAAAACTTCCAAATTTGCAAGCTCCTCCCTATTTAGAACACTAGGATCTTTGAATCTGGCTTTTCTTCTTCTCCCATGGTATATACCATCATATCTTTTCTCATAAGATGAGCTTCCATCCTCATGGACCAATCTTGATAGTCTTCTCTATCCAATTTCTCAATTTGAAGACTATCTCCCATTCTTTCTTCTCCTGTACTATCAAATATTTAACATTATGAGTAATCATTGTACCTTTACTTTGAGATTTACTCCTTCTGATGCTTTTGATTGCTGTCATGTGTCTTCCTTTAGGTTTTTCTTCAAAGTTTGTCTTTTTGAATCTTCAGATGTTGAATTTTTTATGTCTGCAATAGTCGGGGTCTTCCTTTCCTTCAACTTTGATACGTCCTGCTTTGATACCACTATTGAAGATGTTTAATCTCCAAAAGATAAGCTATGCTTGGATTTAGAACACCTGTATATCAAGAATAGCTCAAAACCTTCATCAATTCTCGAAGTCTTTACCAAATTATGAACATCTATCACTTCTTTGAGTTATAACTTCACTAAGAAAAATCTGCTTCACAAAACTCATTCATTGATTGATGAAATGATTAAAGTTTCTATGAAAATTTGAGACAATGTTTGCACAGCTACTACAAGTGAAAGTTCTTCAAAAGAGCTTATAAAACTTTAGATTTACTTCAATAATTAAACCTATGTTTGAAATAGGCTTTCTTTGTAGGCAACTTTTACATTTTACATATGCAACTTTAAACACTTGGTTCTCTCAATGTACAACCCTTTTAATTAAATGCTTCTAGAGATAGATAGCTTACCTTCCAACTTGTGGTAAAGCCTCACTTTTGACCATACACCTCACCATCTCCATGAGTGCCATGTTCTTCTGTTTAGCAACTCCATTCTGTTGAGGTGTATATGGCACTATATATTGATGTTTTATCCCATGTTCAGCCAGAAAAGCATTTAAGTTAGAAGACATATATTCCCCCCCTCGATTAGAAGGGAGGGTGCCCATTTTGCATGCTGACAAATTTTCAGCCAAAACCAAAAATTGTTTGAAGCACATAAACACTTCCGACTTTGCTTTGAGTGGATATACCCATGCATGCGTGGAAAAATCATCAATGAAAGTCATGAATTAAAGATAGTTTCCAAAAGAAGGTGTTTGCATAGCACCACATACATCACTATGTACAAGCTGCAATTTCTAAGTAGCTCAAACCAAACCATCTTTTGGGAAGGATGAATGTTGCATTTTTCCCAAAATACATCAAACATGTTTATCGGGTGCCTCAAGTTTGGGTAAAGAGGACACCATTTCAAATTTCTGCATGTCATAGCAAACTATCAAAATTCAGATGACCAAAGCATGCATGCCAAAGCTTTGCATCTGAGATAGCTTGAGAATCATGTATTACACATGCTAAATCATTCATAGATTTTTCATAGTCTATGAGCTTATTTAACCCACAACATAAAACGTCAGAAGAAATAATCACATCACCATTTGACAGATCATGAACTGTACATCTATCATCCACAAATTTCACAACCAAGCCAATCTTGGCTAATGTTGAACCTGATAACAATTTTTTCTTGATCACTGGCACAAATAAAGCATCTCACAAAGTGAAAGAACTACCATCAGCAGTAGTCACAATGATCTTACCATGTCCTATTATAGGATAAGAGAAGTTGTTAGTGCATATGACAGTATTCCCTATAGGGGCAGGCTCAAGTGAAGTGAAGAAACTACGTTGCGAGGTAATATGTTTGGTTGCCCCACTATCAAAATACTAGCAAACATCTTAGTCTACTGCAAACATACACTGCTCATGAGAATATGGGTCAAAACTGCAAACAGTAGTAAATGTCCATTCTTCATTCTTCACAAGATTTGTAGACTCTCTTTTTGGTGTAGAGGCCTCTACAATAACCATTCAAGCCTGTTTTTTCTTTGCCTCTTTTGCAGCTAGTTTTGGATAGTTATTTATGATATGATTGTTTCCTTTACAATAGTTTCAAAAGAATTCCTACTTTTCTTATTTCTTCTCATCTTTGTCTTCCTTCTTCAAATGTGCAGCATTTGTAGATTTCTGCTTACTAGTGGATGAGCTCCATTTACCTTTGCCTTTCTGACTAGCCATGAAAGCTTCATCTACAACACAAATAATGGACCTGTTCTGCATAGACTTATCTTCTTGCAACAAAATAGAGATTCTCTTCAAATGTAAAGGCATTTAGATTGCCTTTCATCATCAAAGAAAGAGTAGAAGCAAAACTCTGATATGAATCAAGAAGACCATTCAGAATGTTCTGCACAAGTGAGCTATCTGGTATAACTTCATTAGCAGAAATTATTTGTTCCTTGAAGTCTTTGATCTTTGTTAGAAAATTATCCATAGAATCACCTTCATTCATATGCTCACTCTCCAACTCTTTTTGGAGGTAAGCAACATGAGCCTCATTCCTGATGGAGAGCATTAATCTCCAAAAGAACAACCTACTCTTGTGATTAGAGCACCTCTATACCAAGAGTAAGTCAAAACCTTTATCAAATTAGAGGTCCAATCTCCAAATTATCAAAAGTTGAAAAATTCTGTGAAGAAGATGAAACACAGAAAGTCTGCTGCACAATTTCTTCTCATTGACTTATCAAACCTTTAAAGTTTTCTATGAAATTTTGTATGGAGTGTCGCCTAGACATTGCGCACCTCCTCCAAGTTAAAGTTCTTCAAAAGGTTTAGTATAACTTGAGAAATCAACTTCACAAGTTACCTATGTCCAAATCTGCACTTCTGAGAAGTCGATTTGACATCCCTAACTTCTTAACTTTGGTTCTCACAATGTCGAACCCGTTTTGCCAAATCCTTTTGACTGTAGATAGCTTATCTCTTAACTTAGATTTTGAGCTATGACATGTGTAAAACTTTACACTGTGCACTGAGCACTACTCATTTCTTTGGACTCGAAAATTGCGCCTGTTTTAGGAGACTATGAACACTCAACACATATAAATGTTCCTACAGATAATTCTCCTAACCTGTTTACAATTAGACTCTAAAACTTTGATCAAAGACTCATCAACTATCAACTTAGATATCCTCAAAAGGATTTCACAAATGATTTACCACAGAAGGAGCAGACACGAAAAGATCGGGCGCAATATTTCTTCAATTACTCAGAAAGTTACAGTTGAGTGATGAGAGAAAACTCAACTAACTTTTCACATGTCTCATGACATCTAACTTCACCTTTCTTGACTTCTATCTATTCTTTCATATGCTCTCATATCACGCCTCGACATTTTCAAGGTATTTATAGATAAATCTGTACAAGTCTATGACTAATCAAAGATCTAAGTGAACTATGTACATATGTGTACATTCCTCACATACTCTGAATGTATCTTCCTTCCAAGCTTCAAGCATTCATCTCATCCTTCATTCTTTAGTCTTCAAACATTCAATTGGTGATTGATCTGCACCAACAGCTCCCCCTCAATCATCAATTGAGGTTTCTTCTTTCTTCTTTATACCTGCCATGTCTTTAAACTTCTGTAGCTTTGGTCCATCCAAGCTCTTTGTAAGCATATCAGCTATTTGATCTTTAGTTGAAGTATGTATGACTTCAATCTCCTTGTCCATCACTTTCTCTCTTAGAAAGTGATACTGAATCTCAATGTGTTTGGTCCTGGCATGAAAAACAGGATTAGCAGCTAAATACAATGAACTCATGTTATCTCCAAATATAATTGGTATCCCATGCACAATGTCAAGACTCTTCATTAAGGTGTTGAGCCAAATCACTTCCTTTGCAGCTTCAACCGTGCCTTTGTATTCTGCTTCTGTAGAAGACAAAGCAACTGTATGTTGCTTCTTGGAACACCATGAGATAAGTTTATCTCCCACATAACACATGTATCCAAAAGTAGATCTTCTATCATCTGGATTACCTGCCCAATCTGCATCACTATAGATCTTAATGTTTGTATCTGATGTAAACCCATAATACAAACCTTCATTGAATGTACCCTTAATGTACCTCAACACTCTTTGACCTGCAATCCAATGTTCTTTCCTTGGGCAATGCATGAATTGAGACAAAACCCCTACTGCATATGATAAATCAGGTCTAGTTAAAGTAGCATAGATAAGACTACCAACCAAACTCTGATATTGTCTCATGTCCTTGAACTCTTCACCTCCAAACTTACTCAATTTGTGATTCACCTCCATTGGTGTAGGTGCTACCCTGCAATCATCCATTTTAAACTTGATTAACAAGTTCTTCAAATACCTTTCTTGGGTCACAAATACTCCATGTTGAGTATATGTAATCTCCATGCCCAAGAAGTATGACAAGTCTCCCAAGTCACTTATTTTGAACTCCTTTTCCATCTGTTTCTTTAATCTTTGAATTCCTTCTTCATCTGTACCTGTAAGGATTATATCATCAACATATATGCACATGTATATGAAACCATTATCACTTGCTTTGACAAGCAAGCTACTATCTGCTTTAGACACCTGAAATCCAAGTTCCTTCAAGAACTTTATAAGTCTATAGTTCCATGCCCTTGGGGCCTGCTTCAAGCCATACAAAGCTCTCTTGAGCTTGCACACATGATCTGGATACCTTTTATCTTTGAACCCTTGAGGTTGCTCCATGAACACATCATCTGAAATATAACCATTCAGAAAAGCATTATTCACATCAAGTTGACATAACTTCCAACCTTTACATGCAGCAATAACTATAAGTGTCCTGATGGTTTTCATCTTTGCCAGAGGACTATAAGTCTCATCATAGTCAACACCATAAGTCTGAGCAAACCCTTTGACAACAAGTCTAGCTTTGTATCTAGACACACTTCCATCTGCAAACCTCTTGGTTTTGTAAACCCATTTGCATCCAATGATTTTCTGACTATTTGGTTTTGGAACCAAATCCCATGTTTGATTCTCCATCAATGCATCATATTCTTCCTGCATAGCTTTCTCCCATTTTTCCTTACCTCTTGCCTCTTCATATATAGAAGGGTCTTCATCTGTATTCATCATATAAGCATAATCTTTTGTGGCCAAAAATGAAGTATCATAGCTATACCTTGTAGGTTGCCATCTGTTCCTTGTAGACCTCCTAAGCTCTCCACTTCTTGAGGTTTCTAGTTCTTCATATTCAGGATCAAATCTTGGTATTTCTTCCACTTCAATCTGCACTTCATTATTCTCTTGTTCATCAAATATTTGAACCTTTGATTTACCTTTCCTTTGGCTCACTTCTTCTTCATTACCTGTATTGATATTAATTGTACCTGCATACCAAGTGCTCTGCTCATCAAATGTCACATCTTTAGAAACCATGAATTGCTTTGTAGATGGACTCCACAATCTATAGCCCATTTGCTTATCATCATAACCAATGAAAACATATTTTTCAGCTTTAGGCTCTAACTTGTGCCTTAATTGTGATGGCACATATGCATATGCCACACATCCAAAAACTCTGCAATGATCCAAGGTAGGTCTCTTACCCCACCAAGCCTCATATGGTGTCATACCCTGCAAGGCTTTACATGGTAACCTATTGACCAAATAAGTAGCTGTATTCACAGCCTCAGCCCACAAATAATTAGGACAATTTTTCTCCTTCATCATGGATCTTGCAAACTCAACAAGTGTTCTATTTCTTCTTTCTGCTACACCATTTTGTTGAGGAGAGTACCTGCAAGTAACTTCCCTTCTTATACCTGCATTCCACAAATAATCACTGAACTCATTAGAGAAATACTCTCCCCCTCCATCTGACCTTAGTCTCTTCAACTTATGACCTGTAACTCTTTCTGCATATGCATGATAGTGTTTAAATGTGTTAAACACTTCTGACTTATCTTTGATCACATAAATAGTGATCCATCTAGTAGCATCATCAACATAAATCACATAATACCTTGACCCATTTATACTGAAATCCTTTGATGGTCCCCACACATCTGTGTGTACCAACTCAAGCTTCTCTGAGTACATAAAACCATGCTTGGAGTAGGAAGACTTATGAGCCTTACCTAATTGACATGCCTCACATCTGTATGTCATATGTTGACCTGCAACATTAGGCAAACGAAGCACTGAACCATTGTTAATCATGTCTTTAATACCTCTTTCATTGAAATGTCCAAGCCTCTTGTGCCAAAGATCTAACTCAGAGATCTTATGTCCTCCATATGTGAACATAGCATGACCAATATTGCCTTGAATCTTCAATGTAAATAGTCTTCCTTCTTTCTTCCTTGAAACAATCTGTTTATACCCTTGACTAGGGTCTTCCACATATACTCCATCATTAGTGAACCTTACTTCATAACCTTTTTCCACAATTTGTCCTACACTTATCAAATTCTTAGGAATTGTAGGAACATACAAGACCTTACTCAATAAGGTACTACCATCCTTGGCCTTTACTGATCCAATTGACTTCACATTGTGCTTTGTGTTGTCACCTGTTTGAACAACATGATTAAACACCTTATTTTCCAAATCAGTCATCAAAGATATATTACCACTCAGGTGGTTGCTACACCCTGAGTCAATGTAGAAGACTCTCTGATCTTCACTCTGACTTTCACAAGTAGCATTCATTATTAATGTTGAATCCTCCTTTTGATCTGAAGCATAATTGTAGTAGGTGTTGTTGTATTGTTGACTTTGGAAACCTCTTCCTGCATTTCTTCCAAAGTAACCCCTACTACCTCTGCCTCTGAAATTACCTCTTTGGTTTCTGCCACCTCTTCCTCTAGAGTTATAGTTCTGATTATATCCATTATTATTCTGAGTATTATGCCAACAATCATTAGCTAAGTGATTTGTCTTACCACAAATCCAGCAGGCTTTGCCTCCATCTTTGTTATTCCTGCCTCTTCCTCTACCTTTGCTACCTCCTCTACCTCTTAGGAAGTTGGCTTGACTAGTTGTGCCTTCATCTTCATTTGCTTGTTGCTTTCCTTTGCTATTCTTCTTCTTGTCCTTTGAGTACATTGCATGACCTGCACTCTTGTCACTATCTCCTTTAACATCCTGCTCAAATGTTAGCATATGACCTAGCAACTGATTTAAATCAGGAGTGAAATGATCAAGTGATAACTCTGTAGACAAAATGAATGGCTTCCATTTGTCATCACCTCTTAAGCCTGTAAGAATTTGCCTTACCAATTTATCCTCCTCAATGTCTTCATCAACAGCTCCTAATGCATCTGCAATGTCTTTCATCCTTGTTACATAGTCTGAAATAGATTGAGAAGCCTTCTTCTTGAAGGTTGTAAACTCTGCCCATAAGGATGCCTTCCTTGACTTTGTGGTATTCTGGAAATGCTCCTCCAAAGCATTCCAAATATCAGTTGCACTTTCAAGACCTCGAATATGAGGCAACAAGTAATCATTGACTGCCATATATATAATGCTCCTAGCTTGAGCATCTTTCTTCATCCAATTTTTCAAATCTGCTAACTCTTCCCTAGTTGGAACACTAGGATCTCTGAAACTTGGCTTCTCCTCTTCACCTGTGATGTAGGCTATTAAATCTTTGCTCATAAGATGAGCTTCCATCCTCATTGAACATGCAGGATAGTTTTCCCTATCCAATTTCTCTATTTGAAGAGAATCTCCCATCTTGTGTCCTCCTGTGTATTGAAAACTTCAACCTTTATGAACAATATGTGTACCTTTACTTCGAATTAGACTCCTTTTGTCCTTCTTGATGTTGTATGGTCTCCTCTTCAAGCTTTGCCTTCAAACTTTCACCTTCTAGCTCTTCAATTGTTGAAATTCTTGAATCTGCAGCAGTCGGGATCCTCCTTTTCTTGATTTTGATGTCTCCTGCTCTGATACCACTGATGGAGAGTGTTAATCTCCAAAAGAACAACCTACTCTTGTGATTAGAGCACCTCTATACCAAGAGTAAGTCAAAACCTTTATCAAATTAGAGGTCCAATCTCCAAATTATCAAAAGTTGAAAAATTCTGTGAAGAAGATGAAACACAAAAAGTCTGCTGCCTAATTTCTTCTCATTGACTTATCAAACCTTTAAAGTTTTCTATGAAATTTTGTATGGAGTGTCGCCTAGACATTGCGCACCTCCTCCAAGTTAAAGTTCTTCAAAAGGTTTAGTATAACTTGAGAAATCAACTTCACAAGTTACCTATGTCCAAATCTGCACTTCTGAGAAGTCGATTTGACATCCCTAACTTCTTAACTTTGGTTCTCACAATGTCGAACCCGTTTTGCCAAATCCTTTTGACTATAGATAGCTTATCTCTTAACTTAGATTTTGAGCTATGACATGTGTAAAACTTTACACTGTGCACTGAGCACTACTCATTTCTTTGGACTCGAAAATTGCGCTTGTTTTAGGAGACTGTGAACACTCAACACATATAAATGTTCCTACAGATAATTCTCCTAACCTCTTTACAATTAGACTCTAAAACTTTGATCAAAGACTCATCAACTATCAACTTAGATATCCTCAAAAGGATTTCACAAATGATTTACCACAGAAGGAGCAAACACGAAAAGATCGGGCGCAATATTTCTTCAATTACTCAGAAAGTTATAGTTGAGTGATGAGAGAAAACTCAACTAACTTTTCACATGTCTCATGACATCTAACTTCACCTTTCTTGACTTCTATCTATTCTTTCATATGCTCTCATATCACGCCTCGACATTTTCAAGGTATTTATAGATAAATTTGTACAAGTCTATGACTAATCAAAGATCTAAGTGAACTATGTACATATGTGTACATTCCTCACATACTCTGAATGTATCTTCCTTCCAAGCTTCAAGCATTCATCTCATCCTTCATTCTTTAGTCTTCAAACATTCAATTGGTGATTGATCTGCACCAACAATTCCTAGCCTAGTACAATGTGGTAAGTGTATCCCAACCATCCTTAACTATTCTACAAGAGCAAATGTGAGGAATAATGGCACGTTTGATAGACAAGGCTATCAATGGATGTGGTTGAGCATTTCTGCCATCCCGATGAATTTATTCTATGGTAGCTACAACAGAAACTGCACCACAAATAGGATCTGCAGAAAATGAGCATCTTCGATGCCATCTGCATCAACGTCAGTACCTATATTTTCATGTGTAATAGGATGTTTTTCAACACCCTGCATAATATTCCAGAGTCCTTTTGCAACCAATACATGATGCATCATATAAGCCCACAATGGGTAATCCATACCATCCAACTTATCCTCAACATCCAACATACAAAATACATCACTACTTTCAGCCATGGCCACTAACTAAAACACCCTGATGCAAAAAAATGATTGTATCTAAAAAAGTTGAACAGAAATACCCTGACAAGTTCTGCTAAACTTGTAGCATACTTGGAGATGCTTATAGTGGTGAACCAAAAGCTGTATATATCTTTGGCACAAAAAGACAAAATAACCTACACAAGCACTGCAATATTGCATTCAAAGGTCCTAATCACCCTCAGTATGCTCACCAAATTTCGTGCAATTCTGAGACTATGATCGGAGGGGCATCGATGATGCTTAGATGAAGCGGAAACCTGCTCTGATACCAATTGTTGGAACTCGAGGTCTACGGAAGCATGCGAACAACACAAGGAAGAAGAAGAAGCTTGGAGCACAACACACAATAATGAATTTATTACCACTAAAATGTTCAAAGATAAGTAACCCAATAGGGCTATAGGTGAATATACAAGCCAGGGAAAGAAACCTCCTAAAGAGGAAAAAAAGTACCCCGGTGGTCCTAGAGTGTTCACACACATCATTACCTAAATATATCAACATATATCTTGATTACAATGAAAAGTACAATGAGTCTGTATAGAATACAACAAAGTGTTCTCTACATAGAGTGCTTAAACCCAAAAAGCACACACACACACACACACACATACAAGCTACCAAATGTCCTTGTGTAGTCAATCTTCTCTGTATCAGACCTCCATCCTCTCTAGTAGCTTGCTCTTGTGCACACCTTGCACAAGCTTCCCATAGGGTAGGAAGAAGGGCCACCTTCTCTCAACGTGCAACACCTCCTCACTAGTACCTTGTTCCATCTTGATTGCCTTCCTCAATAGTTATCTGTGCACTCTCTCTCAACACACTTCATCACCTTCCTTGCACACTTGTCTCTCCCTTTGGTTCTCTACATCACATTGGTTCAATGTGTCTCGGCTCTTCTCTCTCTCTCTCTCCAGTGTAGACTATGCTCTATGTTTCTTAGTCTAACTCCAAGAATGTTCATGCCTTGTTGTGAGTTTCCATTCCACTTACATACATCGCTTCCAACTGATAGTGTACCTTCGTGCTCACTTTGATGTTCCTAGAATTACATAATGTGTAAAGCCAATGAATCTCTATTTTTTCTTGTAGTGACTTTAGGAGAACATAAAATTTTGAGGGAGGGGATACATACACTTTTGCGTATGGCTTCCTCTTTATATGGCTTCACTTTTGACTTCCAATTCTTCAAAATATGTGGAAAAGGAAGGTTCACCTGAACCTTCCAAAACACTTAAAAGCCTTGAAAACCTTTCAAAAAGATCAATTTGCAAGCATTTAACTTTTTTGTAAAACTAATGTGAACAAATTATTTGTGCACTACTGTGCATCCTTGGTCTTGATCACTTGTGCACCACCTATGCACCACTTTGCACTTTTGGACCACCTACCCATCACTTAAAAAGTCACCACTTTGATGTTTGACTAACTTCGTGAAAAAGGCTTCTTCCTAGAGTATAGCATCCACCAGAGAGTGAGTGAGTACATATTCACCCATCCAACTCCAATCATATATATACCAAAGGTCCAAGGGGTGCATGGCTTAATTTTTATCCATGTTTCCTTCCAAGTGTCCTTCATATGGACACTTTCCAAAGAAAATCACATGGCTTCTCTTTCAATTGAAGCCTTCCCTTCACGTACAAGTCAAGGTGTCCTTTGGAAGAAGCTTCTCCCAAGACCAAGTTTTCTTCTACCTTACGATAATTATTCCTAATGTAAAGAACCCTTTAATTGAGACTTCTATTGAAACAAAACCTCAAGGGTTAAAACCAAGAAACATAGGTTCCTTCTTGGAGGGTCTAACCCCTTAATTTAAACCAAGGGTTCCCTATTATTTGAGGGTTTAGTTCAAGGTTTATGCAACATTCTTCCTCCCTTTAACATTTTCATCCTTGAAAATGTGCTTTGGTATATTATATGGAGTATTCCCCCATGCACCATGATTCACTTCGTTGATCACTCTCAAAGGATATTTGCCTCCTTTCTAACTAATAGTTGGAAAAGTGGGGAATATTTTGTTTATGGAACTTACTCGTTCCCAAGTAGCGCCTCTTCAGTTCCATCCCTCCATTTAACTAGGAACTCTTTATATAGGTGATTTCTCATTTTTTTTCTTGAGTGTGTAGAATCCTTTCTGCTTTGTTTTCTTTTTAATCTACTTACATGGAATACTGGGTGAAGTAAACAACCGTCTAGAAGTTCTAACTCATAAGCCAAAGTCCCTATTCTTTTGAGAACCTTGAAAGGGCCACAGAACCTTGGAGAGAGTTTAGGACAAGGTCCTATTTTCAATGTTTCAGATTTCTCAGGAACTTTAAGATATACTAATTCACCAACCTGAAAGGAATTATCTCGCCTTTTAGGGTTGCTAAAAGATTTAGCTCTATCTTGGGATTTCCTCAGGTTTTCCTTAGTTATTTTTAGCTTAAAGTTCATGTCTTCTAAGAAATCTTTAGCTTCTTGGACTTTTTCATTTTGTAGTCCAATTGCATAGGGTGCTCTTGGTTGAAACCCATACATTAACATGAAAGGATTATATTCCGTTGTAGAGTGCTTTGCACTATTATAAAAAAATTCTATTATCGATAAATAGTCTTCCGAGTTGGTTTGGGTAGAAGATACATATGCTTGTAGCATATCTTCAAGCATTTGATTGACTCTTTCAGTTTGACCATCCATTTGTGGATGTTTAGCAGTACTCATGTTTAGCTTAGTTTCCAATCTATTGAATAGAGCTCTCTAGAAATGACTAGTGAATTTCAGACACTATGTCTTGAGGTAATCCATAGAGTCTGTAAAGTTGTTCTATGAATAGTTTAGCTAATTTTGGAGTTTTTACTATAGTACGAGTAGGTATGAAACGAGCCATTTTGGTCAATCGATCAACTATGACCCAAACAACATCATACATGGCAAGCCTGTAATGAAATCCATGCAAATACTCTCCCATTTTCCACTTGGAATTTCTAAGGGAAGCAACAAACCCCCTATCTTAAACTTTTTAGCTTTGTTTACTTGGCACTTGGTGCATCTAAGTACATTATTATGTACATCTTTATGTATACTAGGCCAGTAGAATTTCCTTTTGATTAATTCATAAGTTTTGTTGATTCTAGGATGTCCAGAACTTGGGGCATCATGACATTCAAACAAAACTTTTTTTCTAAGTTCGGAAATACAAGGGACACAAATCTTTCCTTTGTATAACATATATTCGTCTTGAATACTGTAGTGTTTAAACTTATCTTCACGTGATAACTTTGTGCTTTGAGTTGAAACCTTCTTCCAGGCTTCATTAAAGCTGGTGTCCTCTTGATACTTGCCCTTCATGAGTGTTACTAAATCACATTGGCACAAAATCATGCAAAGAACCCGAAAAACTCAGTCCATCGTGATTGACACCATCAATCACAATTGACCCATCAATCATGACCGACACCCCCTATCTATCGCGATTGACACCATCAATCACGACTGACACCCCTTGTCCATCATGATTGACAGGCTATGATGGATAGCTCTATCCATCGCGATTGACAGCCCTGTTGATCGCGATTGACAACCATTTTGGACTAATTTTTTAGGGCTTTTTAATTTGAAAATGTTGGCTAATTTTGGGCATGAAGATTGTGCTATAGGAGCCATAGGGAGGCCGTAAGAAAATAATTTGAGAAAACCCTATTTTGGCTATTAGCCTGTTTGAACCTTGTTTTAATCCGAGAACCCTGAACTGTCATAACTTCCTCATACAAAATCCATTTGGAGTGATCTTAGGGATCTTTTACGATTGTCTTCCAGAAAGACAAATGACAATTTGGTCTCTGAATTACATGAATGAAAATGGCATGTTGTGTCAATTGTAGAGGACCATGCTATTGATGTCAAGGAGATCACCTCATTCATGATTGCCCTATGCCTGCACCTACACAACCCCAATCTATGAAAATTCAAAATTTTTGTCCCGATTGTGGGAAAGATCACCTCTTGGGAGATTGTCCCAAAAACCCCAATAATAGGCCAAAAATCACTCCTATCAATGTTATCGGGTTAGTGGTAGGCTCTACAAGAAGTGTGACTTCCACTTCCCTTGTGCAAGTGGTCACTAGAGCTCAAGCTTTGCAACGAAACCAAGGTTTAGGACAAGAAAAGAGTTCAGAGGTAAGTGAAACTAAGAGCATAACAAAGATGATGGAGAGTGTTAATCTCCAAAAGAATAACTTACTCTTGAATTTAGAGCACCTCTATATCAAGAATAAGTCATAACCTTCACCAATTTAAAAGATCAATGACCAAATATCAAATTCTTGAACAAACTGTGAAGAAGGAAATCACTCAGAAAGTCTACTGCATATATCTTTCTCATTGACTGAGTAAATGTGTAAAGTTTTTTATGAAACTTTGCACAAGGTGTTGCCTAAAGATTGCGCACCTCCTCCAAGTCAAATCACTCCAAAAGATTCAGTAGATCTTGAGAAATCTACTTCACAAGTTACCTATGTCTAAATCTGTACTTCTGAGAAGTCGATTTGGACACCCCTAACTTCTTAGCTTTGGTTCTCCCAATGTCGAACCCGTTTGATTAAATCCTTTTAGCTGTAGATAGCTTATCTCTCAACTTAGATTTTGAGCTATCATATGTGTAAAACTTTACACTGTGCACTGAGCACTACTCATTTCATTGAACTCAAAATCTGCGCCTGTTTCAGGAGACTGTGAACACTCAATACATATGAATGTTCCTACTAACAATTCTCCTTACCTGATTACAATTAAACTCTGAAACTTAAGTCATGGACTCAATAACTATGAACTTAGATATCCTCAAAAGGATTTCACAAATGATCCATCACAGACGGAGCAGACATAGAAACATCGGGCGCAATATTTCTTCGATTACTCAAACAATTACAGTTGAGTTGTGAGAGAGACTTCTTCTCATTCCTATGAACTCTAATGAGTCATACAACTTACAAATGCACTATTCTCGTACTCTCCTATTGTCTCCTCTTGTCTTTCTTTTTTTTTTTTAATGCCCCGACATTTTTCCAAAGTATTTATAGGCAAATATATACAAGCTTATGACTATTCAAAAATATAAGTGATCTATGTCTTCACTAATGTACATATGTGTACATATCATTCATCCTGTGAATGTAACCACCTTCTTTGCTTCAAGACTTGATCTTATCTCCATCTTTTTGTCTTCCAAACTTCAATTGGTGATTGGTCTGCACCAACAACTCCCCCTCAATCATCAATTGAGGTTTCTCTTATCTTCTTTATGCCTACCATATCTTTGAACTTTTGTAACTTTGGTCCATCTAAACTTTTTGTAAGCATATCAGCTATCTGATCTTTTGTTGAAGTATGTATAACTTCAATCTCCTTATCCATCACCTTCTCTCTTAGAAAGTGATACTGTATCTCAATGTGTTTGGTCCTGGCATGAAAAACAGGATTAGCAGCTAGATATAATGAACTCATGCTATCACCATAAATGATAGGTATGCTCTGTATAGTATCAAAACTCTTCATGAGAGTCTTAAGCCAAATCACTTCTTTTGCAGCTTCAACCATGCCTTTGTATTCTGCTTCTGTAGATGACAAAGCAACTGTATGTTGCTTCTTTGAGCACCAGGAGATTAACTTATCTCCCACATAACACATGTATCCATAGGTTGACCTTCTATCATCTGGATTACCTGCCCAATCTGCATCACTATAGATCTTGATATTTGTATATGATGTAAAACCATAATACAAACCTTCCTTGAGTGTACCCTTAATGTACCTCAACACTCTTTGACCTGCAATCCAATGCTCTTTCCTAGGACAATGCATAAATTGAGACAACACCCCAACTGCATATGATAAATCAGGCCTAGTTAATGTAGCATAGATAAGACTACCAACCAAACTCTGATATTGTCTCATGTCCTTGAACTCTTCACCTCCAAATCTGCTTAATTTGTGATTCACCTCCATTGGAGTAGGTCTACTCTGCAATCATTCATTTTAAACTTGGTTAACAAGTTCTTCAAATACCTCTCTTGAGTCACATACACTCCATGTTGAGTGTATGAAATCTCCATGCCCAAAAAGTATGACAAATCTCCCAAGTCACTGATTTTGAACTCTTTCTCCATTTGCTTCTTTAGGCTTTGTATGCCTTTCTCATCTGTACCTGTAAGAATTATGTCATCAACATATATACATATGTAAATGAACCCATCATCACTTGCTTTAACAAGCAAGCTACTATCTGCTTTGGATACTTGAAATCCAAGTTCTTTTAGGAACTTTACAAGCCTATAGTTCCATGCCCTTGGGGCCTGCTTTAAGCCATATAAAGCTCTCTTGAGCTTACACACATGATCTGGATATCTTCCATCTTGGAATCCTTGAGGTTGCTCCATGAAAACATCATCTGAAATATAACCATTCAAAAAAGCATTCTTCACATCTAATTGACACAATTTCCAACCTTTGCATGCAGCAATTGCTATGAGTGTTCTGATGGTTGTCATTTTTGCCACTGGACTATAAGTCTCATCATAGTCAATACCATATGTCTGAGCAAACCCTTTTACAACAAGTCTAGCTTTGTACCTAGACACACTTCCATCTGCAAATCTCTTTGTCTTATAGACCCATTTGCATCCAATGATCTTCTGGCTATTTGGCTTTGGAACCAAATCCCATTTTTGATTCTCCATCAATGCATCATATTCTTCTTGCATAGCTTTTTCCTAAATCTCTTTACCTTTTGCCTCTTCATATGTAGAAGGGTCTTCATCTGCTTTAACCATGTAAGCATAATCCTTAGTAGTCAAGAATGAAGTATCATAGCTATACCTTGTAGGTTTCCATCTGTTCCTTGTAGACCTCCTAAGTTCTCCACTTCTTGAGGTTTCTGGTTCTTCACATTCAGGATCAAATCTTGGTGTTTCTTCCACTTCTACCTGCACTTCATTATTCTCTTGCTCATCAAATATCTGAACCTTTGATTTACCTTTCCTTTGGCTCACAATTTCTTCATCATCTGTATTAATATTGATAGTACCTGCATACCAAGTACCTTGCTCATCAAATTGTAACATCTTTTGATACAAGAAAATGTTTTGTGGATGGATTCCACAACCTGTATCCCATCTGCTTATCATCATAACCAATAAACACATATTTTTCAGCTTTAGGTTCCAATTTGTGCCTTAATTGTGATGGCACATATGCATAGGCCAAACATCCAAATACTTTGCAATGGTCTAGTGTAGGTCTCTTACCCCACCATGCCTCATAAGGTGTCATACCCTGCAAGGCTTTACATGGTAGCCTATTAAACAAATAAGTAGTTGTATTTACAGCCTCAGCCCACAAATAATTTGGGCAATTTTTCTCCTTCATCATGGACCTTGCAAACTCAACAAGAGTCCTATTCCTCCTTTCTGCTACACCATTTTGTTGAGGAGAGTACCTGCAAGTAACCTCTCTTTTTATACCTGCATTACACAAGTAATCACTGAACTCATTAGAGAAATACTCTTCCCCTCCATCTGACCTTAGTCTCTTCAACTTATGTCCTGTAATTCTCTCTGCATACACATGATAATGTTTGAATGTATTGAATACTTCTGACTTATCTTTGATCACATAGATAGTGATCCATCTAGTAGCATCATCAACATAAATCACATAATACCTTGAGCCATTGATACTGAAGTCCTTTGATGGTCCCCACACATCTGTGTGTACCAACTCAAGTTTCTCTGAATACATAAACCCATGCTTGGAATAGGATTGCTTATGAGCCTTACCTAATTGACATGCCTCACATCTATATGTCATATGTTGTCCTTCAACATTAGGCAATCGAAGCTCTGAACCATTATTAATCATGTATTTGATACCTCTTTCATTGAAATGTCCAAGCCTCTTGTGCCAAAGATCTAACTCAGAGATCTTATGTCCTCCATAAGTGAACAAGGCATGACCAACATTTCCTTGAATCTTCAATGTGAACAATCTTCCTTCTTTCTTCCCTGAAACAATTTGTTTATACCCATTGCTAGGGTCTTCCACAAACACTCCTTCATTAGTGAACCTTACTTCATAACCTTTTTCCACAATTTGTCCTACACTTATCAAATTCTTAGGAATTGTAGGAACATACAAGACCTTACTCAATAAGGTGCTACCATCCTTGGCTTTCACTGATCCAATTGACTTCACATTGTGCTTTGTGTTGTCACCTGTTTGAACAACATGATTAGATACCTTATTCTCCAAATCAGTCATCAAAGCTATATTACCACTCAGGTGATTGCTACACCCTGAGCCAATGTAGAAGATTCTTTGATCTTCATTCTGCCTTTCACAAGTTGCATTCATTATCAATGTTGAATCTTCCTTTTGATCTAAAGCATAATTGTAGTAGGTATTGTTATATTGTTGACTTTGGAAACCTCTACCTGCATTTCTTCCAAAGTAACCCCTACTACCTCTACCTCTGAAATTACCTCTTTGATTTCTGCCTCCTCTTCCTCTTGAATTATAGTTCTGATTGTATCCTCCATTACTTTGAGTGTTATGCCAACAATCATTGGCTAAATGATTTGTCTTACCACAAATCCAGCAAGCTTTGGATCCATCTTTGTTACTCCTGCCTCTTCCTCTACCTTTGCCACCTCCTCTTCCTCTTAGGAAGTTGGCTTGACTAGTTGTGCCTTCTTCTTCATTTGCTTGTTGCTTTCCTTTGTTAGTTTTCTTCTTGTCTTTAGAGTACATTGCATGTCCTGCACTCTTGTCAACATCTCCTTTGATATCATTCTCAAAAGTTAGCATATGTCCTAACAATTGATTCAAATCAGGATTGAAATGATCCAATGAGAGTTCTGTAGACAAAATAAAAGGCTTCCACTTCTCATCACCTCTTAGTCCTGTGAGAATTTGCCTTACCAATTTATCTTCTTCAATGTCTTCATCCACTGCTCCTAATGCATCTGCAATGTCCTTCATCTTTGTCACATAATCAACTATTGACTGTGAGGCCTTCTTCTTGAAAGTAGTAAACTCTGCCCATAGGGGTGCCTTCCTTGACTTTGTAGTGTTTTGGAAATGCTCCTCCAAAGCATTCCATATCTCACTTGCACTTTCAAGAACTCTAATGTGAGGTAGCAAGTAGTCATTGACTGCCATATAGATTATGCTCCTAGCTTGAGCATCTCTTTTCATCCAATTCTTCAAATCTGCTAACTCTTCCCTAGTTGGAGCACTAGGATCTCTGAACTGTGGCTTCTCTTCTTCTCCTGTGATGTAAGCTATTAAATCTTTGCTCATAAGATGAGCTTCCATCCTCATTGACCATGCAGGATAGTTCTCTCTATCCAATTTCTCTATCTAAAGAGAATCTCCCATCTTGTGTCCACCTGTGTATTGAAATCTTCAAGCTTTATGAATAATATATGTACCTTTGCTTCAAATTAGAGTCCTTCTGTCTTTCTTGATGTCGTATGGTCTCCTCCTCACGCTTTTCCTTCAAGCTTCCACCTTTTAGTTCTTCAATTGTTGAATTTCTTGAATCTACAGCAGTCGGGATCCTCCTTTCCTTGGTTTTGATGTCTCCTGCTCTGATACCACTGATGGAGAGTGTTAATCTCCAAAAGAATAACTTACTCTTGAATTTAGAGCACCTCTATATCAAGAATAAGTCATAACCTTCACCAATTTAAAAGATCAATGACCAAATATCAAATTCTTGAACAAACTGTGAAGAAGGAAATCACTTAGAAAGTCTGTTTCATATATCTTTCTCATTGACTGAGTAAATGTGTAAAGTTTTTGATGAAACTTTGCACAAGGTGTTGCCTAAAGATTGCACACCTCCTCCAAGTCAAATCACTCCAAAAGATTCAGTAGATCTTGAGAAATCTACTTCACAAGTTACCTATGTCTAAATCTGTACTTATGAGAAGTCGATTTGGACACCCCTAACTTCTTAGCTTTGGTTCTCCCAATATCGAACCCGTTTGATCAAATCCTTTTAGCTGTAGATAGCTTATCTCTCAAATTAGATTTTGAGCTATTATATGTGTAAAACTTTACACTGTGCACTGAGCACTACTCATTTCATTGAACTCGAAATCTACGCCTGTTTCAGGAGACTGTGAACACTCAATACATATGAATGTTCCTACTAACAATTCTCCTTACCTGATTACAATTAAACTCTGAAACTTAAGTCATGGACTCATTAACTATGAACTTAGATATCCTCAAAAGGATTTCACAAATGATCTATCACAGACGGAGCAGACACAGAAACATCGGGCGCAATATTTCTTCGATTACTCAAACAATTACAGTTGAGTTGTGAGAGAGACTTCTTCTCATTCCTATGAACTCTAATGAGTCTTACAACTTACAAATGCACTATTCTCGTACTCTCCTATTGTCTCCTCTTGTCTTTCTTTTTTTTTTTTTAATGCCCCGATATTTTTCCAAAGTATTTATAGGCAAATATATACAAGCTTATGACTATTCAAAAATATAAGTGATCTATGTCTTCACTAATGTACATATGTGTACATATCATTCATCCTGTGAATGTAACCACCTTCTTTGCTTCAAGACTTGATCTTATCTCCATCTTTTTGTCTTCCAAACTTCAATTGGTGATTGCTCTGCACCAACAAAAGAAAAGGACCAGAGTTTGGAAGGATAGTCGCAAGAGAATGAAAAGGCAATTGGCAAAGAAGATGAGCGAAGTTGAGGAAAGCTTGAGAGAAACAAAAGCCAAGATAATTAAACTCACATCTCAAACTCACTCTCACACTACTCCCCCACCACCATTCCCATCTCTCTCCAATCCGCCACCTTCCAACCCACTTCACACAAACCCACCACTCCCTAGAGTAGGATCAGTCCTAGCAGATCCCACTCCCGAGGACCTAGGCATGATGCTTAAGGCATATCAAGCTAGACTTCAAGAAGGGCCAAACGTAACGGATCATGAAAAGTGTTATCCTAGGGCGGAACTAGAGCTTGAAAGAACTAAAATTTTTGCTAAGATGGTGGAATTGGCTCAAACTATGTTTGAAGCCACTTGCCTCTTTAACTTCTCTAGTTAGGCTAAGACACAGTTGCACTTTGACAGCCTGCTAGAAAGATTGGAGAGGCTAATTGCCAAATCTCAAAAGGACCCTGCCTCTCAAGGTAAGGACAAGGCAAGTGAAAGGATAAGCCTTCCTACCCAGGAAGCTTATGCACCTAACTTCACGGAACCGGACACATCTTCTTCTATGAATTGATATTCCCGAGAAATTCTAAGAGAGATTCAAGAAGAGAAATGGGCTAAAGAAAATGAAGTATTGTCTCCCATTGAACTTGTGGACGACTTGCATGATCGATTCCCACAAGAAATTTCCTTTCATTTATGAAGAATAGGAGAGTGCCCAATCTCATGACAGATTAGACTTCAAGTCTAATTCCTTATAGGAACTACCCCATTTCATAGGCCCATCGGAAGCTAATCTACTTGTATGAGAGCACCCACAATCATGATAAGGAATCAAGAATCACTCATACCAAAGAATACAGAGGTAGTGAAGAACACTAAAGTGCAATGCAATCTCACTTTAGAAGAGCTACTCAAAGTTAGGCGAGCGCTATGGAAACATGTAGCCAATCAAGTGCATGGAATAGCTAAACCTCGTTCCCAGGTAGGTTCTCATATAACAGTGCCAGAAATACCCTTGGACAAGATAGGAGACATGAGTGAAGGAGAAGAAGGAAACACCTATCTTCCCATTACCCATCAAGGTTACACCACCAAGGCAATTTTGGACTGAGGCGCAGGAGTAGCAATTGCTACCACTTCCCTATGGAAGCATTAGGGCAAGCCAGCACTCAGGCCAATGAGAATGAAATTGCAGATGGCGGATGGTCACATAGAAAGACCCTTAGGATTGCTAGAAGGAATAACTCTCACTACATGTGGTGTAGAGTTTGAACATACTTTTGCTATATGTGACTTTAGCAAGAATCAGACCTATGAGATGATTTTGGGAAGACCATTTATGCGGCAGTTGTAAATGGTACAAGATTGGGGAACCAATTATTTGTACTTGCAACACTTAGGTGTTACAACCAAAGTCAATCTCAAGGATTACTCTCATAGAGGCATACCCCCTATTCAATGGAACCCCATCCATAGAGCTAAAGATGATTTGGAGTCAATGCATTTCATAGGATCAAGATCCTCATGGATGCATGAAGACACCCACTTATGGATGTGCAAAGTAGTAGTAGAAGAAGAGAAGAGAGAAAAAGCCAGAGAGGTAGGTGCAAAGGAAACTCATAGATCAATTCAAGACCCAGCCTATGCACCTGTAGTATTTCCTGACGAAGAATTTGAACCTCATGGTTAGGTGGAAATTTTAGCAACAATGGATGTAGCCATCAATGAAGAACAATGGAAACCCCACTGTGATGAGGATGGTTATGAAATTTCAATCTTCACAATAGAGCCAATCATGTGTGATTCGGTTATTGAAGAATGTGAACCTAGCACTGATGCATTCGAGGACACAAGCAACTTCGATCGAGAGTCAATTATTATGGATCCACCTTTTGCATTAGATGAGGAATATTTCTATGAAGTAGAAGCTGACCCACAAAGACACGAAGAACTTACAAATGATGTGAGGTGAACCACACAAGTGACCACCAAGAATGAAGGCAAAAAAAGAAAGAAGAAAGAAGCCACATCAGAGGAGGAAGAATCTTTGTTTGAGGTCCCTAAAAATTTTAAGAAGTATGAGATAGAAGATAGGAGAGTCATGATAAGAATGCCTAAACGTCCGATAACAAAGAAACCATCAAGAAAATTGTTGTAACCATCGAAGAAGGAGAAGAAAAATGCACGTACATAGGACATGAACTGATGAAGGAAGAGGAGAATGAGTTGATAGCCTTATTAAGGGAATACAGAGATGTTTTTGCTTGGAGTTACAAGGACCTGAAAGGTGTAGACCCTAACATATGCTCACACATGATCCCCATGACCTCAGATGCAAAACCCTCTAAGCAAAATCCATACACATAGAATGATAACTATGCTGCCAAGATAAAGGAAGAGATAAATAGATTGGTAGAAGTTGGATTCATCTATGAAATTGAGCACATTGAATGGGTATCCCCCATTGTAGTGGTGCCCAAGAAGAATGGCAAATTACAAGTATGCATTAACTTGAAGAATGTTAACGCAGCCACTATTAGAGATAGTTATCCACTTCCTATCATTGAGCATCTCTTAAAAAGAGTGGTAGGCAAGGAATTCTACAGTTTCCTTGATGGCTTCTCTGGCTACAATCAAGTGGCCATAGCTCTAGAAGATCCGCATAAGACAATCTTTGCTATGGAGTGGGGCATATTTGCCTTTCAAGTGATGCCATTTGGTCTTACCAATGTGCCAGCCACCTTTTAGAGGCTGATGTGCCATGTATTTAAGAATTCTTGAGGAAGAATTTGGAAGTCTATGTTGATCATCTGTGTGCTCATTCCAACATTAGACAAGCCCATATCCCTGAGCTAAGAGCTATCTTTGACAAATGTAGAGAATATCAAGTCGGCTTGAACCCAGAAAAGTGTGTTTTCATGGTTAGGCAAGGCACGATTCTAGGACATATAGTGTCAAAGAATGGCATATCTATGGATGAGGAAAACATTAGATCTATTGCAGAGCTATCTAGGCCAAAGAATGTCAAGGAAGTACAAGCTTTCATGAGGCATTGTGGCTACTATCGCTGATTCATTCATATGTATGTGATCATTGCAAAGCCTCTGTACTCCCTTTTGACTAACTTTGAGTGGACTGAAAAATGTGAGGATTCCTTTAACGAGCTCAAGAGAAGATTGTGTTCTGCACCAATCTTGACTACACCAGATTGGAACAAGCCAATTCATGTTCATGTGGATGCATCCAATTACGCCATTGGATGTGTACTTGCACAACCTACTGGTGAAGGTAATATGGATCTCCCAATAGCCTATGCTAGTAGACAATTGAATGCAGTTGAGCGGAACTATACCACCACCGAAAGAGAAGGATTAGGCATGGTATATGCTATAAAAATTTTTAAACACTATTTGCTTGCAAATAAGTTTAAATTTTTTACTAATCATCAAGCTCTACTGTACTTGGTAAACAAGCCATGCAATATAGGTAGATTAGTAAGATGGCTCCTCTTACTAATGGAATATGACTTTGAGGTAGTGGTGAGGAAAGGTAAGACTCACTTGAGAGTAGACCATCTCTCAAGGCTCACATCTGGAGACACCCCACAAGGGGTATCAGATGATATTCCTGATGCTTACTTGTTTAAGGAAGTTGTACTACAGTGGGCCAAGACATTAGTGCCAGTATTAACATATGGGCCTAAACATCTAGTAATAAACACTCAAGATAGGGAGGTAGTAAAAGCTCAAAAGTACCATATCATGGCCGGGAGTATGTATAAGCATACAGATCAAGGAATATTAGCTTGTTGTGTGGAAGAGGATGAGTACACGAAGTGGTTGCAATTAGCACATGTGGGTGCACTAGAGCAACACTACTCGAGGCAAAGAACTTTACAGACACTAAGGAGACTCGGAGTGCAGTGGCCAACTATGGAAGCAAAATTCCATAGGATATGCTAGGAATGCCCAATCTGTAGTATTAGACCACCTATGGAGCACGCTACACTGTACCAAGTGTCTCTAATACCAGAGTGGAGTGAACCATTGGTAGCCTTGTTGAGGACGAAAACATTCCCTCAAGATATGACCCTCGCTAAGCAAAGAAGTTTATAACAGGAGGCACTAGACTACTCACTCATTGGAGATAATTTATACAAGCGTGGACAAGACATATATTTGAGACTATGTGTCCATGAGGGTGAATATCTTAAGATCTTGGAAACTGCTCACCAAGGTGTAGCAGGAGGACACTTTGGACTAGGTTGTGTGATTAAGGAAATCCTATTTGCAGGCTTGTGGTGGCCAACCCTTCACATGGATGCACATACCTATGTGAAGCGGTGTGACATTTGTAAGCAGACTCAATATCCAATACTTAAAGATGAGATGCCATTGAAACCTATTATGGGTGGACATGCATTCTCTAAGTGGGGATTAGACTTTGTCGGTCCTATTAATCCCCCAACTAAGGGTGCTGAATATATCATTGTGGCCATTCACTATTTAACCAAGTGGGTAGAAGTGAAAGCCACAATGAAGAACAATGCTCAAAGGACAGCTAAGTTCTTATTTGAGAATGTATTCACAAGATATGGGCTACCTATAGAGCTAGTAATGATAGAGGCACTCACTTCTTGAATGAAGTCATTGAAAATCTTCTTCAAGAGTTCTTGGTCATACACAAGAAGTTTGCCCCCTATCATCCACAAGCTAATGGGCAAGCCGAAAGCACCAATAAGATTTCATGCAATGTGCTAACCAAATTAGTGAATAATAAATGCTCTGATTGGAACAAATATCTACACCATGCTATTTGGGCATATAGAGTTGCCTTTAAAACGGTAACCCAAGACACACCTTTTCAGATGGTATTCGACCAAATTCAGTGCTACCATTGGACTTTTGGATACCTATACTGAAAGTAGCACATGAGCATGAATGGAGAGGTCATGAACTCTCTTCGAGGATCTTTGATCTTGAACGGTTAGGTGAAACAAGACTGAGAGCACCTGCAGGGATTTATGCCACTAAGAAAAGACAAAAGGTATACTTCGATTCCCATGTGAAGGATAAGGGATTAAAAGCGGGAGATTTAGTCCTAGTGTACACCTTAAAGCAACATGCACAGAAGTTGGAAAAGTGTGGCTATGGAGCGATGATCATTAACAAAATATCAACAAGTGGGGCAGTCCAATTAGCCACCCTAGAAGGTGATATCATACCAAGCTACATTAGTGGATGCCGATTCAAATTATATCAAGCACCCCTCACTGAGGAAATGCTAAGTCGACTTAATATGGCCAAGAAACGCAAAGAGGAAGCAAAAAAAATTCAAGAAGAAGCACAGTAGAACCTTGGAACGCATCCAAAGAATGAAATTGAGGAGACAGGGTATAGATCAGCCCAGAACAGATGCGTATGATGCTCTGAGATATCACACGGCCATGTGTGAAGCATCACGAGTACACTCCAATAGAATAATTGATCCACGTCCTTTTGTGACTTTAGAGTTAGGACAAGGAAATGGTGCAAGGACTGTAAAGGCCTTGATTGACTCAGGTGTAGCCACTAGTGCTGTTAAAAATTCTCTATCAAAAATTGGAATTAAGTATCGATCCTCTAGAAGCATATCTCATAGGATTGGGAGGTGTGGAAACCCCTTGCATAGGCAAGTGCTGATAGCAGTCAAGGCACCCAAGGACTGCAGTCAAGTTTGAAAATGGTGCATACCTGGACAAAGAAGGAACCATATATGTAGTCACCAGCCACCCAGATGGGACAGATGAATTCGGGAATGTGATCCCAGAGATGGACATAGGTGACCTAGAGCAAGGAAACATAGGTGGAGAGCCTAAAACACCTCGAGGAAAATCGATTCTCACAAAGAATTATCACACCAGAGTGGATTCCCCAGGATAATAAGAGCATAGATATGCTCTTTAACTGAGAGACTCTAGCAAACAAATCCCAAGATTTTCTCCACTAAAGAGATGCTACACTTGTGGTGGTGACCATATGGCAAATGTCTACCCCATTATGGCTCAACCCCAAGTGAATCCTAGTAGCCAGTACTCAGCATAGAACGGAGGTACACCAATCACACCGCACAAGATTGCCCCTACAATAAGCAAGCAATTAGGCAAACCTACCCTCAACCCTATCCACAACAAGGAAGATACCAGAACCAATACCCACCACAACAATATGGAAGACCACAACAACCCTACCAAAATCAGCAAAGGCCTCAGCCTGTGTTAGCCCAACAACCTCCAGCTCCAGCCAATGTGATCCTAGTAAAGTATGCAGCTGCACAAGAGAACCTGAATAGAGCCATAATGCCAGTAACACCATTGCTTTCAGAAAGTGACCCCAGTGACCATAACTTTGATTCTACACATATAGATAGCCCCCAGGCCTACTACTTGCAGTCACCTGAGCATAACAAGTCATATTACTCTGAAGAGCCAAGTGAACCTAGTTGGGAGCCAAAGTGTGCAAATGTCATGTACACAAACCCCAACTCTAGACCTCAACTTAGGTAGGTACGACCCCCATTCCCTAGAGGACCGTGCTTCAGATGTCAAGGAGATCACCTCATTCGTGATTGCCCCATGCCTGCACTTGCACAACCCCAGTCAGTAACGATCCATGGCTTTTGCCAAGATTGTGGAAAGGAGCATCTCTTACGAGATTGCCCAAAGAATCCCAATAATATGCCAAAAATCACTCCTATTAACGTTATTGAGGTGGTAGTAGATTCCACAGGAAGTGTCACTTCCACCGCACCAGTGCACGTGGTCATTAGAGCTCAAGCCTTGCAGCAAAACCAAGGGTTAGGTCAAGAAAAGAGTGCCGAGGTTAGTGAAACTGAGAGCATAACCAAGAAGAGAACTAGAGCGTGGAGAGATAGCGGCGAAAGAATGAAAAGGCAATGGGCAAAGAAGATGAGTGAACTCGAGGAAGCCTAAGAGAAACGAGAGCCAAGATAAATGAACTTACATCTCAGTCTCCCTCTCACGCTACCCCACCTCCTCCATTCCCATCTCCATCCGATCCACCACCTTCCAACCCATCTCATACGACCCCACTAGCCCCTAGAGTAGGATCAGTTTTAGTAGATCCCACTCCCGAGGACCTAAATATGATGCTTAAAGCATATCAGGCCAGAATCCAAGAAGGGCCAAACGTAACCGATCATGAAAAGTGTTACCCTAGAGTGGAACTAGAGCTCAAACGAACTAAAATTTGTGCTAAGATGGTGGAATTGGATCAAACCATGTTTGAAGCCAGTCACCTCTTTAACATCTCTAGTTCAGCTAAGACATAGTTGCACTTTGATGGACTGCTAGAAAGATTGGAGAGGCTAATTGCACATTCAGAAAAGGAACCCGCCTCTCAAAATGAGAGAAGGCCAAGTGAAAGAATAAGCATTCCCCCCCACGAAGCTTATGTCCCTAACTCTACAGAGCCATACACATCTTCTTCTATGAATCGGTACACACCAGAGTTCTTGCGAGAGATTCAAGAAGAGAAATGGGCTAAAGAAAGTGAAGTCCCTCCTCCCTTTGAACTTTTAGATGAAGCGCATGATAAATTCCCACAAGATATTCCCTCCATTTATGGAGAGCAGGAGAGTGCACAATCTCAAGAGAGATTAGACTTTGAGTCTAATTCTTTACATGATCTACCCCAGTTCACAGGCCCATGGGAAGCTAAGTCTACTTGTATGAGAACACCCACGGTCATGGTACGAAATGAAGACTCAGTCATACCTAGGAACACGGAGGTAGAGAATACTTAAGTGCAGTGCAATTTCACTTTAGAAGAGCTACTCCAGGTTAAGCCAGAACTGTGGAAACATGTAGCCAAACCGGTATTAGAGTTAGCTAAACCGCGTTCCCAGGTAGGATCTCATAGAACAGTGCCAGAAATACCCTTGGACAAGATAGGAGACACAAGGAGTATCAGATGACTTCCTGATGCTTACTTATTTAATTTGGAAGTGGTACCTCAGTGGGCTAAGCCATTAGTGCTAGTATTGACATACGGGCCTAACCACCCAGTCATAAACACTCGTTATAGGGAGGTAGTAAAAGCCCAGAAGTACCATATCATGGCAGGAAGTATGTACAAACAGACAGACCAAGGGATATTGGCTTGTTGTGTGGAAGAGGACGAGTACGCAGAATGGTTGCAATTAGCACATGTAGGTGCATTAGAGCAACACCATTCAAGGCAAAGGACTTTACAGACACTAAGGAGATTTGGAGTCCATTGGCCGACTATGGAGGTTGATGTCCATAAGTTGTGCAAGGAATGCCCGATTTGTTGCACTAAACCACCTGTGGAGCATGTTGCAGAGCTGAAAAGAGCACAAAGCAGAGAAAAAGACGGGCCCCAAAATTTTTCCGATTTGGACATCATATTTTTGTATCATAATCATTCTTGTAATATATTTCCCGTTGTAAATGCACTAGAGGAGTCCTCTAGATGCATCCCCACGGAAGAATAGAGATTTACTCATGTAAAATAGTAGGAAATTAGTCTTTTAGTGAATAAAGTGCCGGTCTCTTGTGTGAAAGGACCATTTTTAGGGCACTAGTATATAAGTCAAATGTGACTCTTTGTAAAGAACTTTTTGCCATTGTGAGAATAGAGAGCACAGAAATTCGAATTTGTGTCTTCTTCACTCCATATCTTCTTCTCTGTGAGCTTGTATGCATGTGTATTGCTTGGAAAGAGTGCTTGGGTGTGTTGTCTATCTATGAGAGTGTTTGTTTGCTGTAGGTAATGTGTGTACGAAGTGTAGGAAGTGCTGAAGTGTAGGAAAGATTTCCCGCGACTCAGTATTTTGCCCATAACTTGAAGTATGAGTGTCAGAATTGAGTGAAACTACTGCCATTGGATGCGTCTTCTCGAGAGCTTCGAAACGCATATGTTATTCGCTATATTTGGAGTTCGGAGCTGGGAGAAAAGTCCAAAATACTGACGGCTGCTGCACCAAGTATCGTTTCACCATAACCAACAGTTGAAGCTTGATTGGATAAGTTCTGACCTTATTTACACTCTTTGAGTAGTTCCTTTGCATTGATCATTACATGATTGCATGTCCTCATACACTTGGCTAGGTTTGTATACTCTTTGGATTGATAATTAAAAGCGTGTATCCCCACTATATGCACTTGAGAGGGGATTGAGGTATAGTCTCTTTCTCCACAAGTCCCTAAGTTGGTGCTTAGGTCAACACACTTTTTGGGGCCGTTGCCGGGGAGTGACGAATCAAACCGAGGCATTCGTGTGATGGTAAGAAGCTTTTTTGCATTGAAGTAAGTGGAGGAGTGGAAGTTTCCTCTTCTTTGGTAAGTCATTTTCAACCGCACTTGCTACTTCTCATTCTTGGAGTGTGTGTAGTGAGTTGTTAGTCTAGGGAAGTGAGTGGAAGGAGTAGAGAACGAGTAGTTAGGGAGTAGGTCAAGTCCGGAGAGTAGAAGTTAGTCTTTGTTCAGTAAAGTTTTCTTTTTGAAAGTAAGAAAATTCCAAGTATAAAAGCCAAAAAAAAGTCACTTTACAAGTTACTTGTATTTCTGAGCAAGTATCGTGGAGAACCACTATCGAGTATCGTTAGAGCTGTGGCAGAGATCGCGGACGAGGAACTGAGCAATCTGGGGTTGCACAGAGCAAGGGGGAGTGAGAAAGAAGTGGGATCAACTATCAAGGTGAGCAGAACCCATCTTACTTTTGATTTCTCAGTAAATCTAGACTGCAGAGAAAAACGATCTGCGTCAGGTATTGTTTGAGACTTTCAGAGGGTAAAAAGGAGTGAGTTGAGTGGTACAGAGAGTGAGGAGAGAGGAGAGGGACTAGTAAAACAAGTGCATTAAACCAAAACTTAAAAAATCTTTCCCAAAATTTGTCCAAGGGTCAAGTATCGTTTTGCTCCCGCGGTCGAGTATCGCGATACTTAGCAAGTATCGTTTTGCTCATGTGGTTGAGTATCGCGATATTTCCCTTCGATCGTGTATCGTTTCATACCGATCACGATACTTGGCCAGAGATCGTTTTGCCAGCGATCGTTGATCGTGTATCGTTGATCGTGTATCATTTCATACCGATCGCGATACTTGGCCAGAGATCGTTTTGCCAGCGATCGTTGATCGTGTATCGTTGATCGTGTATCGTTTCGTGCGGTCGCGATACTTGAGAAGTATCGTGTGTCGTGTATCATTTCAGTCAAAGATCGGTATCGTCTCTCAGAGATCGCGATACTTACCAGAGATCGCATATCGTTTGGCCCAGAGATCGTTTTGATCAAAGATCGCGATATTCATCAGCGATCGTGTATCGTTTTGATCAGCGATCGCGATACCTGACAAGTGTCGTGTATCGTTTTTCCAGCGATCGTCTGCGAGAGATCATTTTTGTGGTATCGTTTTGTGAGAGATCGTGTATCGTTGGTGGAGGTATCGTGTATCGTCTGTGTTCAAGTATCAAGTATCGTTTTCATCGAATATCGTGTATCATTTGGAGCGAAGTATCGTTTGTGCTAAAGATCGTTTTGATCAAAGATCGCGATACTCAACAAGTATCGTGTATCGTTTAGCCAGCGATCAAGTATCGTCTGTAGTCAGAGATCGTGGAAATTCGAGGTTAAGTATCGTGACTTGAAAAGTTATTTTCAGTCAATTTTTAGCCAACATTCTTCCTAGAATTTTGACCCTTAGTGAAGAACCCCAGAGGCTAGAAGGTTGCAAGGACTGATCAGAATTGTTAGGTGGATGAACCTGAGATCCGGAAGAGTGCTAAGTAGTCGAAGAAGTGTCATATCTTCGGTAGGAAGCGCTGCCCAGGTTAGTCACCACTCTATTTACTCAGAATCCTCTAGTGATTCGGAAGGGGAATTACACATGGCTTCGGAAGACATGCAAGGTCCAACGCCAAATAGGAATTTCATGTCTACTGTTGAAGGGAGTACCGTACCTCCTTACAATATGCCCAGGAGATCCCAATCTACCTGGATGGATTAAACAGATCTGTTGCTAGGATGATAACTTCCCAGAATGCCACAATTGTGCCCCGACCTGCTGTCAAGTACGAAGGAGGAGCATATGTAGACAAGCTTGGTCATGTCTATATTGTGGCTGAACTTCCTGAAAGAATCAATGAGAGAGGAGAGTTTGTGGACCCCAACAACTCCGAAAGAACACAACCTGAAGAGTCTATATCTACCCCGAGGGGCAGGTCTCAAGTGTCACGGGTCTTGAGAGGAGATTTGATACCTCAAGATGATTACCTGTTGGAAGTTTATATGATCCATGGATCAGACCTGTTGCTTCAAACTGATTTACCGGTTCCAGGGAGAGAAGAAAGCCCCATGACATTTTATGAGTTGAAAGACCCAGATGATGAAACTAGACTTACTTACTTGGATAAGGATCAAAGGAGATATTGGCCTGTGAGTGCCTTAGACAGGGCTCGACTAAGATACATGGGTACGCCTGTATTTCCTCAAAGGGGTCAGGCAACTACTTCACAAAATCCTTTTGGGAATCAACAAGAAACGGAGCAAACCACATCGGGACAGACCAGTCAACGAAGTGTGCCCAACCATACTCATGTACAGTTTGCAACTCCAGGAGTGCACACACACAATCAGACCCACGCAGGGATAGGGAACTAGTACCGACCACCAGTAAGACCACAACCACCGATAGGAAGACAGCCGGGAGTGCCACCATTACGACCAGCTATCCCAGTCTTCCCTGTGATGCCCAGACCACCTGAACCAATGAGAAGGCTGAGACCTATCCAAGTAGCTAAATGTGTAAGAAACCATTATGATGGGCTGGGAGAGCCCTATGATCATATCGCAGAATTTAAACAAGTTCTAAGAGCGGAGCAAGTAGAGGACTTCTTTGTGCAGTATGAGTCTTTTGGGCTCACCCTCACAGGGACTGCTCTAACTTGGTTCCAACCTTTAGATTCCAATCAATTTGGAAACATGGAACAATTCTTTCAAGGATTCATTGGAGAATTCACAAAGAGAGGGATTAAACACAATTTTGCATCTTTAATCCATAGCTTTAAACAAAACCCTAATGAAACTGTGAAGACTGCTGCCCGAAGATTCAATCAGTATGTGGATAGATGCCCAGTAGCTGAGAGACCCACTCAACAAAAGATGATCTCTCTATTTCTAGATGGACTTACCAACGGAACCCTAAGAACACTAGTGTATGTGAAGAGATTACAAACACTGAGTGAGTGTCTTCAAGAGTGCATTGATTTGGAAGACAACCTTGCCGAGGATCTCAAAGGTACCACCGACCACACTAAAACAGAAGATTTAAAGAGCACTATCACGTCCAACTCCAGTAACATGGAAGAATCAGCAGAATTATTAGCAAAGAAACTAGGAGTTCAGGGACAGAGAGCTTATCAAAACCCAGCACAAAGATTGCCCGTGCTACGAAGATGTAATTTGTGTGGAGGAGAACACCCCACACACTTGTGCGTCCGAGGAGGAGCCGGTGCACAACCTACATATCCATACTACAGACAGCCACAACAAGGGACTTCTTCATACTGCCACATCGAACAAAAATACACCAATCACACCACTGAACATTGTCCCTTCAATAGGCAAGCACGGCCTATCCAACCACCTCAATACCGACCATATGGATATCAACCGAGAGAGCCTGGTAGGGAGATGCCTAGATACAATCCCTATCCAACACAAGCAGGGGCACCAAGACAATATGAGCAATCACCATACCCACCACCACAGCCAGTACTGGGACCCCAGCTATCACAACCTCAACAAGTAGTACCGGTGAAGTATGCTCAACCTGAAGAAAACTTAGAGAGAGCTATAGTACCAGCATCAATAATGACCAATGTGGAATCAACCAATCCAGGGTATGAACCTCCACTAGGAGAGTACTATCCATATGAAGCCAACATGATGGAATATGAGCCAACATATGACGCGGCTTATTATGGTTATGAGGGCTATGATTAGACATATGGAGCAGAAACTGCCACCTTAATGTATACAGCTCCTAAAGCACAGAAACCCATGAGACCTCCTGTTAGACCACCGGTGCCGAGAGGACCATGCTATAGATGCGGAGGGGATCACTTCATTAGGGAATGCCCTCGACCTTATAATCCACCACCACCCAGAGTTTGGGAAGGGTATTGCAGTGATTGTGGAAGAGAACATCTTTTTAGAGATTGCCCTAAGAATCCAGCCAAGCCCCAAGACACTGCACCTATCAATGTGATTGAGGTCATTGAAGGATCCGGAAGTAATAAGGAGTACACTGTGCCACTAAAGGCCATTACAAGAGCCCAAACGAAACAACAAAAAGAACAACACTCGGAAGAGGAACAAAAAAGCAACAAAAAAATAAGCCCATCAATTCAGATAGTGGAAGATTCAGAGGAACCATGTGAAAATTCCCGGAACACGAAAGCTCAGGAATGGAAGGAAAGACGAGAGAAACTCAAGGACAAATGGGCAAAAAACAAGAATACAGTAAAAAGCAAACCAAAAAAACGAATAAGCCCAAGGAACAAGGGAATCCTAAGGAGACCCCTGAGCTACCCGAACCTAGCTCAGATAGGGAGAAGCCAGGATCAATTCTAGCAGACCCAAAGCCAGACGACTTAGAAATGTGGTTGAAAGCCTACCAAGCTAGAATCAAGATGGGCCCAAGCGTTGAACAACATGGAAAAATCTACCCTAAAGGGGAATTAGAAAAGGAAAGACTAACCATATGCAGGAAACTCATAGAAGTAGCACAAGCAACCCTAGAAAAGCCTATCCCAATTCTACCACAGACCAGGATTGCACATGGTCTGTATGAAGAATGCTTAAAGTCCAATAACAAAGAACCTAGGAAAGGAGATGACCAAAGCGGCCAGATAACAACCCAAGAGGAATCGATGTCATTAATCCCAGATCTAGAGGCAGACTGGCCAAAAGACTTGTGGAACAGAATACGAGAGGAGCAATGGAAGAAGAATGGAGATAATACACCTCCTTTTGAAGAAATAGATGGGGAAGATTGTCAACTTCACCCCAACTTGGAGGAAGTGTACGAAGAAGTGTCAAGACTTGACAGAGGAAGAGAGGAAACCATAAGCATTTCAACGTTGCCTAATTACATGGGAGAATACGAAAGGGAGTCAGTGATAATACGAGCACCCACAGTGCATGGAAAGGAAAAGGAAAAGGTAGAAGAGAGTTCACACAATCTAACATAATTAAAGAAAACAAAAGTACGATGCCAATTGACGGTGGAAGAATTGCTTCGAATTAAACCACAATTATGGAAGCAAATGGCAAACCAATTAGAATCACAGCCAGAGATTGGAGGACCAACAGAAAAGGGGAAGGAAAATAACTCCACAATACAAGTTCCTGTGGACAAAGTGGGAGAGTTTAGTGAAGGAGATGAGGGTAATACTTGTCTACCAGTCACACACAATGGGTACATGACCAAGGCTATTCTAGATACGGGAGCCGGGGTGGGAATTGCCACTAAGGAAATCTGGGAAAAATGGGGAAAACCTACCTTACGACCCACACGCATGAAACTCCAATTAGCAGACGGTCATGTAGAAAAACCCTTAGGAATATTGGAAAGGATCAAACTAACCACTTGCGGTGTAGAATTCGAACACACCCTAGCCATCTGCAAATTCGAGAAAGCAAACAACTACGAGATGATATTAGGACGACCCTTCATGAGACAAATGCGGGTAGTACAGGATTGGGGAAGAGATTCGTTATACCTGCAACATCAAGGAAACACCACTAAAATAAATTTGCACACATTTGCTTATCGAGATGTCCCTCCACTACAATGGAATCCAGTACACCGAGAAGAAGATGACTTATCCATCCATAGTGCTGGATCAAGTGATCAATCTTGGATGCATGAAGATGCTCAGTTGTGGATGTGTAAGGAATCCAAGAGAGAAGAGAGCAAAAGGCAACCATGGCCAATAGGACATCCTAACCATAGATCCGTAGAGGACCCCACTTACACACCTCAAATTTTCTCTGACGAAATCTTTGAGCCACATGGATGGATGGAAATCTTGGCAACCCTATGTGTGTGTAAACGAGGAAGTTTTGATGATGAATGAATGCATAGATGAGGAGGGCTATGATGTAAACCTCTATATGGTTGTCCTTCAAGAAGTAGAAGAAGGGGAAATCCTGGAAAAAGAATGGAAAGAGGAATATGAAAGCATAGAAATGGAACCAGAATTTGATTACGAAGAAAGCTGCTTAAATACTATTCAGAACCAGAAGGAACAGGAACCAACAAAGACCTTAGCAATTGAAACTACTACTGCAATATACCGGCAGGAGGAGAACAGGAGTGAGGTAGGGCCGGACCCAGATCTTTTTGAAGTTCCTGAACACTTTAAAAAATACGAAGTAGAGGAAAGAAAGGTGGCTATTCAAATGCCTCGACGAGAGGCACGAGACGGGGAGGCGTATGACAACAAGGAACAAACGAAAAAAATTGTCGTGACAGTTGAGGAAGGAGAAGAAAGGTGCACCTATATTGG
The DNA here is from genome assembly GCA_020310875.1 of Ceratopteris richardii. Lineage (NCBI taxonomy): Eukaryota > Viridiplantae > Streptophyta > Polypodiopsida > Polypodiales > Pteridaceae > Ceratopteris > Ceratopteris richardii. The sequence continues at coordinate 11,197,746 of CM035428.1, forward strand.
TAAAGATGTGTCTGAAGAAGAGGAAGAGGAACTCATATACCTTATTCGGGAGTACCGAGATGTGTTCGCATGGACCTATAAGGACCTCAAAGGGGTAGAACCCACTATTTGTTCCCATCGAATACCAATGACAACAGATGCAAAACCCTCCAAACAACGTCCTTATACATACAATGAAGTCTACGCAGCAAAGATTAAGGAAGAAATAGACAAACTACTAGCGGCAGGATTCATATACGAGATAGAACATACCGAGTGGGTATCGCCACTAGTAGTAGTGCCTAAGAAAAATGGAAAATTGAGAGTGTGCATAAATTTGAAGAAGGTGAATGCAGCCACTATACGTGACAGCTACCCACTACCTATCACGGACCATTTATTAGAGAGAGTAGCAGGTAAGGAGGTCTATAGCTTCCTAGATGGATTCTCCGGATACAATCAGGTAGCTATTGCGACTAAGGATCAACATAAGACAGCATTCGCCACTGAATGGGGAGTGTATGCATTCAGAGTGATGCCCTTTGGACTCACTAATGCTCCAGCTACCTTCCAGAGATTGATGTGTCATGTTTTCAAGGAATTTCTGAAAAAAAGCATGGAAGTATATGTAGATGACCTTTGCACGTACTCCAATCAAAGACCCGATCACATTCCCGAGTTGAGGAAGATATTCAACAAATGTAGACAGTACCGAGTCTGCTTAAACCCCGAGAAATGTGTCTTCATGGTAAGGCAAGGGAAAATTCTAGGACACATAGTTTCGAGAAATGGAATATCAACAGATGAGGACAAGATTAAAGTCATCTTAGACTTACCAAGACCCAAGAATGCAAAAGAAGTGCAAGCTTTTATGGGACATTGTGGATACTACCGTAGGTTCATTCACATGTATTCCATAATAGCAAAACCCTTGTATGGTCTCTTGACTCAATTTACTTGGACGGAAGAGTGCGAAAAGGCATTCACCGAGTTGAAAAAGAGACTTAGCACTGCCCCAATTCTGAAATCACCCAATTGGAACAAGCCTTTTCATATTCATGTTGACGCTTCTAACTATGCCATTGGATGCATCTTAGCCTAGCCGGCTGATGAAGGCAAGCTTGATCATCCAATTGCTTATGCGAGTAGACAACTGAATCAAGCCGAAAGAAATTATACCACTACGGAGCGAGAAGGCTTAGGAATGGTATACGTAGTGAAGAAATTTAGACATTATCTTTTAGCCAACAAGTTCAAATTCTTCATTGACCATCAAGCTTTGTTGTATTTAGTCAATAAACCTTGTAACACTGGAAGGTTGGTACGATGGTTTCTACTACTAATGGAGTTTGACTTCAAAGTAATAGTAAAAAAGGGGAATACACATGTGAGAGCAGACCACCTTTCGAGGCTAAAGCACGGAGAGCCACCAAGTGGAGTACCCGATGATCTACCAGATGCTTATTTGTTCAATCTCGAAGTGCGCCCAAAGTGGGCAGAGAAATTGATCCCTATACTCACCCATGGCCCTCAACACTCAATCAATAGGAATAGCAAGAAAGAAATTCTTCAATCGAGGAATTTACACATTGTGTCAGGGAGTGTATACTACAAGGAACCCAACGGAGTGTTACTCAGATGTGTTGACGAGGATGACAAACGCAACTAATTGAGCAAGCACATGTGAACAAATGGGGAACACACCAAGGGACTCATGGAACCATCCGAGAACTGAAAAGATTAGGAGTGTATTGGCCTGACATGCCCAAGAATGTTCACGACCACGTAAGTAATTGTGTAGAATGCCGAGAGACGGTTCCCGAAGATCATATGTCTCTATCTTTTTCTACCATAGCACCCAATGGGAGTACAACTTTAGTGAAATTCTTAAAAAATCAAGAACACGAGTTAGGAACCAGCCTAGCAAGAAAGCGATCCTTAGAGGAAATGAGCAAGGACTATATTCTCATAGGAAAAAAATTGTTCAAACGAGGGAAGGATAACCAACTAAGATTATGTGTGCATGAAGGAGAATATCTACCCATATTAGAAATGGCACATGCAGGTGCTGCAGGAGGTCATTTTTTGGCGGAAAGAAATGTTAAAATGATTCTCTTTGCGGGCTTGTGGTGGCCAACTCTACATATGGATGCTGAAACGTATGTACGAAGTTGTGAGACTTGTCAGAGAACTAAATACCCAATTCGGAGAGACGACATGCCATTAAGACCAATGATATGCGCTAGAGCATTCACGAAATGGGGTATAGACTTCATTGGACCTATCAATCCACCTGCCAAAGGATCACATGCGGAGTACATCATAGTAGCCACTGACTACTTGACTAAATGGGTAGAAGCGAAAGCCACTAGAAAGAATGATGCTCAAACTACCGCAAAATTTCTCTTTGAGCATATCTTCACCCGCTTTGGCTTGCCTATTGAGATTGTTAGCGATCGGGGAACGCACTTCCTCAATGAGGTGATCGAGTCATTAATGAACGAGTTCTTAGTGATTCATAAAAAATCAGCACCATACCATCCCCAAGCCAATGGACAAGCTGAGAGCTCTAACAAAGTACTGTGCAAGGTGTTGACTAAGCTTGTCAATAATGGAAGGTCTGATTGGGACAAACAATTGCATCATGCAATTTGGGCATTCCGAGTTGCATATAAAACGGCCATTGGAACTACACCTTTCAATTTAGTGTATGGGCAAAATGCAATTTTGCCAGTTGACTTCTTAGTGCCCACATTGAAAGTGGCCCAGCAATATGAATGGAACGGTCATGAATTATCCCAACAATTAGATCAAATTGAGAAGTTACATGAGACTAGATTGCAAGCAGTAGCAGGCATTTATGCTGCTAAATGGAGACAAAAGGCAGATTATGATGCACATATAAAAGACAAGGGACTCAAAGAAGGAGACTTAGTCCTGGTATACACCCTGAAACAACATGCCAAGAAATTACAAAAACGCGGATATGGACCTTTGATCATAAATCGAATCTCTACTAGTGGTGCAGTCAATCTCGCCACACTAGACGGAGACATTCTTCCCAACTACATCAGTGGATGTAGAGTAAGACGATTCATGGAGCCCTTGACTGATCAAATGCTAGCACGATTGGTAGGTGCTCAAAATAGGAAAAAGGAAGAAGAAAGAATTAGAGAGGAAGCTCGACAAGAAGCACTACAGCGCATTAGGAAACGGAAAGAATGGATGAGGCAAAGAGATGAACGCTATCTCCAAGGGGAAGAGCCCATCCCTATGGCAAATTACCAAGTCGAAAATCATGGTCAAGCGGACATGTGTAAAACGCAACCTTACCTAAACCTAGGGATTGGCAAGACAGAGTACAAATTGATAGATGCATTGATAGACTCAGGAGCAGGACTTAGCTGCATGCGCAAGAGAATAGCAGAAGAGCTGCAATTAGAATTGAATCCCACAAAAGCACGATTAATAGGAGTTGGAGGTCACACTGTAGAATGTATGGGAACCACGAATGTATCCCTCCACCTAGGAAATTCCTCAATGGAACAAAGGGTTCTAGTGTGCGAGGATGAAGATTTGATAGAAGATTTCATCCTAGGCCACGACTGGATCATTGAGACAGAGTCGTGTATCCATCTAGCTCAAGGCTATATTTCGGCTAAAATAGGACATAAGGAGATTTTCAGCTTACTTGAAGAAAAACCTTGTATTCAAACAAATATAATACAAAATTCAAAAAAAGTGCAGAAAACGACATTAGAAAGTATCAACAATGCTCACAAGTCAGAAACCAAACGCATAGAAGCTGAAACTTCAATCATAGCGACGTCAGCATTCGAATCACTGTCATCCAATGCAATTGAGGGAAAGCCAACCGTTAAGGAAACTTGCTCTCCTACACCTGCTCCACATATCAAAAGATCGCATTACTGGAAACCAACAAACAGATACCCATGTCAAGGACCACCCAAATATAAGTGGGTACGCAAGGATCAAATACAGAGTCGAGAAACGTCCGCACCCACTCTTAAAAAGGAGATAGGAATCACCAAACCAGCTTCACAGAAGAATATACAAGAAGAATCAGTGCAAGTGTGGATCCCTAAGACTTTACTCGAAGCTCAAAGATCGCGACTTCAGATATGGATCCCCAAAAAACTCAAACAAGCAGCTAAGCAGGCTTTAAAGACAAAGGAAGAGGCACTACATCAGACAAGGCGAAAGATAACAACACATAAGAGTCATCCAAGAAATTGGAAAAGCAATGCCAAATTCACTCGAACAATGGAGGAAGTAAACAAAAAAAAAGGAGCTGTAAGCATCAAGGAAACGAAACGACCTCCCTTAGTGTTCACGAACTGGATCTGGAAACCAAAGCAACCACGAGGAGCGGAGGATCGTAGAGATGAAGCTTTCCATTGTACTCATGAAGTTTTTGATGCACCTAAAGTAAGCATGATAGGGCCACATTACAAGGCCAAGCATTCGGCACATCCTTCTTCTATTTCAGGATAGTCAAGCACATTTTCCTCATTAGGAAATAGGAGAGCACTTGTACATACATTAAGGAAATTACTCCAAAAAATAATAATAATCGCTTCGGCTATAAACTAACTTTTCTGTTTTCCTTTTCAGGTGAAAATATAAAAATACTTAAATATGTGAAAAATCCAGGTATTACCTTTCTCACACACACGGGAAAGGGACGACACCATTCACTCGGAGCAATATCGAGCTTATCACAAACAAACAAAGGAGGAGTTCTGATAATATATGACCACTAATTCATGCTCTATATTGAGTGCAGATGGCGTCTACTGATTCAGAATCTACGCAACAGGAAGAGGTGCCGCTTCTTCCATTGGAATCAGTGACAAGAGCAAGAGGCCATTGGTTCCGTGATGACCAACCAGTCTCGGAACTCATTTTCATGGCAACTATCAAGATTATGGATACAGATCACTATTTTCCAATCATGTCACAGGATTTCAAGACAATAATACAAGGGTTACCTCATATTGAAGATGTATGGACACAAGCAGGCATAGAGGCATTTCTCAAATTGCCAATCTATGTTCCGAACTTTCAAAGATGTGCACAAGTCATGAATACCATGCAACCGGCTGCAACAAAAATATCAATCCCAGAAGCACAAGTATTGGATAAAGTACGGACATGGAAAACCATCCGATTCACTCACGAAATAATCAATAAAGCCTTTGGATGGAATCAAACAAGAATTACTAATGTCAAAGAGGAATGTCATGACCCGAAGAAGAGGTCCTTCCTGGAGATTAACAGAATAGACATTGAAGATGCTGTCCGCCTGGTGCATCAACATTTTTGTTTCCCCAATATGCACAGATACACGGCTCCGCAAAAGATTGTAGTACAACTATTGTCACATGCCATGCGACAAATAGGCAACAAAATTAATTTAACAGGGTATGTCCAAGAACGGCTATTTGAAGCCCAGAAGAAATGGGGCCAGAAGAAGTTTTTGAATGGCAGTTCTGCATTAACTTTATTGATATATGAAGCTCTCGAGATGAAAAATTTCTTAAGGGAGATGCCGACCTCAGAAGGGCTCGCCAAATACGCTAAATCTGCTATGGTCCCTAAGAAAAAGAAGGCAGTTGTTGTGGTTGAGGAAGCTGGAACAAGCAAACAAAAACCCATGAGGGGTACAAAGCGTTTACGGGAGGAGGAAGCCCAAGCTACACCACAATCAAAGAGAACTCATCTCTTACTGAAGATCACGACGGCTCAAATGCCTATTACAAAGAGAGATCTCTCCGCTGCCCTCGAAGGAACACACCAGTACATGCAAGGGCAGGTGAACTTAAACATTCAAGGTCATCATTATAGACAGGCAAGTCAAGAGAAACAACAACGGAGTCCAGAGAAGACACCAAAACAGGCTGGAAGATACAAAGAACTAGGGATAGATGATTCCAGCACCAATACAGATTCCAGCCTTGAAAAAGATACCTTGGATACCGATACACGGACAAAAACTCAAGAAGAAGAATGGAATGAGATCGATCAAGTAGAAGTGACGCCAGGAAATCCTAAAGAAATGGAACAGAATGTAGAAGGTCCCATTGAACCGGAGCATGTCATTCAGTTGAATGATACTACAAGGATAAGCATCAAGGAAGTTCCCACTAATGCTACTTATGTAAAACCACCTATCAAAGAGGAAGTCCAAACTCCAGCAAGTAAGGAAACAGAGGAGTTACAAAGCAAAGAACAAATTGTGATCGAGGTACCGGATAACATACCTCAAGAAAAACAGGCAAACATGGGGGCTGAGCCAAGGATCCAGCTTCAGATTAGGTAGCCCCATGACACTACATTACATATCGCGCAGGGCAAAGATGTTAATACCGGCGAAGAACCAAGCATTCCAAAAACATGGCTGAACATGGATGTCACGCAGCTGAAGCCGGTAGTCAAGCAAATGATTCAGACAGCCATGGACACTCAACAACAGTTGATGGAAATAGATGCTGACTATGATCAGACAAGAAGAGAAAAGAATCAATTTCAAATCATGAGTGAGCAGTTATCGGCACAATTGATTGAAGCACAAAAAGAATTGGCAGTCAAAAATGCAGAGGTGCTGACAACATGATGCATCCATTGCTCAGAATCAACAGATGCATACACAACTAACAGAGTTGCAAAGGTTACACGATGCGAGCGAGGCTAAGAAAGAGAAAATGAAAATGAGAAGCATGCTATTAGAACAACAACTCAAGTTGTATATGGAAGAGAACGACAGCCTCCGCAACAGAAATAAAGAATTGATGAAGTCTTTATTATATGATCAACCAATCGTACAACAGGAATCCTCAGAAATCAAAGAAAAAGAATTAAGAGAGCAGATAACACAACATGCAGAATTGCTGCGACAAGAGCAAGAAGTAAGAGAAGAGTCAGAACGGAAGTACACTCAGGAAATAAGTGAACTAAAAAAGCAGTTAAATATAGCACATGGAAAACTGGCCACAAGCTACAATGAAAACATGGATAATGTAGCTGACATTGGTAAAGAATTGCTGGCCACAAAAGAAGCACTCAGCACAGCCATGCAAGAAGTAAAAGATAAAGAGGAATGCATAGCACAATTAAAGACTCAGATAAAAGAGAAAGAACCGATCGGGACACCAGTAGTGCCGGCTAAGGAAAATCCTACTGACGAGGTAGAGGTAAGTCCTCTATCTCACCCGATCTATAATTCTCCACTACATGAGCAGTTGGCCGACATACATGACGAACATCCAATGCCCTATACTGCAGAAATAAGTCAGAAGGAACGGGCACTAGTGGTGTCCCGGTTAACGGAAAATTTTGAAAATGAAGTAGTCAAAGCGATGAAAGAGGCCAAGATAAAAGGTAAAGACCTGGACAAAATTATGAAGCCGTTCAATATTCCATACGGACTCTTGAAAGAGAAAACCAGACGTTATATAACGAAGATTACACAGAAGAGTCCAGATGAGCAGCTGAATTTCAAACACGACACGTTCGCATACACTCAAGCAGAGTTTGAAGCTGCGCAACCAGTGTGGCGACGGAAATTTTTGGAGAAGCATCCCACACTACGGGTGCATTGGCAAGCAGCGCCATATGCATTCCAGGTAAACCCTTCATTTTGTCCACTACCACGCAGAAGGGATAACAGGGAATTTTTGGATTTGCAACGAAGCGGCACTATAAATAAGCAGTGGCTCAATTATCCTATGCTTCCGAGCCCGCCACATAACTACTTGCCAACGGAGGATTATATGGTCAAAACCATCGAATATTGGCTACAGAATTATGCGACAGTACCCGATTTAACTGTAAAAATGACCAATAAAATACTTAGCATGATCCTTACAGTCTTGAAGGTATTCAAACATGCGGCTTACACCTTTTTGAACTTCATAGGTATTAATCAAGGCACGGAAATCCTCATTTTTGATCTATCCGTTATGCCTAGCAGACCAACAATAATGGCGTATTATTCCAGATTAATGTTCTTGCCAAGTGTATATATGCAGGCTTTTGAAGAAGCTTTCTTTACAGGATTTTTTGAGATGGATTCAGAAATTTTTTTGAAAATGTCATCCAATTTAAATGCCAGATTAGTGGCATATGAACTTAGCTTCTTCGCAGATCACAGACAGCCACCCAACGATGGTGTGAAGGCAGAACAATGGAAACAACTCATGATACGTGAAGCAAATCTGCTAAATGATACAGAGCAAAGAGTATATCAAACATACGCCCGTCGCTTATCAAAGCCTGTCGGGGACGACAGAGTCCAGGAGGGGGGCAGTGTTGAGGGAGAGTCAAGTAAGAAGAAGAAAAGAAGAAGACAACGAAAGAAGCAGCTTCACTAAAACGAAATATCTGAAGACATATCTCTGCAGGAAGCCCCGCAGGGGCGCATTACCCATCTCTGCACAGAGCCCCGCAGGGGAACGCATCAGGCAACAACGCAAGTCATCCAGGTACAGCACGGTGGAAGAAAGTAAACAGGCTCAAAGCAATACAATGGGGTCACATGTTTGCAACTAGGACAAATCACAGTACTACAAGCAAGACATAAGTCACTGGTGGCATGCGTGGCAACCCAACTGAATACAGCAACCCAGATATATGATATACGGAATACCAAGGGGCACAAACAGAAGCTAAGGACATAGATCGGACAAAATAACAAATTCTCTAACGATCCTTATTGCTTCTTCGACCATTGGGTGCGTGTATTCAGAACTCTTAAAGTAAGCCAAAAACAGAAGCAAAGGACAAACCTCGGATAAGATACCCAATTGTCTAACGGTCCTTATTGCTTCTTCAACCACTGGAGGCGTGCGTAGCAACCCAGAATTAATGAACCTATAGGTGAATTAGACTGCAAAATATCAGGTAGTCAGTCTAACTCCAAGGGTTGCGGGCAAGCAAGTCGAACGCATCAGACAACAAACTGAGGAAAAGAAGCAAAGCCTGTCAAGGGACGACAGAGACGAAGAGGGGGAGAGTGTTGCAGAGCTAAAAAGAGCACAAAGCAGAGAAAAAGACGGGCCCCAAAATTTTTCCGATTTGGACATCATATTTTTGTATCATAATCATTCTTGTAATATATTTCCCGTTGTAAATGCACTAGAGGAGTCCTCTAGATGCATCCCCACGGAAGAATAGAGATTTACTCATGTAAAATAGTAGGAAATTAGTCTTTTAGTGAATAAAGTGCCGGTCTCTTGTGTGAAAGGACCATTTTTAGGGCACTAGTATATAAGTCAAATGTGACTCTTTGTAAAGAACTTTTTGCCATTGTGAGAATAGAGAGCACAGAAATTCGAATTTGTGTCTTCTTCACTCGATATCTTCTTCTCTGTGAGCTTGTATGCATGTGTATTGCTTGGAAAGAGTGCTTGGGTGTGTTGTCTATCTATGAAAGTGTTTGTTTGCTGTAGGTAATGTGTGTACGAAGTGTAGGAAGTGCTGAAGTGTAGGAAAGATTTCCCGCGACTCAGTATTTTGCCCATAACTTGAAGTATGAGTGTCAGAATTGAGTGAAACCACTGCCATTGGATGCATCTTCTCGAGAGCTTCGAAACACATATGCTATTCGCTATATTTGGAGTTCGAAGCTGGGAGAAAAGTCCAAAATACTGACGGCTGCTGCACCAAGTATCGTTTCGCCATAACCAACAGTTGAAGCTTGATTGGATAAGTCCTGACCTTATTTACACTCTTTGAGTAGTTCCTTTGCATTGATCATTACATGATTGCATGTCCTCATACACTCGGTTAGGTTTGTATACTCTTTGGATTGATAATTAAAAGCGTGTATCCCCACTATATGCACTTGAGAGGGGATTGAGGTATAGTCTCTTTCTCCACAAGTCCCTAAGTTGGTGCTTAGGTCAACAGCATGCCACTCTTTATCAAGTGTCCGTAGTGCCAAATTGGAGTGAACCACAAGTGGCCTTCTTGAGGAAAAAAACATTCCCTCAAGATATGACCCTGGCCAGGCAGAGAAGCTTAGAGCAAGAAGCTTTAGATTACTCACTCATTGGTGATAATCTATATAAGCGTGGGAAAGATGGATATCTGAGACTATGTGTCCATGAGAGTTAATATCTTAAGATCGTGGAAACTACTCACCAAGGTGTAGCAGGAGGACATTTTGGACTAGATCGGGTGATCAAGGCAATCTTGTTTGCAGGATTGTGGTGGCCCACCCTTCACATGGATGCACATACCTATGTGAAGAGGTTTGATGTCTATCAGCGAACTCAGTATCCTATACGCAAGGATGAGATGCCTCTGAAACCTATGATGGGTGGACGAGCATTCTCTAAGTGGGGAATAGATTTTGTCGGTCCTATTAATCCCCCAGCTAAGAGTTCACATGCTGAATATATCATCATGGCCACAGACTATCTAACCAAGTGGGTGGAGGTAAAAGCCACCACGAAGAACGATGCTCAAACGACAGCTAAGTTCTCATTTGAGAATGTGTTCACTAGATACGGGCTACCTATTGAGCTAGTAAGTGATAGAGGCACTCACTTCTTGAATGAAGTCATTGAAAATCTTCTCTAAGAATTCTTGGTAGTACATAAGAAGTCTCCCCCCTATCACCCAGAAGCTAATGGACAAGCTGAGAGCACAAATAAGATTATATGCAATGTATTGACAAAATTAGTGAATAATAAATGCTCTGATTGGGACAAACAACTACACCATGCTGTTTGGGCATACAGAGTTGCCTATAAAACGGTACTCCAAGCCACACCCTTTCAGATGGTATTTGGCCAAAATGCAGTGCTACCATTGGACTTCTTGATACCTACATTGAAAGTAGCACAAGAGCATGAGTGGATAGGGCATGAGATATCCTCTAGAATCTTTGATCTTGAACGATTGGGTGAAACACGATTGAGAGCGGCAGCAGGAATATACGCAGCCAAGAAAAGACAAAAGGCATATTTTGATGCACATGTGAAAGATAAGGGTTTGAAAGCAGGAGACCTAGTTTTAGTCTACACATTGAAGCAACATGCAAGAAAATTAGAGAAGCGTGGTTATGGACCTATGATCATAAATAGGATTTCAACTAGTGGAGCAATACAACTAGCCACATTAGAAGGGGATATTCTCCCTAGTTACATAAGTGGATGCAGAGTCAAGTTATACCAAGAACCCCTAACCAAAGAAATGCTAAATCGACTCAACACTGCCAAGAAACGTAAAGAAGAGGAAAAGTGAATTCGAGAAGAGGCACAGGCAGAGGCATTGGAACGCATCCAAAGGATGAAGTTGAGAAGACAGGTAGAGATCAGCCTAGGACAGAGGCCTATGCAGTTCAAGGATATAATATGGCTATGTGTGAAGTTTTAGGTATTAGCTCTCATAGAATAATTGATCGAAATCCTTTTATAACCTTAGAGATAGGACAAGGAACGAGTGTAAGGACTGCAAGAGCCTTGATTGACTCAGGTGCAGCCACTAGTGCTGTTAAACTTTCGTATTGTCGAGAATCGAACTTAAATGTCAATCCTGTTGAAGCATATCTCATAGGATTGGGAGGTGTGGAAACCCCTTGCATGGGCGAGGTGGAATTTCCCCTCTACATTCAAAATGTTTTAATGACAGTTAAAGTACTAGTGTGTCAAGATGAGGATCTCATTGATCCTCTTATCTTGGGTCCAGACTGTTGGAGAAACAATCACTAATTGGACATATATTTGAAGGTTAAATCTTAGGAAGAAAACACCATGCCTATGTGAAGGGACAAATTCACAAGTGTATCATATTTGTAAAGTTAGTTCACTTTAGTTCTAGAAGTTTTTTAAAATCACGAGAATACGAAAATCTATATAAGTTAGTTTGTATCAACTGACGTAGAGTGAGAGTGAGAGAGAAGAAGTAGAAGAAGGAGTTCATTTTATACGACTGAGTATAGTCGGGCTTCTCTGAGTGAGAAAGCATTTGTAAAACTTCTGAGTTTTTTATAGTTATGAGAAGAACTGAGTAAAGTTTTGTGTATGAGCCTCTCTCCATCATCTCCATGATTACCTACTGTGTGATGAATTCAAAAGTTCAAGTTTTCTGAGCAATTCGATGCCTGGCATCGAATCTTGGCTGATAAGTCATTTTTTCATTCTTTGTGTGTTAACTCTTGTTGAATCTTCTAAAAATATGAAGTTTGTGGAGCAACTCGATGCCTGGCATCGAGTTCCAGCATAAAATGGATGCCCGACATCGACTTCTAGCATATAAGTCATCTTCTTCATGTGTGTGTAAAATAGAGTGTTTCTGGTGCAGAAAAATAGCCAAAAAAAGCCCAAAGTCGATGCCCGGCATCGACTTGGACTGAAATTCGATGCTAGACATCGAATTTTTTATTTTTGGACACCAGGAATACTAAAACAGGCAAAGTTTCTAGTTTTGGAAGCTCATACAGGGTCATCTTGTGAGAGCCATAACTTGAGTTCTAGAGATCCGTTTGATGCATATGATAGCTTGTTGGAAAGCTCTACTCTTCTAGTTTCAGCTTATAAAGTTTCATGGAGAAATAATACTTGAGCTAGGAGAAATTAGCAAAATATTGAAGGTATGTCATTTCGGTGACTAAGAATTTCTGTAGAAGCAAAGTTCTCACTTTAGGCTATCATTTCTCAAAGTTTGGAGTGGAAATGAGTTAATGGTGACCATAGAAGTGTTCTAGTGTCACATTAATTCATTTCTTGTGGTGTTTCATACATCAACAAGTGGTATCAGAGCAGAAAGATTCTCGAGAGCAGAAGACGACAGAGGTACGAGAAGTTTTGTAAAGTTTTCCAGTAAAGTTTGAAAGGTGAAGCATTTGAAGACACAAGGCATCAAAAGGTTACTTCAAAAGTATCCTCATACACAAAGAACTTCAAAAGGTATTATCTTTTATCCTTTAAGCTCACAGGTTGCAGTAGAAGGAAAGAACTATGGCAGATCATATTTCCATTGACAAACTGGACAGAGATAATTACCCCGCATCGGTAATGAGAATGGAAGCCTTACTTATGAGTAAGGATCTCATGATATATATTACAGGTGAAGAAGAGAAGCCAGTATTTGAAGATGAAAGCCGACCAAAGAAAGAAGAACTTGATGCTTTAAAGCATTGGCAGAAGAAGGATGCAAGTGCAAAAGCATACATCTACAATACAATCTCTGATCATTTGCTACCACACATCAGAGGATTGGAATCATCTGAAGATATATGGAATGCATTGGAGTATCATTTCCAAAGCACTACTAAAGCAAGGAAAGCAAGTCTATGGTCAGAGTTTACAACATTCAAGAAGAAGCCAAGTCAAACCATTAGTGATTATGTCACTAAGATGAAGGATCTTGCAGATAGTCTTGGATCCATAGATGAAGATGTTGAAGATCACAGATTGATTGCTCAGCTACTTGCAGGTTTGAGAGGGGATGAAAGGTGGAAACCTTTTGTCTTATCAACAGAACTTTCATTAAATCATTATGTTCCAGATTTGAACCAGTTGCTTGGTTTGATGCTCACATATGAGCAAGACTTGAAGGGAGATGGAGATAAAGGACAAAGTTCTGCAATGTACATGAAGAACAAGAAGAAAGGAGATAAAGGTAAAGCAAAGGATGAAGAGGAGTCTAGTTCTCAAGCTTATTATGCAAGAGGTAAAGGCACTGGCAGAGGAAGACAAAGAGGTTTTGGAAGAGGAAGAGGTAATCAAAATAACAACAAGAAGGCTTGCTGGATCTGTGGATTGAGTAATCATTTGGCTCATGACTGTTGGCACAACCAACAAGGATCAAACCAGAATCAAAACAACAATAGCAGAGGCCGAGGTGGAAGATATCAAAGTAATTTTCAAAGAGGTAGACAAAGTCAAAGAGGAGGCTATGGTAGAGGTGGAGGAAGAAGTTGGGGACAAAATCAATCCTACAACACCACCTACTACAACTATGCAAATGACACACAGAATGAAACTCATACATCATTGATGATGAACTCAATCAACACATCAGATAAAGAAGATCTAAAGGTATTTTACATTGACTCTGGATGTTCTAATCATTTGTCAGGAAACATAGAATTGATGTCAGAATTGGAAAAAGATATTTCGAGTCACACAGTTCAAACTAGTGATAATACAAGACATAGTGTACATTCAATTGGAAAAGTGAAATGCAAGAGTGGAGCAGATTTGCTAACCAATGTTTTGTATGTTCCCACAATACCTAAAAACTTGATTAGTGTGGGACAGATAGTTGAAAAATGTTTTCAAGTCAGGTTTACAAATGAAGGAGTATTTGTTGAAGATCCAGAGAATGGGTATAATCAGATTGTCTCTGGTAAGAAAGAAGGTAGACTCTTTACTTTAAGAGTGCAAGGGAACATTGGTCAAGCTTTGCTCACACATGGTGAAGGAGTGATTACAGAACTTGATCTCTGGCATAAGAGATTAGGTCACTTTAATGAAAGAGGAATTAAAGCTATGGTTGCTAATCAGTCTGTACTAGGATTACCAAATGTGCAAAGTCAACATATGGTTTATAAATGTGAAGCATGTCAAATGGGTAAAGCACACAGGTTACCATTTCAGAAGAAAGGATTCAAACATGATGGAGTACTTGAGCTCATTCATACAGATGTATGGGGACCAACAAAAGAAGGATCTATCAGTGGCTCAAGGTATTATGTTCTTTTCATTGATGATGCTACAAGATGGATAACATTATATGTTTTGAAGGAAAGATCAGAAGTGTTTGGAGCTTTCAAGCATTTTCATGCATATGCAGAGAGAGTCACAGGTCAAAAGCTTAAAAGACTGAGGTCTGATGGAGGGGGAGAATACTTCTCCCAAGAGTTCAATGATTATCTTTGGAATGCAGGTATTAAGAGAGAAATAACTTGCAGGTATACACCACAACAAAATGGTGTAGTAGAAAGAAGGAATAGGACTTTGGTTGAGTTTGCTAGAGCTATGCTAAAGGAGAAGAACTGTCCAAATTATCTTTGGGTTGAGGCTGTAAATACAGCCACATATCTTGTGAATAGATTACCATGTGCAGCTCTGAATGGAATGACTCCATATGAAGCTTGGTGGGGTAAGAAACCAACACTAGATCATTGTAGAGTGTTTGGATCAATTGCATATGCTTATGTGCCATCACAACTTAGGCATAAACTTGAACCAAAGGCAGAAAAATATGTGTTCATTGGTTATGATGAAAAGCAGATGGGTTACAGGTTGTGGAATCCTCTAACAAAACAATTTATTGTTTCTAGAGATGTTACATTTGATGAACAAAAAAGTTGGTATGCAGATCAAAGTCATACAGCTGAAGAATTTGAAGAAGAGGTAAGAAGATGTGAGAAAGGAAAATCAATTGTGCAGGTAAATAGAGATGAAGACTATATGCAAGCAAGTACATCCACAAGTGGATTAACAAGAAGGAATGAAGAAGCTCCTATATTTGATGAAGAAGTGTATCCAGACACATATGAAGAATGTGAACCAAGAAGGTCAAGCAGGACTAGAAGACAACCAGAAAGGTATTCTTATGATACTTCTTACATAACTCAGAAGAACTATGCATATATGGTCAAAGATGATGAAGAACCTCAGAACTATGATGAAGCTAAAGGTAAGAAGCAATGGGAAGAAGCAATGAAGGAAGAGTTCAATGCATTGGAGGAGAACAAGACATGGGAACTTGTTCCTAAACCAAATGGTAAGAAAGTAATTGGAAATAAATGGGTTTATAAAGTGAAGAAGCTTGCAGATGGAAGTATAGCCAGATACAAAGCTAGATTGGTGGTGAAAGGCTATGCCCAGACCTATGGCATAGATTATGATGAGACATTCAGTCCCATAGCTAAGATGTCAACTATAAGGACAATCATTGCTATTGCAGCTTCAAAAGGATGGACTCTAAGTCAATTGGATATAAAAAATGCATTCTTGAATGGATACATATCAGATGAGGTATACATGGAACAACCTCAAGGGTTTATAGATTCCAGGTATCCAAATTTTGTTTGCAGGTTGAGAAGAGCATTGTATGGATTGAAGCAAGCTCCAAGAGCTTGGAACTATAGACTGGTGAAGTATCTCAATGATCTTGGATATGAAAGTTCAAAAGCAGACCCAAGTCTACTTATCAGAAGAACAGAGGAAGGTACAATCTACATTTGTATTTATGTAGATGACATTATAATCATAGGTACTTCAGATGAAGGAATCAAGGAGGTAAAGAGATTGCTTGAAAAAGAATTCAAGATCAGTGATCTAGGAAAGTTGTCATACTTTCTTGGAATGGAAGTTACTTATACAGATCATGGCATATATGTATCACAAGAAAGGTATCTTCTGAATTTATTGAAGAAGTTTGATATGGAAAATTGCAGAGAAGCTTCAACTCCACTTGAAGTTAATCACAAGCTCAGTAAATATGATGGTGTAGAATACAAAGATATGAGGAAGTATCAATCTCTTGTGGGTAGTTTGATTTATGCTACACTAACAAGACCTGATCTTAGTTATGCAGTGGGAGTTTTGTCACAATTCATGCATTGTCCAAAGGACCCACATTGGATTGCAGGTCAGAGAGTTCTCAGATATATCAAAGGAACTATAAAGGAAGGATTATATTATCCTTTTACATCAGATTTGAAGATGAGAGCCTATAGTGATTCAGATTGGGCAGGTAATCAAGATGACAGAAGATCAACTCATGGTTACATGATATACATTGGTGATAAGCTTGTAAGTTGGTGTTCAAAGAAACAACATACAGTAGCATTATCATCAACTGAAGCAGAGTACAAAGGACTTGTGGAAGCAGCTAAGGAAGTCATATGGATGTAGACATTGTTCAAGAGCTTAGGCATTGATCAAGGTACACCTACAATACATGGAGATAATATGAGTTCACTTTATCTTGCAGCAAATCCAGTATTTCATGCAAGGACAAAGCACATAGAGATACAATATCATTTTCTTAGAGAAAAGGTAATGGAGAAGGAGATTGAAGTGGAGTACATTTCTACTAAAGATCAGTTAGCAGACATAATGACAAAGAGCTTGGATGGTGTGAAGACCAGCAGATTCAAAAGCATGGCAGGAGTAAAAGAAAAGAAGATGATATGAAGAAACAGGGAATGTCAATTAGTGATTGAGGGGGAGCTGTTGGAGAAACAATCACTAATTGGACATATATTTGAAGGTCAAATCTTAGGAAGAAAACACCATGCCTATGTGAAGGGACAAATTCACAAGTGTATCATATTTGTAAAGTTAGTTCACTTTAGTTCTAGAAGTTTTTTAAAATCATGAGAATACGAAAATCTATATAAGTTCGTTTGTATCAACTGACGCAGAGTGAGAGTGAGAGAGAAGAAGTAGAAGAAGGAGTTCATTTTATACGACTGAGTATAGTCGGGCTTCTCTGAGTGAGAAAGCATCTGTAAAACTTCTGAGTTTTTTATAGTTATGAGAAGAACTGAGTAAAGTTCTGTGTATGAGCCTCTCTCCATCATCTCCATGATTACCTACTGTGTGATGAATTCAAAAGTTCAAGTTTTCTGAGCAATTCGATGCTTGGCATCGAATCTTGGCTGATAAGTCATTTTTTCATTCTCTGTGTGTTAACTGTTGTTGAATCTTCTAAAAATATGAAGTTTGTGGAGCAACTCGATGCCTGGCATCGAGTTCCAGCATAAAATGGATGCCCGACATTGACTTCTAGCATATAAGTCATCTTCTTCATGTGTGTGTAAAATAGAGTGTTTCTGGTGCAGAAAAATAGCCCAAAAAAGCCCAAAGTCGATGCCCGACATCGACTTGGACTGAAATTCGATGCTAAGCATCGAATTTTTTATTTTTGGACACCAGGAATACTAAAACAGGCAAAGTTTCTAGTTTTGGAAGCTCATACAGGGTCATCTTGTGAGAGCCATAACTTGAGTTCTAGAGATCCGTTTGATGCATATGATAGCTTGTTGGAAAGCTCTACTCTTCTAGTTTTAGCCTATAAAGTTTCATGGAGAAATAATACGTGAGCTAGGAGAAATTAACAAAATACTGAAGGTATGTCATTTCGGTGACTAGGAATTTCTGTAGAAGCAAAGTTCTCACTTTAGGCTATCATTTCTCAAAGTTTGGAGTGGCAATGAGTTAATGGTGACCATAGAGGTGTTCTAGTGTCACATTAATTCATTTCTTGTGGTGTTTCATACATCAACACAGACTGGATCTATGATCATTCAATCAACCTAAACCTAAGAAGTGGACTTCTTCAGGTATGGGTAAATCAGAGTCGAATTACAGTCGAATTAGCCAATGGAGCACTCAAGGAACTAGGAAAGGCACACACTCTTGGTCCTTCCAGGAGTATACATGAAGATGACCATGCTATTCTTGTCCAGAACTATGTGATGCAGAGGGATGAACATCTCAACAAAGAAGTCAAGGATACAACGGAACCCCCTTCTTTTCCAAAAGCCACAAGGATGCAGCAACCAAAGGTGGATCAGAAGTAGGAGAAGCAGATGACCTATGATCAAATTCAAAAGAAGGAACGAAGCAAGGTGTCTCAATCATTAAAACAAATGTGGGTGCAGAAAGGCGAGCATCCTATTGTGGTCAAGCAACAACAACTGGCTCAACTTCCTATTAGTGATCGACGACATGACACTAATAAGAAGTATTCCAAAAATTCTTCTGTGAAAGTAAATTCTAACTGGGTACCCAAGAAGTCGATGAAGGTTGACCCACAATCAAGAAAAATTTGGGTGCCTAAGGCTTGCATGCGTGCTCAATTAGATACACAAAGACCACACCCTGTGCAACATGGTTCACTCACTCGAACAACTAATACCCACTCTTATACATCATGCACGAACACATATTCACCCATGAGTATGAGTAGAATCACTGGTAAATGGGTCCCTAAAAAGCCTCATTTCCAAGTTGACATTCTAATCAAGCCCTTTAGAGTCTCCAGAAAATCAAAACAGAGTGCCATCCACTATGTTTGGCAACCCAAACCTTGTAATAAACCACCTAACCCATTTGTAAAGCCACTTCCACTTACTAACTGCATCCACACTACACCCAACCCCCCAATTAGCTCATAGGTATTCAACATCAGCTAACCATACTTCACACTCACATCCATGCGAGCACTAACTAACCGACTAACTACATCACAATTCATCAAGTTAATGTTGTAATGGGGACACAATGTCATTTTGTGTCCATTGCAATGTTAACATTTATTCATATATTCTCACAGAACTGGCAGTGATTTCTTCAACATGGCTGAGGCTGCAGGAACAAGCTCTCAAGCAGGAACAAGCCAGCAAGTGGTGGATTTAGAAAGTTTACCCATTATGTCGGAGACAAATGAAAGACCAGAAGAGTTGCAGACCATCCAAATCATACCAGTAGCGGACCCTCCCAGTGGCCATACCATGCCCATAGGAAAAGCTTCCCACTGGTTTAGTGAAGTTGCAGGACCCTTGGGCGAGGGATCATACCTATGGGAGTCAGAGTTGGACTTCAACGGGAAGCAAGGTAAATACCATTTCTTTACAAGGGAATTCGAAAAGTTACAAAATGTAGAAGGTCTACGTCCGGTATGGGAAAAGGCAAGATTGGATGCATACTTCAGTGCCTGGCTCCCAAAGCCTGACTTCATGCGATGCTACTACCTCATCAATACCTTGACTCCAAGCAAGAACCCAAAAGGTGCAAGCTCATTTGTGCTCCCATCTCTGACAAAAGGAAATGAGCTCAAAAGGTTTAGGCTCTCAAACAACTTAGTGAGAGAGGCCCTAGATACGCGCGGAATGCATATTCCAACAGAGAAGGAGACCCTAGTGCCTGATTACATGAAGAATTGGAGCCTCACCAAGCTCAACGACATGGTGGCTATGACGCCCAATATTGCAATACACCTTCGCATGTGTATGCAACACTTTGCTTTTCCCGCCCAAGATAGATTCACCATGCCACCCAAGAAGATATGGTTTAGTTTGTATCTGGCAGAGACACAGAACACCATCAACTTACCCCACTAGATAATTGATCAGATACACCTAGGCCACAAACGATGGCCACGGAAGCATGTTTTATACGGATGTTGTGCTCTGACTAGAATCATTTATAGATGTTTGGCTTATGACATTCCTATTCAACGGGCCTTGATGTGGAATCGAGTACAACAGTTTAGAGGACGGACATCCACTGGACCCCCTTCCAAAAAGATGAGAGGAACTGTCCAAGTGCCTTGCGCTCAACCACGTGGAGCCACCCTTGTTGAGATATCAAGCTCAACATGTGATGATCCAGGATGACACGTACCAGTTTTTCGTTTCTCTGACATGTATAGTGGTCATGCCGGTATATGTCAGGGATACTTCATTGAGCTTTATTAGATTTATCTACCGAGAGTGATGGCACATTTGTTTCTTGCCAGCTCACTCATTCACGGACATTAGGTTTTTCCTTATGTACTAGTCTTTATATATTACACTTGTTGTATTCTTGTTTTTTAGGTCATTCTTGTACATTCCTTTTATGTAATAGAAGAAGAAGAAGAAGAAAATCATTCTTCCTTGCCTCAATTTTGTGTGTGTGTTTCTCCTTGAGAGTGAGAGTGTGTGTGTGAGCTCTCTTCCTTATCTCCTTCCTCGTGACATGGTATCAGAGCCAGCGTGGCTGTAGAGAGCTCGTGGAGAAGGCGACGGTGAAGACTACACGGCAAGGCGTGGAGAAAAGGCGATTTCACAAACGGCCTCCGTTTGCTATGAAAATCGCCGTGAAGGTAGAAGACCTCAAAGTATTTTCGAGAGTTATCCCTTTAGGGTCACTTGTTTTTGTCAGATCAAAGTTTCGGAGCCATCTCGACCTCCGTTTCGAGCCCGCAAGGTGGGGCCCATAGAAAAACCAGGTCAGTTTCAGAATCTGTAACTTGTGTTGTGTTCGATTCCGTGTATTGTTGATACACGAAAACTGTGTTTTTCTGAGATCAAACTGTCACGTCATAGTGCTACAGTGTTCAAGCAGAAGTGCTGCTTGTAGTGTGTTGCGGTGTTGTGAATTGTTGCAGAAATGGCAAACGCAAATGGAATGAGTCAGCTTATGAGCGATAAGCTGGACAAGAACAACTTCCATGCTTGGAGATTCAGAATGATGAATTTCCTGATGGGAAAAGGCTACTGGAAGTACATCAAAGGAGAGAATGAAAATGCTCCGCAGTTACCAGAAAGGAATCGGACTGCAAAACAGTTAAGAGCATATGAGGAATGGAATCAAGGAGCACAAAAGGTAATGTATTGGCTATCTGTTAGCATACAGGATAGCATGCTTGGACACATACAAGATGCCAAGACTCCAAAAGAGGCTTGGAACAGTTTGGTCACTTTGTATGAGACCAATACAAAGGCACGGAAATTGCAACTCAAGAACGAGTTGCATACATTGGAGAAAAATAGCATGTCAGTAAGTGACTACACTCTAAAAATCAAAAGCATATGTGAGTCACTTGCATCTATTGGCATGAATGTAGATGATGATGATAAGGTGGAAGTGTGCCTTCGTGGTTTAGGAGCTGCATATAAGCAGTTCAAAACTTCTATATAGACCAGGGAAAATATTCCGAATTTTGCTGATTTGGTATCTATGATGATTATCGAAGAAAAGAATCTTGGTGAGGACTCAAACTCCCAAGGAAAGCCTAGTTCTGAGCAGGTATTCTACTCTCGTAGAGGAAGAGGTAGAGGTAGAGGTTTTGGAAGTGGAAGAGGAAACAATAACCAAGACCAAGGTCAACAACAGAATCATGCAGGAGGAAGAGGACAATTTCGAGGCAGGGGGAGCCAAAGAGGTCACAAAAATTTCTAAAGAAATGATTCAAGTAATGATAGTAAAGGATGTTGGAATTGTGGTAAACCTGGACACTTTGAACGTGATTGCAGGTTGAAGAATCAAAATAACAGAAGGCAGCAAAACAACTATGCATCCACAAGTGCAGATGATTGTGAGAAGCTGTTTATGGTTCAACATCACCTGATGAATACGATGTCTGTTGGTGTTTCAAAATCGAATGATAATGTCTGGTATGTTGATTCAGGTGCTTCAAATCACATGACCAGTCATGCAGAATGGTTTAGTACTTTGCAAAAAATGCTAGTTCTTGGATATGTTGAAACAGGTGATGATACATCGCATCCTGTTGAGCATATAGGAAACATAGCATTGTCTATGGAGGACAGAAAGGTAAAACATCTTGCTGATGTGCTGCATGTTCCAAATATAACAAAGAATCTGGTTTCTGTTGAACAAATGGTTGACCAGGGATTACAAGTCAGGTTCAATGTTGATGGATTATATGTAGAAGAGTACAAGCACGATGGACGATTGGTTGCCAAAGGAAACAAAGTGGGTAGGATGTTCACCTTAAATGTGAAGATTCCTGAAATGAATGCAGCCATGTTTGCAAAAGGTGCAAGAGTTATTGCAGATATAGAGATATGGCACAAACAGATTGGACATGCAAACTTGCAAAGGTTGAAACTAATGCAGTCAAAGGAGATTGTCCATGGACTACCAAATTTCAAAGTTGTAGAAATGCAAAAGGTATGGGCAACATGTCAATTTGGTAAACAGTCAAGAGCATCATTTCCACATGACAAGCATGTTAGTGAGAATGTACTAGAAGTAGTACATACAGATGTTTGGGGTCCAGCAAAGACCACATCTATGGGCGGTTGCAGGTTTTATGTTACCTTCATTGATGACCATACACGCAAAGTATGGGTATATTTCATGAAAGAGAAGAGCGAGGTGTTCAACCACTTCAAGAATTTTAAAGCTATGGTGGAAAAATAGACAGGGAAGTACATTCAAACATTAAGATCTGATGGAGGAGGTGAATACATGTCAAATGAGTTCAGCAGTTTTCTAAAAAATCATGGAATTCGGCATCAGTTTTCATGCAGGTACACACCACAACAGAATGGTGTTGCTGAACGCAAAATAGACATATTGCAGAAATAGCAAGAGCCTTGATGGCTGAGAAGAATATGCCTCATTGTTATTGGGCAGAAGCTGTGCATACTGCTGTATACATCATGAACAGAACTTCGACTGCTGCTGTACATCAAGTTACACCTGAAGAGAAGTTTACAGGTAAAAAGCCAAACTTATCACATCTGAAAGTTTTTTGCTGTATTGCATATGTACATGTCCCAGATGAATTGAGGATGAAGCTTGATCCAAAAGTAAAAAAGTGTGTCTTCATTGGATACTCCCTTGAGCAAAAGGGCTATAAATGTTATAACCCACTCACACGACAGGTAAAGGTGAGCATGGATGTGGTATTTGATGAAATGTCAAGCTTCTATGTAGATGCCAAAGAAGGACTGATTCTTGAACCAAATGACAAAGAAAATGCTGAAAAATCAAGTGCAGAATCTCAAGTTTTGAGTGGACCGGATGCATCACCAAGCAATAGTTCCAACTCAAATCCATGGAGTGGAAGATTACGTGGGAATTTCAGTCCAGCAAATTCATCAAATACATTTAATAAAGGTAAAGAAAAGCTTTCTGTTGGTCATAAAACATGTGCAGGTTTTGAAGATGTTGATGGAGATTCAAGCGGTTCAGAAAAGAGTCTTGATGAGGAACTTGGATTGCCCTCTGTGAAGACTCCAGGAGTAAGAAGGGCACATGCAGATGATACAAGGAGAAGTGACCTAGGACCAAGAAGATCTGGGAGGATGCGTAATTCAGTGCAACGATTGGCATATGATAGTTACATGGCTCGCCATTGTGCCTACATGACAAAGGTAATACAAGATGCTGAACCTTCTTGTTTTGACGATGCTATTGGTAATGCAGATTGGGAAAAGGCTATGGATGAGGAGATGGCTGCACTTTATGGAAATGATACATGGAATTTGGTTCCATTGCCGCAAGGAAAGAAACCCATAGGCTATAAATGGGTTTACAAGGTAAAGCATAATGCTGATGGTAGCATAAGCAGGTATAAAGCACGATTGGTAGCTAAAGGATATGCACATATATATGGCATTGATTATGAGGAAACATTCAGCCCTGTAGCTAAAATGTCTACTGTTAGGACACTTGTTGCATTAACTACAACAAAAGGATGGACTTTGCATCAGATGGATGTGAAGAATGCTTTCCTACATGGTGAGTTACAAGAAGAAGTATATATGGACCAACCACAAGGATATGAAGATTCAAAGCATCCAGAATATGTTTGCAGGTTGCAAAAGGCTTTGTATGGGCTGAAGCAAGCCCCTCGTGCATGGCATGCAAGGATTGTTGATTACTTAACCAGCATTGGGTTCTCTATGTGTGATGTAGATCAGTCACTATATGCAAGGAAGGCTGATGATGGCATCACTATTGTGGCTATTTATGTTGATGACCCGATTGTAGGTGGTGATAATGAAGAAAGCATCAAAGAGGTAAAGAAAGGTCTTATGCATGAATTCGATATGGATGTCGCAAAGGCAATACATACAGAAACAGGTATATGGATGTCGCAAAGGCAATATGCCTTGAATATGCTGCAAAAGTATGGTATGGATGATTGTAATCCAATTTCTATGCCTTTAGATCAGAATTTGAAATTGGATACTACATCAGGTGAAGCATTGGAAAATGCTACTATGTACAGGAAAATTGTGGGAAGTCTTATATATCTTACAATTACAAGGCTTGATTTAAGCTACACTGTTGGACTTGAAAGCCAGTTTATGGAGGTTCCCAGGAAGCCACATTTGGATGCTCTGAGGCGCACTCTACGTTATGTGAGTGCTACTTTGGATTATGCATTGTTTTATGAAGCTGGTGTAGATTTGCAGGTTCATGGATACACCGATGCAGATTGGGCTGGTAGTACTCCAGATAGAAGATCTACTAGTGGTTTTCTTTTCTCACTTGGAGGTGCAGCTATTACATGGAGCAGTAAGAAGCAACCCACTGTTGCTTTGTCGAGTACAAAGGCTGAGTATAGAGGTGCTTCAATGGCAGCATGTGAGGCATCATGACTGGAGATGTTACTTGCAGATTTAGGTGTGGAAGTTCAAAAACCTATCACTATCTATTGTGATAATCTTAGCAGCATACAGTTAGCACGGAACCCTGTTTTCCATGCTAGAACAAAGCATATCGAGGTACATTATCACTTCATCAGAGAGAAGGTATTAGCAGGTGATATTGATCTTGTTTATGTGAGAACAGATGAGCAGGTTGTTGATATTTTCACCAAAGCACTTGGAGCTGAGAAGTTGAAGAAGTTTCAGAAGATGCTTGGATTACAGGATATGGCGTTGAGCTTGAGGGGGAGTGTTGAGATATCAAGCTCAACATGTGATGATCTAGGATGACACGTACCAATTTTTCGTTTCTCTGACATGTATAGTGGTCATGCCGGTATATGTCAGGGATACTTCATTGAGCTTTATTAGATTTATCTACCGAGAGTGATGGCACATTTGTTTCTTGCCAGCTCACTCATTCGAACATTAGGTTTTTCCTTATGTACTAGTCTTTATATATTGCACTTGCTGTATTCTTGTTTTTTAGGTCATTCTTGTACATTCCTTTTATGTAATAGAAGAAGAAGAAGAAGATCATTCTTCCTTGCCTCAATTTTGTGTGTGTGTTTCTCCTTGAGAGTGAGAGTGTGTGTGTGAGCTCTCTTCCTTATCTCCTTCCTCGTGACAACCCTAACACCAGATGTTACCCCACCACCTCGAAGAGTTCGGCCATTCACACTACGACTTCCGAGATGCAGCACCGATGGCCCCAATTTGATATTTTCTCCCGTCCCAACCGATCTTGAATTTCCCGGTGGCGCACCCTTGGAAGAACTCATGAATGAAGACTTCAAACAGTTGTTAAAAGACGTAGATCTTGAGGAAGAAGAGGAACAACAATTGGAGAATGTTCAACAACAGGCAACAACCTCCAAAGTACCTGTTACCATAGTTGAAATGGATGAGGAGGACATCGAAGATGAAGAATATGAGGAAGATGAGGAGGAATATGACCACGGGCATCAAGATGAGCAACAAGAAGTGCCAGAACTTGTAGGTGCACCTGCATACACAGCTCAACTACAGAGGTTGTACAATACGATCAAAGCAGTGCAAGAAAGGCATCAACTCTCCCTTGCATCAGGACAAGCCTTGATGCAAGAAATGCTAGCAGATGACGGAGTGGATCAACATTTTATTAACACCCTCAAATTAGTGTTAGAATTTTTAGGAGTTCCGGAGACAGTCCACATAGCAGTCCGCCAGTCCGTGAGGTATGACAAACACAGAGTCGACACATTACCACGAGCAGGTAAGACTATCAGAATACCCATCACAGAACCAAACGTAACCATCGAAACCACAGCTACCCCCACCACCACCATTGACCTCTCTGCTGAAACTTTTGTTTAGAAATCAACCATCTCACCCCCGCACACCCCATCCCCCCCTTCTCCACCACCACCACCTCCCACCATGGAAGAAACTGTAGTAATCACATCTACCTTCACTTACAACCCCACCTCATCCACATCCTTCTCATTTTAAGAGCCAACCTTACAGGACACCCTCTTCTCTTCCATCACCAATCCCTTGTACACTTTTGGAGCAAGTCTATGACAAGCCCAAGTATTGGCTTGAGTCTCACAAACTCTTAGAAGAAGCTTTAAAAAGAAGACTATGTAAAGTTCACTTGTGAACTACCTCTTGTAATTTTTTGAAGATTTTACTTAATGTAAAAGTAAGAGAATCTTAAGTGGTTGAGTCCACATGATCAAAAAGGGAAAGAGGAGCCACAAATTCGTGATTTGTGGTAGGTAGAGAATCAAATCAATCGTTGATTGATTGGAGAGTGATTGAGGGAAGTTAGCCTCCCAAACTCAACTATAAATAGATGGCAGTTTTAGTCGTGGTTAGAGAGACCTATGTGAAGACCTCCACGAGCTGAGCTTTATGCCATATCAAGGTGTGATTACAAGGCACACATATGTATCAATACGTCATTGTATTGTACAAGCAATATACTTTCATTTTCATGATTATTTGGGTTCATATTTCCATGTTCTTGTGAAGTGTACTATTCACTGCCATTACTCTTAGTTTTGTCAGTCAGATTGTAGAGATGTTTTCTATGAACTTGGTGCATCATTTTCCGTAATTTAACTTGGTAAAGTTAGCTCTGTACGTCTACTATAGGCTCACACATTTTCATGTCATTTGCGTGTTGAAATCTTCAGCTATGTTCATTTGAAGTCAACAGGGTCTGTTCATCTTCACTTCTCTGTCAATTACCCGACTTTTTTACTCATCTTGTCAGAGCCATTTCTCAGTGGTTACTTATCCAGATTCAATGACTTAAAGCTTGTTGGATTTAGTGTACTGTCTAGTATAACCATACAAATTTTCATCATCATTTAATTCCTACATTTTGAGTTATGTTCATTTTTCTGCTCACTGGTCTCAAACTGTAGCAGCCCGTGAAAATCGGGATGATGTCATCACTTGTTAAAACCCATTCTCAGTGTGTGGTTTATTATTTTTGATGAGATTAATCTTGAAAGTTAGCTCTTTAAGTTACCTAGACTTCCCCAAGAGGAATTAAGCTAATTGCTGCTGTGCTCAGAGAATTATGTAAAACACTAGACATGTGTATGAACCAAGAATACCAAGTTTTCACCTCTGGGCTAACTCCAACTTATCTGTTTTGATCTATCTTTTTGAGAGTGATCTTCCAAGGTACATAGGGTGTCTAATACATCCATTGGAAAGCTAAAAGAGCCCACCATATACTCCTGGAGCTCATTTGTCTGGTGTAGATCAAGGATTTTGCAACACCTCTTCATCTTCAAGCACATACCTATCCATCTCTTCACAGTGGTATCAGAGCAAGGTTGGACAACATGGCAGATGGATTTCCTTCATCAATTGACAAATTGGACAGAGGTAACTACTCAGCTTGGTCATTAAGGATGGAAGCTTATCTCCAAGGTAGAAGTTTATATGGTTATGTGGCTGGAGATGAAGTTATGCCAAGTTTTAGGAACAAAAGTCAACCAACACAAGAAGAGCAAGAAAGATTGAGCACATGGTGCTCCAAGGATGCACTTGCAAGGTCTTATCTCCTCAACTCTATCTCAGATTTTTTGTTGCCTCACATTAGAAGTTGTAAGACATCTCAGGAAGTGTGGGATGCACTTGAAGCTTTTTTTTCTTCAAGTACCAAAGCTAGGAAGCATCAACTATGGCTGGATTTTTACAACTCTCAAGAAGGCTCCCAAACAAAATGTGACTGATTTTGTCACAAAGCTCAAGGACATAGCAGATCAGTTGGGAAGCATTGGAGAGGTAATAGATGAAGAACAAATTGTAAGGCAGGTCATCAATGGCTTGAAGGAAGATTACAAGTGGGAAGCATTCACCACAGCTATGGATTTGTACATGGACCTACATGTACCTGATTTCAATACACTCATTGGACAACTACTTACTCAAGAGGCAAAGCTTATAAAAAATGGAGAAAGCTCTAAAGGTAATGAAACTTCAGCTTTATACACTGATAAAAGCAAGTCCAACGATAACAAAGGAAAGGCAAAGAAAGTGGATGATGAAGCAGGTACATATCAAGCTAACTATGCAGGTAGAGGAAGACATGGAAGAGGTACAGGAAGAGGAGGTAGACAAGGCAGGGGGAGATCCCAAGTCTCCAACCCATGTTCTGTTTGTGGACTAACTAATCATACAACTGAAAATTGCTTTAGGAATTCTAGGAATCAAAGAGGTAGAGGATACAATAGAGGAAGTTATGGCTACTCAAGAGGAAGGTTCAACAACTACCATGGCAACTACAACAACTACAATCATTCAAACTATCAAGGAGGCTACGAAGGAAGGAGAGACTACAATAACTACACAGAAGACTCAAACAAGGAGGATTCATTATTAATCATGAACATGGCTATGCCACAAGGTAAATCTGATGAGCATGTTTTCTACATAGATTCAGGTTGTTCAAATCATGTGGCAGGAAATGTGGCACTCCTATCAGATTTAAAAGATCTAAGGAACAAGCATGAGGTACAAACAGGAGATGATACAAAACATCCTGTGGAGAAAATAGGCAATGTCAAAGCACCTGATGGAAACATCAACCTACTTAGTAAGGTACTCTATGTCCCTACCAGTACAAAGAATTTGATAAGTGTTGGGCAGATAGTAGAGAAAGGGTTGCAAGTCAGGTTCACAAAGGCAGGAGCATTTGTTGAAGATCCAAGTCAAGGATTCAGAAAAATTGCAAAAGGTGAAAAGACAGGTAGATTGTTCACATTTGAATTACAGGACATTAGAAACATTGCTCTCTTTAATTATGGTAGTCAGACACTCACAGAATTGGAAGTATGGCACAAAAGGTTAGCACATATTGGTGAAAGGTCATTAAAGCAAATCTGTAGGGACCAAAGTGTACTTGGACTCCCTAATTTGTCAAAACAACATATCATTTATAAGTGTAGTGCATGTCAATTTGGAAAGTCTCACAGGTTACCATTCATGAAGAAAGGTTATATGCATGGAGATCTCTTGGAGTTGGTTCATACAGATGTATGGGGACCTAGCAAGGAAGCTTCAATATCTGGATCAAGGTATTATGTCTCCTTTATTGATGATTGCAGCAGATGGACTATCCTATTCTTTATGAAACACAAAGATCAAATTTTTTCATGTTTCAAAAGATATTTGGCTCTTGTGGAGAATCAAACAGGTAAATCACTAAAAAGGCTAAGGTCAGATGGAGGGGGAGAATACTTCTCCCATGAGTTTGATTCTTTTCTTCAAGAAAGAGGAATCAAAAGAGAGGTAACTACAAGGTACACTCCTAAGCAAAATGGAGTGGCAGAAAGGAGGAATAGGAAAATTGTTGAAGCTGCAAGGTCTATGTTAAATGAAAAGCATTTACCTAATTACTTATGGGCTGAGGCTGTATCTACAACCACTTACTTGATTAACAGGTTGCCTTCAAAATCCCTTGATGGGATGACTCCATATGAGGCTTGGAATGGAAGAAGACCAAGCTTAGATCATTGTAAAATTTTTGGATGTATTGCTTTTGCTCATATTCCTTCACAGGTTAGAGGCAAGATGGATCCAAAGGCAGAAAGGTGTGTACTTATTGGATATGACAACAATCAAAAGGGCTAAAGGTTATACAATCCTACCAACAAAGGATTCTTGGTAAGCAGAGATGTAGTTTTTGATGAAAACAATTCATGGTATGAAGATTCATGCAGGAAGGTCAATTTACCATAGAATCTTGAAGAAGATTTTCCAAAGCTTGGTAGAGAACAACCAAAGATTGAAGAACAAGACACCTCAGAGGATGATGAAGAATCTCAGATGGAAAAGATCAAAGCATGGAAGTCTAAAGGTAAAGAAAAATTGCAGGAACTTGGACATGAGGTAGAATCATCACATCATGGCCTAAGAAGATCTATGAGGGAAAAGAAAAAACCAGAAAGGTATGGGTTTGACACCTCATTAGTAACTAAACATTCTATCTACATAGCACAGGACATAAACCAAGAGGAGTCATCATCATTTGAAGAGGCCAAAGCAAAAATAGAATGGAAGCATGCAATGAAGGAAGAGATTGAAGCACTTGAGGAAAACAACACTCGGGATTTGGTGCCCAAGACTTAATCCATGAAGGTAATAGGCTCAAGATGGGTCTATAAACTCAAGAAGAATTCTGATGGTTCCATTTACAGGTATAAGGCAAGTCTTGTAGCAAAAGGCTTTGCACAAACTTAGGGAATTGATTATGAGGAGACTTTCTCCCTTGTGGCAAATATGCCTACTATTAGGGTTTTGCTTAGTATTGCCTCTTTCAAGAATTGGAAGATACTTCAACTAGATGTAAAGAATGCATTCTTGAATGGTTGGATAACAGAAGAGGTATATATGGCACAACCACCTGGTTTTGAGAATCAAGTTTATCCTGATTATGTGTGTAAACTTAACAAAGCATTGTATGGTCTCAAGCAAGCTCCAAGAGCTTGGAATTTCAGGCTTGTTTCATTCTTGCAAGACAAAGGCTTTCAACCAAGCAAGGCAGATCCTTCACTCTTTATTAAAGAGAGTGATTCTGAGGTCATCTACTTATGTGTATATGTAGATGATATTATATTGACACGAAATGATGCAGATGGTATGAAGAAGATCAAAGATCAGATGAGAGAAGAGTTCAAGATAAGTGATTTGGGTTCACTTACCTACTTACTAGGTTTGGAAGTTGTCTACAAAGATCATGGTTTGTTTCTCACTCAAAGAAAGTACATTAAGGACATGTTGGCAAAATTCAAGATGCAAGATTGTAAGATTGCAGGTACTCCAATGGAGGTCAATCACAAATTGAGCTCACATGAATGTGGACTCATAGAGGACATCACATCATATCAAAGTCTAGTGGGTAGTCTCAACTATGCCACATTGACAAGAGTAGATATATGTTACAGCGTCAGTGTGCTAAGTCAATTTATGCACACACCAAGGAAACCACATATGGATGCTGCCAAAAGGATTCTCAAGTATCTCAAAGGAAACATAAATGAGGGACTTTATTATCCTTATGTATCTGATTTATGTTTGAAGCTATTTTCTGATGCAGATTGGGCTAGCTCCAAAGATGATAGAAGGAGCACATCAGGTTATCTTACCTTTGCAGGTTCAAAACTTATTTCATGGTCATCCAAGAAGCAACCCACAATTGCTCTCTCTTCTACTGAAGCTGAATATAGAGGTCTTGCCATAGCTACACAAGAAGCTATGTGGATGAAGACATTGTTCAAAGATCTTGGATTGGAGTTTGGAACTCCAACTATTTTTGGTGACAATATGAGTTCTATTCACTTGGCTGCTAATCCTATTTTTCATGCAAGGACTAAACATATTGAAGTTCATTATAACTATGTACGAGAGAAGGTTCTAAGCAAAGAGATTCAAATATCATATGTGTCCACTCATCAACAATGTGCAGATATTCTAACCAAAGCATTGGATGGTACAAAGCTTTGCAAATTCAAGGCTATGATTGGTTTACAGGTAATCTTGGAAGATTGAAGATCTCAAGCATACTTGGCTTGAGAGGGAGCTTTTGGAGCAAGTCTATGACAAGCCTAAGTATTGGCTTGAGTCTCACAAAGTCTTAGAAGAAGCTTTAAAAAGAAGACTATGTAAAGTTCACTTGTGAACTACCTCTTGTAATTTTTTGAAGAGTTTACTTAATGTAAAAGTAAGAGAATCTTAAGTGGTTGAGTCCACATGATCAACAAGGGAAAGAGGAGCCACAAATTCATGATTTGTGGTAGGTAGAGAATCAAATCAATCATTGATTGATTGGAGAGAGATGGAGGGAAGTTAGCCTCCCAAACTCAACTATAAATAGATGGCAGTTTTAGTCGTGGTTAGAGAGACCTATGTGAAGACCTCCAAGAGCTGAGCTTTATGCCATATCAAGGTGTGATTACAAGGCACACATATGTATCAGTAAGTCATTGTATTGTACAAGCAACATACTTTCATTTTCATGATTATTTGGGTTCATATTTCCATGTTCTTGTGAAGTGTACTATTCACTGCCATTACTCTCAGTTTTGTCAGTCAAATTGCAGAGATGTTTTCTCTGCGCTTGGTGCATCATTTTCAATAATTTAACTTGGTAAAGTTAGCTCTATAAGTCTACTATAGGCTCACAAATTGTCATGTCATTTGCATGTTGAAATCGTTAGTTATGTGCATTTGAAGTCAACAGGGTCTGTTCATCTTCACTTCTCTGTCAGGTACCCAACTTTTTTACTCATCTTGTCAAAGCCATTTCTCAGTGGTTACGTATTCACATTCAATCACTTAAAGCTTGTTGGATTCAGCTTACTGTCTAGTATAACCATACAAATTTTCATAATCATTGGATCCCTACATTTTGAGTTATGTTCATTTATCTGCTCACTGGTCTCAAACTGTAGCAGCCCGTGAAAATCGGGATGATGTCATCACTTGTTAAAACCCATTCTCAGTTAAGCTAATTTCTGCTGTGCTCAGAGAATTACGTAAAACACTGGACAGGTGTATGAACCAAGAATAGCAAGTTTTCACCTCTGAGCTAACTCCAACTTATCTGTTTTGATCTATCTTTTTGAGAGTGATATTCCAAGGTACATAGGTTGTCTAATACATCCATTGGCAAGCTAAAAGGGCCCACCATATACTCCTGGAGTTCATTTGGCTGGTGTAGATCAAGGATTTTGCAACACCTCTTCATCTTCAAGCACATACCTATCCATCTCTTTACATACACTTCACCCTTTTTGTCCTCCGAGCCCATAAATGGCCACCCCATAATTCCGAGTGTGGTTGGAACCCCCGCACCCACGGAAGGCATCCTTTGTTTCCTAGCATATCACCCATTATGGGTGCCCCCATCCCATGACCCATACTTTCCATCTGCTCCCTACACATCACTCAACCCAACCGCACCTCCTCAATACCCATCTTTCATGGAGCAGTCAATCCGCACTCCAGTGTCTCAGAGGCTCAACCCCCACATGTTCGCAACAACATCAATCTACACAAACACCACACTCACTTCACCTACCATACCAACTTACATGGTAGCCTCTGCACACACCACTTTGTCCGACCCAATGGACATTTCTCCAACCATAGCACCTCTCCCCACAATTCCACCATCTCCCCCTCCCCTACCCCCTACCTCACCACTCACCACATCATTCGCAGGCACAACATTCACTACCTCCCTTCCCATTCCCACTCCCCCTGCATTCCAAACTTTCCCCCATGCATCTCATAATGTAAATAGCACATTTAAAACATTACTTTAGTGTGCACATCAACTGCAACAAGAATATCATCAATTGGAAGAACGTATCGCTGCCCGACAAGCAGAATCTCAGCACCTGCAGGCTAGAGTCCACACTCTAGAAGTTGATTATCAAATGCTCGTAGCAGAACATACCACTTTACAGTAGGCTCACACAGAGTTGGAATCAAAGATATCGACGGTGGATGATAAAGCAGTCAAGGAACTGGAAAGTGTGCTCCAGGCGCAAATGATATCCAATGCTACACTCAGACGCAATCTTGGGCTATTAAGGAAGCATATGGCAGCAACATTAGAAGAGAACAAGCGGCTTCAGCAACAAAACCAAGATAATTTTGAAGCAGCTATGGAAGGAACCGCAGGTGTAACCATTAGCCCTACCAAGTATAGAGCAGTCCCATCAGAAGACATCCGCATCTTACTCGAGGAGCATGCGAATTTTTTGGAGTCATACGAAAAGTTAGAGGCTGAATGTGCTGACTTAAAGAAGCAGATAGCTAGTGCCCCCACAGCTCAACAGGAGCCTTGCAACACTCTATAGAAGAATTAGAGACCCTCCGAGAGCAGTTGGCAGAACTCCAAGCACGTCTCTTACCGTATGAAAGGCCACCCTCCCCCATTGAAAAACCAAAACCTGATACAGTAGTGGAAATCACCATCGTTGATAGCTATGAAGAACCATACGAGCCGATGCCAACACCCGGCGGTCGAGTTACAGAAGAAGGATAGGACACTCTAGAAATTGGAGTCCCAGATTGGGTCAAAAGGATTGAGAAAGTGGGACGAACACATGATGATCGTGTCGCCGTGCAAATTCAATCCCTCACAAACTTGGAAGAAACTGTGCTTCGATCTTCTTACTTTTAGCATCTATCCCACCAACGGTTAATCACAACTTTCAAGCCACAACACATGCCTTACTATGTCTTGCTACATGATTATAATGCAGAAATTAAAAGGCATACAGGGAAGGAGCCCACATTTGCCACTCAATTTGAGCCGGAGGACTTATCGGAAGACGCACACAATAGCTCGATCTTCCAACCTAATTGGCGTGCACAGTTACTAACTGATTACCTTGAGATGATGAGCACCTGGGCAACCATGCCATTGTATGTCAAGTATAATCCATGTTATTTCCCAATGGTCCGTCGCAGATCATGGCAAGCATTTGCAATCAAGGTACGTAATAATAAAGAATGCTCGGCATGGGTCAACTATCCATATTTTGCTCCACCTCGCGGGACCCCGACCATAGCATACATGATATCAACGATTCGACACTGGTCTACGCGTCTAAAGAATGTACTTGACATAGCAGCAAAAATGTGTATGAAAATATTCGAGCTCATGACAATTGTCTTCAAAACCTTTCGGAAGGTACAGGCTCCATACATTTCTGCCCCTGGATTCTCTCAAGGTAACAAGGATTTAGTCTACGACATGAGCCAGACTCCCTCGGTCAACATAATCTTTGCCTGGCATGCACAAATAAAGTATTTACCTGCATGCTTCAAGCAGATCTTTGAAGAAATGTTCTCTACAGGGTTCTGGGAATATCACTCGGAAGTTTTCATTCCCAGACCAACACATTTGCTACATCTATTCGCAGTCGAACAAGCCATCCATGCAGATCAATTATGTCTGCCACATCCGGACATTCCAGGACCAATTGATTGGGATCGCATGATGACAGACTTGGCGAGAGGACTACGCATCCAAGAACATCAGCTTGCCACTCATGTGGTGGAATATTACATCCAACACTCCCAGCAACAAGGGTCTGTCAGGGACGACAGACGCGAGAGAGGGGGGGTGTTGATAGCAGTCAGGGCACCCAAGGTCTGACGAGACAAGGAAGCCAACAGAGAGAGTCAGAGCAAAGAGAAGGATTAAGTAGACAGAGCAGTCAACGCAGATCTGGCAGATAGGCCCTTCAATTTTTTCCAAATCAACATCTTGATAATAGTGATTCTCATCACTAACAATCATTGTAAATACCATTACACCTTTTTGTAGCTCCATTTTGTGCAAGCCAGTGATTCCTTGAGCTTGAGGAGCATTAGAAGTACCTACCTATCAAATTTCATATTTGTTAGACTCCATTTGAGCCCTCAAATAGGCCATAGAACCTAATTTTTAACTAGGGCAGACACTAGGTCTGGACAAGGCCAAAAGCTAGTCAAAAACTATAAATAGAGCTAGAGAGCTCATTTTTGAGGTTAGCTTGTTGTAGAATTGAACTTGTAAGAGCATTTTTAGTAATCTAAAGAACTACATTGCTTCTCTCTCTTTGTCTTACCTTGTGTGCGCGTGTGCGTGTATGTGTGTGCATGTTAGTGTGCTTCTCACTCATGCACTTGTGCCATCACTTGTTCGAGGTCTTCATACCATCCTCACGTCTTCCCGGATTGACATTAAAGGAGGTGCTTCTCATCACTGAGCTACAACAAGGTGGAGCTTCCCCTCTACATTCAAGATATTTGGATGACAGTAAAGGTGCTAGTGTGTACCGAATCAACTACTTGGGCATGCACTACCAAGAAAGAAAGTTCCATGGCTCCTACCTGAAGGACCATTTCCATTTGGGTCCCCAACCGATCAATGAAGGCTGACCCCAATACATGACAGATCTCGGTGCCCAAGACTTGCTTGTATGCTCAATAAGCTTCACAAAAGCGTACGAGTCGGAAACATCATTCATCAACACTCTCATCATACACTTCGGGGCACATAGCTGCTAGCCACAACTCCACATGTGAAATCACGCCTAGGAATGTCTAGAAATGGGTACCTAAAAAGTCTTGAATCCAAGGAGAAATGATTCAAAAATATGTAAAGTTCATCAAACTTGAGAAATGTAATCACACACAAAACGTTTGGAGGATAAAACCTTGTGTCAAACCACCTGATCCACGTGTGTAAATCCATCCACATCAGAATAGATGCATCCCAAGAATGATGCACATCTAGAGTATGCATCTAGGGACAAAAGGATAACTTACCAACTCACGCTCACCAATCATGAGAAACATCTCACTTAGTAACGCACTAATCACATCAATCGCATGTTGGTATTGTTGAGGGAACACGATATTATCATGTTTTCGATACAATGCTAATGTGACTTCCTTTTTTCAGCAGATAGTTGTTGGTGCAGATCAATCACCAATTGAATGTTTGAAGAATAAAGAATGAAGGATAAGATGAATTCTTGAAGCTTGGAAGGAAGATACATTCAGAGTATGTGAGGAATGTACACATATGTACATAGTTCACTTAGATCTTTGATTAGTCATAGACTTGTACAAATTTATCTATAAATACCTTGAAAATGTCGAGGCGTGATATGAGAGCTTATTTATGAATAGATAGAAGTCAAGAATGAGGAAGAGAGATGTCATGAGACATGTGAAAAGTTAGTTGAGTTTTCTCTCATCACTCAACTGTAACTTTCTGAGTAAATGAAGAAATATTCCGCCCGATCTTTTCGTGTCTGCTCCGTCTGTGTTTGATCAATTGTAAAATCCTTTTGAGGATATCTAAGTTGGTAGTTAATGAGTCTCTGACCTGAGTTTCAGAGTCTAATTGCAAACAGGCTAGGAGAATTGTGTGTAGGAACATTCATATGTGTTGAGTGTTCACAGTTCTCTGAAACAGGCGCAATTTTCGATCTTAATCTTTTGATCAGTTATCACTCCATAGTTTAAAGTTTTGTGCAAGCAAGCACTTAATCTTTAAGTTGGAAGGTGATCTACTCGTGGCTAGAAGCATTTGCTTAAACGGGTTTTTTACTGAGAGAATTGAAGTCAAGAAGTTAGGGGTGTCTAAATCGACTTCTCAGAAGTGCAGATTCAGACATAGGTAACTTGTGAAGTTGATTTCTCAAGTTATACTAAACCTTTTGAAGAACTTTAACTTGGAGGAGGTGCGCAATCTTTAGGCAACACTCCATACAAATTTTCATAGAAAACTTTAAAGATTTGATAAGTCAATGAGAAGAAATTGTGCAGCAGATTTTCTGTGTTTCATCTTCTTCACAGAATTTTTCAAGTTTTGATAATTTGGAGATTGGACCTCTAATTTGGTAAAGGTTTTGACTTACTCTTGATATAGAGGTGTTCTAAATTCAAGAGTAGGTTGTTCTTTTGGAGATTAACACTCTCCATCAGTGGTATCAGAGCAGGAGACATCAAAATCAAGAAAAGGAGGATCCCGACTGCTGCAGATTCAAGAATTTCAACAATTGAAGAGCTAGAAGGTGAAAGTTTGAAGGCAAAGCTTGAGGAGGAGACCGTACAACATCAAGAAGGACAAAAGGAGTCTAATTCGAAGTAAAGGTACACATATTGCTCATAAAGGTTGAAGTTTTCAATACACAGGAGGACACAAGATGGGAGATTCTCTTCAGATAGAGAAATTGGATAGGGAAAACTATCCTGCATGGTCAATGAGGATGGAAGCTCATCTTATGAGCAAAGATTTAATAGCCTACATCACAGGTGAAGAGGAGAAGCCAAGTTTCAGAGATCCTAGTGTTCCAACTAGGGAAGAGTTAGCAGATTTGAAGAATTGGATGAAGAAAGATGCTCAAGCTAGGAGCATTATATATATGGCAGTCAATGATTACTTGTTGCCTCATATTCGAGGTCTTGAAAGTGCAAATGATATTTGGAATGCTTTGGAGGAGCATTTCCAGAATAGTACAAAGTCAAGGAAGGCATCCTTATGGGCAGAGTTTACAACCTTCAAGAAGAAGGCTTCTCAATCTATTTCAGACTATGTAACAAGGATGAAAGACATTGCAGATGCATTAGGAGCTGTTGATGAAGACATTGAGGAGGATAAATTGGTAAGGAAAATTCTTACAGGCTTAAGAGGTGATGACAAATGGAAGCCATTCATTTTGTCTACAGAGTTATCACTTGATCATTTCACTCCTGATTTAAATCAGTTGCTAGGTCATATGCTAACATTTGAGCAGGATGTTAAAGGAGATAGTGACAAGAGTGCAGGTCATGCAATGTACTCAAAGGACAAGAAGAAGAATAGCAAAGGAAAGCAACAAGCAAATGAAGATGAAGGCACAACTAGTCAAGCCAACTTCCTAAGAGGTAGAGGAGGTGGCAAAGGTAGAGGAAGAGGCAGGAATAACAAAGATGGAGGCAAAGCTTGCTGGATTTGTGGTAAGACAAATCACTTAGCTAATGATTGTTGGCATAATACTCAGAATAATAATGGATATAATCAGAACTATAACTCTAGAGGAAGAGGAGGCAGAAATCAAAGAGGTAATTTCAGAGGCAGAGGTGGTAGGAGTTACTTTGGAAGAAATGCAGGTAGAGGATTCCAAAGTCAACAATACAACAACACCTACTACAATTATGCTTCAGATCAAAAGGAGGATTCAACATTAATAATGAATGCTACTTGTGAAAGTCAGAGTGAAGATCAGAGAGTCTTCTACATTGACTCAGGGTGTAGCAACCACCTGAG
Organism: Ceratopteris richardii; assembly: GCA_020310875.1. NCBI lineage: Eukaryota > Viridiplantae > Streptophyta > Polypodiopsida > Polypodiales > Pteridaceae > Ceratopteris > Ceratopteris richardii. The sequence goes on from CM035428.1 coordinate 11,237,216, forward strand.
TGGTAATATATCTTTGATGTCTGATTTGGAGAATAAGGTGTTTAATCATGTTGTTCAAACAGGTGACAACACAAAGCATAATGTGAAGTCAATTGGATCAGTGAAGGCTAAGGATGGTAGTACCTTATTGAGTAAGGTCTTGTATGTTCCTACAATTCCAAAGAATTTGATAAGTGTAGGACAAATTGTTGAAAAGGGATATGAAGTAAGGTTCACTAATGATGGAGTATATGTGGAAGACCCTAGTCAAGGGTATAAACAGATTGTTTCAGGGAAGAAAGAAGGAAGACTATTTACATTGAAGATTCAAGGCAATATTGGTCATGCTATGTTCACATATGGAGGACATAAGATCTCTGAGTTAGATCTTTGGCACAAGAGGCTTGGACATTTCAATGAAAGAGGTATTAAAGACATGATTAATAATGGTTCAGTGCTTGGATTGCCTAATGTTGCAGGTCAACATATGACATACAGATGTGAGGCATGTCAATTAGGTAAGGCTCATAAGAATTCTTCCTCCAAGCATGGTTTCATGTACTCAGAGAAGCTTGAATTGGTACACACAGATGTGTGGGGGCCATCAAAGGATTTCAGTATAAATGGGTCAAGGTATTATGTGATTTATGTTGATGATGCTACTAGATGGATCACTATTTATGTGATTAAAGATAAGTCAGAAGTGTTTAATACATTTAAACACTATCATGCATATGCAGAAAGAATTACAAGACACAAGTTGAAAAGACTAAGGTCAGATGGAGGGGGAGAGTATTTCTCTAATGAGTTCAGTGATTATTTGTGGAATGCAGGTATAAAAAGGGAAGTTACTTGCAGGTACTCTCCTCAACAAAATGGTGTAGCAGAAAGGAGAAATAGAACACTTGTTGAGTTTGCAAGATCCATGATGAAGGAGAAAAATTGCCCTAATTATTTGTGGGCTGAGGCTGTAAATACAGCTACTTATTTGGTTAATAGATTACCATGTAAAGCCTTGCAGGGTATGACACCATATGAGGCTTGGTGGGGTAAGAGACCTACCTTGGATCATTGCAGAGTTTTTGGATGTGTGGCATATGCTTATGTGCCATCACAATTAAGGCACAAGTTGGAGCCTAAAGCTGAAAAATATGTTTTCATTGGTTATGATGACAAGCAAATGGGCTATAGATTGTGGAGTCCATCTACAAAGCAATTCATGGTTTCTAAAGATGTGACATTTGATGAGCAGAGCACTTGGTATGCAGGAACAATTAATATCAATACAGGTAATGAAGAAGAAGTGAGCCAAAGGAAAGGTAAATCAAAGGTTCAAATATTTGATGAACAAGAGAATAATGAAGTGCAGATTGAAGTGGAAGAAATACCAAGATTTGATCCTGAATATGAAGAACCAGAAACTTCAAGAAGTGGAGAGCTTAGGAGGTCTACAAGGAACAGATGGCAACCTACAAGGTATAGCTATGATACTTCATTTTTGGCCACAAAAGATTATGCTTATATGATGAATACAGATGAAGACCCTTCTACATATGAAGAGGCAAGAGGTAAGGAAAAATGGGAGAAAGCTATGCAGGAAGAATATGATGCATTGATGGAGAATCAAACATGGGATTTGGTTCCAAAACCAAATAGTCAGAAAATCATTGGATGCAAATGGGTTTACAAAACCAAGAGGTTTGCAGATGGAAGTGTGTCTAGATACAAAGCTAGACTTGTTGTCAAAGGGTTTGCTCAGACTTATGGTGTTGACTATGATGAGACTTATAGTCCTGTGGCAAAGATGACAACCATCAGGACACTTATAGCTATTGCTGCATGTAAAGGTTGGAAGTTATGTCAACTTGATGTGAAAAATGCTTTTCTGAATGGTTATATTTCAGATGATGTGTTCATGGAGCAACCTCAAGGGTTCAAAGATAAAAGGTATCCAGATCATGTGTGCAAGCTCAAGAGAGCTTTGTATGGCTTGAAGCAGGCCCCAAGGGCATGGAATTATAGACTTGTAAAGTTCTTGAAAGAACTTGGATTTCAGGTGTCTAAGGCAGATAGTAGCTTGCTTGTCAAAGCAAGTGATAATGGCTTCATATACATGTGCATATATGTTGATGATATAATCCTTACAGGTACAGATGAAGAAGGAATACAAAGACTCAAGAAGCAGATGGAAAAGGAATTCAAAATAAGTGACTTGGGAGACTTGTCATATTTCTTGGGCATGGAGATTACATATACTCAACATGGAGTATTTGTGACCCAAGAAAGGTATTTGAAGAACTTGTTAATCAAGTTTAAAATGGATGATTGCAGGGTAGCACCTACACCAATGGAGGTGAATCACAAATTGAGTAAGTTTGGTGGTGAAGAGTTCAAGGACATGAGACAATATCAGAGTCTGATTGGTAGTCTTATCTATGCTACTTTAACTAGACCTGATTTATCATATGCAGTAGGGGTTTTGTCTCAATTCATGCATTGTCCTAGGAAAGAACATTGGATTGCAGGTTAAAGAGTGTTGAGGTACATTAAGGGTACACTCAATGAAGGTTTGTATTATGGGTTTACCTCATATACAAATATCAAAATCTATAGTGATACAGATTGGGCAGGTAATCCAGATGATAGAAGATCTACTTTTGGATACATGTGTTATGTGGGAGATAAACTTATCTCATGGTGTTCCAAGAAGCAACATACAGTTGCTTTGTCTTCTACAGAAGCAGAATACAAAGGCATGGTTGAAGCTGCAAAGGAAGTGATTTGGCTCAAGACCTTAATGAAGAGTCTTGATATTGTGCATGGGATACCAATTATATTTGGAGATAACATGAGTTCATTGTATTTAGCTACTAATCCTGTTTTTCATGCCAGGACCAAACACATTGAGATTCAGTATCACTTTCTAAGAGAGAAAGTGATGGACAAGGAGATTGAAGTCATACATACTTCAACTAAAGATCAAATAGCTGATATGCTTACAAAGAGCTTGGATGGACCAAAGCTACAAAAGTTTAAGGATATGGCAGGCATAAAGAAGAAAGGAGAAACCTCAATTGATGATTGAGGGGGAGCTGTTGGTGCAGATCAATCACCAATTGAATGTTTGAAGAATAAAGAATGAAGGATAAGATGAATTCTTGAAGCTTGGAAGGAAGATACATTCAGAGTATGTGAGGAATGTACACATATGTACATAGTTCACTTAGATCTTTGATTAGTCATAGACTTGTACAAATTTATCTATAAATACCTTGAAAATGTCGAGGCGTGATATGAGAGCTTATGTATGAATAGATAGAAGTCAAGAATGAGGAAGAGAGATGTCATGAGACATGTGAAAAGTTAGTTGAGTTTTCTCTCATCACTCAACTGTAACTTTCTGAGTAAATGAAGAAATATTGCACCCGATCTTTTCGTGTCTGCTCCGTCTGTGTTTGATCAATTGTAAAATCCTTTTGAGGATATCTAAGTTGGTAGTTAATGAGTCTGTGACTTGAGTTTCAGAGTCTAATTGCAAACAGGCTAGGAGAATTGTGTGTAGGAACATTCATATGTGTTGAGTGTTCACAGTTCTCTGAAACAGGCGCAATTTTCGATCTTAATCTTTTGATCAGTTCTCACTCCATAGTTTAAAGTTTTGTGCAAGCAAGCACTTAATCTTTAAGTTGGAAGGTGATCTACTCGTGGCTAGAAGCATTTGCTTAAACGGGTTTTGTACTGAGAGAATTGAAGTCAAGAAGTTAGGGGTGTCTAAATCGACTTCTCAGAAGTGCAGATTCAGACATAGGTAACTTGTGAAGTTGATTTCTCAAGTTATACTAAACCTTTTGAAGAAATTTAACTTGGAGGAGGTGCGCAATCTTTAGGCGACACTCCATACAAATTTTCATAGAAAACTTTAAAGATTTGATAAGTCAATGAGAAGAAATTGTGCAGCAGATTTTCTGTGTTTCATCTTCTTCACAGAATTTTTCAAGTTTTGATAATTTGGAGATTGGACCTCTAATTTGGTAAAGGTTTTGACTTACTCTTGATATAGAGGTGTTCTAAATTCAAGAGTAGGTTGTTCTTTTGGAGATTAACACTCTCCATCAATAGTCATAACATGGCTGATGTAGCAGGAACTAGCTCCCAAGCAGGAACAAGTCAGCAGGTGGTTGAATTAGAGAACTTACCCATCATGCTAGAAACAATTGAAAGACCAGAGGAATTACAAGAATTTCAGATTATACCTATACAGGACCCCCAACATGACATAGCATGCCTGTCAGAAAAGCTTCCCACTAGTTTAGTGTCATTGCAGGACCTTTGGGAGAAGGACATTCCTCTCAGAGGCAGAGCTAGAATTCAATGGCAAGTGGGGAAAATATCATTTCTTTACACGGGATTTGAGAAGCTACAAAATGGAGAAGCGCTATGCCCTGTATGGAGAAAAGCAGGTTTTGACACATATTTCAATGCTCAGCTACTAAAGCCATATTTTATGAAATGCTACTACTTCATCAATACTTTGACTCCGAGCAAGCATTCTAAAGGTTCGAGCACTTCACTCCCCTCTCTGACCACACAGCGGTCCCCCAGTCTGTCAGGTATGACAAACACAGAGTAGACTCATTACTATGTGCATGAAAGAATATAAGAATACTCGTTGCAAAACTAGAAATAACCATTGAAACCAGAGCTACCCCCACCACCACCATTGACCTCACTTCTGAAACTATTGTATAGACATCACCCATCTCACCTCCGCAACCCCCATTCCTCCCTTCTTCACCACCACCGCCTCCCACCACTGAACAAACTGCAATGGTAACAACTACCATCACCTACACCCCAATCGCATCCACATCCTTCTCCTTCCGTGAGCCAACCTCATAGAAAACCCTCTTCTCCTCCATCACCAATCCCCTGTACACTTCACCATTTTTGTCCCCTAAACCCATCATTGGCCATCCCATAATCCTTAGTATTGTTGGAAACCCCCGATCCAATGAGGGTATCCTTGGTTTTCTAGCTTATCCCCCTTTGCACGTATCCCTATTGCATGACCCATACTTTCCATCTGCTCCCTACACCTCACTCACCCCAATCGCCCCATCCCAATACCTATTTTTCATGGGACAGTACATTCGCACTCCAGTGTCTCAATTGCACGGTTCACAGATGCTCGCAATGACATCAATCTACACATGGTAGCCCCTGCATGCACCACACTGTCTGACCCTATGGACATTTCACCCTCCACAACACCACCCCCTCCCCCCACTCTTCCACCCTCCCCCACTTCCCTACCACCAACCTCCCCACTCACCACATCATTGGTAGACACAACATACACAACTCGCATTCCCAATCCCCTTCCATTTGCATTACACAACATTCCCCCTGCACCTCATAGTTTAAATAATATGTTTAATACAGTAATTCAATGTGCACAACAACTACAAAAAGCATACAACCAGCTGGAAGAGCGCAATGCTGCCTTCCAAGCAGAGTCTCAAAAGCTGCAAGCTAGGTTCAACATCTTGGAGGTTGACCACCAAACCCTACTAGCCGAACATACCACTTTGCAACAAGCTCACAACAAAATGGAGTCCAAACTCTCAAACACATATGATCAAGCAGTCAAGGACCTGAAAATGTGATCAATACACAAATGCTCGTAAATTCCAACTCACATTGGAATTTAGGACTTCTTTGCAAACACATGACAACGGCATTAGAAGAAAACAAGCGCCTTTAGCAGCAAAACTAGGATAAGCTTGAAGCTATTATGGAAGGCAACTCAGGTGCCGAAATTAGTCCAACTAAGTACCACGTTGTTCCCCATGAAGATATCAGAATACTGCTTGAGAAACATGCCAATGTTTTGGAGTCCTTTGCAATGTTAGAATCAGAATGTGCAGATCTAAAGAAGCAGTTAGCAGCAGTTAATACCACTCAGCAAGACTCAGCCATCTCGCAACACTCAAGAGAAGAATTAGAGGCCCTAAAGAAGCAAGTGGTAGAACTACAAACACATCTCTTACCATATGAAAGGCCAACCTCACCAATCGAAGAACCAAAACAGGACATAGTGGTCGAGGTTCATGTTGATGAAAGTTATGAAGAGCCATACAAGCCAATGCTAGTTCTCGATGGGCGAGTTACCGAGGAAGGCAGGGACACATTCGAAATTGAAGCTCCTAATTGGCTCAAAAGGGTCGAGCGAGTAGGACAAACCCATGACGATTGTGTTGCAGTGCAAATTCAATCCCTCGTCAATCTGGAAGAAACTGTTCTCAAATCTTCTTACTTTCAACACCTATCCCATCAGCGATTAATAACAACATGCGAGCCACAATACATGCCCTACTTTGTCTTATTACACAACTATAATGTAGAAATTAAAAGGCATGCAGGAAAAGAACCCACCTTCACGACGCAATTTGAGGCTAATGACTTAGCTCCAGATGCATGTGCGAGCTCCGTCTTCCAACCTACTTGGTGAGAACGACTATTAATAGATTATCCCGTGATGATAAGCACCTGGGCTCACATGCCACTACATATCAAGTATAATCCATGCTATCGCCCAATGGCCCATCATTGATCATGGCAGGTGTTTGCAATCAAAGTACGCAACAACAAGGGATGCTCTGCCTGGATCAACTATCCATATTTTGCTCCACCTCGTGGGCGGCCAACTGTAGCATATATGATATCCACCATATGACACTGGTCTACACGCTTAAAGAATGTTCCAGATATTGCAGCACAAATGTGTATGAAGATATTCGAGCTTATGAAAATTGTCTTCAAAACCTTTTGAAAGCTCCAGGCTCCATACATCTATGCCCCTTGGTTTTCTAAAGGAAACAAAGATTTAGTATATGGCATGAGCCAGACCCCCTCTATGAACATAATCTTTGCTTGGCATGTGCGACTAAAGTATTTACCTACGTGCTTTAAGCAAACCTTTGAAGAAATGTTCTCTACAGGGTTCTAAGAATATCATTTAGAGATTTTCATTCTGTAGCTCAAGCGTAAGCACCACCTCCTTTACTTGTCAATCCGTGGAGACGTGAGGACCGGTATGAAGACCATGAGCAAGTGAAGGCACAAGTGCGTGAGTGAAAGCACACAGACATGCACACACATACACACACACGCGCACAAAGTAAGATCAAAGAGAGGAACAATGGAATGCTTAGATTGCAAAAGAGTACTCTTACAAAAGCTCTATTCTCTAACAAGCTAACCCCAAAAATGAGCTCTCTAGCTCTTTTTATAGTTTTTTTACTAGTTTTGGCCCTGTCCAAACCTAGTGTCCGGCCTAGTTAAAAATTAGGTTCCAGGGCTTATTGGAGGGCTCAAACAAAGTCTAAAAATTATGAAAATTGGTACGATGGTACTTCTAATACTCCTCAAGCTCGAGGACTCATCGGCTTGAACAAAATGGAGTTATAAAATAGATAATGGTATTTACAATGGTTTTTAGTGATGAAAATCACTATTTTTGTAGGGGATTCTTCTGAAAATTTGACATACACTTCTTGGAGCTCCCTACTTGCTCCCTTTCCTTGTGTGTCCACCTTTTGATGTGCTTCCATGCTTTGTCCTTGACTTTGAGCTTCAACACTCTTTTGAAAATTTGACATACACTTCTTGGAGCTCCCTACTTGCTCCCTTTCCTTGTGTGTCCACCTTTTGATGTGCTTCCATGCTTTGTCCTTGACTTTGAGCTTCAACACTCCTGTTGAAGCTCAAAGTCAAGGACAAAGCATGGAAGCACATCAAAAGGTGGACACACAAGGAAAGGGAGCAAGTAGGGAGCTCCAAGAAGTGTATGTCAAATTTTCAGAAGAATCCCCTACAAAAATAGTGATTTTCATCACTAAAAACCATTGTAAATACCATTATCTATTTTTAGTAACTCCATTTTGTTCAAGCCGAGGAGTCCTCGAGCTTGAGGAGTATTAGAAGTACCATCGTACCAATTTTCATAATTTTTAGACTTCGTTTGAGCCCTCAAATAAGCCCTGGAACCTAATTTTTAACTAGGCCGGACACTAGGTCTGGACAGGGCCAAAACTAGTCAAAAAACTATAAAAAGAGCTAGAGAGCTCATTTTTGGGGTTGGCTTGTTAGAGAATAGAACTTTTGTAAGAGAACTCTTTTGCAATCTAAGCTGTCCATTGTTCCTCTCTTTGATCTTACTTTGTGCGCGTGTGTGTGTATGTGTGTGCATGTTTGTGTGCTTTCACTCACGCACTTTTGCCTTCACTTGCTCGTGGTCTTCATACCGGTCCTCACGTCTCCGCGGATTGACAAGTAAAGGAGGTGGTGCTTACACTTGAGCTACACCAAATTTTGGCGCCGTTGCCGGGGAGAGAGCTTCGAGGACGAGCGTTGTGATGGTAAGATCGTAGATTTGCGACGTTGGAAGGTAAAAAAACTGTCATTTCAGTTCATTTTCTGTTTTTTCCTCTTCATCTTCATCATCATCATCATCTCCACCTTCTTCCATCTTCTTCTTCATAGAAAATTCTTGTTTTTAGTGCATTTTCACCATCTTCATACCATTTTTCATGCATTATTGTGTGGGAAGGAGTTAGGAGAAGCAAGGGAGAGCAAGCGCTGTGTTTTTTTCATGATTTTCTACTCATACGAAGCTCGCCATAGCCGGCGCTCAGAAATTTGAATTTCCCGCCAAAAAACACGATTCTGTGATGAAAATCGCGATTCTGTGAAAATTCAAAATTTTTTGAAAAATCACGATTTTCTGTTTTCCCGCCTAAAAGTTGGCTGAAAAAATCACGAATCTGTTATTGTGCTCAAAATCGCGATTCTCACAAATCACGATTTTCAGTCAAAAAACACGAATTTGAGAAAACACGATTCCCTACTCAAAATCGCGATTCTAAAAAAATCACGATTTTCAGTAAAAAAAACACGATTTTGTGAAAAAAGGCGATTCTGTGTAATCACGATTTTTTGCTCAACATCGCAATTTTCTAAAAACACGATTTTGTGCTCAACATCGCGATTTTCATGCCAAAAACACGATTCTGAGAAAATACGATTTTCAGTGGGCTCAAAATCGCGATCCTCACAAATCACGATTTTCAGCCAAAAACACGATTTTGTGAAAAAAAGGCGATTCTGTGTAATCACGATTTTTTGCTCAAAATCGCGATTTTCTAAAAACACGATTTTGTGCTCAACATCGCGATTTTCATGCCAAAAACACGGTTCTGAGAAAATACGATTTTCAGCGGGCTCAAAATCGCGATTCTCACAAATCACGATTTTCAGTAAAAAACACGATTTTGTGAAAAAAAGCGATTCTGTGAAAACACGAATTTTTGCTCAACATCGCGATTCTCACATATCACGATTTTGTGCTCAACATCGCGATTTTCTGAGTCTCAACATCGCGATTTTCAGAAACACGATTTTGTGCTCAACATCGCGATTTTCAGAAACACGATTTTGTGCTCAACATCGCGATTTTCAGAAACATGATTTTGTGCTCAACATCGCGATTTTCTGAGTCTCAACGTCGCGATTTTCTGAGTCTCTACATCGCGATTTTCTGAGTCTCAACATCGCGATTTTTTGAGTCTCAACATCGTGATTTTCTGAGTCTCAACATCGCGATTTTCTGAGTCTCAACATCGCGATTTTCTGAGTCTCAACATCGCGATTTTCTGAGTCTCAACATCGCGATTTTCTGAGTCTCAACATCGCGATTTTCTGAGTCTCAACATCGCGATTTTCTGAGTCTCAACATCGCGATTTTCTGAGTCTCAACATCGCGATTTTCTGAGTCTCAACATCGCGATTTTCTGAGTCTCAACATCGCGATTTTCCGAGTCTCAACATCGCGATTTTCTGAAAGTTCACAAAATCGCGATTTTCTCCAAAGGTCCTGTTTGCCTGTTTTGACCCCCAGGAGCCTGAATTGGCATAACTTTCTCATCCAAAGTCCATTTTTTGAGCTCTATAGCTCGTTAGAAAGCTCGTTTCAAGTCCTACACGACCTCAACTGTTTTTTTCAAGAATAACGCGTTGATTTTGAGATAGGATAATTTGAAGTAGACCCTCAAGTGGGACTAGGGAACCAAGGGGACTCCATAGAATTTTGAACCATACCAAGGGGAAAATTTGGACTCTTGACTAAAGCTTATGAACCTGAGATCTGGTAGACACTTAGGCAAGGATAAACAAAGCATTAGATCTTCTGAGGCTAGTGTCAACCATACATCCAAGTCTTGGGCACAACAAATAAGTGGTCATCTTTTACTAAGTTCAGACACAAGTGAGTCAGAAATGTCTTTTAGTATGGGAAAACCTACAGGTGGCTCAGGGACTGCCCATCTACAAACACCAGAAGGTCCCTATAAGACACAGTTGGAATATATTCGGACCAACCAATTAGGTGCTCGCATCTATGAGGATGGTCTGAGGCGATCAGTGGTACAACTCAAAAATCCAGATCAATCCTTTGGACTTGAAAACCCGGTGGTCAAGTTCGAAGAGGGTTCATACATTGATAAGGAAGGAACCATGTATGTGGTCACCAACCTACCAGATAGGACTGATGAGTTTGGAAATGTCATTCCTGAGAATGAAATAGGAGACCTAGAACAAGGAAATGTAGGACAAGGACCCCAGACTCCTAGAGGTAAGTCAGTTTTGACCCGAGTGATCACTCCGGACTGGATCCCTCAAGACAACAAAAGCATAGAACTATTTTTGAATAGAGAAACAGAGGAAGCCTTTTGGAGATTCAAGCCAGATCAACCTAGCCAATTGGGCATAGTTATCATCTATGAATTCAAAGATCCTGAGATACCAGGAAAAGTTGTTTACCTGGATAACACATCAGAGAAAATTTTCTTGGTAACAGAATATGATAGACATGCATACACTTGGAAGAATGAATTGATCTTCCCCCCACCAAGATCCAATGTTTCCCATGGCCTCCAAGGAGTAGGATCTTCCCATGCTAATGAAGCCCAGAGAGAAAGAACTAGAGAGAGACCTGAGGTAAGTTTTGCACACACCGTGGGCAGGAATAGATCAGGATTTGAAAATGAAAGATCTGAAAGAGAGAGATATCAAGCACATAGGCAAAAAAGAGATGAACATGATTTTCCATTGCCTAGACCCCGAGAGCACCCAAGAACCCTTAGACCCACTCAAGTGATCAAGGCAATGAAGAATTATTTTGACGGGTCAGGAGATCCTTATGATCATGTGGCCGAGTTCAAACAAGTGTTAAGAGCTGAACAGGTTGAGGATTTATTCACCCAATACGAGGCATTTGGTTTGACTCTTAAGGGCACTGCCTTGGCTTGGTTTCAACCATTGAGTAGTCGCAACTATCGCGATATAGGTCAACTGCTAGACGAATTCATTGTAGAATTTTCCAAGAGTGGTATCAGGCATAACACATCATCCTTGATCCACAGTTTCAAGCAGAACCCCCAAGAAACAGTGCGACTAGCAGGTAGAAGGTTCAGACAGTACCTAGAAAGATGCCCTGCTCCCGAGTTACCCACACCAGCCAAACAAGTGGCTTTGTTCTTAGATGGCTTACTGAGCACAAAGTTAAGATCATATGTATATTTGAAAGAGCCTAGATCCATAGAAGAGTGTGTGCGGACATGCATTGACATAGAAGATAACTTGGGTGAGGAGTTAGGATTGTCCAAACTCTACAAAGATTCGGATAGTTCTACTAGTCATACTTCAAAGATCTCCACAGAAATAGAAGAGATAGCTGAGCAAGTTGCCAAGAAGCTGGGAGTCCAAAATAAACAAACACAGAGAGTCACTCCAGTGAATCAGTGTTATACTTGTGGGGGCGACCACATGGCTAATGTATGCCCAATGCAAAACCAAAACATTAGAGAAAGGAATGCTCCATATTGCACTATTGAGAGAAAATACACAAACCACACGGCTCAAGATTGTCCCTACAATAGGCAGGCTGTTAGACAGAATTATCAGCAACCTTACCCACAAGGTAGGTATTAAAACCAATACCAACAGCCATATTATAGACCACAACAGCAATATCAGGTACCATATAGGCCACAACCTATCTTGGGAAACCAACCACTAGCTCCAGCCAACGTGATTCCAGTCAAATATGCTGGGGGAGAAGAAAATCCAAATAGAGCATTGGTGCCACTAACCCCATTGATACCAGATAATGACTCTCATGCTCATTGTTCAGACTACTCCCATGAAGGTAGTCCACATGCTTATTACACAGAGTCACCTGAACATAGTGAGATTTACTCGTATCAATATGAGGTACCACCTATGGAGCAAAATTGGGAGCCAGAATACTCCAATGTCATGTACACAAATCCTAACCCTAGGCCCCAATTGAGACAAATGAGACCACAAGCCCCTAGAGGATCTTGTTTTAGATGTCAAGGTGATCATTTCATTCGTGACTGTCCCCACCCATCATCTCCGAGTCAAGGACAGGCTATCACAATACAGGCTTTTTGCCCTGATTGTGGCAAAGACCATCTCCCTAGAGATTGTCCAAGAAACCCCTCCAGCGCACCCAAGATTACACCCATTAATGTGGTAGGCTTAGTGGCGGATTCAAGTTCAAGTAGCAGTAATGTGGCTCCTATACAAGCTGTCAGTAGAGCACAAGCCTTAAAACAGGATAAACCAGTAGAACAATCAGAGTCGAGTGAATCGGGAGAGCCTAGTAAGAGGAAAACAAGAACATGGAAGGATACCAGAGAGAAGGCCAATCGCAAGTGGAATAAAAAGTTATTGGAACTAGAAGAAAGCTTAAAAGAAGCGAAAACAAAAATAGAAGACATTGCATCTCAAAGCTCCTCGCATGCTGAAACTCCATCCACTCCACCTCATCCCACCCCACCACCCATTGTAAATAGACCACAACCAGGGTCTGTTCTTGCAGATCCAACCCCAGAAGGCTTGGACATGATGTTCAAGGCCTACCAGGCTCGACTTCAAGAAGGGCCTACAGCTGCAAACCTAGACAAGAGTTACCCTAGAGCGGACTTAGAGATTGAACGGATGAAAATGTGCATGAAAATGGTAGAACAAGCTCAAGCTATACTTGAGACTAGTCAAAAGTTCAATCAGACAAACTCTGTCAAAGGGGAATTGCACTTCCAGGGCTTACTAGAACGATTAGAGCAGTTGGTAAACAAACCACAAGTTTCTTTACCTCCACAGGCTCAACCAGTTATTGAAAGAGGAAGCTCACCACCAATGGGAGCTTATGTTCCTAATTCCACAGATCCAGGAATACCTCCTTCAATTCAACAGTACTCTCAAGAATTCTTGCGGGAAATACAAGAAGAGAAATGGGGCAAGGAGAAGGGTAATTCCCCTCCTATTCCTGAGATTGATGATCTTCATGATCAATTTCCCCAAGACATTCCATCTATTTACGGGGATGAAGCAGAACAACAAGAAGACGAAAGGTTAGATTTTGAATCTAATACCTTAGAAGAACTGCCTCAATTTCCAGGCCCATGGGAATCTGAATCTCTCCAGATTAGAGCTCCCACAATACTAGTAAGAAATGAAGACTCAGTGGTTCCAAGGAACACAGATGTCGTGAAGAACACTAAGGTTCAGTGTCATCTCACTGTAGAAGAGCTGCTCAAAGCAAAACCTGAGCTTTGGAATCATGTGAAGGATCAGGTTCCAGAACTTGATTCCAACATGCCAAAAGCAGGCTCCAAGCAAAGGGTACCAGAGATACCTCTAGACAAAATAGGGGACATGTGTGAGGGTGAAGAAGGTAATACTTATCTTCCAATCACCTACCAAGGTTACACAACCAAAGCAATCATAGATTCAGGTGCTGGTGTTGCTATTGCGACCACCTCCTTGTGGAAGCAATAGGGCAAGCCCACATTAAGACCAACTAGAATGAAGCTTCAAATGGCTGATGGTCATTTTGAAAGACCTCTAGGATTGCTAGAAGGGATCACTCTAACCACTTGTGGTGTAGAGTTTGAGCATACATTTGCTATATGTGACTTTGAGAAAAATAATGTCTATGAGATGATCCTAGGAAGACCCTTCCTACGACAATTGCAAATAGTACAGGATTGGGAAACTAACTCCTTGTACTTACAGCACTTAGGGGTCACCACCAAGGTCAATTTGAAGGATTACACCTTCAGAGATGTACCACCCCTACAGTGGAATTCTATCCACAAAGCGAAAGAAGATTCCATCTCTGTGCATTATGAAAGTTCACCTGATCCATCATGGCTGCATGAAGATACTCATTTGTGGATGTGCAAGGTCGCAAAGGAAGAGGAAAAACGTTTAAAGGCAAGAGAAGAAGGAATTTCGCTAGGAGATAGACCAGTTAGAGACCGAGCCTACACACCGATGATCTTTCCAGATGAGGAGTTTGAGCCTCATGGCTGGCCAGAAATCTTAGCCACCATGGACATTGCTGTCAATGAGGAACAGTGGACACCTCATTGTGATGAGGAGGGTTATGATATCTCAGTGTTCATGTGTCAACCCTTGCTAGAAGAATGTGACCCTAGTGATGTCATAGAAGAAGAAGAGAATGACGATGATCTGGAATCTATTGTGATGGATAGTTGCTTTAACTCAGAGCAGCACTATCTAGAAGATATAGGAGTGTTCACCCAGAAGAAGAAGAACCTCTCACAATTATTAAAACAGTAAACTCAAAGGATGGAAGTGAGAGTAGTCAAAAGAAAAAGAAAAGAAAAGCAGTGAAACAAGAAGAGGAGGAATCATTGTTTGAAGTACCAGAAAACTTCAAGAAATATGAAGTTGACGACCGCAAAATTTTGGTACGAATGCCTAAGAGAGAGGCCATCATAGGAGAATCATATGATAATAAAGAAAAGACCAAGAAGATTGTAGTGACCATTGAAGAGAACGAAGAGAGATGCACATATATAGGAGATGACCTAAGTGCAAGAGAAGAAATGGAGCTCATAGCTCTATTAAGGGAATATAGGGATGTGTTTGCATGGCACTATAGAGACTTGAAAGGGGTAGATCCAAGAATTTGCTCTCATACTATCCTCATGACTGCTGATGCTAAGCCCACCAAACAGAAGCCCTACACATATAATGATACCTATGCAGCCAAAATAAAAGAAGAAATTGATAGGTTGATTGAAGCTGGATTCATCTATGAGATTGAGCATACCGAATGGGTGTCCCCCATTGTTGTGGTACCCAAGAAGAACGGGAAGTTGCGAGTGTGTATTAACCTGAAAAAAGTTAATGCCGCTACGATTAGAGATAGTTATCCACTTCCAATCACAGAACACCTATTGGAGCGTGTTGCATGCAAGGAAGTTTATAGCTTCCTTGATGGATTTTCAGGTTACAATCAAGTAGCCATTGCCCCAGAAGATCAACACAAAACAGCTTTTGCTACAGAGTGGGGAATCTTTGCATTTCGTGTGATGCCATTTGGGCTCACCAATGCACCTGCAACATTCCAAAGGCTCATGTTTCATGTCTTCAAAGAGTTCTTGCGAAAGAGCTTAGAAGTGTATGTGGATGATTTATGTGCTCATTCCCAAGAAAGAAGGTTTCACATCCCTGAGCTCAGACAAATCTTCAACAAGTGTAGAGAATATCGAGTGTGTCTGAACCCAGAAAAGTGTGTGTTTATGGTGCGTCAAGGTAAAATCTTAGGTCATATTGTTTCTAAGAATGGAATCTCAACAGATGAAGATAAGGTGCGAGCCATAGCGGAGCTACCAAGGCCAAGGAATATTAAAGAGGTACAAGCCTTTATGGGCCATTGTGGATACTACCGTAGGTTTATCCACATGTACGCGATCATAGCTAGACCCCTTTATGCCTTGTTGTCTAATTTTGAGTGGAACGACGAATGCGAGAATTCTTTCAACGAACTGAAGAAACGTTTGTGCATGGCACCAATACTCACCACTCTTGATTGGAATAAACCCTTCCATGTCCATGTGGATGCATCCAATCATGCCATAGGATGTGTGCTAGCACAACCCACAAGTGAAGGAAACTTAGATTTGCCCATAGCATATGCTAGTAGACAGCTCACTGTAGCTGAACGAAACTATACCACAACTGAGCGAGAGGGATTAGGCATGGTATATGCTGTGAAGAAGTTTAGACACTATTTATTGGCCAACAAGTTCAAGTTTTTCACTGATCATCAAGCTTTGTTGTATTTGGTCAATAAACCTTGCAATACTGGACGCTTAGTAAGATGGTTCCTCTTACTAATGGAATATGACTTTGAAGTTGTTGTCAGGAAAGGTAGAACCCACCTTCGGGCAGATCACCTTTCTCGCATCACTTCAGGAGAGTCACCGCAAGGAGTGTCTAACGAATTACCCGATGCTTATCTGTTCAATTTAGAAGTTGTTCCTAAATGGGCAAATAAGTTGGTACCAGTCCTAACTTTTGGCCCTGCAAATAAGAATGTGAAAACATCACAAGAAGAAATTGTAAAATCACAAAAATATCACATATTAGCAGGAAGCATGTACAAACAAGATACTGAGGGTGT
This sequence comes from Ceratopteris richardii, assembly GCA_020310875.1. Lineage (NCBI taxonomy): Eukaryota > Viridiplantae > Streptophyta > Polypodiopsida > Polypodiales > Pteridaceae > Ceratopteris > Ceratopteris richardii. The sequence goes on from CM035428.1 coordinate 11,253,777, forward strand.
ATTAGCTTGTTGTGTGGAGGATGATGAACGTAGTAGTTGGCTGCAACAAGCCCATGAAGGAATGCTAGGAAATCACTATTCTAAACAACGAACATTGCAGAATCTAAAGCGTTTAGGAGTGTATTGGCCTAGCATGGACAAAGAAATACATGAGTGGATTAAGAATTGTCCAAGGTGCAGAGAGAGACCCCCAGTGGAGCATGCGACCCTTTATCAAGTGTCATTAATTCCAGATTGGAGTGCTCCATTGGTAGAGTTTATGAGATCGGGAAGATTACCCAAAGAGGCTAGTCTAGCAAGAAGACGAAGCATGGAGCAAGAGGCTCAAGGCTACGCCTTAGTAGGGGACAACCTATACCGAAGAGGCAAAGATGGTTACTTAAGACTATGCGTTCATGAATCAGACTATTTAAAGGTCTTAGAGACTGCACACAGCGGTGTTGCAGGTGGACATTTTGGTCCTGACCGAGTGATCAAGACCATCCTATTCTCAGGACTTTGGTGGCCCACTCTTCATATGGACGCACATACCTATGTGAAGAAATGTGACACATGCCAACGTGCACAATATCCAGTGAGAAAAGACGAGATGCCCTTGAGGCCAATGATGGGAGGACGTGCATTTTTGAAGTGGGGCATAGACTTCATAGGTCCTATTAACCCCCCAGCTAGAAACTCCCATGCAGAGTACATCATTGTAACCACAGATTACCTTACAAAGTGGGTAGAAGTCAAAGCCACCACAAAGAATGATGCTCAGACTACGGCTAAGTTCTTATTCGAGAATGTGTTCACGAGATATGGACTACCAATAGAGTTGGTGAGCGATAGAGGCACACACTTCTTGAATGAAGTCATTGAAAATCTTCTCCAAGAATTCTTGGTGATACATAAGAAATCTGCCCCCTATCACCCACAAGCCAACGGACAAGCCGAAAGTACCAATAAGATCCTCTGTAACGTATTGACAAAACTGGTAAATAATAAACGCTCTGATTGGGACAAACAACTTCATCATGCTGTTTGGGCTTATCGAGTTGCCTACAAAACGGTACTCAACGCCACCCCATTTCAGATGGTCTTCGGACAGAACGCTGTGCTACCATTAGATTTCTTAATCCCTGCCTTAAAAGTAGCACAAGAGTATGAGTGGAATGGGCATGAATTGTCCTCTAGGATCTATGATCTCGAACGCTTGGGTGAGACGAGGCTACGAGCGGCAGCAGGCATCTACGCTGCAAAGAAGAGGCAAAAGGCATACTTTGATGCACACATCAAGGATAAAGGATTGAAAGAGGGAGATCTAGTGTTGGTATACACACTAAAACAACATGCACGTGAGTTGGAAAAAAGAGGATACGGACCCATGATCATTAATAGAATTTCCACTAGTGGTGCAGTTCAGTTGGCCACTCTAGAAGGAGATATCTTGCCAAACTATATTAGTGGCTGTAGAGTCAAGCTATATCAAGAACCTCTTACTGAGGATATGCTAATGAGACTCAACACTGCCAAGATGCGAAAAGAAGAAGAGTTAAGAGTGAGAGAAGAAGCACAGGTAGAGGCCAGAGAGCGTATTAGGCGAAATAAGTTAAGGCGATTAGGCCTAGATGTCAACTCAAAAGCCACAAAATATCACATGGATATGTGTCAGAAGTCAGGCATAGCAACTTCTCAGGTCATTGACCGAAGACCCTTTGTGACCATAGAGATAGGACAAGGGAAGGGTGCAAGGATGGTGAAAGCATTGATTGACTCAGGTGCAGCAAGTAGTGCAGTTAGACTTTCCTACTGCCAAGACTTGGGGTTGAACATCAATCCCATAGAAGCTTATCTCATAGGATTGGGAGGTGTGGAAACCCCTTTTTTGGGCGAGGTGGAACTTCCCATCTACCTTCAAGATGTTCCAATGAAAGTCAAAGCGCTAGTATGTCAAGATGAGAACCTTACAGAACCACTTGTCTTGGGTCAAGATTGGATCTATGACCATGCAGTTAACTTAAACCTAAGAAGTCAAATTCTTCAAGTTTGGGTACATGAACAATGCATTACATTAGAATTAGAGAACTGCATGCTCCTAAATCATGGCACCACACACTCTCTTAGTTCTTCCAAGACTAATCATATGAAAGAAGATGTTGTATGTGTCAAAAGCTCTATGATGCAGAAGGAGTCAATCGTGGAAGACCAGGTTCGAAGGTGGGTGGATCTTTCTTCTTCTCCAAAGAATCGAGTAGCCACAGTAGTGAGTCCACCACACAAGCAAACACAACCGTTCACGACAACTGCTACATCAAATAGAAAGACACCATTCGATAAAAAAGCAGTTCCGAGCATGAAGCAGATATGGGTACGCAAAGGAGAGCAACCACCAGCCTTGCCCCCACAAATCCCATCCATGCACACCAACCAGGCCAGAAGACGAAGGAAGCAGCTCAGACAAGCTCAATCACAAGGTATCCAACAAGTTTGGGTGCCTAAGAAGTTAGCTGCAGCTCAACAAGGGCAATTACAGATGTGGGTACCTAAGAAGCTCCTACATCCACAACAACCTTTGTTCTCCCACATGCAAAAGGTTTCAACAAAGAAGCCAAAAAGAGAAAAGGGTAAGAACCACGTACAGAGACCAAAGGAAGATCAAATCAGCTCTTCAAAATTAGTAGGAAAACATGCAAAAAGGATATGGGTTTGGAAGCCAAAAGTGCAAGTAGCCTCCACCGAACCAAAGCGTCAACCACACTCAATACCACAGTTCAGAAAGCATCCAAAGAGAAAGATGCCTGAAGTGACCTCTACAGTGCCAAATGATGTTCTAAAATGGACTCCAATAAGGAGGATTACATCAGTTTGAGACTCAATGGATACCTCCACCAAGGTCGGCATCAACATCCACAAATAACATCGAAAGCCTCGAACGAGCGACAACCATGTGCTCCTTGCACAACCCTGTCTTTTGCACCATTCAGGTCATGCATTTCCAAAGTATGCATTAATATAGGGCCACATTACACGGCCGTGCATAGACACACTTGAGAATCCCAAGCACAAGAGCACATTGACATAGGTCAAATATTTCTATTGATACTAACTTTTGTGTTCTTGTTTTGTGCTATTTTTTCCAAAAAAAAAAAACAAAAAAAAAAAAACCAAAAAAAAAAAGAGAGAGAGAGAGAGAGAGAGCTTGTTCCTAGATTTGGCTTATGGAACATGAATGAGTCATGCTTAGGTGGACCATCAACCAGGGCATTCATTGACAATGATAAACCAACCAATGGTCCATCATGATGAAAGGTGTACAACACGAAGAGATCCGCATCGACTGACCTTTCCTTATGGTAAGAATCTTCTACTTGGACCACAACCATGATAGTTTGGGAAACCTCTTCGTCAGCATACCCTTGAGCACTTAGCTCAAGACCCGCAATTTTTGCACCATGCTCTTCCAATGCATTTTCCAAGTAAGCATGCGTAGGGCTACATTACAAGGCCGTGCACAAGGCACATACTTTTTTCAACCCAGGCACGAACACACTTACCCTTCATTCATTATGGGTTATGAGTAGTTGGCATGACTGCTCTCAACATCATCTTTGGAAGAGCTAGCGGACGTCATGGGAACAACACCCATATCTCGGAAGCAAATTGAAGCCAGTAGTTGCTCCAAATCACTCTTGACAACCTCTTTTGAGCAACTTGCAGTTTTAAAAGCTCACAACGACACATTCTTGCTGGAATCCAAGGAACCAGCTCACACAATGGACGTACACCACCTCTCAAAGCACTACATGGAACAACCCTTCCAACAAGGGTCTGTCAGGGACGACAGACTCGAGAGGGGGGGGAGTGTTGAAGCTCAAAGTCAAGGACAAAGCATGGAAGCACATCAAAAGGTGGACACACAAGGAAAGGGAGCAAGTAGGGAGCTCCAAGAAGTGTATGTCAAATTTTCAGAAGAATCCCCTACAAAAATAGTGATTTTCATCACTAAAAACCATTGTAAATACCATTATCTATTTTTAGTAACTCCATTTTGTTCAAGCCGAGGAGTCCTCGAGCTTGAGGAGTATTAGAAGTACCATCGTACCAATTTTCATAATTTTTAGACTTCGTTTGAGCCCTCAAATAAGCCCTGGAACCTAATTTTTAACTAGGCCGGACACTAGGTCTGGAGAGGGCCAAAACTAGTCAAAAAACTATAAAAAGAGCTAGAGAGCTCATTTTTGGGGTTGGCTTGTTAGAGAATAGAACTTTTGTAAGAGAACTCTTTTGCAATCTAAGCTGTCCATTGTTCCTCTCTTTGATCTTACTTTGTGCGCGTGTGTGTGTATGTGTGTGCATGTTTGTGTGCTTTCACTCACGCACTTGTGCCTTCACTTGCTCGTGGTCTTCATACCGGTCCTCACGTCTCCGCGGATTGACAAGTAAAGGAGGTGGTGCTTACACTTGAGCTACAACTCCCCCCCTCTTGAGTCTGTCGTCCCTGACATACCCTTGTTGTAGTGGTTGTTCCAAGTAGTGCCTTGAGAGGGAGTGTCCCTTCTGTATGAACAAAAGTCGTCTGACTTCCAGATGTGTCTGGTTCTTCATCTATCACTGCGAGTCTTTGCAAGTTGTAGTCTCTTGGTATGTGCTTCTTCTTTGGATTCCAGCATGACTGTGTTGTTGTGAGTCTCCGTTGATGACCTCAAATCTTCCAAGGATGATGTTCATAGTAGTCATGCCAAGTACTCATAACCCATAATGGATGATGGGTAAGTGTGTTTGTGCATGGGTTAAGGAAAATATGTGCCTTGTGCACGGCCTTGTAATGTAGCCCTATGCATGCTTACTTGGGAAATGCATTGGAAGAAGTATGGTGCAAAAATTGGGGGTCTTGAGCTAAGTGCTCAAGGGTATGCCGACGAAGAGGTTTCCTAAGCTATCATGGTTATGATGTTTCCAAAGTAAAGATACTTACCATGGAAAAGGGTGATCGATGTTCATCTCTTCGTGTTGTACACTCGGCCTTTGGGATGGAACATTGTTGATGAATGTCCATGTTGATGGTCCACTTATGAGGTCCTTTGAGTGGCTGATCCCGTCTCCTCTTTTCAAAACAACGTTTGCCAAATACTGAGAATTGAATTTCTTTATATTCTTTGACAAACAACATTGGGTAACTACACCAAGCTTAGTTTCACATATTCTCTTTAGTTCACCATAAGCAGGAGTCTGCTCATCTAGTATACAGACAAGGATTTTCGGGGTACCAAACAAACTCTTGCAAATATCTCCTTGGATGCTCTCATACATACAGTAGTTAAGCATCACTCAAGTTGTGGACCTTCAAGATCTTCACTCCCACCATGGTAAGGGGAAACCATAGGTGTGGGTGCCATGTTCATGCTAAGTTCTTGACATCTACCAGATAAGGCAGCAATTACATCATCTGCTAACCGAGACACACTTCGATCCAAACTGATAAATGCCCAGTAATCAATGGTTCAATCTTCAACTAAGCATGACTGTTTCATGATCCAAACCTGGGAACAAGTTCTTCCTCTCTTTCTCTCTCTTTTTTTTTTCTTCTTCTTTTTTTTTTTTAATTTAATAGGAACAATATCACAAAACAAGAAGACAGAATTTAGTATCAATCAATAAAAATCTTTGACATATGTCAATGTGCTCTTGTGCCTCGGATTCTCAAGTGTGTCTATGCACGGTCGTGTAATGTGGCCCTATATTAATGCATACTTTGGAAATGCATGACCTGAATGGTGCAAAAGATAGGGTCGTGCAAGGAGCACATGGTTGTCGCTCGTCGAGGCCTGATGTCACCTGCAGATGTTGATGTCATCTTTGTTGGAGGTATCCATTGGATCTTGAGATGACCACTGATCCTTCCTCTTGATAGGGACCCATTTTAGAAGAGCATTTGGCCCTGTGGAGATTACTTCAGGCGTCTTCCTCGTTGGATGCTTTTTGAACTATGGTATCCAGTATGGTTGGCGCTTTGGTTCGATGGAGGCTACTTGTACTTTTGGCTTCCAAACCCATATCCTTTTTGCACGTCTTCCTACTATTGTTGAGAGTTGATTTGATCTCCTTTCGGTCTCTGTACGTGGTTCTTACCCTCTTCTCCTTTTGGCTTCTTTGTTGAGACCTTTCGCATGTCGGAGAACATAGGTTGCTGTAGATGTAAGAGCTTCTTAGGTACCCACATCTGTAATTGCCCTTGTTGAGCTGCAGCTAACTTCTTAGGCACCCAAACTTGTTGGATACCTTGTGATTGAGCTTGTCCGAGCTGCTTCCTTCGTCTTCTGGCCTGGTTGGCTTGCCTAGATGGGATTTGTGGGGGCAAGGCTGGTGGTTGCTCTCCTTTGCGTACCTAGATCTGCTTCATGTTCGGAACTGCTTTCTTATCAAATGGTGTCTTTCTATTTGATGTAGCAGTTGTCGTGATCGGTTGTGTTTGCTTGTGTGATGGACTCACTACTATGGCTACTTGATTCTTTGGAGAAGAAGAAAGATCCACCCGCCTTCGAACCTGTTCTTCCACGATTGACTCCTTCTGCATCATAGAGCTTTTGACACATACAACATCTTCTTCCATATGATTGTCTTAGAAGAACTACAAGATGTGACATCTGGATTTGTGAGCATGCCATTTTCTAGTTCTAATGTAAAGCATTGTCCCTGGACCCAAACTTGAAGAAGTTGACTTCTTAGGTTTAAGTTGACTGCATTGTCATAAATCCAATCTTGTCCTAAGACAAGTGGTTCTGTAAGGTTCTCATCTTGACACACTAGCACTTTGACTTTCATTGGAACATCTTGCAGGTAGATGGGAAGTTCCACCTCGCCCAAACAAGGGGTTTCCACACCTCCCAATCCTATGAGATAAGCTTCTATGGGATTGATGTTCAACTACAAGTTTTGGTAGTAGGATAGTCTAACTGCACTACTTGCTGCACCTGAGTCAATCAATGCTTTCACAATCCTTGCATCCTTTCCTTGTCCTATCTCTATGGTCACAAAGGGTCTTCGGTCAATGACTTGAGAAGTCGCTATGCCTGACTTTTGGCACATATCCATGTGATATTTTGGGGCTTTTGAGTTGACATCTAGGCCTAGTCGCCTTAACTTATTTCACCTTATGCGCTCTCTAGCCTCGGCTTGGGCTTCTGCTCTCACCCTTAACTCCTCTTCTTTTCGCTTCTTAGCAGTGTTGAGTCTCGTAAGCATATCCTCTGTAAGAGGTTCTTGGTATAACTTGACTCTACAACCACTGATATAGTTTGGCAAGATGTCTCCTTCTAGAGTGGCCAACTGAACTGCACCGCTAGTGGAAATTCTATTAATGATCATGGGTCCATATCCGCTTTTTTCCAACTTACGGGCATGTTGTTTTAGTGTGTAAACCAACACTAGATCTCCCTCTTTCAATCCCTTATCTTTGATGTGTGCATCAAAGTATGCCTTTTGCCTCTTCTTTGCAGCATAGATACCTGCCGCCGCGCGTAGCCTCATCTCACCTAAGCGTTCTAGATCAAAGATCCTAGAGGATAACTCATGTCCATTCCACTCATGCTCTTGTGCTACTTTTAAAATAGGGATTAAGAAATCCAGTGGTAGCACCGCATTCTGTCCAAAGACCATCTGAAATGGGGTGGCATTGAGTACCGTTTTGTAGGCAACTCGGTAAGCCCAAACAGCATGATGAAGTTGTTTGTCCCAATCAGAGTGTTTATTATTTACCAGTTTTGTCAATATGTTACAAAGGATCTTATTGGTACTATCGGCTTGTCCGTTAGCTTGTGGATGATAGGGGGAAGACTTCTTATGTATCACCAAGAATTCTCGGAGAAGATTTTCAATGACTTCATTTAAGAAGTGGGTGCCTCTATCGCTTACTAACTCTATTGGTAGTCCATATCTAGTGAACACATTTATGAATAAGAACTTAGCCATCTTTTGAGCATCATTCTTTGTTGTGGCTTTTACTTCCACCCACTTTGTAAGGTAATCTGTGGCTACAATAATATACTCTGCATGGGAGTTTCTAGTTGGGGGGTTAATAGGACCTATGAAGTCTATGCCCCACTTCGAAAATGCACGCCCTCCCATCATTGGTCTCAAAGGCATCTCATCTTTTCTAACTGGATATTGTGCCCGTTGGCATGTGTCACATTTCTTCACATAGGTATGAGCATCCATATGAAGAGTGGGCCACCAAAGTCCTGAGAATAGAATGGTCTTGATTACTCGATCAGGACCAAAGTGTCCACCTGTGACACCGCTGTGTGCCGTTTCTAAGACTTTCAAATAGTCTGATTCATGAACGCACAGTCTTAAATAACCATCTTTGCCTCTTCAGTATAAGTTGTCTCCCACTAAGGCATAGCCTTGAGCCTCTTGTGCCATGCTTCGTCTTCTTGCTAGACTAGCCTCTTTGGGTAATCTTCCCGATCTCATAAACTCTACCAATAGAGCACTCCAATCAGGAATTAATGACACTTGATAAAGGGTGGCATGCTCCACTGGTGGTCTCTCTTTGCATATTGGACAATTCCTAATCCACTCATGTATTTCTTTGTCCGTGCTAGGCCAATACACTCCTAAACGCTTCAGATTCTGCAATGTTCGTTGTTTAGAATAGTGATTTCCTAGCAATCCTTCATGAGCTTGCTGCAACCAACTACTATGTTTGTCATCCTCAACACAACAAGCTAATACACCCTCAATATCTTGTTTGTACATGCTTCCTGCCAATATGTGATATTTTTGTGATCTTACAATTTCTTCTTGTGATGTTTTCACATTCTTATTTGCAGGGCCAAAGGTTAGGACTAGTACCAACTTATTTGCCCATTTGGGAACAACTTCCAAATTGAACAGATAAGCATCAGGTAGTTCATCAGACACTCCTTGCGGTGACTCTCCTGAAGTAATGCGAGAAAGGTGATCTGCCCGAAGGTGGGTTTTACCTTTCCTGACAACAACTTCAAAGTCATACTCCATTAGTAAGAGGAACCATCTTACTAAGCGTCCAGTATTGCAAGGTTTATTGACCAAATATAACAAAGCTTGATGATCAGTGAAAAACTTGAACTTGTTGGCCAATAAATAGTGTCTAAACTTCTTCACAGCATATACCATGTCTAAGCCCTCTCGCTCAGTTGTGGTATAGTTCCGTTCAGCTGCAGTGAGCTGTCTACTAGCATATGCTATGGGCAAATCTAAGTTTCCTTGTGGGTTGTGCAAGCACACATCCTATGGCATGATTGGATGCATCCACATGGACATGGAATGGTTTATTCCAATCAGGAGTGGTCAGTATTGGTGCTGTGCACAAACGTTTCTTCAGTTCGTTGAAAGAACTCTCGCATTCGTCGTTCCACTCAAAATTAGACAACAAGGCATAAAGGGGTCTAGCTATGATCGCGTACATGTGGATAAACCTACGGTAATATCCACAATGGCCCATAAAGGCTTGTACCTCTTTAACATTCGTTGGCCTTGGTAGCTCCGCTATGGCTCGTACCTTATCTTCATCTGTTGAAATTCCATTCTTAGAAACAATATGACCTAAGATTTTACCTTGACGCACCATGAACACACACTTTTCTGGGTTCAGACACACTCGATATTCTCTACACTTGCTGAAGATTTGTCTGAGCTCAGGGATGTGAAATCTTCTTTCTTGGGAATGAGCACATAAATTGTCCACATACACTTCTAAGCTCTTTCGTAAGAACTCTTTGAAGACATGACACATGAGCCTTTGGAATGTTGCAGGTGCATTGGTGAGCCCAAATGGCATCACACGAAATGCAAAGATTCCCCACTCTGTGGCAAAAGCTGTTTTGTGTTGATCTTCTGGGGCAATGGCTACTTGATTGTAACCTGAAAATCCATCAAGGAAGCTATAAACTTCCTTGCCTGCAACACGCTCCAAAAGGTGTTCTGTGATTTGAAGTGGATAACTATCTCTGATAGTAGTGGCATTAACTTTTTTAAGGTTAATATACACTCGCAACTTTCCGTTCTTCTTGGGCACCACTACAATGGGGGACACCCATTCAGTATGCTCAATCTCATAGATAAATCCAGCTTCAATCAGCCTATCAATTTCTTCTTTTATCTTGGCTGCATAAGTATCATTATATGTGTAGGGCTTCTATTTGGTGGGCTTGGCATCAGCAGTCATGGGGATAGTATGAGATCAAATTCTTGGATCTACCCCTTTCAAGTCTCTATAGTGCCATGCAAACACATCCCTATATTCCCTTAATAGAGCTACAAGCTCCATTTCTTCTCTTGCACTTAGGTCATCTCCTATATATGTGCATCTCTCTTCGTTCTCTTCGATGGTCACTACAATCTTCTTGGTCTTTTCTTTATTATCATATGATTCTCCTATGATGGCCTCTCTCTTAGGCATTTGTACCAAAATTTTGTGGTCGTCAACTTCATATTTCTTGAAGTTTTCTGGTACTTCAAACAATGATTCCTCCTCTTCTTGTTTCACTGCTTTTCTTTTCTTTTTCTTTTGACTACTCTCACTTCCATCCTTTGAATTTACCGTTTTAATACTTGTGAGAGGTTCTTCTTCTTTTTGGGTGAACACTCCTATATCTTCTAGATAGTGCTGCTCTGAGTTAAAGCAACTATCCATCACAATGGACTCTATATCATCGTCATTCTCTTCTTCTTCTATGACATCACTAGGGTCACATTCTTCTAGCAAGGGCTGACACATGAACACTGAGATATCATAACCCTCCTCATCACAATGAGGTGTCCATTGTTCTTCATTAACAGCAATATCCATGGTGGCTAAGATTTCTGGCCAGCCATGAGGCTCAAATTCCTCATCTGGAAAGATCATCGGAGTGTAGGCTGGATCTCTAACTGGTCTATCTCCTGGCGAAGTTCCTTCTTCTCTTGCCTTTAAACGTTTTTCCTCTTCCTCTACGACCTTACACATCCACAAATGAGTATCTTCATGCAGCCATGATGGATCAGGTGAACTTTCAGAATGCACAGAGATGGAATCTTCTTTCGCTTTGTGGATAGGATTCCACTGTAGGGGTGGTACATCTCTGAAGGATTAATCCTTCAAATTGACCTTGGTGGTGACCCCTAAGTGTTGTAAGTACAAGGAGTTGGTTCCCCAATCCTGTACTATTTGCAATTGTCGTAGGAAGGGTCTTCCTAGGATCATCTCATAAACATTATTTTTCTCAAAGTCACATATAGCAAATGTGTGCTCAAACTCTACACCACAAGTGGTTAGAGTTATCCCTTCAAGCAATCCTAGAGGTCTTTCAAAATGGCCATCAGCCATTTGAAGCTTCATTCTAGTTGGTCTTAATGTGGGTTTGCCCCATTGCTTCCACAAAGAGGTGGTCGCAATAGCAACACCCGCACCTGAATCTATGATTGCTTTGGTTGTGTAACCTTGGTAGGTGATTGGAAGATAAGTATTACCTTCTTCACCCTCACACATGTCTCCTTTTTTATCGAGAGGTATCTCTGGAACTTTTTGCTTAGAGCCTGTTTTTGGCATATTGGAATCAAGTTCGGGGACCTGATCCTTCACATGATTCCATAACTCAGGTTTTGCTTTGAGCAGCTCTTCTTGTTGGTGCAGACCAATCACCAATTGAAGTTTGGAAGACAAAAAGATGGAGATAAGATCAAGTCTTGAAGCAAAGAAGGTGGTTACATTCACAGGATGAATGATATGTACACATATGTACATTAGTGAAGACATAGATCACTTATATTTTTGAATAGTCATAAGCTTGTATATATTTGCCTATAAATACTTTGGAAAAATGTCGGGGCATTAAAAAAAAAAGAAATACAAGAGGAGACAATAGGAGAGTACGAGAATAGTGCATTTGTAAGTTGTAAGACTCATTAGAGTTCATAGGAATGAGAAGAAGTCTCTCTCACAACTCAACTGTAATTATTTGAGTAATCGAAGAAATATTGCGCCCGATGTTTCTGTGTCTGCTCCGTCTGTGATAGATCATTTGTGAAATCCTTTTGAGAATATCTAAGTTCATAGTTAATGAGTCTATGACTTAAGTTTCAGAGTTTAATTGTAATCAGGTAAGGAGAATTGTTAGTAGGAACATTCATATGTATTGAGTGTTCACAGTCTCCTGAAACAGGCGCATATTTCGAGTTCAATGAAATGAGTAGTGCTCAGTGCACAGTGTAAAGTTTTACACATATGATAGCTCAAAATCTAAGTTGAGAGATAAGCTATCTACAGCTAAAAGGATTTGATCAAACGGGTTCGACATTGGGAGAACCAAAGCTAAGAAGTTAGGGGTGTCCAAATCGACTTCTCAGAAGTACAGATTTAGACATAGGTAACTTGTGAAGTAGATTTCTCAAGATCTACTGAATCTTTTGGAGTGATTTGACTTGGAGGAGGTGCGCAATCTTTAGGTGATACCTTGTGCAAAGTTTCATAAAAAACTTTACACATTTACTCAGTCAATGAGAAAGATATATGCAACAGACTTTCTCAGTGATTTCCTTCTTCACAGTTTGTTCAAGAATTTGATATTTGGTCATTGATCTTTTAAATTCGTGAAGGTTATGACTTATTCTTGATATAGAGGTGCTCTAAATTCAAGAGTAAGTTATTCTTTTGGAGATTAACACTCTCCATCAGTGGTATCAGAGCAGGAGACATCAAAACCAAGGAAAGGAGGATCCCGACTGCTGCAGATTCAAGAAATTCAACAATTGAAGAAATAAAAGGTGAAAGCTTGAAGGCAAAGCTTGAGGAGGTGACCATACAACATCAAGAAAGACAAAAGGACTCTAATTTGAAGCAAAGGTACATATATTATTCATAAAGCTTGAAGATTTCAATACACAGGTGGACACAAGATGGGAGATTCTCTTTAGATAGAGAAATTGGATAGAGAGAACTATCCTGCATGGTCAATGAGGATGGAAGCTCATCTTATGAGCAAATATTTAATAGCTTACATCACAGGAGAAGAAGAGAAGCCACAGTTCAGAGATCCTAGTGTTCCAACTAGGGAAGAGTTAGCAGATTTGAAGAATTGGATGAAAAGAGATGCTCAAGCCAGGAGCATAATCTATATGGCAGTCAATGACTACTTGCTACCTCACATTAGAGGTCTTGAAAGTGCAAGTGAGATATGGAATGCTTTGGAGGAGCATTTCCAAAACACTACAAAGTCAAGGAAGGCATCCCTATGGGCAGAGTTTACTACTTTCAAGAAGAAGGCCTCACAGTCAATATCTGATTATGTGACAAAGATGAAGGACATTGCAGATGCATTAGGAGCAGTGGATGAAGACATTGAAGAAGATAAATTGGTAAGGCAAATTCTCACAGGACTAAGAGGTGATGAGAAGTGGAAGCCTTTTATTTTGTCTACAGAACTCTCATTGGATCATTCCAATCCTGATTTGAATCAATTGTTAGGACATATGCTAGCTTTTGAGAATGATATCAAAGGAGATGTTGACAAGAGTGCAGGACATGCAATGTACTCTAAAGACAAGAAGAAAACTAACAAAGGAAAGCAACAAGCAAATGAAGAAGAAGGCACAACTAATCAAGCCAACTTCCTAAGAGGAAGAGGAGGTGGCAAAGGTAGAGGAAGAGGCAGGAGTAACAAAGATGGATCCAAAGCTTGCTGGATTTGTGGTAAGACAAATCATTTAGCCAATGATTGTTGGCATAACACTCAAAGTAATGGAGGATACAATCAGAACTATAATTCAAGAGGAAGAGGAGGCAGAAATCAAAGAGGTAATTTCAAAGGTAGAGGTAGTAGGGGTTACTTTGGAAGAAATGCAGGTAGAGGTTTCCAAAGTCAACAATATAACAATACCTACTACAATTATGCTTCAGATCAAAAGGAAGATTCAACATTGATAATGAATGCAACTTGTGAAAGGCAGAATGAAGATCAAAGAATCTTCTACATTGACTCAGGGTGTAGCAATCACCTGAGTGGTAATATAGCTTTGATGACTGATTTGGAGAATAAGGTATCTAATCATGTTGTTCAAACAGGTGACAACACAAAGCACAATGTGAAGTCAATTGGATCAGTGAAAGCCAAGGATGGTAGCACCTTATTGAGTAAGGTCTTGTATGTTCCTACAATTCCTAAGAATTTGATAAGTGTAGGACAAATTGTGGAAAAAGGTTATGAAGTAAGGTTCACTAATGAAGGAGTGTTTGTGGAAGACCCTAGCAATGGGTATAAACAAATTGTTTCAGGGAAGAAAGAAGGAAGATTGTTCACATTGAAGATTCAAGGAAATGTTGGTCATGCCTTGTTCACTTATGGAGGACATAAGATCTCTGAGTTAGATCTTTGGCACAAGAGGCTTGGACATTTCAATGAAAGAGGTACCAAAGACATGATTAATAATGGTTCAGTGCTTGGATTGCCTAATGTTGCAGGACAACATATGACATACAGATGTGAGGCATGTCAATTAGGTAAGGCTCATAAGCAATCCTATTCCAAGCATGGGTTTATGTATTCAGAGAAACTTGAGTTGGTACACACAGATGTGTGGGGACCATCAAAGGACTTCAGTATCAATGGCTCAAGGTATTATGTGATTTATGTTGATGATGCTACCAGATGGATCACTATCTATGTGATCAAAGATAAGTCAGAAGTATTCAATACATTCAAACATTATCATGTGTATGCAGAGAGAATTACAGGACATAAGTTGAAGAGACTAAGGTCAGATGGAGGGGGAGAGTATTTCTCTAATGAGTTCAGTGATTACTTGTGGAATGCAGGTATAAAAAGAGAGGTTACTTGCAGGTACTCTCCTCAACAAAATGGTGTAGCAGAAAGGAGGAATAGGACTCTTGTTGAGTTTGCAAGGTCCATGATGAAGGAGAAAAATTGCCCAAATTATTTGTGGGTTGAGGCTATAAATACAGCTACTTATTTGGTTAATAGGCTACCATGTAAAGCCTTGCAGGGTATGACACCTTATGAGGCATGGTGGGGTAAGAGACCTACACTAGACCATTGCAAAGTATTTGGATGTTTGGCCTATGCATATGTGCCATCACAATTAAGGCACAAATTGGAACCTAAAGCTGAAAAATATGTGTTTATTGGTTATGATGATAAGCAGATGGGATACAGGTTGTGGAATCCATCCACAAAACATTTTCTTGTATCAAAAGATGTTACATTTGATGAGCAAGGTACTTGGTATGCAGGTACTATCAATATTAATACAGATGATGAAGAAATTGTGAGCCAAAGGAAAGGTAAATCAAAGGTTCAGATATTTGATGAGCAAGAGAATAATGAAGTGCAGGTTGAAGTGGAAGAAACACCAAGATTTGATCCTGAATGTGAAGAACCAGAAACCTCAAGAAGTGGAGAACTTAGGAGGTCTACAAGGAACAGATGGCAACCTACAAGGTATAGCTATGATACTTCATTCTTGACTACTAAGGATTATGATTACATGGTTAAAGCAGATGAAGACCCTTCTACATATGAAGAGGCAAAAGGTAAAGAGATTTGGGAAAAAGCTATGCAAGAAGAGTATGATGCATTGATGGAGAATCAAACATGGGATTTCGTTCCAAAGCCAAATAGCCAGAAGATCATTGGATGCAAATGGGTCTATAAGACAAAGAGATTTGCAGATGGAAGTGTGTCTAGGTACAAAGCTAGACTTGTTGTAAAAGGGTTTGCTCAGACATATGGTATTGACTATGATGAGACTTATAGTCCAGTGGCAAAAATGACAACCATCAGAACACTCATAGCAATTGCTGCATGCAAAGGTTGGAAATTGTGTCAATTAGATGTGAAGAATGCTTTTTTGAATGGTTATATTTCAGATGATGTTTTCACGGAGCAACCTCAAGGATTCCAAGATGGAAGATATCCAGATCATGTGTGTAAGCTCAAGAGAGCTTTATATGGCTTGAAGCAGGCCCCAAGGGCATGGAACTATAGGCTTGTAAAGTTCCTAAAAGAACTTGGATTTCAAGTATCCAAAGCAGATAGTAGCTTGCTTGTTAAAGCAAGTGATGATGGGTTCATTTACATATGTATATATGTTGATGACATAATTCTTACAGATACAGATGAGAAAGGCATACAAAGCCTAAAGAAACAAATGGAGAAAGAGTTCAAAATCAGTGACTTGGGAGATTTGTCATACTTTTTGGGCATGGATATTTCATACACTCAACATGGAGTGTATGTGACTCAAGAGAGGTATTTGAAGAACTTGTTAACCAAGTTTAAAATGAATGATTGCAGAGTAGCACCTACTCCAATGGAGGTGAATCACAAATCAAGCAGATTTGGAGGTGAAGAGTTCAAGGACATGAGACAATATCAGAGTTTGGTTGGTAGTCTTATCTATGCTACATTAACTAGGCCTGATTTATCATATGCAGTTGGGGTGTTGTCTCAATTTATGCATTGTCCTAGGAAAGAGCATTGGATTGCAAGTCAAAGAGTGTTGAGGTACATTAAGGGTACACTCAAGGAAGGTTTGTATTATGGTTTTACATCAGATACAAATATCAAGATCTATAGTGATGCAGATTGGGCAGGTAATCCAGATGATAGAAGGTCAACCTATGGATATATGTGTTATGTGGGAGATAAGTTAATCTCTTGGTGCTCAAAGAAGCAACATACAGTTGCTTTGTCATCTACAGAAGCAGAATACAAAGGCATGGTTGAAGCTGCAAAAGAAGTGATTTGGCTTAAGACTCTCATGAAGAGTTTTGATACTATACAGAGCATACCTATCATTTATGGTGATAACATGAGTTCATTATATCTAGCTGCTAATCCTGTTTTTCATGCTAGGACCAAACACATTGAGATACAGTATCACTTTCTAAGAGAGAAGGTGATGGATAAGCAGATTGAAGTTATACATACTTCAACAAAAGATCAGATAGCTGATATGCTTACAAAAAGTTTAGATGGACCAAAGTTACAAAAGTTCAAAGATATGGCAGGCATAAAGAAGATAAGAGAAACCTCAATTGATGATTCAGGGGGAGCTGTTGGTGTAGACCAATCACCAATTGAAGTTTGGAAGACAAAAAGATGGAGATAAGATCAAGTATTGAAGCAAAGAAGGTGGTTACATTCACAAGATGAATGATATGTACACATATGTACATTAGTGAAGACATAGATCACTTATATTTTTGAATAGTCATAAGCTTGTATATATTTGCCTATAAATACTTTGGAAAAATGTCGGTGCATTAAAAAAAAAAGAAAGACAAGAGGAGACAATAGGAGAGTACGAGAATAGTGCATTTGTAAGTTGTAAGACTCATTAGAGTTCATAGGAATGAGAAGAAGTCTCTCTCACAACTCAACTGTAATTATTTGAGTAATCGAAGAAATATTGTGCCCGATGTTTCTGTGTCTGCTCCATCTGTGATAGATCATTTGTGAAATCCTTTTGAGGATATCTAAGTTCATAGTTAATGAGTCTATGACTTACGTTTCAGAGTTTAATTGTAATCAGGTAAGGAGAATTGTTAGTAGGAACATTCATATGTATTGAGTGTTCACAGTCTCCTGAAATAGGCACAGATTTCGAGTTCAATGAAATGAGTAGTGCTCAGTGCACAGTGTAAAGTTTTACACATATGATAGCTCAAAATCTAAGTTGAGAGATAAGCTATCTACAGCTAAAAGGATTTGATCAAACGGGTTCGACATTGGGAGAACCAAAGCTAAGAAGTTAGGGGTGTCCAAATCGACTTCTCAGAAGTACAGATTTAGACATAGGTAACTTGTGAAGTAGATTTCTCAAGATCTACTGAATCTTTTGGAGTGATTTGACTTGGAGGAGGTGTGCAATCTTTAGGCGACACCTTGTGCAAAGTTTCATAAAAAACTTTACACATTTACTCAGTCAATGAGAAAGATATATGCAGCAGAGTTTCTGAGTGATTTCCTTCTTCACAGTTTGTTCAAGAATTTGATATTTGGTCATTGATCTTTTAAATTGGTGAAGGTTATGACTTATTCTTGATATAGAGGTGCTCTAAATTCAAGAGTAAGTTATTCTTTTGGAGATTAACACTCTCCATCACTTTGACAGTGAGATGACACTGAACCTTAGTGTTCTTCACGACATCCGTGTTCCTTGGAACCACTGAGTCTTCATTTCTTACTAGTATTGTGGGAGCTCTAATCTGGAGAGATTCAGATTCCCATGGGCCTGGAAATTGAGGCAATTCTGCTAGGGTATTAGATTCAAAATCTAATCTTTCGTCTTCTTGTTGTTCTGCTTCATCTCCGTAAATAGATGGAATGTCTTGGGGAAATTGATCATGAAGATCATCAATCTCAAGAATAGGAGGGGAGTTACCCTTCTCCTTGGCCCATTTCTCTTCTTGTATTTCCCGCAAGAACTCTTGAGAGTATTGTTGAATTGAAGGGGGCATTCCAGCATCCGTGGAATTAGGAACATAAGCTCCCATTGGTGATGAGCTTCCTCTTTCAATAACTGGTTGAGCCTGTGGAGGTAAAGAAACTTGTGGTTTGTCTACCAATTGCTCTAATCTTTCTAGTAAGCCCTGGAAATGCAAATCTGATTTGATAGAGTTTGTCTGATTGAACTTTTGACTAGTCTCAAGTATGGCTTGAGCTTATTCTACCATTTTCATGCACATTTTCATCCATTCAATCTCTAAATCTGCTCTAGGGTAACTCTTGTCTAGGTTTGCAGTTGTAGGCCCTTCTTAAAGTTGGGCCTGGTAGGCCTTGAACATCATGTCCAAGCCTTCTGGGGTTGGATCTGCAAGAACAGACCCTGGTTGTGGTCTATTTACAATGGGTGGTGGGGTCGGATGAGGTGGAGTGGATGGAGTTTCGGCATGTGAGGGGCTTTGAGATGCAATGTCTTCTATTTTTGTTTTTCCTGCTTTTAAGCTTTCTTCTAGTTCCGATAACTTTTTATTCCACTTGCGATTGGCCTTCTCTCTGGTATCCTTCCATGTTCTTGTTTTCCTCTTACTCAGCTCTCCTGATTCACTCGACTCTGATTGTTCTACTGGTTTATCCTGTTTTAAGGCTTGTGCTCTAGTGACAGCTTGTATAGAAGCCACATTGCTACTACTTGAACTTGAATCTGCCACTAAGCCTACCACATTAATGGGTGTAATCTTGGGTGCACTGGAGGGGTTTCTCGGACAATCTCTGGGGAGATGGTCTTTGCCACAATCAGGACAAAAAGCCTGTATTCTGATAGCTTGTCCTTGACTCGGAGCTGGTGGGTGGGGACAATCACGAATGAAATGGTCGCCTTGACATCTGAAACAAGATCCTCTAGGGGCTTGTGGTCTCATTTGTCTCAGTTGGGGCCTAGGGTTAGGATTTGTGTACATGACATTGGAGTATTCTGGCTCCCAATTTTTCTCCATAGGTGGGGCTTCATATTGATACGAGTAAATTTCACTATGTTTAGGTGACTCTGTGTAATAATCATGTGGACTACCTTCATGGGAATAGTCTGAACTATGAGCATGAGAGTCATTATCTGGTATCAATGGGGTTAGTGGCACCAATGCTCTATTTGGATTTTCCTCTCCCACAGCATATTTGATTGGAATCACATTGGCAGGGGTTGGTGGTTGGTTTCCCAAGACTGGTTGTGGCCTATATTGTGCCTGATATTGCTGTTGTGGTATATAATATGGTTGTTGGTATTGGTTTTGATACCTACCTGGTTGGTAAGGTTGTTGATAAGTTTGCCTAACAACCTGCCTATTGTAGGGACAATCTTGAGCCGTGTGGTTTGTGTATTTTCTCTCAATAGTGCAGTATGGAGCATTCCTTTCTCTAATGTTTTGGTTTTGCATTGGGCATACGTTAGCCATGTGGTCACCTCCGCAAGTATAACACCAATTCAATGCGGTGACTCTCTGTGTTTGTCTATTTTGGACTCCCAGCTTCTTGGCAACTTGCTCAGCTATCTCTTCTATTTTCGTGGAGATTTTTGAAGTATGACTAGTAGAGCTATCCGAATCTTTGTAGAGTTTGGACAATCCTTACTCCTCACCCAAGTTATCTTCTATGTCAATGCACGTCCGCACACACTCTTCTATGGATCTAGGCTCTTTCAAGTACACATATGATCTTAACTTTGTGCTCAGTAAGCCATCTAAGAACAAAGCCACTTGTTTGGCTACTGTGGGTAACTCTGGAGCAGGGCACCTTTCTAGATACTATCTGAACCTTCTACTTGCTAGCCGCACTGTTTCTTGGGGTGTCTGCTTGAAGCTGTGGATCAAAGATGATGTGTTATGCCTAATACCACTCTTGGAAAATTCTACAATGAATTCGTCTAGCAGTTGACCTATATTTCGATAGTTGCGACTACTCAGTGGCTGAAACCAAGCTAAGGCAGTGCCCTTAAGAGTCAAACCAAATGCCTCGTACTGGGTGAACAAATCCTCAACCTCTTCAGCTCTTAACACTTGTTTGAACTCGGCCACATGATCATAAGGATCTCTTGACCCGTCAAAATAATTCTTCATTGCCTTGATCACTTGAGTGGGTCTAAGAGTTCTTGTGTGCTCTCGGGGTCTAGGCAATGGAAAATCATGTTCATCTCTTTGTTGCCTATGTGCTTGATGTCTCTCTCTTTTAGGTCTTTCATTTTCAAATCCTGCTCTATTTCTGCCCACCGTGCGTGCAAAACTTACCTTAGGTCTCTCTCTAGTTCTTTCTCTCTGGGCTTCATGAGCTTGGGATGATCCTACTCCTTGGAGGCCATGGGAAACATTGGATCTTGGTGGAGGGAAAATCAATTCATTCTTCCAAGTATATGCATGTCTATCATGTTCTGTTACCAAGAAAATTTTCTCTGACGTGTTATCCAGGTAGACAACTTTGCCTGGTATCTCCGGATCTTTGAATTCATAGATGATGACTATGACCAATTGGCGAGGTTGATTTGGCTTGAATCTCCAAAAGGCTTCCTCTATTTCTCTATTCAAAAATAGTTCTATGCTTTTGTTGTCTTGAGGGATCCAGTCTGGAGTGATCACTCTTGTCAAAACTGACTTGCCTCTAGGAGTCTGGGGTCCTTGTCCTACATTTCCTTGTTCTAGGTCTCCTATCTCATTCTCATGAATGATATTTCCAAACTCATCGGTCCTATCTGGTTGGTTGGTAACCACATACATGGTTCCTTCCTTATCAATGTATGAACCCTCTTCGAACTTGACCACCGGGTGTTCAAGTCCAAAGGATTGATCTGGATTTTTGAGTTGGACCATTGATCGCCTCAGGCCATCCTCATAGATGCGAGCACCTAATCGGTTGGTCCGAATATATTCCAACTGTGTCTTATAGGGACCCTCTGGTGTTTGTAGATGGGCAGTCCCTGAGCCACCTGCAGGTTTCCCCATGCTAAAAGACATTTCTGAGTCACTTGTGTCTGAACTTAGTCGGTAAGGATGACCACTTAGTTGTTGTGCCCAAGACTTAGCTGTATGGTTGAAACTGGATTGAGAAGATCTAATGCTTTGTCTATCCTTTCCTACGTGTCTACCAGATCTTAGGTTCATAAGCTTTGGCTAAGAGTCCAAAATTTCCTATTGGTACGGTTCACAAATCCTTTGGAGTCCCCTTGGGTTCTTGGTCCCACCTGAGGGTCAACTTCAAAATATCCTATCTGAAAATCAATGCATTATTCTTATAAAAAACAGTTGAGGCTGTGTAGGATTCGAAACGAGCTTTCCAACGAGCTATAGAGCTCAAAAAATGGACTTTGGATGAAAAAGTTATGTCAAATCAGGCTTCTAGGGTTCAAAACAGGCAAACAGGACCTTTTGGAAAAAATCGCGATTTTGTGAAATCAAGAGAATCGCGATTTTGTGAACTTCAAAAAAATCGCGATTTTGTGAACTTCAAGAGAATCGTGATTTTGTGAACTTCAAGAGAATCGCGATTTTGTGAACTTCAAGAGAATCGCGATTTTGTGAACTTTCAGAGAATCGCGATTTTGTGAACTTTCAGAGAATCGCGATGTTGTGAAGTCAAAGAATCGCGGTGTTGAGCACAAAATCGTGTTTTTGAAAATCGTGATGTTGAGCACAAAATCGTGTTTTTGAAAATCGCGATGTTGAGCACAAAATCGTGTTTTTGAAAATCGCGATTTTGAGCACAGAATCGTGTTTTTGAAAATCGCATTTTCACAAGTCGTGTTTTCACAAAATCGTGTTTTTGACTGAAAATCTTGATTTGTGAGAATCGCGATTTTGAGCCCGCTGAAAATCGTATTTTCTCAGAATCGTGTTTTTGACATGAAAATCGGGATTGTCAACAGAGAATCGTGTTTCCACAAAATTGTGTTTCCACAAAATCGTGTTTTTGAGAATCGTGTTTCCACAAAATCGTGTTTTTGAGAATCGTGTTTTCTCAGAATCGTGTTTTTTGGCTGAAAATCGTGATTTTTTGAAAATCGCGATTTTGAGCACAGAATCGTGTTTTTTGAAAATCGCGATTTTGAGCAAAAATTCGTGTTTTTCACAGAATCGCCTTTTTCACAAAATCGTGTTTTTACTGAAAATCGTGATTGGTGAGAATCGCGATTTTGAGCAGGAAATCGTGTTTTCACAGAATCGTGTTTTTGGCCGAAAATCGTGATTTGTGAGAATTGTGATTTTGAGCACTACCATAGAATTGTGTTTTCACAAAATCGTGTTTTTGCTGAAAATCGTGTTTTTGCTGAAAATCGTGTTTTTGCTGAAAATCGTGTTTTTGCTGAAAATCGTGATTGGTGAGAATCGTGTTCTAGAGAATCGCGATGTTGAGCACAGAATCGTGTTTTTGAAAATCGCGATGTTGAGCACAGAATCGTGTTTTTTTGAAAATCGCGATTTTGAGCAGAGAATCGTGTTTTTTTTTTAAATCGCGTTTTAGAGAATCGTGTTCTAGAGAATCGCGATGTTGAGCACAGAATCGTGTTTTTGAAAATCGCGATGTTGAGCATAGAATCGTGTTTTTTTTGAAAATCGCAATTTTGAGCAGAGAATCGTGTTTTCACAAAATCGTGTTTTTGGCTGAAAATCGTGATTTGTGAGAATCGCAATTTTGAGAACAACCACAGAATCGGGATTCAGAGAATGACCACGGAATCGTGATTCTTTCAGCAAGCTTTTAGGCGGGAAACAGAAAATCGAGATTATTTCAAAAAATTTTGAATTTTCACAGAATCGCGATTTTCATCATAGAATCGCGTTTTTTGGCGAGAAATTCAAATTTCTGAGTGCCGGCAATGGCAAGCTCCGTATGAGCAAAAAATAATGAAAAAAACACAGCGCTTGCTCTCCCTTGCACCTCCTAACTCCTTCCCACACAATAATGCATGAAAAATGGTATGAAAATGGTGATAATGCACTAAAAAACAAGAAATTTCTATGAAGAAGAAGATGGAAGAAGGTGGAGATGATGATGATGATGGAGATGAAGAGGAGAAAACTGAAAATGAACTAAAATGACAGTTTTTTTACCTTCCAACGTCGCAAATCTACGATCTTACCATCACAACGCTCGTCCTCGAAGCTCTCTCCCCGGCAACGGTGCCAAAATTTGGTGTAGCTCAAGCGTAAGCATCACCTCCTTTACTTGTCAATCCGCGGAGACGTGAGGACCGGTATGAAGACCACGAGCAAGTGAAGGCACAAGTGCGTGAGTGAAAGCACACAGACATGCACACACATACACACACACGTGCACAAAGTAAGATCAAAGAGAGGAACAATGGAAAGCTTAGATTGCAAAAGATTTCTCTTACAAAAGCTCTATTCTCTAACAAGCTAACCCCAAAAATGAGCTCTCTAGCTCTTTTTATAGTTTTTTGACTAGTTTTGGCCCTTTCCAAACCTAGTGTTCAGCCTAGTTAAAAATTAGGTTCCAGGGCTTATTTGAGGGCTCAAACGAAGTCTAAAAATTATGAAAATTGGTACGATGGTACTTCTAATACTCCTCAAGCTCGAGGACTCCTCGGCTTGAACAAAATGGAGTTATAAAAATAGATAATGGTATTTACAATGGTTTTTAGTGATGAAAATCACTATTTTTGTAGGAGATTCTTTTGAAAATTTGACATACACTTCTTGGAGCTCCCTACTTGCTCCCTTTCCTTGTGTGTCCACCTTTTGATGTGCTTCCATGCTTTGTCCTTGACTTTGAGCTTCAACACATTACTAGACCAACACATTTGCTACATCTCTTTGCGGTAGAGCAAGCCATTCATGCCAATCAGCTACATGTTCCACATCCAGACATTCCAAGTCCAATCAATTGGGATAAGCGCATGATAGATTTGGCTTGAGGACTATGCATTCAGGAACATCAGCTTGCCACTCACGTTATGGAATATTACATCCAGCACTCCCAACAAGAAGGGTCTGTCAGAGATGACAAACATGAGAGGGGGGGGGGGGTGTTGGTGGTAGTCAGGGAACTCAAGGACTTACAAGACAAGGAAGCCAATGAAAAGAGTCAGAGAAAAGAGAAGGACCAGGTAGGCAAAGCAGTCAATGCAGATCCGGCAAATAGGCTCTATAATTTTTCATGAAGCAATATTTCCCAACTAGTGATTTTAGTCACTTCTCACCATTGTAAATACTGTTTTTTGTTATTCCTACTCCATTTTGTGGAATCCGAGGAGTCCTCAAGCTTGAGGAGTATTAATAGTATTTATGTATCAATTTTCATAATTATTAGAGCTTGTTTGAGCCTCCAAAATAGCCAAGGAACCTAATTTTTAACTAGGCCAAACACTAGGTCTGGACAAGGCCAAAAGCTAGTAAAAAACTATAAAAAGAGCTAGAGAGCTCATTTTAGAGGTTAGCTTGTTGTAGATTTGAACTTTGTATGAGAACTCTTTTGTAATGGAAGTGACTCCTTTGTTCCTCTCTTTGTTCTTGCCTTGTGTGTGCGCGTGTGTGTATGTGTGTGCATGCTTGTGTGCTTCTCACTCACACACTTGAGCCTTCACTTTCTCGTAGTCTTCATACTAGTCCTCACGTCTCCACGGATTGACAATTATGAGGTGGATCTCCTCACGATTGGTACTTGCCATTGTGCTAGAGTGACAAGGTGTAGTTAGGTTTTTCCAAATCTGATTGTTTTGCTCTCTTATTGTACTCATTTTCATTGATTTAAAGCTTCATTTGGTCTCTCATATAGTTCCCTGAACTTTTCCAAAGTTTCAAGTTATTTGACTAAGTGAGTTGCGAGAAATTGCCAACTTTGTGAAGGTATATCTCTGCACATAGGCGGAGACTATTGCAAATAGGTAGCTTGTATTGCAAAGGGTGGTTCTCCCAATGGGAATATCCATTTGGGATTATTTATATCTTTTTGAGTTACTATAAAGCCTTTTTTGCTAGTATTATATATTCTATAACCTTTTTTATTAAGGTCATATCTTATAAACACACAATTCTCTATATTAGGGTCCAATTTACCTCTAATTTATGAAGGTATGTGTGCATATGCAATGCACCCAAAGATCCTACAATGGTCCAAGATTGGTCTTCTTCCATTTCAAGCTTCATATGGAGTCATACCATCTAGAGCCTTTGATGGTAATCTATTTATCAAATATGTGGCAGTAGATACTGCCTCTACCCACATGTAGTTTTGTAGCTTCTTCTCATTCAAGATGGACATTGCAACCTCCACAATGGTCATATTCCTTCTCTCTATCACTTCATTCTAATTAGGACTGTATTTGGTAGTGATCTCTCTTTTAATCCTCTATCTTGGAGATAGGAATCAAATTCACGGGAGAAGTATTATCCCCCTCCATCTCACCTTAGCCTTTCACGGGTTTCACTTGTTTGATTCTCCATAAGAGCTAGATCATTTTTAAAGCATGGAAACATCATCTTTATGCTTCATGAAGTACAAAATAGTCCATCTACTACAATCATCTATGAATGACATGTAGTACCTTGATCCTGAGATTGAAGGTTCTTTGCTTAGTCCCCTAACATATATGTGAAAAAGCTCTAGAAGGTCACCGTGTTTTTATCCTTTCTTGGTGAATGGTTGCCTGTGTAATTTTTCAAAGTGATATGCACTACACTTGTATATCATTTGTTGCTTTGAGATATTGGGTATTCCAAGTACAATTTGATCTCTACTAAGATTTTTAAGGGCTCTTTCTCCAATGTGAGCTAGCCTCTTATGACGAACCTCAAGTTCTCATAGGGTTTTGGGTGCCATAATTGAACAAGGAAATGTTCTTGGTGTCTTGGAGTTCAAATGTGAACAACCTACCTATCTTTGTCCTTTTGCTATCTTCTTGAAACCTTGATATGGATCCTCAACAAAGGCTCCATTCTTGATAAATCTCACATACAACCCTCTCTACAATCTGACCTACACTTATAAGATTCTTTGTAATGATTGGCACATAAAGGAATTTTCTTACTAAGTTCATACTACCATTAGAGGTTTTCACATTTCTTATCTTCTCAACTAGATGTCTTGTTGTTGGAGCAGAACAATCAACAATTAGTGATTACATAAAATCCAGAAGTGGAAAAATGAATGGAAGATTGAAGATCAGTTTCAAGAAAGAATAGATTCAGAAACAAAGTTCTTTTGTACATTACTCTTGTAAATATTTTCAATGTATTTGGAAAATTGACGAGTTAGACTCGTGTATATATATAGATACATGTTCATAGTCAAAAAGAGAGATATAGAAGAGATAGAGAAGACAATAGATGTGAAGAATAGAAGAATAGGAGAGAATGAGATGAACATTATGCATGTCATCCATCGGATGTATGAAAAATTATGAGAAGAAAAATCTTTCAGAGAATTGTGCGTCGATCTTTTCTTTGATTCTCCTTCTGTAGTTAATCTTTTGAGAAATCCTTTTGAACATGTCTAAATCCATAGTTAATCCATCTATGGTTAAAGTTTGAGAGTCCAATTGCAAACAGGCTGAGAGAATTTTGAATAGGAACATTCATATGTAGAAAGTTCTGAATGTCTTCTGAAACAGGTGCAGATTCAATGGTCAAAGAAATGGACAGTGCTTAGTGCATAGTGTAAAGTTTTACACAAATGCGGACTCAAAATTTAAGTTGAGAGGTAAGCCATCTATGGCTAAAATCATTTGATTAAACGTGCTATAGTTTGGGAGAACCATAGCTTAGAAGTTACAGGTGTCAAAGTCGTCATTACAGAGAGACAGTTTCAGACATAGGTACATTGTTTGAGTCATTTCTCACAATCTACTCAAGTATTTGAAGTGTTTTAACTTGGAGAAGATGCCCAACCTCTAGGCAACATACTCTAGAAAGTTTTATCATAAACTTTACATGAATGATCAGTCAATGAATGATTAATGTGCAGCAGACTTTTTCTAAGAAGTGATTTTTTCACAGTTGATCAATTTCTTGATAGTTTGGTGATTGTTCTTTAAAATTAAGTGGAGTCTAAAGTTATTATTGATATAGAGGTGGTCTAACATCAAGGATAGCTTGTTCTTTTGGAGATTAACACTCTCCATCAGTGGTATCAAAGTAGGTTATATCAAAATTGAGGAAAGGGAGACTCCGACTGCTGCAGACATACAAACTTTACATCTCGAAGGATCAAAAGGATAAAGTGTGAAGAAAGATTGAAGGAAGACACATTAAGGTTGTCCAAAGGATCAGAAGGAGCAACATTCGAAGCTAAGGTACATTCATTCTTTATAAGGACTAAAGATTTGAGACTACAGGTGAAGCAAGGATGGGAGATAGTCTCCAAATTGAAAAGTTGGATAGAGAAAATGATCCAGCTTGGTCTATGAGAATGGAAGCTCATCTTATGAGCAAAGATCTGATGGAATATATCAGAGGAGAGGAAGAAAATCCAGAGTTCAGAGATCCTAGTGTTCCAACTAGGGAGGAGTTAGCAGATGTAAAGATTTGGATGAAGAAGGATGCTCAAGCAAGGAGCATAATCTACATGGCAGTGAATGATTATTTGCTTCCTCATATTAGAGGACTTGAAAGTGCAAGTGACATTTGGAATGCTTTGGAAGATCATTTTCAGAACACAACCAAATCAAGGAAAGCTTCATTATGGGCAGAGTTCACTACCTTCAAGAAGAAGGCTTCACAATCAATATCTGATTATGTGACAAAGATGAAGGACATTGCAGATTCTTTAGGTGCAGTGGATGAAGATATTGAAGAAGATAAATTGGTAAGACAAATTCTCACAGGGCTAAGAGGAGATGAGAAGTGGAAGCCTTTTATTTTGTCTACAGATCTTTCATTAGATCATTTCACTCCTGATCTATATCAATTGTTAGGACATATGCTAACTTTTGAGAATGATATCAAAGGAGATATTGATAAGAGTGTAGGTCATGCAATGTATTCTAAAGACAAGAAGAAAACTAGCAAAGGAAAGCAACAATCAGTTGAAGATGAAGGTACTCAAAGCCAAGCAAACTTCCTAAGAGGTAGAGGAAGTGGCAGAAGTAGAGGAAGAGGCAAAAATAACAAAGATAATGTCAGAGCTTGTTGGATATGTGGTAAGACCAATCATCTATCTCATGATTGTTGGCATAATAATCAAAGCAATGGTAATTTTAATCAGAACTTTAATCAAAGAGGAAGAGGTGGTAGATATCAGAGAGGAAACTTCAGAGGTAGAGGTGGTAGGAATTCTTTTGGAAGAGGTGGAGGAAGAAGCTTCCAAAATCAATCCTATAATAACACCTACTACAATTATGCATCATATCAGAAAGAAGATTCGACTCTCATTATGAATGCAACATGTGAAGCCTCACATGAAGACATGAGAGTATTTTATATTGACTCAGGATGTAGCAATCATCTGAGTGGAAACATTGCTTTGATGACTGATCTAGATCATAATGCAATTAATCATACAGTTCAAACATGTGATAATACAAAGCACAAGGTAAAGTCAATTGGTTCAATCAAAGCCAAATATGGAAGCACTCTTTTGAGTAAGGTTTTGTATGTTCCTACAATTCCTAAAAATCTGATAAGTGTAGGACAAATTGTGGAAAAAGGATATGAGGTAAGGTTCACTAATGATGGTGTTTATGTTGAAGACCCTAGTCAAGGGTATAAATAGATTGTTACAGGGAAGAAGGAAGGAAGGCTCTTCACATTAAAGGTACAAGGAAATGTTGGACATGCTATGTTTGCATATGGAGAGCAAAAGGTGTCAGAATTGGATCTTTGGCACAAAAGACTTGGACACTTTAATGAGAGAGGTATCAAAGAAATGATAAACAATGGTTCAGTACTTGGATTGCCTAACATTGCAGGTCAACACATGACATACAGATGTGAAGCATGTCAGTTAGGTAAGGCTCATAAGCAATCATACAATAAGCATGGTTTTATGTATTCAGAAAGACTTGAATTGGTACATACAGATGTGTGGGGTCCTTCAAAAGATTTTAATATAAATGGTTCAAGATATTATGTCATATATGTTGATGATGCTACCAGATGGATCACAATCTATGTGATCAAAGACAAATCAGAAGTGTTTAATACATTTAAACACTATCATGCATATGCAGAAAGAATTACAGGTCAAAAGTTGAAGAGGTTAAGGTTTGATGGAGGGGGAGAGTATTTTTCTAATGAGTTCAGTGATTACTTGTGGAATGCAGGTATAAAGAGGGAAATTACTTGCAGGTACTCTCCTCAACAAAATGGGGTAGCAGAAAGAAGAAATAGGACACTTGTTGAATTTGCAAGATCCATGTTGAAAGAGAAAAATTGTCCAAATTATCTATGGGTTGAGGCTGTAAACACAGCCACATATTTGGTTAATAGATTGCCTTGTAAAGCTTTGTAGGGTATGACACCATATGAAGCTTGGAGGGGTAAGAGACCTACCTTGGATCATTGTTAAATATTTGGTTGTTTGGCATATGCATATGTGCCATCTCAATTGAGGCATAAATTGGAGCCTAAAGCAGAGAAGTATGTATTCATTGGTTATGATGACAAGCAGATGGGTTATAGGTTGTGGAGTCCATCCACAAAAAAATTCCTTGTGTCCAAGGATGTTACATTTGATGAGAAAAGTACTTGATATGTAGGTACATCTAATGTGTATGCAGAAGTTGAAGAAATTATGAATCAGAAGAAAGGTAAAACAAAGGTTCAGATATTTGATGTAGAAGAGAAAAATGAAATTCAAGTTGGAGGTGAAGAAGTGCCAAGGTTTGATCCAGAATATGATGAACCAGAAACTTCAAGAAGTGGAGAACTCAGGAGATCTACAAGGCACAAATGGCAACCTACAAGGTATAGCTATGATACTTCTATCTTGACTACTAAGGATTATGCTTACATGATAAAAGCAGATGAAGATCCATATACATATGATGAAGCCAAAGGGAAGAAGAATTGGGAAGAAGCTATGCAAGAGGAGTATGATGCATAGATGGAAAATCAGACATGGGATCTGGTTCCTAAACCTAATAGCCAGAAAATCATTGGATGTAAGTGGGTTTACAAGACAAACATATTTGCAGATGGAACTGTGTCTAGGTACAAAGCTAGACTTGTTGTGAAGCAAAGGTTGGAAATTATCTCAATTAGATGTTAAAAATGATTTTTTGAATGGTTATATTTCAGATGAAGTTTACATGGAGCAACCAGAAATGTTCAAAGATCAAGTGTATCCAAATTATGTGTGTAAGCTCAAGAGAGATTTGTATGGATTGAAGCACGCCCCAAGGGCATGGAATTATAGGCTTGTAAAGTTCTTGAAGGAACTTGGATTTCAAGCATCAAAGGCAGATAGTAGCTTGCTAGTCAAAGCAAGTGAAGTTGGATTTATTTATGTTTGTATTTATGTTGATGACATAATACTTACAGGAACAGATGATAAAGACATACAAATGATTAAGAAACAGATGGAGAAAGAATTCAAAATCAGTGATTTGGGAAATTTGTCATTCTTCTTGGGAATGAAGATTTCATATACTCAACATGGAGTATATGTAACTCAAGAAAGGTATCTGAAAAATTTGCTAACCAAATTTAAAATGGAAGATTGCAGGATAGCACCAACTCCAATGGAAGTGAATCATAGATTGAATAAATATGGAGGAGAAGAATTCAAAGATATGAAGCTCTATCAGAGTTTGGTGGGTAGCTTGATTTATGCTACATTAACAAGGCCTGATTTGTCATATGCAATTGGAGTTCTATCTCAATTCATGCATTGTCCTAGAAAGGAACATTGGATTGCAGGACAAAGAGTACTTAGGTACATCAAGGGTACACTCAATGAAGGGTTGTACTATGGGTTTGGTGTAGCTCAGTGATGAGTAGCACCTCCTTTAATGTCAATCCGGGAAGATGTGAGGATGGTATGATGACCTCGAGCAAGTGGAGGCACAAGTGCGTGAGTGAGAAGCACACCAACATGCACACACATACACACACGCGCACACACGGCAAGACAAAGAGTGAGTAGCAATAGAGTTCTTAGATTACTTCCCAAAAAGCTATTACAAGTTTGTTTCAATTACAATCTAACTCAAAAATGAGCTCTCTAGCTCCTTTTATAGTTTTTGACTAGCTTTGGCCCAATCCAGACCTAGTGTCCGTCCTAGTTAAAAATTAGGTTCCAGGGCTTATTTGAGGGCTCAAACGAGATCTAAAAAATACGAAAATTGATATGTAGGTACTTCTAAGGCTCCTCAAGCTCGAGGACTCCTCGGCTTGCACAAAATGGAGCCACAAAAAGGTGAACATGGTATTTACAAGGGTTGTTAGTGATGCGAATCAATTTTAATTGGTGTAAGGGTTTTCGAAAAATTAAAGGTTGCCTTAGTGCTAGATCTGCGTGAATGCTCGTACTTGCTTCTCCATGAAGAAAATTATTGGCCTACTTGCCAGATCTTCTTTGACTGCCATGTCTGCTTGTGCTGTCCCTTCGCTCTGACTCTCTTCGTCTTGTGGCTCCTTCGGTTCCCCGACTGCTGCCAACACCCCCCCCACTCTCGCTTCTGTCGCCCCTGACAGACCCTTGTCTAGAGGTTTTTTGAACATAATATTGGACGACATCGGAGGCTAGGTGGTTTTCTTCTAGTCGTAAGCCGCGTGCTAGATCTGTGAGCAAATCATCCCAATTCACAGGTCCGGGAACATCTGGATGAGGCACCCTCAATTGTTCAGAGTGAATAGTTCTCTCCACAGCAAATAATTGGAGGAGATGTGATGGTCTGGGTATAAAGATTTCGGAGTGATATTCCCAGAATCCTGTGATGAACATCTCCTCAAATGTCTGTTTAAAGCAGGCTGGGAGGTACTTGATTCTGGCATGCCAAGCATATATTACTTCAATTGATGGGGTGGTACTCATATCGTACACCAGATCCTGGTTTCCTGTCACGAAGCCTGCTCCTAAGAAGTGGGGGTCCTTAATGTTCTTAAACGTCCTGAAAGTGATCAGCATTAATTCAAATATTTTCATACACATCTGGGCCATCACATTGGGATTATTGCGTAGCCGAATGCTCCAGTGACGGATTGTAGAAATCATGTAGTTCACCGTGGGGGGTCCTCGTGGAGGTGCTAGATAAACGTAATTTAACCATTTTGCGCAGGCCTTGATGTCTCTGACGGCAATAGTGAATTCAGGCCAGGTGCATCTTCGAAGAACTGGAACGTAACAAGGATTATATTTAATAAACAACGCCATATTATTCCAGGTTCGGACTATTTCAGGATATGTTTCCAAAAGCCTGATCCTCCAGGTGGGTTGATGGATGGACCCACGCTTAGCACTTTCCGGTATATCATCCGGACCAAATTGTGTAGCAAATGTGGGAGGCTTGCCGCATTGTCGTTGAATCTCGGCGTTGTAATTGGCCAAGAGTATGCAGTATGGCACATATTGGTCGTTATTGGTGCCGATCCATCTATGATGAGACATGCTTCTGAAATATTCTGACTTTATGACAGTTTCTTCTAGGTTCGCTAGTGATTGGATCTGAATGGCCACCCGTTCTTCGTGGGTGTTAGCTGTCTTTTCGAGTGTCTGAAGCCACTCGGGTGCTTCCACTTCCAAGGTGTCTAGTCCCTCTGAGGTTTGTTGCCCTCCTGGCATCGGCATAGGAACATACGATTCTTCGTACGAATCATCTACCTCAATAGGGACCAACTCTTCTGGCTCGGGTTCTACTACTGGAGAGGGCTGCCTCTCGTATGTCAGTAACCTCTTTTGTAATTCTGCCACCTGCTCAGTTAAGGCCTTTACCTCGTCTGAGGTAGAGGTTGATGGGACACTCTTCGGTTGTTCTTCATGTTCCTTAAGTCTGCTCCGTACTGTGTCACGATCTCTTTCCAAGTCATCATGGGCTTCCAGAAGATCTGCATAGCTTTCCAAAATGGTTCCCATCGTCTCCGAGGGAACTACTTTGAACTGCTCTGGATCTATCTCATGGGGAGAGCCTTCCATTGCCACTTCCAGATTCTCTTCATTTTGTTTCTGTAGTCTCTTGTTCTCTTCAAGTTCTGTGGCCATGTGTTTTCTGAGTAGCGCCAAGTTACGTCTGACTCGTAGGTTATCGGCCTGGTATACTTCGAGCAAGGCTTCTAGCTATTTGACGCCTGATTCTTTCGATGGTTGGGGTGCCTCTAGTAGTGTTTGGTGAGCCTGCTCAAGCATTGTATAACGTTGATTCACATCTGCATTTTCCTGTTCAAGAATTGTAAGTTGCCTTTGTAAGTTCTGGTGATTTGTTGTCAGTTGTTGATACCGGCCGTCCAGAGCTCTGTACTCATTCTGAAGTTGATAGACACATTGATTTAAAGCGAGGAATATACTATGTACATTAAGTGATGCAGGGAAGGGTGAAGATGCAGGGGGAATGGGGGCGGGAAAGGGAGTTGTGAATGATGTGGATGCATGTGGAGATGTGGGTGGAGGGGGTATGGGAGATGGAGGTGGCATGGGGGGAGGGGGCGGTGCAGTGGCAGGAGATGTGTCCATAGTGTCGACTGTGTGAGTGACCGTGTAGATGGGGATCGTGGGTGGCGTGGATGTGACATTAGTGAAGAGAGTGGTGAAAGTGGGCATGGTGACTCCCCCGAATTGGATTCCCGGAGAGAGTGGAATTCCCATGACGATTGTGGTGGTAGTGGACGTGGTGGTGATAGTGTCATGTGGTGGAGTGAGTTGTGTAGTGAGAGGTGAGGAGGGTGGTGACAGTGGTGCTTCCTGATGTTCATCTGCTTGTGTTGTATCTCTTGGTGCTGATACATTGATATGAATTTGTTTCCCGAACCTCCGGGGACGGGCGGGAACACCTTTCTCAAATCGGTGAATGTAGGCCATTGCCTCATGAATGGCCTCATCCAATCCTACTGCATCTGCATGTAAGTTGATGGACTCGATGAACAGATCATCCACACCTTCCTTTGCCAACATCTGGTTCATGAGTTTCTTGCCTGCTTCGAGTGACATTTTATGCTGTTCCTGAACTAGCTGCATGGTTCGATATAGTCTTTTTATTTGTGCCGAATACGCAGGGGCACTTGCTAGCTCTGAAAGTTCATCGTACTCTTGTTCTTCATAGGCTTCTTCCCCTTGTTCGGTTTCATGTTCATCGATGTTGACTTCTACAACTTGCGGTTGGGTGGGGGCTGACGTTGTTGTATGGGTTTGTGGTTCCTGAGTGCGCTCTGTTTCCGGTTCGAGATTAGAATCGTAGATTAATCTAGCCACTTCTTCATCAGTGAGATCATTGAGAGTAAAGCCCTGTGGGAATTCCAAGTCCGATGGGACGGGTGGAAACACGAGATTGGGTCCCTCTGTACTTGGTCTTGGTAGCCGAATGGTGAATGGTCTAACTCGTCGTGTCTGGGGAGGGGTAATCTCTGGTGTAGTGGTGGCTCCCCTTGGTTGAGCGCAGGGTAATTGGACTCCCCCTCGCATCTTCTTTGATGGAGGGCATGCCGCTGATAGCCTTCTCTAGAATTCTTGGGCCCGGGACCATACGAGTACCCGTTGAATAGGCACGTCATAGGCTAGACATCGATAGATTATCTTGGTCAGAGCACAACACCCGTGGAGCACATTTTTCTGCTTCTTGTTCCACCGTTGATGGGCTAGGTGGATCTGATCTATGATCCAATGTGGTACGTTGATAGGGAGGTTTTCTGCCTCTGCCAAATACAAGCTAAACCATATCTTCTTTGGGGGCATGGTGAATCTTTCCTGGGCGGGGAAAGCAAAATGCTGCATAACGGTTCGTAGGTGAAGGGCGATGGTCGGTGTCATTGCTACCATATCCTTCAGCTTGTTGAGATCTTTATGTTTCATTCTGCCTGGAACCATTGTTTCCTTTTCAGTAGGAATGTGCATACCGTACATGCCCAATGCTTCTCGTACCAGATTGAGGGTCAGTTTGAATCTTTTAAGTTCGTGGCCCGGCAATAGTGAGGGTAACACAAAAGTGTTGTCGCCTCCCTTGGCCCTGCTAGGAGTGATGGTACTGATAAGATAAGAACAACGTAAGAAATCTGGCTTCGGTAAGTGGGCCCTGAAATAACTGTCCAGGCCCGCTTTGGTCCATACTGAACGCATTACTTCGGCATTCTGATAGCTCTCAAATTCACGCGTGAAAAAATGGTAGCGTCCCCATTTACCATTAAACTCCAATTCTGCTTCCCAAAAATAGGTTCTATCACCCAATGGTCCTGCAACATCGCTGAACCAATGAGCGTGTTTGCCCACTTGAGAGGTGTGCCCCTGGGGAGGATCCTGAACTGGGAGTACATGCACAACTTGAAATTCTTGTGGTCTTTCGGTGAGATGTGGTTCGAGGAGGAGTGTTTCTATATCCACAATCTGTGCGCTGGATCCGGCGTGAGAACTGGCACCTCTTGCTTCTGCCATGGCCTTGCTTGCTTGTTGGTTCTGTGAGAATATAGAACCAGGTGTTAACATCGTAATGGACAGAATAAACCCGTTGTTGTCCCCGTTACAACATTAACATGAGGTAGATGATGAGTCAGTGGTTAGTAAGTGCACGGTGACAGTGTGTGTAGTTAATGCCTGGATAGACCTAGGAGCTAGATGGAAGGATGCACTGTCTGACTAATGCAGTTAGTAAGCGGAGATGAATTCATAGATTTGGGTCCGGGGGTTTATTACAAGTCTTAGGTTGCCAAACACCATGAATGGCTTTTGGTCTTGGTTTTGTAGAAATTCGGGAAGGTTGTACGAATAATTCTGCTGGGAGTTGTTGTGTCATTGGGACCCATTTACAAGTGAGTCTGTGCGTGCTTCTAGGTGGTAGTGTGTTCGAGTGTATCAGACAAGAGTGGGTGGCGGCAGCTTGAGCGAGTGAACCCTGTCGTGTATAATGTGAATTGTGTGGGGATAGTTGAGCCCGCAAGCAAGCCTTAGGCACCCAAATTTGTCTTGATTGTGGATCAGCCTTCATCGACTTCTTGGGTACCCAAATGGATTTCACTTTCCCAACAGAGGTTTTAGGAGTCCTCTTATTAGCATCAAGTCGTTGATTACTAATAGGAAGTTGAGACCGTTGTTGCGACTTAGTTACTCTCGGTAGCTCGTCTTTCCGCACCCACATTTGTTTCATCGGCTGAGTCGTTCTGCTTCGCGCGTTCTTTTGGTCTCTTGCCTGGAGAGTCTTCAGTGATTGTTCTGCCCTTAGTTGCTTCATCCTTCTGGCCTTTGGAAAAGAAGGGAGATCTGACTGAGTCGTTCTGCTTCGCGCGTTCTTTTGGTCTCTTGCCTGGAGAGTCTTCAGTGATTGTTCTGCCCTTAGTTGCTTCCTCCTTCTGGCCTTCCATTGTGGTTCTGACTCCTTTTTTGAGATCTTCATTCTTCTGCATCACATAGCCTTTGACAAGAACAGCATGGTCAACTTCATGTGTACCCCTGGAGGGACCAGGAGTCCGTGCCTTTTCTAGTTCCTTGAGTGCTCCATTATTTAACTCCATTGTAATTCTAGTTTGATTCACCCATACATGAAGAAGTCCATTTCTTAGGTTTAAGTTGACTGCTTGGTCATAGATCCAGTCTTCACCCAAGACAAGGGGTTCAGTGAGGTCCTCGTCTTGACATACTAGTGCTTTAACTGTCATTGCCTCATCATGAATATAGAGGGGAAGTTCCACCTCGCCTCTGCAAGGGGTTTCCACGCCTCCCAATCCTATGAGATATGCTTCCACAGGATTGACAGTTAATTGCAACTCTTGACAGTAAGACAATTTAACAGCACTAGTGGCTGCCCCTGAGTCAATTAAGGCTCTTACAGTCCTTGCACTCTTTCCTTGTCCTATATCTAGGGTTATGAAAGGACATCGATCAGTTATCCTATGTGAGCTAACACCTGAAATTTCACACATAGCCACGTCATATCCTTGATCTGCATATGCATCTTGCCTAGGGTGCTCTCTACCTTGCCTCCTTAATTTCATTCTCCGTATGCGTTCTAGGGCTTCTGCTTGAGCTTCTTCTCGAATTCGCTTTTCTTCCTCTTTGCGTTTCTTAGCAGTATTGAGTCGACTTAGCATTTCCTCTGTGAGAGGTTCCTGATACAACTTGACTCTGCATCCGCTGATATAACTTGGGAGAACGTCGCCTTCTAATGTGGCTAGTTGCACTGCTCCACTTGTTGAGATTCTGTTAATGATCATGGGTCCGTAGCCTCTCTTCTCCAGTTTCCTCGCATGTTGCTTCAGTGTGTAGACTAAAACTAAGTCGCCTGCCTTTAAACCCTTATCCTTAACGTGGGCATCAAAGTATGCCTTCTGTCGTTTCTTTGCTGCATATATCCCTGCAACTGCCCTCAGTCTTGTTTCTCCTTATCGTTCAAGGTCAAAAAGTCTAGAGGAGAGTTCATGACCCGTCCATTCATGCTCTTGTGCCACTTTCAATGTAGGTATTAAGAAGTCTAAAGGTAGCACAACATTTTGACCAAACACCATTTGAAAGGGAGTGGCTTGGAGTACCGTTTTGTAGGCAACTCGGTATGCCCAAACAGCATGGTGTAGCTGTTTGTCCCAATCAGAGCGTTTATTATTCACGAGCTTGGTCAACACATTGCACAGAATCTTGTTTGTGCTTTCGGCTTGCCCATTAGCTTGTGGGTGGTAGGGAGCAGACTTCTTATGAATTACCAAGAATTCTTGGAGCAGATTTTCAATTACTTCATTCAAGAAGTGAGTGCCCCTATCACTAACTAGCTCTATAGGTAGCCCGTATCTAGTGAACACATTCTCAAATAAAAATTTAGCTGTTGTTTGAGCATCATTCTTCGTTGTGGCTTTTACCTCTACCCACTTTGTTAGATAGTCTGTCGCAACAATGATATATTCTGCGTGGGAACCCTTAGCTGGGGGATTAATAGGACCTACAAAGTCTATTCCCCACTTAGAGAATGCACGTCCACCCATCATAGGTTTCAGTGGCATCTCATCTTTACGTATGGGATATTGGGTCCTCTGACAGACATCATAGCGTTTCACATAGGTATGTGTGTCCATGTGGAGGGTCGGCCACCAGAAGCCCGCAAATAGTATTGCCTTAATCACTCGGTCTGGTCCAAAGTGTCCTCCTGCTACACCTTTGTGAGAAGTTTCCAAGATCTTGAGATATTCACTTTCATGGACACATAGCCTCAGGTAACCATCTTTACCACGCTTGTATAGATTATCACCAATGAGTGAGTAATCCTGGGCTTCTTGTTCTAAACTCCTTTTCCTAGCAAGCGTCATGTCCTGAGGGAATGTTTTCGTCCTTAGAAAGGACACTAGTGGTTCACTCCAATCTGGCACTAGGGAAACTTGATAAAGAATGGCATGTTCCACAGGTGGTTTAGTGCAGCAGATTGGGCATTCCTTGCACAAACTTTGGACATCAGCTTCCATAGTTGGCCAATGCACTCCGAGTCTCCTTAGTGTCTGTAGGGTTCGTTGTTTTGAATAGTGTTGCTCTAATGCATCTACATGTGCTAATTGCAACCATTTAGCGTACTCATCCTCTTCCACACAACAAGCCAAGATCCCTTGATCTGTGTGCTTGTACATACTTCCCGCCATGATGTGGTACTTTTGGGCTTTTACTACCTCTCTATCTTGTGTGGCTATTACTGGGTGGTTAGGCCCGTATGTCAATACTGGCACTAATGGCTTAGCCCACTGCGGCACCACTTCCAAATTAAACAAGTAAGCATCAGGAAGGTCATCTGACACTCCTTGTGGGGCTTCTCCAGATGTGAGCCTAGAGAGATGATCTGCCCTCAAATGAGTTCTCCCTTTTCTCACCACTACCTCAAAGTCATATTCCATTAGTAAGAGAAACCATCTTACTAATCTTCCTGTATTGCATGGCTTGTTCACAAGATATAACAATGCTTGGTGGTCAGTAAAAAATTTAAACTTGTTTGCAAGCAAATAGTGTCTAAATTTCTTAACCGCATATACCATGCCTAAGCCTTCTCTCTCAGTAGTGGTATAATTTCGTTCAGCTGCGTTCAATTGTCTACTAGCGTAGGCAATTGGAAGATCCATATTACCTTCACCAGTAGGTTGCACGAGTACACACCCAATAGCATAATTGGATGCATCCACATGAACATGGAAGGGCTTGTTCCAATCTGGTGTGGTTAAGATTGGTGCTGAACATAACCTTCATTTAAGCTCTTGGAAGGAATTCTCACATTCATCCGTCCACTCAAAGTTAGTCAGAAGTCCATACATGGGCTTTGCAATGACAGCATACATGTGAATGAAGCGGCGGTAGTAACCACAATGCCCCATGAAAGCTTGTACTTCCTTGACATTCCTTGGCCTAGGTAGCTCTGCTATGGCTCTCACTTTCTCTTCATCAGTGGATATGCCATTCTTTGACACTATGTGTCCTAGAATCTTGCCTTGCCTGACCATAAAGACACACTTTTCTGGGTTCAGGCAGACTTGATATTCTCGTCAAAGATTTGTATGAGTTCGGGAATATGGGTTTGTCTGATATTGGAATGAGCACAAAGGTCATCAACATAGACTTCTAGGTTTTTCCTCAGGAACTCCTTAAATACATGGCACATTAGTCTCTGGAAGGTAGCTGGTGCATTGGTAAGCCCAAATGGCATTACACGAAAGGTAAATATACCCCACTCTGTGGCAAAAGCTGTTTTATGCTGACCTTCTGGAGCTATGGCTACTTGATTGTAGCCCGAAAATCCATCAAGGAAGTTGTACACTTCCTTGCCTGCTACTCGTTCTAAGAGATGTTTTGTGATGGGAAGCGGATAGTTATCTCGAATTGTGGCTGCATTGACCTTCTTCAAGTTAATGCATACACGCAGCTTGCCATTTTTCTTGGGCACCACTACGATGGGGGATACCCACTCAGTGTGCTCAATTTCATAGATAAATCCAGCTTCAACCAGTCTATCTATCTCCTCTTTAATCTTGGCAGCGTAATTATCGTTATATGTATAGGGCTTTTGCTTAGAGGGTTTAGCATCTGAGGTCATGGGGATAGTGTGTGAACATATGTCAGGGTCAACACCTTTCAAATCCTTGTAACTCCAAGCGAATACATCTCTGTATTCTCTTAGCAAGGCTATTAACACATGCTCTTCTTCCTCTGTTAGGTCATGGCCTATGTACGTGCATCTCTCCTCTCCTTCTTCTAGGGCCACTACTATTTTCTTGGTGGTTTCTTTGTTATCATAGGCCTCTCTTGATTGTGCCTCTCGTTTAGGCATTCTTATCATGACTCTCCTGTCGTCTATCTCATACTTCTTAAAATTTTCTGGGACCTCAAACAAGGATTCTTCCTCTTCTGGTGAGACTTCTCTCTTCTTTCGTTTCTTTCCTTCTTCCTTCGGGGTCACATGTGTGGCTAATCTTACATCATTTGTAAGCTCTCCATGCCTCTGGGGTTGAAATTCTACTTCATGGAAGTATTCTTCATCTGATGCAAAAGGTGGGTCCATAATGATTGACTCTAGATCAGAGTCACTTGCATCCTCAAATGCATCCGGGATAGGTTCGCATTCTTCTAGAACTGCCTCTCCCATGATTGGCTCTATGGAGAAAATTGAAATGTCATCGCCATCCTCATCACAGTGAGGTGTCCATTGTTCCTCATTGATGGCTACATCCATCGTTGCTAGGATTTCTGCCCAGCCATGGGGTTCAAATTCCTCATCAGGAAAGACTACAGGTGCGTAGGCTGGGTCTTGAATTGATCTATGGTTTTCTTTTGCACCTACCTCTCTGGCTGTCTCTCTCTTCTCTTCTTCTACTGCTACCTTACACATCCATAAGTGGGTGTCTTCATGCATCCACGAGGATCCGGATTCTATGGAATGCACAGACTCAGTCTCATCTTTGGCTCTATGGATGGAATTCCATTGAATAGGCGGTACGTCTCTATGAGAGTAATCCTTGAGATTGACTTTGGTTGTAACACCTAAGTGTTGTAGGTACAAAGAGTTGGTTCCCCAATCCTGTACCACTTGCAACTGTCGCATAAAAGGTCGTCCCAAGATCATTTCATAGGCATGGTTCTTGCTGAAGTCACATATGGCAAATGTGTGCTCAAACTCGACACCACAGGTGGTGAGAGTTATTCCTTCTAGCAATCCTAAGGGTCTCTCAATATGACCATCGGCCATCTGCAATTTCATCCTTGTGGGCCTGAGTGCTGGTTTGCCCCAACGCTTCCATAGGGAAGTGGTGGCAATTGCAACTCCTGCGCCTGAGTCCAAAATTGCCTTGGTGGTGTACTCCTCGTAGGTAATGGGAAGATAGGTGTTCCCTTCTTCACCTTCACACATATCTCCTATCTTATCCAAGGGTATTTCTGGCACCGTTCTCTGGGATCCTACATGGGAACGAGGTTTTGCTATCTCTGGTACTTGATTGGCTACATGTTTCCATAATTCAGGTCTAACCTTGAGTAGCTCTTCTAACTTGAGATTGCACTGCACTTTAGTGTTTTTCACTACCTCTGTGTTCCTAGGTAAGACTGAGTCCTCATTTCGTACCATGACCGTGGGTGCTCTCATACAGGTGGACTTTGCTTCCCATGGGCCTGTGAAATGGGGTAGTTCTTGTAAAGAATTAGACTCGAAGTCTAATCTTTCTTGAGATTGGGTGCTCTCCTGCTCCCCATAAATGGAAAGAAGGTCTTGTGGGAATTGATCGTGTGTGTCATCCACCAGTTCAATGGGAGGAGGGACTTCACTTTCCTTAGCCCATTTGTCTTCTTGAATCTCGCGTAAGAATTCTGGTGTGAACCGATTCATAGAAGATGATGTGTCTGGCTCCGTAGAGTTAGGCACATAGGCTTCAGGCACATAGGTTCTCTGGGTAGGAAGACCTGCTCTTTCACTAGCCTTGTTATGGTGTTGAGGGGCGAGTTCCTTTTGTGATTGTGCCAGTAGATTCTCTATTCTTTCTAAGGAGGAGGGGTTGTCTGGTTCCGTGGAATTGGGCACATAGGCTTTTGATGGGGGATGTGTTGGTGCAGATCAATCACCAATTGAATGTTTGAAGACTAAAGAATGAAGGATGAGATGAATGCTTGAAGCTTGGAAGGAAGATACATTCAGAGTATGTGAGGAATGTACACATATGTACATAGTTCACTTAGATCTTTGATTAGTCATAGACTTGTACAAATTTATCTATAAATACCTTGAAAATGTCGAGGCGTGATATGA
This sequence comes from Ceratopteris richardii, assembly GCA_020310875.1. Taxonomy (NCBI): domain Eukaryota; kingdom Viridiplantae; phylum Streptophyta; class Polypodiopsida; order Polypodiales; family Pteridaceae; genus Ceratopteris; species Ceratopteris richardii. The sequence goes on from CM035428.1 coordinate 11,296,563, forward strand.
GAGCATATGAAAGAATAGATAGAAGTCAAGAAAGGTGAAGTTAGATGTCATGAGACATGTGAAAAGTTAGTTGAGTTTTCTCTCATCACTCAACTGTAACTTTCTGAGTAATTGAAGAAATATTGCACCCGATCTTTTCGTGTCTGCTCCTTCTGTGGTAAATCATTTGTGAAATCCTTTTGAGGATATCTAAGTTGATAGTTGATGAGTCTTTGGTCAAAGTTTTAGAGTCTAATTGTAAACAGGTTAGGAGAATTATCTGTAGGAACATTTATATGTGTTGAGTGTTCACAGTCTCCTAAAACAGGCGCAATTTTTGAGTCCAAAGAAATGAGTAGTGCTCAGTGCACAGTGTAAAGTTTTACACATGTGATAGCTCAAAATCTAAGTTAAGAGATAAGCTATCTAGAGTCAAAAGGATTTGGCAAAACGGGTTCGACATTGTGAGAACCAAAGTTAAGAAGTTAGGGATGTCAAATCGACTTCTCAGAAGTGCAGATTTGGACATAGGTAACTTGTGAAGTTGATTTCTCAAGTTATACTAAACCTTTTGAAGAACTTTAACTTGGAGGAGGTGCGCAATGTCTAGGCAACACTCCATACAAAATTTCATAGAAAACTTTAAAGGTTTGATAAGTCAATGAGAAGAAATTGTGCAGCAGACTTTCTGTGTTTCATCTTCTTCACAGAATTTTTCAACTTTTGATAATTTGGAGATTGGACCTCTAATTTGATAAAGGTTTTGACTTACTCTTGGTATAGAGGTGCTCTAATCACAAGAGTAGGTTGTTCTTTTGGAGATTAACACTCTCCATCAGTGGTATCAGATCAGGAGACATCAAAATCAAGAAAAGGAGGATCCCGACTACTGCAGATTCAAGAATTTCAACAATTGAAGAGCTAGAAGGTGAAAGTTTGAAGGCAAAGCTTGAGGAGGAGACCATACAACATCAAGAAGGACAAAAGGAGTCTAATTCGAAGTAAAGGTACACACATTGCTCATAAAGGTTGAAGTTTTCAATACACAGGAGGACACAAGATGGGAGATTCTCTTCAGATAGAGAAATTGGATAGGGAAAACTATCCTGCATGGTCAATGAGGATGGAAGCTCATCTTATGAGCAAAGATTTAATAGCCTACATCACAGGTGAAGAGGAGAAGCCAAGTTTCAGAGATCCTAGTGTTCCAACTAGGGAAGAGTTAGCAGATTTGAAAAATTGGATGAAGAAAGATGCTCAAGCTAGGAGCATTATATATATGGCAGTCAATGATTACTTGTTGCCTCATATTCGAGGTCTTGAAAGTGCAACTAATATTTGGAATGCTTTGGAGGAGCATTTCCAGAATACCACAAAGTCAAGGAAGGCATCCTTATGGGCAAAGTTTACAACCTTCAAGAAGAAGGCTTCTCAATCTATTTCAGACTATGTAACAAGGATGAAAGACATTGCAGATGCATTAGGAGCTGTTGATGAAGACATTGAGGAGGATAAATTGGTAAGGCAAATTCTTACAGGCTTAAGAGGTGATGACAAATGGAAGCCATTCATTTTGTCTACAGAGTTATCACTTGATCATTTCACTCCTGATTTAAATCAGTTGCTAGGTCATATGCTAACATTTGAGCAGGATGTTAAAGGAGATAGTGACAAGAGTGCAGGTCATGCAATGTACTCAAAGGACAAGAAGAAGAATAGCAAAGGAAAGCAACAAGCAAATGAAGATGAAGGCACAACTAGTCAAGCCAACTTCCTAAGAGGTAGAGGAGGTGGTAAAGGTAGAGGAAGAGGCAGGAATAACAAAGATGGAGGCAAAGCCTGCTGGATTTGTGGTAAGACAAATCACTTAGCTAATGATTGTTGGCATAATACTCAGAATAATAATGGATATAATCAGAACTATAACTCTAGAGGAAGAGGAGGCAGAAACCAAAGAGGTAATTTCAGAGGCAGAGGTGGTAGGAGTTACTTTGGAAGAAATGCAGGTAGAGGTTTTCAAAGTCAACAATACAACAACACCTACTACAATAATGCTTCATATCAAAAGGAGGATTCAACATTAATAATGAATGCTACTTGTGAAAGTCAGAGTGAAGATCAAATAGTCTTCTACATTGACTCAGGGTGTAGCAACCACCTGAGTGGTAATATATCTTTGATGACTGATTTGGAAAATAAGGTGTTTAATCATGTTGTTCAAACAGGTGACAACACAAAGCACAATGTGAAGTCAATTGGATCAGTAAAGGCCAAGGATGGTAGTACCTTATTGAGTAAGGTCTTGTATGTTCCTACAATTCCTAAGAATTTGATAAGTGTAGGACAAATTGTGGAAAAAGGTTATGAAGTAAGGTTCACTAATGATGGAGTATATGTGGAAGACCCTAGTCAAGGGTATAAACAGATTGTTTCAGGGAAGAAAGAAGGAAGACTATTTACATTGAAGATTCAAGGCAATATTGGTCATGCTATGTTCACATATGGAGGACATAAGATCTCTGAGTTAGATCTTTGGCACAAGAGGCTTGGACATTTCAATGAAAGAGGTATTAAAGACATGATTAACAATGGTTCAGTGCTTGGTTTGCCTAATGTTGCAGGTCAACATATGACATACAGATGTGAGGCATGTCAATTAGGTAAGGCTCATAAGTCTTCCTACTCCAAGTATGGTTTTATGTACTCAGAGAAGCTTGAGTTGGTACACACAGATGTGTGGGGACCATCAAAGGATTTCAGTATAAATGGGTCAAGGTATTATGTGATTTATGTTGATGATGCTACTAGATGGATCACTATTTATGTGATCAAAGATAAGTCAGAAGTGTTTAACACATTTAAACACTATCATGCATATGCAGAAAGAATTACAGGTCATAAGTTGAAGAGACTAAGGTCAGATGGAGGGGGAGAGTATTTCTCTAATGAGTTCAATGATTATTTGTGGAATGCAGGTATAAAAAGGGAAGTTACTTGCAGGTACTCTCCTCAACAAAATGGTGTAGCAGAAAGAAGAAATAGAACACTTGTTAAGTTTGCAAGATCCATGATGAAGGAGAAAAATTGTCCTAATTATTTGTGGGCTGAGGCTGTGAATACAGCTACTTATTTGGTCAATAGGTTACCATGTAAAGCCTTGCAGGGTATGACACCATATGAGGCTTGGTGGGGTAAGAGACCTACCTTGGATCATTGCAGATTTTTTGGATGTGTGGCATATGCATATGTGCCATCACAATTAAGGCACAAGTTAGAGCCTAAAGCTGAAAAATATGTTTTCATTGGTTATGATGATAAGCAGATGGGTTATAGATTGTGGAATCCATCTACAAAACAATTCATGATTTCTAAAGATGTGACATTTGATGAGCAGAGCACTTGGTATGCAGGTACAATTAATATCAATACAGGTAATGAAGAAGAAGTGAGCCAAAGGAAAGGTAAATCAAAGGTTCAAATATTTGATGAACAAGAGAATAATGAAGTGCAGATTGAAGTGGAAGAAATACCAAGATTTGATCCTGAATATGAAGAACCAGAAACCTCAAGAAGTGGAGAGCTTAGGAGGTCTACAAGGAACAGATGGCAACCTACAAGGTATAGCTATGATACTTCATTTTTGGCCACAAAAGATTATGCTTATATGATGAATACAGAAGAAGACCCTTCTACATATGAAGAGGCAAGAGGTAAGGAAAAATGGGAGAAAGCTATGCAGGAAGAATATGATGCATTGATGGAGAATCAAACATGGGATTTGGTTCCAAAACCAAATAGTCAGAAAATCATTGGATGCAAATGGGTTTACAAAACCAAGAGGTTTGCAGATGGAAGTGTGTCTAGATACAAAGCTAGACTTGTTGTCAAAGGGTTTGCTCAGACTTATGGTGTTGACTATGATGAGACTTATAGTCCTGTGGCAAAGATGACAACCATCAGGATACTTATAGCTATTGCTGCATGTAAAGGTTGGAAGTTATGTCAACTTGATGTGAAAAATGCTTTTCTGAATGGTTATATTTCAGATGATGTGTTCATGGAGCAACCTCAAGGGTTCAAAGATAAAAGGTATCCAGATCATGTGTGCAAGCTCAAGAGAGCTTTGTATGGCTTGAAGCAGGCCCCAAGGGCATGGAACTATAGACTTATAAAGTTCTTGAAGGAACTTGGATTTCAGGTGTCTAAAGCAGATAATAGCTTGCTTGTCAAAGCAAGTGATAAAGGTTTTATATACATGTGCATATATGTTGATGATATAATCCTTACAGGTACAGATGAAGAAGGAATTCAAAGATTAAAGAAACAGATGGAAAAGGAGTTCAAAATAAGTGACTTGGGAGACTTTTCATACTTCTTGGGCATGGAGATTACATATACTCAACATGGAGTATTTGTGACCCAAGAAAGGTATTTGAAGAACTTGTTAATCAAGTTTAAAATGGAAGATTGCAGGGTAGCACCTACACCAATGGAGGTGAATCACAAATTGAGTAAGTTTGGAGGTGAAGAGTTCAAGGACATGAGACAACATCAGAGTCTGATTGGTAGTCTTATCTATGCTACTTTAACTAGACCTGATTTATCATATGTAGTAGGGGTTTTGTCTCAATTCATGCATTGCCCAAGGAAAGAACATTGGATTGCAGGTCAAAGAGTGTTGAGGTACATTAAGGGTACACTCAATGAAGGTTTGTATTATGGGTTTACCTCAGATACAAATATCAAAATCTATAGTGATGCAGATTGGGCAGGTAATCCAGATGATAGAAGATCTACTTTTGGATACATCTGTTATGTGGGAGATAAACTTATCTCATGGTGTTCCAAGAAGCAACATACAGTTGCTTTGTCTTCTACAGAAGCAGAATACAAAGGCATGGTTGAAGCTGCAAAGGAAGTGATTTGGCTCAAGACCTTAATGAAGAGTCTTGACATTGTGCATGGGATACCAATTATATTTGGAGATAACATGAGTTCATTGTATTTAGCTGCTAATCCTGTTTTTCATGCCAGGACCAAACACATTGAGATTCAGTATCACTTTCTAAGAGAGAAAGTGATGGACAAGGAGATTGAAGTCATACATACTTCAACTAAAGATCAGATAGCTGATATGCTTACAAAGAGCTTGGATGGACCAAAGCTACGGAAGTTTAAAGACATGGCAGGTATAAAGAAGAAAGGAGAAACCTCAATTGATGATTGAGGGGGAGCTGTTGGTGCAGATCAATCACCAATTGAATTTTTGAAGACTAAAGAATGAAGGATGAGATGAATGCTTGAAGCTTGGAAGGAAGATACATTCAGAGTATGTGAGGAATGTACACATATGTACATAGTTCACTTAGATCTTTGATTAGTCATAGACTTGTACAAATTTATCTATAAATACCTTGAAAATGTCGAGGCGTGATATGAGAGCATATGAAAGAATAGATAGAAGTCAAGAAAGGTGAAGTTATATGTCATGAGACATGTGAAAAGTTAGTTGAGTTTTCTCTCATCACTCAACTGTAACTTTCTGAGTAATTGAAGAAATATTGCGCCCGATCTTTTCGTGTCTGCTCCTTCTGTGGTAAATCATTTGTGAAATCCTTTTGAGGATATCTAAGTTGATAGTTGATGAGTCTTTGGTCAAAGTTTTAGAGTCTAATTGTAAACAGGTTAGGAGAATTATCTGTAGGAAAATTTATATGTGTTGAGTGTTCACAGTCTCCTAAAACAGGCGCAATTTTCGAGTCCAAAGAAATGAGTAGTGCTCAGTGCACAGTGTAAAGTTTTACACATGTGATAGCTCAAAATCTAAGTTAAGAGATAAGCTATCTACAGTCAAAAGGATTTGGCAAAACGGGTTCGACATTGTGAGAACCAAAGTTAAGAAGTTAGGGATGTCAAATCGACTTCTCAGAAGTGCAGATTTGGACATAGGTAACTTGTGAAGTTGATTTCTCAAGTTATACTAAACCTTTTGAAGAACTTTAACTTGGAGGAGGTGCACAATGTCTAGGCGACACTCCATACAAAATTTCATAGAAAACTTTAAAGGTTTGATAAGTCAATGAGAAGAAATTGTGCAGCAGACTTTCTGTGTTTCATCTTCTTCACAAAATTTTTCAACTTTTGATAATTTGGAGATTGGACCTCTAATTTGATAAAGGTTTTGACTTACTCTTGGTATAGAGGTGCTCTAATCACAAGAGTAGGTTGTTCTTTTGGAGATTAACACTCTCCATCAGGATGGGTCATGTTTTTGCTTGCTTTGTCTCTCTCTTGATTTTTTTCTTCCTTGGAAGATCTTGCAATTATGCCCTCTAACTTCTCTAGAAGTCCATCCAAGTGTAATTGCGTCTTGGCTGAGCCCGAGTAATTGAAAAGGCGACTGGCTTCAAACATAGTTTGAGCCAATGCGACCATTTTCGCGCAAAGCTTGGTTCTTTCTATCTCTAGGTCAGCTCTAGGGTAGCACTTGTCATGATCCGTTACATTTGGCCCTTCTTGGATTCTGGCCTAATATGCTTTAAGCACCATGTCTATGTCTTCAGGAGTGGGATCAGCTAATACTGATCCTACTCTAGGAGGTGGTGGAATCGTATGAGGTGGGTTGAAAGGTGGCGGGTCGGATGGCGATGGAAATGGTGGTGGTGGGGTAGTGTGAGAGGGAGTTTGAGATGTGAGTTCAGTTATCTTGGCTTTGGTTTCTCTTATGCTTTCCTCAAGTTCACTCATCTTTTTAGCCCATTGTCTTTTCATTCTTTCCCGACTATCTCTCCAGGCTCTAGTTCTCTTCTTGGTTATGCTCTCCGTTTCACTAACTTCTGGGCTCTTTCCCTGATCTACAGCTTGGTTTTGCTGCAATGCTTGAGCTCTTGTGACCACTTGCACTGGTGCAGTGGGAGTCACACTCCCTGTGGAGTCTACAACTAACCCAATAACGTTTATAGGAGTGATTTTTGGCATATTGTTGGGATTTTTAGGACAATCTCGTAAGAGATGCTCCTTTCCACACTCCTGACAATAGCCTTGGATCGTTACTGACTGGGGTTGGGTAGGTGGAGGCAAGGGACAGTCACGAATGAGATGATCTCCTTGACATCTGTAACATGGTCCTCTAGGGAATGGGGGTCTTACCTGCCTAGGTTGGGGTCTAGGGTTGGGATTTGCATACATGACATTTGTGTAATCTGATTCCGAGCTAGGTTCACTCGGTTCCTCACTATAGTAAGATTCACCATGTTCAGGAGACTGCATGTAGTAAGCCTGGGGACTATCAACATGCGTAGAATCGAAGCTATGGTCACTCGGATCACTTTCTGAAAGCAATGGTGTTACGGGGACTATAGCTCTATTCAGGTTTTCTTCTGCAGCTGCATACTTTACAGGGATCAAGTTGGATGGAGCTGGAGGTTGTTGGGCTAACACAGGCTGAGGCCTTTGCTGGGCTTGGTATTGTGGTTGGTAGGTTTGTTGAGGCCTAGCATACTGTTGTGGTTGGTATTGGTTCTGGTATCTGCCTTGTTGAGGGTATGTCTGAGGGTAGGTTTGCCTAACTGCTTGCTTGTTGTATGGGCAGTCTTGTGCTTTGTGATTTGTGTATCTTCGTTCTATAGTGCAGTACTGGCTACTAGGATTTACTTGGGGTTGGGCCGTAATGGGACATACATTCGCCATGTGGTCGCCACCACAAGTATAGCATCTTTTTACAGGGGTGAACCTTGGGATTTGTTTGCTAGAGACACCTAATTTCTGAGCCACTTTCTCTGCAAGTTCCTCAATTGATGTGGATTGCGTGGAAGAGAGGCTAGAGGCACCATCAGAATCTTTGTAGATTTTGGAAAGCTCTAACTCCTCCCCTAGGTTATCCTCAATGTCAATGCACATGCGTACACACTCTTCTATGGTCCTAGGGTCCTTCAAGTACACATAAGATCTCAATTTGGTACTTAGCAATCCATCCAAGAATAAAGCCACTTGCTTAGCTGGTGTGGGTAGCTCGGGGACAGGGCATCTTTCAAGATATTGCCTAAATCTTCGTCCTGCAAGTCTTACGGTCTCTTGAGGGGTTTGTTTGAAGCTGTGAATCAATGAGGAGGTATTATGTCTTATGCCACTCTTAGAGAACTCAATGATGAAAGCCTCTAGGAGTTGGTCTATGCTCGTGAACTGCCTCTCGTTTAGTGGCTGAAACCATGTCAGGGCAGTGTTCCTAAGGGTTAGACCAAAGACATTGTATTGCGTGAATAGATCCTCCACTTGTTCAGCTCTCAGGACTTGTCTAAACTCAGCCACATGATCGTATGGATCTCCAGTGCCATCGAAGTAGTTCTTCATGGACTTAACTAGCTGAGTTGGTCTCAAGGTCCTTGTGTGCTCTCTAGGTCGTGGTAGAGGGAACTCATCCGCATTTCTTTGATTCCTGTGAGCTCTAACTACCTCAGGCTCTACTCTATTTGTTTTCGTCCTCGTTCTTTCTTTGCCCCCTGAGTTGGCAAAGCTCACCTCTGGCCTTTCTCTATGTCTGTCTCTTTGAGTTCCGTGAGCGTGGGAGGTCCCAGCTCCTGTGTGACCAAAGGACATGTTCGATCTTGGTTGGGGGAAAACAAATTCACCCTTCCAAGTGTAAGCATGCCTATCATTTTCCGTAACCACAAAGATCCTCTCTGAGGTGTGATCTAAGTAGGTCACTCTACCTGGGCTATCAGGATCCTTAAACTCATAGATCATGATTGTTCCTATATCAGTTGGCTGATCAGATTTATACCTCCAAAAGGCTTCGTCCGTTTCTCGATTGAGGAGCAAATCTATGCTCTTATTATCCTAGGGAATCCATTCTGGTGTGATAATCCTAGTGAGAACCGATTTGCCTCGAGGGGTTCTAGGTTCTGTACCCATGTTTCCTTGCTCTAGGTCCCCTAAGTCCGCTTCTGAGATCACATTCCCGAATTCGTCAGTCCTATCTAGATGACTGGTGACTACATATATTGTTCCTTCCTTGTCTAAGTACACTCCGTTTTCAAACTTGACAGCTGGGTGTTCTAATCCAATGGATTGGTCAGGGTTTTTAATCTGAATCACGGATCTTCCTAGACCGTCCTCATAGATGCTGGCACCTAATCGGTTGGTCCTAAGGTATTCCAATTGCGTTTTGTAAGGGCCTTCTACTCTGTGCAAGTATGGCACTCCTAAACTTCCCGTAGGTCTGTCCATGCCTTGAGACATCTCTCTGATTCACTGGTATCAGAGCTAGGGTGATGCGAGTGGTGACTCAACTGCTGGGCCCAAGACCTCGCAGTATGATTGGCACTAGCCTCTGAAGACCTAAGGCTTTGTCTATCCCTCACTAAATGTCGCCCTGATCTAAGGTTCATATGCCTAACTGATTAACCCAATTTTCCCAAGTACAACCACGTTTCTGAGTCCTTTGTATCAATTACTTAATCCCCTTTTTATGTTGATTATCGTGTTTATACTCTTGTCTGATATCACGTCATTAGGAATACTTGAGTTTAATTTCGCACTTTAGTTTGGTCGTTTCACGTTAGGTTCTTTTCCTTTAAGGTTGTCGTTCACACACACAGGTTATCTCTTGACTTGAACTTGATTTCTTAGATAGTCTTTGATTTATCTCATGCCTATCGTTGCCTGGACTTACTTCTAACACTACCCGCACTTAGCCTAAACTAAGAATTGACAGAGGGTGTTGCGGGTTTTCCAACCTTGAAGTCCTTTCTTTGTGTTGTTGCCCTGGTGTGCCCTGGACGCGTGTTCCCAAGCCTGCACTTACTCTTGCTTTGCGTACCCTTCGATGCTCTCAAAGGACCTGTAAAAGGCCCAAGATTAGCTCAAGACTTAAATTCAAAAGACAGAACCAATCACTTTCATTCATGCAACACTTCACCAATTTGCACTATGATTTTTTTGGACACGACTCTAGAGATCCCTGAATTTTGTTCCCCCTGGGTATGGTCAACTTCAAAATACCCTATCTAATATTCCTGATCTTAATTTAACCGTAACCAGTCGATGTTTTTGTTGTACTCCCCACAAGCTTTTCAACAAAACAAGAATCACAGCAATTGGATTTCGTATGATGAAGTTATGTCAGTTCAGGGTTTTGGGACTCAACAGGATTAAACTAAGTTAACAGTCAAACAAGAATTCTCGGGTTACTTGGGTCATGCCCTCGTAATGCAATACTACACCCTAGTGTTTGTCCCACACTTGGCCACAATTTAGACCATTATTTTTGCCTTAAAAATTTGACCTAATTTGCCCTTCTAACGTGTTTGCAAAGTCTGTCCCGCGATTGACAGGTCAGTCGCGATCGACGTGTTGATCGCGATTGACAGGTCCGTCGTGGCTGTCAGTCGTGATTGACTGGTCAGTCGCGATTGACAGATGGCTCGAAAAGTCAATCAGTCGTGGTCAAAGGGTCGTTGACTCTGTCAGTCGCGATTGATGAGTCGATCGCGATTGACAAGTCGGTCGTGGGGTCTGTCCGTCGTGGTCAAACAATCATTGACTCTGTCGATTGCGATTGATGTGTCGATCGCGATTGACAGGTCCGTCGCGAGGGTCTGTCCGTCGTGGTCAAACAATCGTTGACTGTGTCGATCGCGATTGACAGAGCCGTCGTGGGCTGTCAGTCGCGATTGACTGGTCGATCGCGATCGATGGCTCGATCGCGATTGACACGTGTCACGCGTATGTTCTGTCGGTCGTGGTCAATCGGTCGTTGACTCTGTCGGTCGCGATTGAAAGAGCCATCGTGGGCTGTCAGTCGTGATTGAATGGTCGATCGCAATTGACAGGTCTGTCCGTTGTGGTTTGTCGATCGTAATTGACAGAAATCTGATGAATTTCAAAAATCCAAGCACATTTTTGGGAAGCTCTAGGCCTGTAGGTCATGGTTTTGCACTTTGTTTGGCAATTTGAGCATTTTTTCTGTCGGTCGCGATTGACAGAGGTCGGCGACACACAGACAGTTACTGCGAATTCCGTACCTGCGCACAATGCTGGGGACGATGATGCGGCCTGTACCTGCAAGACAGCTCAAGAAACATGCAAAAACAGCACACACAATTTCGCTCTCTCGCTCTCTCTCACAAGTGAAATGAGGTAAATGAAAGGGGGAAGGAGATATAGTCAAAAAACTGAAATTTTTTGCGATGATGGAGATGGAGGTGGGAGATGGTGATGATGATGATGGTGATGAAGATGGTATAGAAGAAACAAGAAAATAGATGAAAGTGAAGAAATTACCTACAACTCCAACGTGTCAACTCTACATCTTACCATCACACGCTCGTCCTCAAAGCTCGATCCCCGGCAACGGCGCCAAAATTTGGTGTAGCTCAGTGATGAGTAGCACCTCCTTTAATGTCAATCCGGGAAGACGTGAGGATGGTATGATGACCTCGAGCAAGTGGAGGCACAAGTGCGTGAGTGAGAAGCACACCAACATGCACACACATACACACACACGCGCACACACGGCAAGACAAAGAGTGAGTAGCAATAGAGTTCTTAGATTACTTCCCAAAAAGCTATTACAAGTTTGTTTCAATTACAATCTAACTCAAAAATGAGCTCTCTAGCTCCTTTTATAGTTTTTGACTAGCTTTGGCCCTGTCCAGACCTAGTGTCCGGCCTAGTTAAAAATTAGGTTCCAGGGCTTATTTGAGGGCTCAAACGAGATCTAAAAAATACGAAAATTGATATGTAGGTACTTCTAAGGCTCCTCAAGCTCGAGGACTCCTCGGCTTGCACAAAATGGAGCCACAAAAAGGTGAACATGGTATTTACAGGGGTTGTTAGTGATGCGAATCACTTTTAATTGGTGTAAGGGTTTCTGAAAAATTAAAGGTTGCCTTAGTGCTAGATCTGCGTGAATGCTCGTACTTGCTTCTCCATGAAGAAAATTATTGGCCTACTTGCCAGATCTTCTTTGACTGCCATGTCTGCTTGTGCTGTCCCTTCGCTCTGACTCTCTTCGTCTTGTGGCTCCTTCGGTTCCCCGACTGCTGCCAACAAGGTACATCAAGGGTACACTCAATGAAGGGTTGTACTATGGGTTTACTTCAGATACAAGAGTCAAAATATACAGTTATGCAGATTGGGCAGGTAATTTGGATGATAGAAGATCAACACATGGATATTTGTGTTATGTGGGAGATAAGCTAATCTCATGGTGTTCTAAGAAGCAACATACAGTTGCTCTATCATCCACAGAAGCAGAATACAAAGGCATGGTGGAAGCTGCAAAGGAAGTAATATGGCTAAAGACACTTATGAAGAGTTTTGATGTGATTCAGAGTACTCCTAGCATTTGTGGAGACAATATGAGTTCTTTATATTTGGCAGTAAATCCTGTGTTTCATGCTAGAACTAAACATATTGAAATTCAGCATCATTTTTTGAGAGAGAAGGTTATTGATAAAGAAATTGAAGTCATGCTTACTCCTACAAAAGATCAACTTGCAGATATGATGACAAAAAGTTTGGATGGACCAAAGTTGCAGAGGTTTAAAGATATGGTAGGAATAAAGAAGATGCAGGTAATCACAATTGATGATTGAGGGGGAGCTGTTGGAGCAGAACAATCAATAATTAGTGATTACATAAAATCCAGAAGTGGAAAAATGAATGGAAGATTGAAGATCAGTTTCAAGAAAGAATAGATTCAGAAACAAAGTTCTTTTGTACATTACTCTTGTAAATATTTTCAATGTATTTGGAAAATTGACGAGTTAGACTCATGTATATATATAGATACATGTGCATAGTCAAAAAGAGAGATATAGAAGAGATAGAGAAGACAATAGATGTGAAGAATAGAAGAATAGGAGAGAATGAGATGAACATTATGCATGTCATCCATCAGATGTATGAAAAATTATGAGAAGAAAAATCTTTCAGAGAATTGCGTGTCGATCTTTTCTTTGATTCTCCTTCTGTAGTTAATCTTTTAGAAATTCTTTTGAACATGTCTAAATCCATAGTTAATCCATCTATGGTTAAAGTTTGAGAGTCCAATTGCAAACAACCTGAGAGAATTTTGAATAGGAACATTCATATGTAGAAAGTTCTGAATGTCTTCTAAAACAGGCGCAGATTCGATGGTCAAAGAAATGGACAGTGCTCAGTGCATAGTGTAAAATTTTACACAAATGAGGACTCAAAATTTAAGTTGAGAGGTAAGCCATCTATGGCTAAAAGCATTTGGTTAAACGGGCTATAATTTGGGAGAACCATAGCTTAGAAGTTACAGGTGTCAAAGTCGTCATTACAGAGAGAGAGTTTCAGACATAGGTACATCGTTTGAGTCATTTCTCACAATCTACTCAAGCATTTGAAGTGTTTTAACTTGGAGAAGATGTGGAACCTCTAGGCGACATACTCTACAAAGTTTTATCAAAAAATTTACATGAATGATCAGTCAATGAATGATTAATGTGCAGCAGACTTTTTCTGAGAAGTGATTTTTTCACAATTGATCAATTTCTCGATAGTTTGGTGATTGTTCTTTAAAATTAAGTGGAGTCTGAAGTTATTCTTGATATAGAGGTGGTCTAACATCAAGGATAGCTTGTTCTTTTGGAGATTAACACTCTCCATCACTTGTGTCATCACCCATTTGGACTTCATGATTGTTCTTTGGATCTTCCAAGTTTGAGAGAAAATCTACATTTCTTGCCACATTATTTGAGCATCCACAATCTACATAGAATACATACTCATCAAACTTACCTTTCTTCATTGTCTTCTTCATTAGTAGAAGTGAATCTTCTTGAGCATGATCATTTATGTAATTTTTGTAGTCTATACTTCCTTTGTGTCCTCCTTCATAGCTGTTGTGTAGGAATTGTTGTTGTACCCATGAGATTTGTTGTACCTATCTCTTAAAGCTCCATAGCCTTCTCTATTGTATCACCTTCCTCTATAATTTCTTCGATTCCTAAAGCACTTATCTATGATGTGATTTGACAGACCACATATGGCATAGGGTGATGAGCTTTGAGCTCTATCCCTATCTTATCTACCTCATCTATCTCTTCCTCAGGAACCTCTTCCTCTACAAAGAGTAAGGAACCTCTTCATGCACCAACAATGCCCAAGCAAAGGCATTGATTTTGATGAAACATTTGCACCTATATGTCATATGACAACCATTCTTAGCATATGACATCATGGTTGAAATTTACATAAATTGGACATCAAAGGTGCATTCTTGAATGGGTACTTGAATGAAGTGTTGGTGCAAAAGAATCCAAGCCCACATACTTGGATGAATAGCCTATTAATCATGGTCCTATATGATCAATCCCTTGTAAAATCAAGTATATTTACTTTTGTAAAAGTGCACTACTTGCAAGTGGAGTTAGAAAGCATCAAATCTTGAATCATTTGGTAGTTGATTAATGTGAGAATATATCCTATACTTTAGGATTCATTTTTAGGTGAACTTTTGAATTTGAATTCAAAAGGTTGGCTCCAAACTCAATTATAAAAGAAGGATCAAAAGACCCCCGTGATATCTCGACTCCATGAGAACATTTTGATAGGCAACAATTAGCAAAAGATATCAATTCAGAGGATGAAGAGCAGATTGACTTTAATCCCAGAAGCCTAGCATGAAGGTAATAGGATCCAGATGGACATATAAAATCAAGAAAAATTTAGATGGCTCTATAAACATGTACAAGGCAAGGTTAGTGGCAAAGGGATTTACTCAAACCCATGGAGTTGAGTATGAAGAAACCTTTTCATTTATGGCTAAGATGCCAACAATTAGGGTTTTGGTAAGTATTGCTACTTCTAAGAACTATAATCTATATCAGTTAGATGTCAAGAATGCATTCTTAAATGGATGGATATTAGAAGAAGTGTATATGGCACAACCACCAGGGTTTGAAGATAAAGATAAACTAGGTTTTGTATGCAAGCTAAGGAAGGCACTCTATGGCCTAAAGCAAGCTCTAAGAGCTTGGAACCATAGGCTTGTTACGTATTTGCAAGATCAAAGTTTTGTAGCTAGCAAGGTAGATTCTTCTTTATTTATAAAGCCTAGACAAACTCAAAAGTTATCTACTTATGTGTTTATGTGGATGACATTATCATTATAGGGAATAATGCCAATGGCATCAAACATGTTAAAGCTCAACTAATGGAAGAATTTAAAATCAGTGATCTTGGCTTGTTAACATATTTTCTTGGTCTAGAACTCATGTATACAGATTTTGGTATTTATCACTCAAAGAAAGTATATCTATGATATATTGGTAAAATTCAAGATGGAGAATACCAAAATTGTAGGTAGACCCATGGAACTCAATCTTAAGCTTAGTTCTCATGAAGGAGAACTCCTTGAAGATGTTATAGGATATCAAAAACTTTAGGGAGCCTCAACTATGCTACCCTAACAAGAGTAGACATTGCTTATGGAGTAAATACCCTAAGTTAGTTTATGCATGCACCAAGAAAGCTTCACATGGGAGCTACAAAGAGGGTGCTTAAGTATCTAAAGGGGCACAATGAATGAAGGCTTATTCTACCCTTTGACTTCTAACTTAGACATAAAGATGTATTCTGATGCAAATTGGACTAGCTCCAAGGATGATAGGAGGAGCACCTCAGGATACTTGTCCTTTGCAGGTTAAAAGCCTATATCATGGTCATCTAAGAAACAAAAAATTATGGCATTATCATCTACAAAAGGAGAATACAGTGGTCTAGCAAATGCAACTCAAGAGGCTATGTGGCTCAAGCAACTCTATGCAGATTTGGGATTACACTCTTACACTCCAATAATCTTTGGAGACAACACTAGTTCACTTCATTTGGGTGTTAATCATGTATATCATGCAAGGACTAAGCACATTGAATTGCATTATCATTATGTAAGGGATACATTGCTTAGCAAGGATGTTCAACTATCCTATGTATCAAGTCATTTACAATGTGCAGATATACTTACAAAGTCTTTGAATGGAACCAAGATGAGCAGATTCAAATTGATGGTTGCTTTGCAAGAGATCAAGGAGGAATGAAGACCAAGCATGTTAGGCTTGAGGGGGAGTTTTTGGTGCAAAATAATCCAACCCCAAATACTTGGATGAATAGCCTATTAGTCATGAAGTCTTATATGCTCAATCCCTTGTAATATCAAGGATTTTTACTTTTGTAAAAGTGCACTACTTACATCTGGAGTTAGAAAGCATCAAATCTTGAATCATTTGGTAGATGAGTAATGAGAGAATATATCCTATACTTTAGGATTCACTTTTAGGTGAACGTTTGAATTTGAATTCAAAAGGTTGGCTCCAAACTCAATTATAAAAGAAGGATTAAAAGACCCGTGTGATATCTCGACTTCATGAGATCATTTTGATAGGGATACATTGTGAATTGAGAACTCACTTCATAGCTTATTCACCTTCCACACATTGAGCAATTGATTATTTCCAATGACATTGTTTTTTTTACATGATTAATACATGCATTGCATTATATCTTCACTTCACTTCTCTACCATGACTACATCAGTATAGTGATCTTCGCAGAGCTTGTTCTCAGTGTATGATTGATCATTTGTAGTGATTTAAAACATGATGTATTTAGCATACCATCTACTACATTATTACAAAATCGCATTATCATTACTTCACTGAATTGTGAGATTTTAGCATTTTAGTGCTCTTTGGTCTATTGACTCATGCATCCCAAAAATGCCAGGCATGTTCCATGATTTGCTAAACATCATACTCAGCGTGTAGTTCATCTTTTTTTATGAAATCACTCATGATTGGTAGATCCCTAAGCTAATTAGACATCACCAAAAGGAATTAATCTAATTGCTACTGTGCTTAGAGAACTATTCAATATACGGAACATGTATAGAGACAAGAATAACAAGTTTTTGATCTTGGATTAATTTCCTACCTATGTGTTTTGATCCTTTGATTAATGGATCATGTTCCAAGCAACATAGGTGATTATTTATGATCATTTCCAAGGTAAAGAGGCCCACTACACTCTCGAGCAATTGTTCTCGGTTGGTGTGAAGCAGATTTAAGAAACACCAATTCATCTGAAAATTATCCTCCATCTCCTCCAACATGAAGAAATATATGTTATTCACCCCCCTTGGTTTTCTATAAAAGAGAGTTTGGAAACAAAGTGTGTAAGTTAAATAAGAAATTGTATGGATTAAAGCAAGTACCATATGTTTGGTATGACCAAGCTACATGCCTACTTATTAGCACTTGGATTTTAGAATAATCTTATTGAAAGCATCTTGTATGTGAAGTGTGCAAGTGGCGTACTTCTTATCAGTATGATTTATGTAGATGATATGTTGCTCATTGTTCCCAATGAGATGTATATTTCTAATTTCAAGAAAATGGAGTCTAATCTACCAAAAAAGGTATTTATAATATTTGTGTAATGATGAGAATCATTTTTTATTGAAAATAAGTTATGAAAAAAATGATTTCGGCCTCTTCTATACCAGATTGTACTTGACTGCTCTATCCCCTCATTGCTTGTAGGCCAACACTCCCCCCTTCTCTATGTTGATATATTTAGGTAGTAATGTGTGTGAACACTCTAGGACCGTTGGGGCACATTTTTCCCTCTTTAGGACGTTTCTTTCCCTCGGCCTATATGTAAACCTATTGTCCTAATAGGCTACTTACTTTTGTACATTCTAGTGGTAATACATTCAGGATTGTGTGTTGTGATCCAAGCTTCTTCTTCTTCCTTGTGTTGTTCATGTGCTTCCATAGACATCTAACTCCAACAATTGGTATCAGATCAGGTCGTTGTTTCATCTAGGGCATTGTCTACACCTCTCCAATTGTAGTCTCAGAATCGCACAAAATTTAGTAAGCATACTCAAGGTGTTTCAAAGATAAAAAAAGCTTCACTATGTGTTCCCAAAATCACGATCTGAGCTTGTTTCGGCCTCCGAACGCACTATCACAATGCTTGTGTAGACTATTTTGTCTTTTTGTGCCAAAGGTATAAATCAATTTTGTTTTGCCAATATAAGCGTCTCAAAGTCTCCAAGTTTAGTAGAATTCGTTTGGGTAGTTCTTTTCAACTTTTTGAGATACAGTCAATTTTCTGCATCAAGGAATTTCAATCATCGGCCATGGCTGAAAGTAGTGATGTATTCCATATGTTGGGTGTTGAGGATAAGTTGGATAGTACCAACTACCCATTATGGGCTTATATGATGCGTCATGTATTGGTCGCAAAAGGACTATTGGAATATTGTGCAGGGTGTTGAAAGACATCCTATTACACCTGTGAATATAGGTACTGCAAATACAAGTGTTGGAGTTGATGGAGATGGTGTCGAAGATGATGATATTCTCAAGATTCTTATTCATGATCCTATTTCTACTGCACATACTGTAGATCAAATTCGTTGGGATGGTAGATATCCTCAAGCACATGCATTGATAGCTTTGTCTGTCAAACCTGTCATTATTCTTCACATTTGCTCTTGCAGAACAACTAAGGATGCTTGTGATACACTTACCACATTGTACCTGGCTAGGAATGAGGCTCGGTGTTGCTTACCTCCGAAAACAATTGGAGAGTGAGCACATGAATGAAGGTGATACTATGGATAGTTTTCTCACAAAGATCAAGGATTTAAAAGAACAGCTGATTTCTATTGATGAAGTTATACCAGATAGCTTACTTGTGTAGACCGTTTTGAATGGTCTTCCTGACTCATATCACAGCTTTGCTTTTACTCTTCATTTGATGATGAAATGATGGAGAGTGTTAATCTCCAAAAGAAAACGTTATCCTTGATGTTCGAGCACCTATAAATAAAGAACAGCTCAAAATTTCAACCAATTTTGGAAGACCAATGCCAAATTATCAAACTTTGAACTAACTGTGAATAAACTAATTATTTAGAAAAGTCTGCTGCACTTAATTCACTCATTGACTAATAAAATGTGTAAATTTTTCAATCAAACTTTATACAAGGTGTCTCCTAAAGTTTTTGCACCTTATCCAAGTTAAATCCTTCCAAAAGATTCAGTAGATCTTGAGATTTTCTTCAAACAATGTACCTATGTCTTGAAATGTTCTTCTATGTAGTCGACTTTGACACCTGCAACTTCTAATGCATGGTTCTCCCAAATTAGACCTCGTTTATTCAAATGCTTTTAGCACAAGTAGCTTGCCTTCCAACTTAAAGAATGAATGCTTACTTGCTCAAAACATTACACTATGGAGGGAGATCCGATCAAAACATTGACCACCAGGATTGAGCCTGTTTTTGTCTTCACTTCTTAACATTTACACACGTAAATGTTCCTACTTAAAATTCTCTCATCTTGATTACAATTAAACACTCAAAACTTGTATAGAGGGTACTCAACTATAGAATTAGACGTGTACAAAAGCATTCATCATGAAGATAAACATAGAAGGAGCAGTGAGCAAAAGATCGAGGCACAACTTTCTTCTATTCAGAGAGAACTTACATCTAATTGCTACTTCAATTTTTTCTCACTTTCTAAAGCCTCTAATGACTTCTAAAACTTGTGACCAAGCAGAATAGTTTTCTCTATCCAATTTCTCTATCTGAAGAGAATCTCCCATCCTTTGTTCACCTGTGCAATAAATTCTTTAATCTTTGTGAATAATCAAAGTACCTTTACTTCAAATGTAGTTCCTTTTGATCTTCTTGATATCTTTAGGCCTCCTTCTCCAGCTTTCACTTCAACCTTTCACCTTTTGAATCTTCAAAGATTAATTTCTATATATCTACAACAGTGGGGGTCCTCCTTTCTTCAATTCTAATGACTCGTGCTCTGATACCACTAATGGAGAGTCTTAATATCCAAAAGAACAAGTTATCCTTGATGTTAGAGCACCTCTATATCAAGAACAACCCAAAAATTCAACCAATTTTGGAAGACCAATGCCAAATTATCAAACTTTGGACTAACTGTGAATAAATTGATTATTTAGAAAATTCTACTGCACTTGATTCATTCATTGACTGATCAAATGTGTAAGGTTTTCAATGCAACTTTATACAAGGTGTCTCCTAAAGCTTCCACACCTTCTCCAGGTCAAATCTTTCCAAAACATTTAGTACATCTTGAGATTTTCTTCAAATAATGTACCTATGTGTGAAATTGTTCTTCTGTGTAGTCAACTTTGACACCTACAACTTCTAATGCATGATTCTCCCAAACTAGACTCGTTTATTCAAATGCTTTTAGCCACAAGTAGCTTACCTTCCAACTTAAAGAATGAATGCTTAGTTGCTCAAAACGCTACATTGTGGAGAGAGTTCTGATCAAAACATTGACCACTAGGATTGCACTTGTTTCTGTCTTCACTTCTTCACATTTACACATGTGAATATTCCTACTTAAAATTCTCTCAACTTGATTACAATTAAACTCTAATAACTTGTACAGATGTCATTAAAATATAGAATTAAACTTTTACAAAAGCATTCATCATGAAGATAAATAGAGAAGCACTGAGCAAAAGTTCGAGGTGCAACTTTCTTCTATTCAGAGAGAACTTACATCTAATTGCTACTTCAAGTTTTTTCTCACTTTCTAAATTTTATAATGACTTCTAAAACTTCTCACTCATCATCCCTATTTTTCGTAGTACATCTATATCAAGTATATATAGATGTTTACATCACGATGCATCATAGATGCAAAGTTTTTATGAACTAATTACAAGATTAGTATACATGTATATAGAAGTCTTCATCTTCTGACCATGCACTAAACTTCAAGCCTCATATGTTGATCTTTGCTTCATTCTTTGACTTCAAATCTTTGTCCAAATCATCAATTAATGATTGTCTTGCATCAACATGAAAGGCAATCCAAATGCCTTGTCATTTGAGGAGTTAGTCTCTGTTTTGTTGCAGGAAGACCACTCTAGGTAGAACAAGTCTATTATGCATATTGCAGATCAAGCTTTCCTCGCTAGTGAGAAGGGCAAAGGTAAATGGAGCTCTTCTACTAGTAAACAAAAATCTGCAAATGCTGCACATTCGAAGAAGGAAGACAAAGATGAGAAGAAATCAGAAAAGCATAAATTGTTTTGAAAATATTATAAAGGAAATGATCATATCATCAAGAGCTGTCCGAAACTCACTGCTAAAGAGGCAAAGAAGAAAGAGGTCGGAATGGTTGTTGCAGAGGCCTCTACACCGAAAACAAAGTCCGCTAATCTTGTGCAGGAAGAAGAATGGGTGTTTACTACTCTTTGTAGTTTTGACCCATCTTCTCATGTGCAGTGCATGTCTGCACTAGACTCATATGTTCCGTACTTTGATAATGGGGCATCCAAACATATTACCTCATGGTGCAGTTTCTTCTTTTCACTCGAGCCTACCCCTACAGAGAATATTGTTACATGCCCCAACAACTCCTCCTATCATGTTATGGGAGTTGGTAAGATCATTTTGACTACTACTGATGGTAGTTCTTTCACTTTGTCAAATTCTTTGTTTGTGCTAGGATCAAGAAAAATATGTTATCAATCTCTACATTAGCCAAGATTGGCTTGCTTGTGAAATTTGTTGATGATTGTTGGGAAAGATGGATGGATGCTCCAAGAGACTGAGTAGGTACTCCTAAAATCTGCTTTGTACCAGCCCTCTTTTGCTTTAGGCTTGATATGTAGACCTCCTTAGCTTTCCAATGACACCATAAATTGGCCTATGTACTTTGGAAATGATCTGTGTAATGATTGAACCAAAACAGATAACTTTGAAACCCACAAAATCAAGAAAACCTTCTATTTATGTCTTGACACTTGCTGGGTATTTTGCTCAGTATGACCAACACAATAGGAATTGGAAACCTTCCTTTTAGAGGTATTTAACTAACTTAGTAATCTAACTATTCCAAGTGGAATGATGTAAAAAGATAAACTATGCTAAGAGAAATCAATTTAGCAAGTTAAGCTATACCCCCAATTTTTTAGGACTGTAGTAGATATTGATCAGTGATCACCTTGATGCCGATTTCTCTAAAATGACTAAATAGAATCTCTTCAAACTTTTGCAGCATGTAGAGATCTTAAAGCTGAATCCAACAAGCTTTGAATCACTGCGTTTGGTGAAGAATTGACCGAAAAATGCACTTCACACGTTGACAGACGTTTGAGTAGTATGACAGAGAACTCAGAAATGAACAATGTGAATGTATGTATTAATGAACACTTGTATACAAACCCATTGGCATGAAAATCATTGCCTAGTGGTGTAGATAGGTGTGGGCTATAGTGTAGGCCTCACGCACACTCAAAATCAGTGATGCGAAGCTCGGGAGTGATGAGTTCTACCCGTGACTTTTCCATGTCCATTTTTATAAGGAATGAGTAAAAATTTGAATTCAAATTCAAATTTTTGGCTCCCTATGATCAAGCTCCTATATCCTAGGAGATATTCCTTCAATCAAATAGCTAACTTTTTCCATGAATCCTTTTGGTAGGTCATTACAAAAGGTTCCAAGTCAATTTGACTTTTACAAGGAGATAAAGTGGTAATTAACCACTAGCAATAGTTCCTATGCTTCTTCATGGGTGTATAGACTTCAATGTATCCATCAAGCTAAATGGTTAGGCTTGTGAATTACACCAACAGCTCCCACTCAAGCCAAACATTTTGGCTTGGTCTTCATCTTCAATCTTCAAGTATATCTTGCAATCCATTCATGGCTTTTAATCTGCAAAGTTTTGTTCCATCCAAAGCTTTAGTCAACAAATCTCTATATGTTTGGTCCTAGCATGATAGATAGGATTAGCTGCAAGGTGAAGAGAACTTGTATTATCTCCAAAGATTATTGGAGACCTAGTAAATAAACCCAATTCTTTATACAAAAGCTTAATCCAAATAGCTTCTTGTGTGGCATTAGCCAACCCTCTATACCCTGCCTCTGTAGAAGACAATGCAATGGTTGGTTGCTTCTTTGCAGACCAAGAAATTGGTTTATCACCTGCAAAAGAAATATATCCAGAAGTGCTCCTCCTATCATTCTTGCATCCTGCCCAATCTGCATCTGAATAAATTTTGATATCAATATCTGAACTGTAAGGGAAATACAAACCATGGTTCTGTGTACCCTTGAGATACTTCAAGATTCTGTTTGCAGCCTCTAAGTGAGGTATCCTTGGATTGTGCATAAATTGACTTAGCACACTAACTCCATATGCAATATCTATCCTTGTTAAGGTAGCATAGTTCAAACTACCCACCATACTTTGATAACCTGTAATGTCATTGACTTCATCACCTTCATGGGCACTTAATTTTAAGTTTACCTCCATTGGAGTGCTTGCTACTTTGGCATCGTGCAAATGAAACTTCTTTAACATGTCCTGTATATATTTTTTCTGAGTAATGTATATTCCTGAGTTAGTATAAACTAAATCAAGCCCAAGAAAATACTTCAATAGACCAAGATCATTGATCTTGAACTCCTTCATCATTTGACTCTTGATATATCTGATTCCATTGACATCATTATCTGTAATGATGATGTCATCAACATAAACACAAAGGTATATTACCTCTGAATTACTTCTCTTGATGAATAGAGAAGTATCTGCCTTGCTCATGACAAATCCTTGGTCTTGGAGGTATGTAGTTAACCTCTAATTCCATGCCCTAGGTGCCTGCTTCAATCCATATAAAGCCTTTTTTAATTTGCAAACATATGTTACCTTCTTAGGGTCCTCATAGCCAAGAGGTTGTGACATATATACCTCCTCTGAAATCCATCCATTCAAGAAAGCATTCTTGACATCCAATTGGTACATATTCCAATTTTTTGATGCAGCCACACTAACCAACACTCTGATAGTTGGCATCTTGGCCACAGGAGAGAATGTCTCCTCATAGTCAATGGCTTGGGTTTGTGCAAAACCCTTGGCTACCAATCTGGCTTTGTACCTATTAATTGTACCATCAAAATTTCTTTTAAGTTTATAGATCCATCTGGATCCTATTACCTTCATGGAGTCCTTCTTGGGTACTAACGCCCATGTATCACTTTCTTTAAGTGCTTCAATTTCCTCATCCATATCTTCTTTCCATTCTGATTTGGTTATGGCTTCCTCATATGATCCTAGTTCTTCATTTGACAAATCTTTGGCAAGATAAATAGAATGTTTAGTGACAAGAGATGAATCATACCCATATCTGATAGGTTTTTTGCTTTCTCTTTGTGATCTTCTGATTGATTGAGTTGAAGATTCAGGTATATCTTCAAGCTTCTTCATCTTTATTTTGCCCTTGGACTTCCATGCCTTGAACTCTTCAAGATTGATAGTGTCTTCATCATCTGAGCTTGTGTCTTCATTTTGAGTTGGTTCCTTCTTAGCAAGACTTGGAAACTCCTCTTCCAAATCATAGGGTAGTTTAACTTTCCTGCATCATTCTCATACCAAGAATCATTTTCATCAAAGACAACATCTCTGCTTACCATGAATCCCTTATTGGTAGGGTTATAAAACCTATAACCTTTTTGATTTAGATCATACCCAATAAAGATGCATTTAACAGCCTTTGGGTCTAGCTTACCTCTTATCTGAGAAGGAATTTGTACATATGCTACACATCCAAATATCCTGCAATGGTCAAGTGAGGGTCTCTTACCATGCCATGCTTCATAGGGTGTCATGCCATCAAGAGACTTAGATGGTAACCTGTTTATGAGGTAAGTGGCAGTAGAAACACTCTCTGCCCATAGATAGTTAGGTAATTTTTTCTCATTCAACATAGATCTAGCTGTCTCAACAATTATCCTATTTCTTCTTTCAGCTACCCCATTCTGTTGAGGAGAATACCTTGTGGTTATTTCTCTTTTGATGCATCTGTCTTGCAAGAAGTTTTCAAACTCATTGGAGAAGTACTCACCTCCTCCATCTGACCTTAGCCTCTTCAAATTCTTCCCTTTCTAGTTTTCAACTAGTGCAAGATATTTTTTAAAACAATTAAATACCTCATCTTTGTGCTTCATGAAGTACAATAGAGTCCATCTGCTATAATCATCAATAAAAGATACATAGTACCTTGAACCTGAGACTGAGGGGTCTTTGCTTGGTCCCCATACATCTGTGTGGACAAGCTCTAGGTAGTCTTCATGCATGTATCCTTTCCTTGAGAAGGGTAACCTGTGAGACTTCCCAAATTGATAAGCACCACACTTATAAATCATATGTTGCTTGGATACATTAGGTATTCCAAGCACACATTGATCCCTGCATAATTGCTTCAAGGTTCTTTCTCCTATATGCCCTAATCTTTTGTGCCAAATCTCAAGTTCTGAAAGTGTTTGATCTTTATAACTATATAGTGCAATATTCTTTGTGTCTTCCAACTCAAAAGTGAAAAGTCTACTTGATTTTTCTCCTTTAGCAATCCTCTTGAACCCATGCCTTGGATCCTCTACAAATGCTCCATATTGGTTGAATCTAACCTGCAAACCTTTCTCCACAATCTGTCCAACACTCATCAGATTTTTGGTAATGGTTGGTACATAGAGTACCCTGCTCAACAAATTCTGATTTCCATCACAAGTCTTAACATTTCCAACTTTAACTATTGAATGCTTGGTGTCATCACCTGTTTGAACTTGATTCTTGCCTTTTGGTTCCTCAAGATCAGAGAGTAGTGCTACATTGCCAGCCACATGATTTGAGCATCCCGAGTCAATGTAGAATAGGTGATCATCATTTGTACCTGATTTTGAAGTCATGTTCATGATCAGAAGAGAGTCATCATGCTCCTCTTGACTATGAGTATCCACCTCTTTGGTATCCTCTTCCTCTTTGATTCTTGTAATTCCTGAAACACTCATCTGTAGTATGATTTGATAAACCACAAATGTTACATGGTGAGGGGTTATAGGATCTCCCCCTACCTTACCTCCTCTGCCCCTTCCTCTTGATGATCTACCTCTCCCTGCATAGTTGGCTTGGGAGGTAGAGCCTTCATCTTCAACCTTCTTTTTCTTGCCTTTATCTTTAGACTTCTTATCAATGTATAGGGCAGAAGAGTTATTACCTTTGGATGTATCTCCATTCTTCTTGAGCTTTGCTTCATGAGTAAACAATTGTCCCATGAGAGTTGTAAGATCTGGAATTTGCATGTCCATGTAAAGGTCCATGGCAGTGGTGAAGCTTTCCCATTTGTCATCAACCTTGATCCCATTGATCACTTTCCTTACAATCTGCTCTTCTTCAATCTCTTCTCCTATGCTTGCTAACTGATCTACCACATCTTTAATCTTGGTCACAAATTCTGAAACAGATTTCTTAGGTTGCTTCCTTAATGTTGTGAATTCAATCCACAACTGATTTTTCCTAGCCCTTGTGTTGGAGGAAAAATATGATGACAAGGTTTCCCAAGTCTCTTGGGATGTCTTACAATTTCTAATATGTGGCAAAAGAAAATCAGATATGGAGTTGAGTAAATAAGACCTTGCGAATGCATCCTTAGCACACCATGTGTTGAGCTTTTCATGTTCTTCCTTGGTTGGTAATCCTCTTGTTTTGAATGAGGGCAATTCCTCATCTCCTGAGATGTATCCATAGAGACTCCTTCCTTGTAAGTAGGTCTTCATCCTTAGAGACCATGATTGATAGTTGTTCCTGTCCAATCTATGAATAAATGAAGGAAAACCATCTCCCATTTTACCTTAGTTTGCTCTGATACCACTGTTGGGAAAGATGGATGGATGCTCCAAGAGATTGAGTAGGTGTGTGTAATGATTGAACCAAAACAGATAACTTTGAAACTCACAAACTCAAGAAAACCTTCTATTTATGTCTTGATACCTGTTGGGTATTTTGCTCAGTTTGACCAGCACAGTAGGAATTGGAAAAATTCCTTTTAGAGGTACGTAATTAGCTTAGTAAGCTAACTATTCCAAGTGGAATGATGTAAAAAGATAAACTATGCTAAGAGAAATCAATTTAGCAAGTTAAGTTATACCCTCGATTTTTTAGGATTGTAGCAGATATTGACTAGTGATCACCTCGATGCAGATTTCTTTGAAATGGCTGAATAGAATCTCTTCAAAGCAGCACATAGACAACGTCGATCTGAATCCAACAAGCTTTGAATCACTGAATTTGGTGAAGAATTGACCGCGATATGCACTTCACAAGTTGATAGACTTTTGAGTAGTATGACAGAGAACTCAGAAATGAACAATGTGAATGTATGTATTAATGAACACTTGTATACAAACCCATTGGCATGAAAATCATTGCCTAATGGTGTAGATAGGTGTGAGCTATAGTGTAGGCCTCACACACACTCAAAATCAGTGATGAGAAGCTCGGGAGTGATGATTTCTACCTGCGACTTTTCCATGTCCATTTTTATAAGGAATGAGTAAAAATTTGAATTCAAATTCAAAATTTTGGCTCCCTATGATCAAGATCCTATATCCTAGGAGATATTCCTTCAATCAAATAGCTAACTTTTTCCACGAATCCTTTTGGTAGGTGATTACAAAAGGTTCCAAGTCAATTTGACTTTTACAAGGAGATAAAGTAGTAATTAACCACTAGCAATAGTTCCTATGCTTCTTCATGGGTGTATAGACTTCAATGTATCCATCAAGCTAAATGTTTAGGCTTGTGAATTACACTAACAATGACAGATGTACAATTCATGATTTGTCAAATGCGGACATCATTATTGCTTCGGGCATTTTATGTCATGGGTTGTATAAGCTCATAGACTATGAAAGATCCGTAAATGATTTGGCATGTGCAGTACATGATTCTCAGGCTATGTCAGATGCAAAGCTTTGGCGTGCATGCTTTGGTCATATGAATTTGGCTAGTTTGCTATGCCTGTAGAAATCTGAAATGGTGTCCTATTTGCCCAAACTTGAGGCACCCGGTAAACATGTATGTGAAGGCTGTATTTTGGGCAAAATGGAGCGTTCTTTCTTTCCAAAAGATGGTTCAATTTGGGCTACTTAGAAATTATAGCTTGTAAATAGTGATGTCTATGGTCCTATGCAGACACCTTCTTTTGGGAACTATCTTTACTTTGTGACTTTCATTGATGATTTTTCCAAGCATGCATGGGTATATCCATTGAAGGCAAAGTCCGAAGTGTTTATGTGCTTCAAATAGTTTCTGGTTTTGGTTGAAAATCTGTCAGCATGTAAAATGGGCACCCTCCATTTTGATCGAGGGGAGGAATATATGTCTTCTGACTTTAATGCATTTCTGGTTGAACGTGGGATTAAACATCAGTGTATAGTGCCCTATACACCTCAACAAAATGGAGTTGCTCAACGAAAGAATAGGTCACTCATGGAGATGGTGAGGTGTATGGTCAAGAGTCAGGCATTACCACATAGTTTCTGGCTTGAGGCTATTATGTATGCAACATATGTACTGAAGAGGTGTCCCACTAAAGCACTACACTCTATCACTCAATATGAGGCTTGGCATGGTCGTAAGCCATCTGTTGTTCATCTTCATGTTTTTAGTTATCTGGCATATGCATTAGTGCCTGAACAACATCGTCAAAAATTGGATGATAAAGCAGTAAAATGTATTTTGTTGGGTACAGTTCTAAAAGTAAAGGCTATCATCTGAATTGTCCATAGACTAAATGCATTTTGGTTAGCCATGATGTTGTTTTTGTGGAAGATGCTATTCAGCCATTGCTTTCATGTACTAAGGAGACATTTGTTAGCTCCAAAGACATGTATGATACTTTGTTGCCTCTTTTTACAGGTGGAGAGTCTAGTGTTGGACCTCCTAATGAGGCAGCTTCTAAACTTTTGTAGATTTCATTTGATGATGTAGATCATTCCATTTCTGATGAAAATTTACATGATTCACTTGTTGATGAGAGATCTGATATTGAGGAGGCAAAAACTATGCCAAAATGGTTGGTGCAAACCTTGTGTGACAACAAATTAAATGCACCTCTATCATATCGTACCCCGTGAGGCTCTTGTAGTGCCTCTTTTGCATCAGATTGCTATGCTATGGCTGCCTCTAGTCTCTATGATGAGACTGAACCTATTTTGTTTGATGAACCACAAAACTCTGAACATTGGATGGCTCCAATGTAATCTGAATATGATGCTATCATGAAAAATGGTACATGGTCTTTATGTGACTTGCCTCCTGGCAAGAAGGCCATTGGCACTAAGTGGGTATAAAAGCTGAAGCATAAACCTGATGGAACACTTGACAAGTATAAAGCTAGGCTTGTTGCAAAGGGTTATGCGCAGGAAAGAGGCATTGATTTTGCTGAAACATTTGCTGCTACTTGTTGAATGACTATTGTTCATAGCATCTATGCACTTGTTGCTCATCATTGTTGGAATGTACATCAGTTGGACACTAAAACAACACTTGTGAATGTTGACTTGCATGAAGAGGTGTATGTTTTTGAGCCCCGTGGCTTTGTGCAAAAAGGGCATGAAAACCAGGTGTGCAGGTAAAAGAAGGCATTATATGGTTTAAAGCAAGCACCACGTGCTTGGTATGAAAAGATACATGCCTATCTCATTGCACATGGTTTTGAGAACAGTCCATGTTAGAAGAAGTATTTTTTGAAGTATTTTTGATGGAAAATAATTGTAAAATGCCAAAAACTTGTAAAAATATTTATGCAAATGATGTAAAAATAAGGAATAGTCTTCCTTATGAAGAGTAGAATCATATGTATTTTTTCTAGAATTTTTGGAAACTCCTAGATAGCATATTTTTAGATCAGAAGAGGAAAGGACCAAAATTCAAGTGTGAAAAGGGACACTTGAAAATGTATAAAAGACAATTTCCTCTACTATGAGAGGGTTGGTTATTTGTATTACATGCTATCCAAGTAAAGAGAGAGTTTCCTGCAGAAAATCGTGTTTCTTCCTTTTGTGTGATTTCTTTGATTTGTTGAGTCTATTCTATGTGTATCCATGGAATTTGCAAGCTTCTATTGTGTATTTCTGATGAATGTGTATGAAGAGAGTTGATTCCTAATGTATTGAGTGAGAAATTGATGAAGAATGGTGCTGTAGATGAAAATCGTCTGATTTCACAGAATCGCGATTGTCTCGTCTGAAGGTTACAGGTATCATTTTTGAGTTTTGACTTTATGATTATGTTCTATTGAGAAAATAACATGCTTTTGACACCAAGATTATTAAAGTTGATGGAGTATTGCTCAAGATAATCCAAACCCTAGAAATTCCTCTTCATCTTCATTAATTCTCAGAAACAAGTTTTCTCTTATTTCTTGGATTCTATCATCTAGAAGGGGCTGTGGTCTCTTGTATACTTCTAGGATTGACAAAAATAAGATGTATTGTTGATTCTTTATGCTAAATGATTGGAGAGGACAACTCTACAGGTTAACAATAAACATTTTTTGGCGTCGTTGCCGAGGAGTATAGCAAAAGCTTCATTGAAGTTGGACCTTGCTGGATCTTCTATTGATGATGGTATTAAACACATTGAAGAGGTAATACTCTTTAATCAAGAAATGGAAACATGAAATGGTAGATTTTTTTTTTGTTGTTTGTCTTTTGGGAAAAGAAAACAATAGATAATCTTTTGAGAATAAGTAGTGTTGAAATTTTTGCAAATTGATAGTTGCTCATATCATTTTTTGAAATTAAAGTGCAGGTGTGTGGAAAAAAATGAATCAAGAAAGTTGAAGATATGGTAAAATGTGTCTATCTTTGCAATAGTAGAGTGCTTTTTGACCAAGTACCAAGCAAAATTGTTGATCTTGGGAAGATGCCATGATTGCATTGAGAAAAGTCAAGTAAAGTAGCTAGATGCAAGTAGATAGGATCCATTTGTTAACCAAGTCAAAGCAATAATCTTGAGAAAAATTTTATTTGCATCTTGAAAATAAAAATGTTTGAGTTTATCTTTGCAAAAATTGATAATTGCACTTCTTAGCACATTTTTCATTGGGAATTTTTGCTCATGAATTGTTTTGATATCAAAGCATAAAGGAGTATAACCAATCAGAGAATATAGGATCAATAGATCACCAAACAAGAAACCCTAAGTAAAGTGTTTACCTTAATTTAGGGCAAAATACTAAAAAAATTCATAAAATTCATTAAAACATTCAAACAAATTTCTTTTCTCCTTAGGAAATTGGGTTGAAGTGTTGTTGTAAAGAGTAAAAGAGACCAAGTAGAAGGAAAGTAAAAAAGTTGCTAAAAAACTGGAAAATCAAAAAAATACGATTTTCTTCACAGGATCGCGATTTTATGGTTAATTCTTTGTTTATGATGTAAAATTGCAGGTAAAAAGTGACTTTGAGTGGTGAAGAACCTGGAAGAGGAGAAAGAAGAAAGAAGACCCAAAATTGCAAAAACCAGGAAGTACAGGAAAAATACGCTTCTCTGCACAAAATTGCGATTTTTTGTAAGAGAATTTTTTTTGGAATCTTGTGCATATTTAGGTTTTGAAATAGGTAATTGAAAGAGATTTCACTAAGTTGAGTAAGTAAAGGAAGTCAAATTCCAAAAATCAGAAAGGATTGAGTATCAAGGGGGAAAAGTGGAAAACAAGTACAGAATCGCGATTTTCACCAAAAAGATAAAAGGAGTAATTTGTGATGAAAAGTTAGGAATTGGACTTAAAATCAAAAAAATATGAAGGATATAAATTTTAACAAGTGAAAGGTGAAGATTTTGAAAATTTTGAACAAAATCGCGATTGTGTGAACACTATAAAACCCTGGAATCTCAGAAAAAACTCATTTGAGTGAGGAAGAGAGAGAGAGAGCAAGGACAGAATCGTGATCATCTGCAATCATAAGCTTTTGGAGATTTTTATATCAAGCAAGCAAGGTGAGGAAGCCTAAGTACATTTTTTTTTTTTGCATTTCTTCAAAATTTTTTAGGAAGATTAAAGCACAAAAACACACAAAATAGCAAAAACACGGAATCGCAATGTTTTGACTTTTTGAGTTTTTAGTGAAAAAATAATGATTTTTTATTAGATTCTTTCATTGCATGTTAAACATTTACTAAGGCGATTCTATTCAAGAAACAAGAAGTTGAAAATGAGGACCTCAATTTTTTTTTTTTATAAACAGAATCGCGACTCTGTGAGCAATCACAACATCGGGATTCTCTGAAACAAAACACAAAATCGCGATTCCTAGAGCACGATTTTCATAAGAAAATCGTGTTTTCTAACGATTGTGAGCAATCATGATTGTCTGGGAAAAGAATCGTGGAAAACATGATTTTCACCTTAAAATCATAAAAAACATGATTCCCTAATCAGAATCGTGGAAAACACGATTTTCACCACAAAATCGTGAAAAACACGATTCCCTGCTCAGAATCGTGGAAAACACGATTTTCACCACAAAATCGTGAAAAACACGATTCCCTGCTCAGAATCGTGGAAAAAACACGATTTTCACCACAAAATTGTGAAAAACACGATTCCTTGCTCAAAATCATGGAAAACACGATTTTCACCACAAAATCGTGAAAAACACGATTCCTTGCTCAGAATCGTGGAAAACAGGATTTTAACTACAAAATCGTGAAAAACACGATTCCTTGCTTAGAATCGTGGAAAACACGATTTTCACCTCAAAATCGTGAAAAACATGATTCCCTGCTCAGAATCGTGGAAAACACGATTTTCAGCACACAATTGTGAAAAACACGATTCCTTGCTTAAAATCGTGAAAAACACGATCCCCATCACAGAATCGTGAAGAAACACGATTCTCTTCACAGAATCGTGAAAAACACGATTCTCTTCACAGAATCGTGGAAAACACGATTCTTTCCACAAAATCGTTAAATTAATTGAATGATCCTTAGGTCTGGTAATAAATTATACTCACATTCCAAGCAAGAACTGGGAAGGAAGGAAATAAAGCCAGTGGTAGGGGAATTGCAAGAAAGAGATTTAGGGCAAGAAATCAACATGGAAAATTTAAATGAAACAAATGAATCCTCTGAAACTGGGGACTATAGAAACATCCTCAAATACATGTATACAAATAGGTTTGGAACCTATGTATATCAGGATGGAATGCATAAGTTTCTCATTAGATTGAGAAACTTAGAAGTTCCCCTAAACATAACACCAGTAGCACAATTTAAGGATGGTAGATATGAGGATAGGCAGGGATGTGTATACATCTTCTCACAAGACAAGAGACCTTGGGAACAGAACCTAGGGCAATCAGACTTGCCAAGACCACATGAAATTCACAATAATGGTGAACAACAACAAGGAATGAGAACACATACTTCCCCAAATCCTTTTGAAAAGGAACCAGAAGGATTTAATGATTTTCCTTTGAGAAGAAGACATCATTGGCAAAATCAGGGCAGAATGCTTAGACCCTATCAAGTAGCCAAATGCATGAAAAATCAATATGAAGGATATTCTGATCCTCATGCTCATGTTGCAGAATTCAGACAACTAATTAGAGCAAAAGAGGTTGAGGATTACAAAGTACAATTTGAGGCATTTGGTCTAACCCTAACACGACCTGCATTATCTTGGTTCATTCGCTTGAGAAAGGAAATGTATCTAGATATTGAATCCTTCCTAGAAGCCTTTATTGGGGAATTCTCAAAAACTAGAATAAAACATAGCACAGCTACATTGATACATAGCTTTAAACAACAAAAAGATGAAAATGTGAGAGAGGCAGCTAGGAGATTCAAGTAGTACATTGACAGATGTCCCAGAGAAGACGTACCTTCCATGGCAAGACAAGTATCCCTATTCATAGAAGGATTAAGAAGTGCCCAATTAAGAACCTTGGTGTATTATAGGAGATGCCCTGACCTAGGAGCATGCGTGAAAGAGGCAATAGATTTGGAAGACAATAGAGGACAAGACCTGCTAGCATTTGATCAACCTAGAACAAATGAAGATAAAATTCCACCAGCAGAAGAATTGGCACAAGCCATTGCTAAAGCCCTAGAAGTAAGTACCAAAACCAATTTGATAAACACCAAGATAACTACAAATAAAAAATGCTATAATTGTGGAGAAAATCATTTGGTACAACAATGTCCATATCAAAAACCACCACATTTGCAAGATAGGAAAACACTCAAATACTATACACTAGAGAGAAAATGGGCAAATCATACCAGAGAAGAATGCTTCTACAATAAACAACCCATTAAGGAGAGAGATTATGCAAGCCAAAGAGAATCTGGATATATTGAGCAACCATGACCTGTACTTGGGCAACAAAGTAGAGAGTGTTCCTGAGTGGGCCATGACTTTGGTACCTTTGTTAACCATGGGACCTTGCAGAACAATTGGAAACAACACACATTTAGTATTACAGAGCAAGAACTTTATGTTGCTAGCTGGGCACTTGTATCACCTCAACCACACAGGCATTCTGGAATATTGTACTCCAGAAGAGGAGCAATAGGAATATCTGAAAAGAGCTCATTGTTGGAACCCTTGTACTCATGCTTCCATAGTAGTCACCCTAAGTAATCTCAACAGGATGGGAGTACATTGGCCTAATAAGATTCAAGATGTAACAAAATATGTTGCTAACTGTGGGGAATGCCAAACTTTGCAAAATTCAAAACTTATAACTCTATATTGGTTTCAGAAAAATCCAGAATGGAGTGAGAACATCATTGAGGAATTTAAAAGGAAGAAAAAAGGAAAACAAGTAAGAGCTAGTGCAGACTCAAAAAATCTACAAATGATCTCTGAAGAATATCAACTGATAGGAGAACAATTGTATAAGAGAGGGATGGATGGATATTTAAGAATTTGTGTTCCTGAAGATAGATATCTGTAAATGTTGGAAATGGCACATTCTGGAGTGGCAGGAGGACATTTTTCAAGTGGCAGAACTGCTAAACTCATATTATATTCTGGTTTTTGGTGGCCAACCCTATTTCCTGATGCAAGAACATATGTGAAAAGATGTGACATTTGTCAGAGGGTGAGTCAACAAAATAAAAGAGACAATATGCCATTAGTTCCATTAATTTCAGCCAGAGCATTTAGTAAATGGGGGTTGGATTTCATTGGACCCATACATCCTCCAGCAAGACAATCCCATGTTGAATACATACTAGTAGCTACAGATTACCTGACAAAATGGGCTGAGGCCAAAGCTACAAAAAGAAATGATGCTCATACTACTGCTAGATTTCTCTATGAAAATATCATCACCAGATTTGGACTTCCAATTGAATTGGTAAGTGATAGGGGGACTCATTTTTTGAACCAAATCATAGAAAACATAACTGAATATTTCATGATTACTCATAGAAAGTCAGCCCCATATCACCCACAAGCCAATGGGTTAGCAGAAAGTACTAATAAAGTATTGTGTACTGTATTGTCAAAATTAGTAAACACAAGCAGAAATGATTAGGATTTACAACTTAATCATGTCCTATGGGCCTATAGGGTGGCATACAAAACTGCATTAGGAACTACACCATTTAATTTGGTATATGGACAAAATGCAGTCCTACCTTTGGAATTCCTCATTCCAACACTGAAGGTGGATAGTCAATACAATTGGATTGGACATGAATTGTCTGAGAGAGTAATAGAATTGGAAAAACTGGGAGCTTCTAGACTCCAAGCAATCATGAGCATTTATGAAGACAAGAAAAGACAAAAAACTTATCATGATGTTCATATTAAAGAAAAAGATCTACAAGAAGGAGATCTAGTTCTGGCATATACAATAAAGGAACATCAGAAGAAATTTCAGAAAAAAGGACATGGGCCTTATATTATACATCAGATCAGTAACAGTGGATCTATCCAATTAGCTAACATAGATGGAGAAATCATGCCAAACTTCATAAGTGGATACAGAGTTAAAAGGTATGACTTTCCATTAACTGCTTCTGAATGGAGAAGATTACACCAAACTCAAAATAGGAAAAAAGAAGAGGAAAACATTAGAAAAGAGGCTCAAGAGGAGGCAAAGGAAAGGATAAACCTTAGAGAATTCCTTCTCTGTGAAACACCTTTAAAACAAAAAGAACATTTGCCTGTGATAACTATGGATTGTTAAGATGAAAAAATCAGGGTTTTAATAGATTCAGGTGCACAAGTGAATTTGATTAGTTCAACTTTGTTGAATAAATTTAACCTAAAAAGGACTAAAAGCAAAACCTTTATTAAAACCTTGGAAGGACAAATGATACAAAGCATGTCTTCACCTTCTCTTAAAGTTAAGTTCAATACAAAATATATGAAAATAGATTGTGAAGAATGGCCAGATCACTTGATGACTGAAAAATTGATTTTGGGAGAACCATGGTTAAGGCAAGGTAGAGTAATACTGGATTTTGAAAATATGAAGCTCAAATTAACAGTAAATAACAAAAGGTTTTTAATATTCTTGTGGAGTACTGAAAAACAGGAAGATCAACAGGAGCTTCATGATTCAGAGATGGAAGGATTTACTTTCTCATTAAAAGACACACATACATTATCAATACAATTACTAAAGGATCAAGCTTCATTTAATCAAAACCAACAACAAATTGAAGAAGCAAAAGAGGGTGAAGAGATAGAAGCAAGGTGGTAATTAGGGTATAATCAGAAGATCAGGACATCAAAACAAGAAGGATGTGGAAACAAAGTACACACAAGGCCTGCTCATCAAAACAAATTCCCAGAACAAAATGGATATGGAAGCCAAAAAATTTCAAACACAACTCATCAAATGAAGACGGGTGTATTCCCAGAATAGGGTCAGCAAAGATTAAATATTATTGGGTAAAAGAATCAGAACTGATTCAATGGAAAAGGACATGAGTATCTAAGATGCAGTTAGGATCTTGGATAAGAAAATCAAAGTGTCACATAAAAGAAATTTTGACATTTTTTTGAAAAGAATGACAAATTGTTCTACCTTATCCTTTTTCTGAGAAAAGAAATAGGAGGGGAAGAAAGGAAGTTGAAAGGAATTATTATTAAAAAAAAGAGATAGGTAGAAGTGTAGCAAGTTTCTATTTTTCTTATTATTTTTTATATTTTAGTTTTTAATTTAACTCAATTTCTTTCAACTATTTATAGTTTTCAAATCTTTCCTTTCCTGGATAAGAGCAGTCAAAAGAGAAGAGAGCACTAGACATCTTGCTACACATGTAATGACCACTTCAATTGAGTTTTTTTTTTTTGAGGAAGTCAGGATTTAATTGAGATTTTATTTTCATTCTTCTCTCATCTCATATCACAACAAATGTTATTTTCTTTTTTTTTTTTACATTCTTATGACTCATGTGGGTGGAGTGTTTTCTTTTTTGTGTTATATTACATTCTTTCCAGAATGGTGAATTCAAAGGAACTACCAATCCATGAGTTCAAAGCAGACTTGGTCACTCTGTCTAGAGGACATTGGTTCTTAGACAATGAAAAGCAACAATGGAGACAATAGAATTAGAATTTGATGAAGAGCAGGAGATTCCAGAAGCAGAAAAGATAGTCAAGGAACTCAAAGAAACTCTAGGTATTATTGGCGAGCACATATTTACAGTGGGAGTTGGAGGTTACAAGTACACTATGCTGTGTCAGGAGTTTTACAAATTCCAGAAGAGTGCAGTCAATTACAAAAGATGGAAAGCAATAGGATTACAAAAGCTGGTGGATGAACCTATATTTTTCATAGATTTTGAAAGAGTGGCACAGGTGATGAACAGCTTGTTGGAAGTTGGAAGGGGCAATGAGGCGTATTTCAGGTGTACTGTCAAGAACAAAGAAAATCAAGAAGTGAACATCACGATAAAAGCAGAGCATATCAGGGCAGCCCTTCAGTTTTATCCAATGGGAACTAAGTTGGATAACAGCTTTGTCAAGAAGAATAAAGAAACATATACAAGATATTCTAAATTTCCTGATTTTAAGGGAAGAGAAATTGAGGAATATGCCATCAGAATGTTTTTGCAATATTTCTATTTTCCAAAACTGTCAAGATATACCATGCCACACAAATCAGTAACATTGATTATGTTCAATAATAAGGATAGAACTAAGCCCTTTGGAATAATGGATGTATCACCATATATACATGAGCAGTTAAAGGAAGCAGCCAAACATTGGGAGCAAAAGAAGTATATGAATGGAGCCCAATTTTTAACCAGTATTATATATCATGTACTGGGAATGGAGGATCAATTGAAGTTGGCTCCAGTAGCCCAATATTTCTGAAATTTGATGGCAGGAATTAAAAGTCCTTCAAGGAAGATATCTGTAAGAGAATCAGAAGGCCAATCCAACATGAGGGGAGCAGAAAGGAAAAGAAAAGAAATTTCAGAAGAAGTCATTCGAGTAAAGAAAAAAAGATTGGATCCAAGAAAGGTGGAGTCGGAACAGGTAGAAGCAAATAGGGAAGAGCATGAAGTTGCTCAGAAGCAGGTA
Organism: Ceratopteris richardii; assembly: GCA_020310875.1. Taxonomy (NCBI): domain Eukaryota; kingdom Viridiplantae; phylum Streptophyta; class Polypodiopsida; order Polypodiales; family Pteridaceae; genus Ceratopteris; species Ceratopteris richardii. The sequence continues at coordinate 11,334,984 of CM035428.1, forward strand.
CAATCTTCAAATGACCCACACCCACCTCAGACAAGCAAGGAGCAGTTGTATACTTATTTGACCCAAGGAAATAATAAACGGGCAGTATATGAAGCCCAATATCAAAAGATGTTGGAGGACTACTCTTGCAAAGCAACAAATTGGATTCAAGAGGAAGTAGAACACTATGAAGAACTGCATGATCAAATGATGGCAGCTGAGAGAGAGGAAGTGTTTGTTAAAAAAGAAGTGGAATTGTTAGCATACTTCAAAGAGTTACAAGGACCTCCTGAAATAAGAACTACAGTTGTAGTGAAGAAGAAGGTTCAGAAGAAACCAGTACAAAAGAGGAAGTTAACCAAGAAAAGTAAAGGAAAATCAGTAATAGAACCTGTATCAGTGATGGAAACAAAAGAAGTGATAGTAAAAGAAAGGAACCAGAAGGAATCTACTGCTGTAGAAGAGTCAAAACTGGAAAAATAAGGAATAGCAGGCTCTTCACAATTCGCTTCAGACTTTGAAAGTGATATTGAAAACTTTTTGTTAAAAAGGTTGAATTTCTCAGTACCTAGTACACCTAATGTGATCACATAGGCCACTCAAAAACATAAAACACCAGAAGATTTGAGAGAGAAGCCCCAAGGAAAGCAAGTCCAAGAGGAAGCAGCAAAGCAGGTTAGTCCTGAAGAAGAGAGAAGATTACTAAAAGGAAAAGCAGTGATGATGGAAGAAGAGAGTGAAGTAAGAAAGGAATTCAGCTGTGGGTTAGTGGATTCAGGATTAAAGTCAATATGGACAAAACCTTCACAACAAATCAATTTCAAAGTGGATGAAGGAAAAGTAGAGATAGCAAAAGGAGTTCAGTTATGTAGTCCAGCCAATAAACAAAAGTATACAGATCAAATCAAGGAAATAGAAGAGGAAATAGTGGAAAAGAAGAATGCTCAAGAAATAGAAGAAGGAATTACAGAACAAGAGGTCAACCAAAGCATAGAAGACATACTGTATGACTTGAATCATAATGAAGAGTTCACAACTACAGAAGATCAAAGAAAAGAGGAAGGCCTGGATCTCATGGATATAGATGAGCAAGAAGAAGGACAGAAAGAGCAGATAAGTAATGATCAGATAAAGCTTACTGAGGAAACTGATTCAGCCATAATTCAGGAAGAGGAAGTACAAGTAAAGGAAAGACATCTCTTTGAAGAAGAACAACAAGAAGTGGAGAACAAGAAGGCAGAAGGAACAAAGACAATTAAAGATATATCAAGACATTAGAATAAGAATGATCAAATATTGGAATATGAGGAAGATGTTGCAGACCAAGAAAAGATGGAAGCAGATAAGAGCCATGAAGAACAAAAGACTCATGTCATAGAGTATGAGGAAGAAGATGAAGAAGAGAATGAGTGTAAAGAAAACAAGCTGATAGAAGTCAAACAAATGGAAATAGAAGTTGGGTTGGAAAGGATACCTAAAAATATAAGATCTGCTTGCAAGATCATTATGAGCAACCTAGAGCAATTCAGACCAGCAAGTAGAAACATGATTATATCAGGTATGGTAGCAGAATCTGAGTTTGAAAAAGGCAGTAGTATCATTAAGGATCACAAGAAAGAAAAAGAACAATTGGCAGAACAATTGACGATTGTAAAGGAGAAAAATGAGGAATTAACACATAGGATAATTGTTGGTATATGATCAATGTCTACCCCTCATGATTGTATGCACATTTTGTAAGGCCCCCTTTATGAGGAGAAGCCAAGCGTGCATTACCCAATTGATGGGAATCCCAACTTGAATGTTGGATGAAGGTCATATTGGACCATGTAAGATATTATAAGGAAAGGGAGTTACCAGGGTCCCCAATTGTGGGGTCCGGGGCAGCGGTGAGCAGCCCCGGTTGGGGGGTCCAAGGGGGCCAGCGGGCCCCCTGGCGCTGGCCCCCTGGTGGGGGTCCGGGGGCAACGCCCCCAGCGCAACGGTAAAGGGAATATTCCATGGAATATTCCCTGTCGGAGTCAGAAATCATTTATATTTGTTAGGTCGGTTCAACCAGTCTAAGCCGTGTATGGCAATTACGCGGGCGATGGCCGCCCACGCTCTACTGCCCATGTATTGCCGTCCATGGCAGGCCACCCATGATCCTATATATACATGACTTCTGCACTACCTAAGACACCGAGTTGAGCCAGCATACCTCTACCTTGTATCTCCCTATCTAGAGTTGTCTAGCTCACCATTTAAGCTCTACCTTGAGAGCGCACGGGTGGACAACGCCATCATCTTTGTACTTGCTGCTAGTAGAAAATTGTTGAGATTCTCCTATATCTCTTATCTTCTCTGCTATTGCTCCTGTGTTATATTGCGTAACTATTGTCTTACATGGTATCAGAGATGTAAGGTTCGAATAGCTTGAGAAGTATCATTATTTTAGCCTACTAGCAGACTAGAATATCAGTAGATTATTCGAGTGATTACATGATGGCTTCATCGTCGAACAGTAGTCTTGGTGCTTCAGCTAATGTTAATGCTGCACCTATTCGAATTCGTCCACATGCATTCACTGAAGGGAAGCTGGATGGAACCAACTATACACTCTGGAAGTTCAAAATTTCTGCAATTTTGGACTCCTATGAATTACTTGACACTGTCATGGGACCGATGGGATTGGATCTAGAGCCTATACCAGTTGAAGATCCAGCAAATTCAAGATTGATGATTCAGCCAGATCCAGATCTTCTACGAGCTTGGAAGAGGCGAAATACTGATGCATTATGTGCGATTGTCACTAGTGTAAGTGATTCTGTGCTTACTTTAGTTCAACATACTACTAAAGCACATGAGGCTTGGGGCATATTGGCTCGACAATATGAGACCAAGAACCACACTAGGATACAGAAATTAATAAATCAGTTGGCAAATGAAAAGCATTCTTATTCTGAAAAGGCTGAAGATTTTATCAAACGGATAAAGCATCTTGAAGATCAATTGGCTGCAGTTGGTGTTGTTATAACACCAGAAGAGCTGGCTCGAACATCTGTACGTGTTCTTCCAGCAAAGTATGATGGATTAGTAACAGCCCTTAACACTCAGGTAAGGCCAACTCCTCTTACATTTGAAGAGTTTTGTGCCATGCTTTTAGAAGAAGAGATGCGGCTGAAGAATCGGCAAAGTACAACTGATGGTGCATTCTCAGCAAATGCAAAAGGTAAAGGCTCTTCAAAGGGATCAAAGAAGAAGCCAAAGAAGAAAAATTTCACAGGAAGTTGCTTCTATTGTGAAAAGAAAGGCCATGCCATCAAGGACTGTAGAAAGAAGCAAGCTGATGAACGGAATGGGACTGTAAAATCATCATGGAAGAACAAAGAGTCTGCAAACAACACAGAGCTGGAACTTTGGGTAGCTATTGAAGAGGTATGTTCATCTGCTCAAGCTCGTGTTGATGAGCCATGGATTTTAGATAGTGGAGCTTCTCGCCATATGACTAGTAAAAAGGATTGGTATAGTTCCCTAGTGCCTCTGCGGGAATCCATCAATGTAGTGGTGGGAAATGACTCCAAGTGTCTAGCTGAAGGAACTGGAACCATCTCTTTTATCACTTCTCCAGGTGTTGAGAAAAAGTTATCCGATGTTCTCTATGTACCTACACTCAAAAGAAATTTGTTGTCAGTTTCTGCAATAACAGATCGTGGACTCGAAGTTCACTTCAATAAGAGTGGTGCGGAAATCATGGATTCATCAGGTAATGTTGTAGGTAAAGGCATACGACGGGATAACTTATATGAGTTAAGTGCTTTAACTGCTACAGAAGATAAAGATGTAAGCAGGTTATGGCACCGACGATTTGGGCATCTCGGATTTGCAATTTTGAAGGAGATGCAACGAACAGGGATGGTTGCTCATATGCCTGCATTTTCAGAGTTGCAGGAACCTTGTGAAGCTTGTATGATGGGCAAGCAACAACGAAAGGCATTTCCAAGAGAGACCAGCAATCGATCTCAAGCTCCTCTAGAGTTGGTACATGCTGATCTCTGTGGTAAAATGTCTACACCTGCTTTAGGAGGATCTTTCTACTTCTTGCTGTTAGTCGACGATTATAGTAGAAAGATGTGGGTTTATTTCATTCGAGAGAAGGCTGATGCTTTTGAAAAATTTAAAACGTGGCATAAGTATGTAGAAAATGAATCAAGAAGGAAACTAAAGAAATTTAGAACAGATAGAGGAGGTGAATTCTTGTCAATAGAATTCAACAATTACTGTAAGGAGCATGGTGTGAAAATGCAACTTACCACAGCTCATACACCCCAACAAAATGGCGTTGTTGAGCGCAGGAACAGGACAGTAGTTGAAATGGCTCGTTGTATGTTGAAGGCTCAAGACATGCCTGATTCATTCTGGGTAGAAGCAGTCAATACAGCAGTCAATACAGCGCACGGGTGGACAACACCATCATCTTTGTACTTGCTGCTAGTAGAAAATTGTTGAGATTCTCCTATATCTGTTATCTTCTCTGCTATTGCTCCTGTGTTATATTGCGTAACTATTGTCTTACAATAATTTCTTTGGAGGAATTAGAGGTACAACAACAAAATAAAATCCAATATCTTGAAGAGAAGTGTGCAAAACAGACAGAGCATAGTAGTAAAATGGAGATGGAGTTGAGAAAAATTGAAGGGAGATACAGAACCTTGCAGAATTCATATCAAATTATAGCCAAGGCAAATGAGGAAATAAACAAATTATTAATGGAAGAAGACTAGTTGAAGGAAGAGAGCGAGACTGTTCAAGTGACACGAGAGGAGAAGGAAGATTTGCACAAGGAAATCATGAGATTGCAAACAGAACGGAAGAAGCCAAGGAGTTGGAAAAACAAGCTAGTATACATGTTGTTACTTCAATGAGGGGGTACAATAAGTTACATATGGATATTTAAAAAGAGAGAAGTGATTGGCAGTTGAGTGTGGAAAAGGAAAGAAATGAATGGAAATCAGAAAGAGAGTTGTGGACTTCTCAAAATAGAAGTTTAATGTTGACAATAGAAGAACTACAGAAAAAATTGTAAAAACCACAAACTCAGGTAGAAGAGCAGGTAGAGGCTACACAAACAGGAGAATATGAAGTTGGAGATGATGACAGAATCCAACATGTTGGTGATCAAGAAAACAAAGCACCAGAAGAATAATACTCAGAAGAGTTTGTTCAGAGACTTGTGACAGATAGAGAATCCAGAATGGAATTCATTATAAAAATGCATGATGAATATGAGGAACAAATTGTTAATTTTTCTTTGAATAAAGGGATAAATCCGGATCAACATCATTGGGCTGCAGATGGCTTAGGAATACCCTTATGCATGATCATGGAAAGTATTAAAAACTATCAGTTAGCAAGGGTAGGATTACCTCCGAACAAGTATTTAGAATATGAAGAAGATATCAATGTGACAAAGGAGCTATTTTAAAAAGCTTATCCCAAATGGAGGAATAGGTGGTTGGAAGCTAATAAGGAATGTAGAAAAATATGGAAGGAAGCACCTATTCAGTTGAAGATCAATCCAACATACTACCTAGTAGCAAGGAGGAGGGAGTGGACAATCTTTTGGGAAAGAAGGAAAGAAAGACAGATTCCATCCAAATGGTTGAATTTTCCAAAGATAGCAGGACCGAAGGCAGGAACATGGCCTACAAAGAAGTATATGGTGGACACAGCTGAATCTATCATAGCCACATACAAAGATGTTAATGACCCAGCATGTATTTTACTAATCAGAGTAATGAGACCCATATTAGCATGTATAGAGACTTTTACAGACACAGATGTTAGAGTTCTCAATTACATTGGCTTCAATTCACGGACTGATGCTTTAATCTTTGATCTCAGTGAAACACCTGGCAGGATATGTTTGATGGCTTATTATAGCAGAATAATATTTTTTGGTAGCCATTATCTCCAGATTTTTGAAGATGCATTTGATTATGGGTTTTTTGAAAGGGAATCGGAAATATTTGGAAATTTGTCAGTTGTAACAAAATCTGGACTCACTGCTTATGAAGCTGCATACACAGAGTACCTGAAAAAAAATGTAATTGATAAACTAGAGGCTGCTGTGCAATGGAGAAAAGCACTATTTGAGATGGTGAATAACTTGAATGTTACAGAAAGAAAAAGCCATGACCTACTGTCACAAGTGTATCAGAGAAAAAAGAAGTGAAGGCAGCATTCATGGAATATCAGCAAGAATGTCTCTTGTCAGGAGCCAAAAGGTCTAGGAGGGGAAGAATGGTAGAAGACGTATTTTTTGAAGTATTTTTGATGGAAAATAATTGTAAAATGCCAAAAACTTGTAAAAATATTTATGCAAATGATGTAAAAATAAGGAAGAGTCTTCCTTATGAAGAGTAGAATCATATGTATTTTTTCTAGAATTTTTGGAAACTCCTAGATAGCATATTTTTAGATAAGAAGAGGAAATGACCAAAATTCAAGTGTGAAAAGGGACACTTGAAAATGTATAAAAGACAATTTCCTCTACTATGAGAGGGTTGGTTATTTGTATTACATGCTATCCAAGTAAAGAGAGAGTTTCCTGCAGAAAATCGTGTTTCTTCCTTTTGTGTGATTTCTTTGATTTGTTGAGTCTATTCTATGTGTATCCAAGGAATTTGCAAGCTTCTATTGTGTATTTCTGATGAATGTTATGAAGAGAGTTGATTCCTGATGTATTGAGTGAGAAATTGATGAAGAATGGTGCTGTAGATGAAAATCGTCTGATTTCACAGAATCGCGATTGTCTCGTCTGAAGGTTACAGTTATCATTTTTGAGTTTTGACTTTATGATTATGTTCTTCTGAGAAAATAACATGGTTTTGACACCAAGATTATTGAAGTTGATGGAGTATTGCTCAAGATAATCCAAACCCTAGAAATTCCTCTTCATCTTCATTAATTCTCAGAAATCCAACCAGTTTTCTCTTATTTCTTGGATTCTATTATCTAGAAGGGGCTGTGGTCTCTTGTATACTTCCAAGATTGACAAAAATAAGATGTATCGTTGATTATTTATGCTAAATGATTGGAGAGGACAACTCCAAAGGTTAACAACAAACAGTCCAACTGAAAGCACCTTATATGTTAGGTGTGTGAATGATGTGCTTCTAATAATTGTGGTGTATGTTGATGAAATGCTGATCACTGATCCTCATGACATGCATATTGCTGATTTTAAGGCTGATTTGCATGCCTCATTTGAGATGTCTGATTTGGGGCATTTGCATCACTATTTGGGCATTCAATTTATGCAAGTTGATGGTGGAATGGCTTTGTGTCAAACGAAATATATTGACACATGTAGCTCAATGATGAGTAGCACCTCCTTTAATGTCAATCCGGGAAGACGTGAGGATGGTATGAAGACCTCGAGCAAGTGGCGGCACAAGTGCGTGAGTGAGAAGCACACAAGCATGCACACACATACACACACACGCGCACACACGGCAAGACAAAGAGAGAGAATCAATGGAGTTCTTTAGATTACTTTCACAAGCTCTTACAAGTTCGTTTCAATTACAATCTAACCTCAAAAATGAGCTCTCTAGCTCTTTTTATAGTTTTTGACTAGCTTTTGGCCCTGTCCAGACCTAGTGTCCGGCCTAGTTAAAAATTAGGTTCCAGGGCTTATTTGAGGGCTCAAACGAAGTCTAAAAATTATGAAATTTGGTACGATGGTACTTCTAATACTCCTCAAGCTCAAGGACTCCTCGGCTTGCACAAAATGGAGTCTAATCTACCAAAAACGGGATTTACAATGTTTGTGTAGTGATTAAAATCACTTGGGTTGTACATAATCTATGGGAAAAAATGATCTGGCCTTGTTGCCGTATTGTGCATGACTCCTTTATTGCTTTGTATGCCAACACTCCCCCCTTCCTAGCGTCTGTCGCCCCTGACAGACCTTTGTTCCCTCGGGTGGTCGATGTAATATTGGATGACATTGGTGGCCAGTTCATGTTCTCCTATCCTTAAGCCTCTTGCTAGATCGGCTTCCAATGCCTCCCAATTTATTGCACCGGGGGTTTCTGGTTGCGGGGTGGTGTAGTACTCTGAATACATTGCTTGTTCACAAGCAAACAGTTGAAGTAGATGTGTCGGCTTTGGTGCGAAAATCTCCGAGTGGTACTCCCAGAAACCTGATCTGAACATTTCTTCGAAGGTCTGTTTGTAGCAGGCGGGGAGGTACTTGATGCGTGCATGCCAAGCGTAAGCCACACGGATACTGGGGGTGGTGCTCATGTCATACACCAAGTCGTAATTTCCATTGCTAAACCCCGGAAGACGTACCTGTGGTGCGGCTGCATTTCTAAAGGTCTTCAGCACTACTTGCATCATATCTAAGATTTTAAGCATCATTTGCGCGGCTACATCTTGCATGGGCTTCAAGCGCGGCATCCAGTGGCGAATGGTCCCCATCATATATGCTACCGATGGTGGTCCTTGTGGTGGCGCGATGTACGGGTAGTTCAGCCATTCCTTGCATTGCGCATTGTTCTGTACCTTGATATTAAATGCCTTCCACGACCTGCGGCGGGGGACTGGACCGTAGCATGGGTTGTACAGGAGGTGCAACGACGCGTTGTTCCATGTGCGTAGCATTTCTGGATAAGTCTCTAAAAGTTTCTGCCGCCATATTGGTTGACGAATCTTGCCTTTTCGCACCTCTGGAGGAAGGTCTTCTGGTTGAAATTGGGTCGCAAAAGTAGGAATCTGACCCGTGACTCTTTGTATTTCTGCATTATAATCAGCCAAGATAATATAATATGGCCTGTACTGGAGTTCCGATGAGAGAATCAGGCGTCTCGATGACAAGTTCTTGAAGTAGGCTGATTGTAACACAGTCTCCTCTATGACCCTCATGGCCTGATTTTGCACTACGGTGCGCTCTTCATGCGAGGTTCCTATTTCCTCCACTTGTCGTAACCATGGCGGCCGTGGTGCCTCGAACGTGTCCTGCGCTTCTTCTGTCTGTTGGCCTCCTGGGAATGGTTGCGGATCATATTCTTCATCAAACGTTTGTTCCACAGGAATTTGCACAACTTCTTCGTCCGTGGGAGCCTCCGGAGGGGAAGATGGCCTCTCATATTGTAGTAGGCGTGTCTGCAATTCAGTTACCTGTTGCTGGAGATCTTTTATGGCCTCTGCGTCGGAGGGAAGCGAAGCTGCAGAGTGGGTGGTTGGAGGGGCAGCTGTTGGGCCTTGTTGGTGTTCCTGCTTCAGTTGTCCTAGCTCCTCCGATAGCTTATCATGTGCTTCGAGTAGCATGGCATAATCTTCCAATATAATCTTGATATTATCGGGGGTCACTGCTTGAAACTTGGATGGGCTGATGGGTGCCCCCGGTGTGCTCTCAATAGCTGCCTCCAGGTTCTCTTGATTTTGTATTTGCAGACGTCTGTTCTCTTCCTGAGCAGCCGCAAGATGGCGTTTAAGTAGCGCCATATTTCGCTGAAGTTTTGAGTTGCGTTCCAGTTGTGTCCGTAGGTGACTTTCTACCACCTGCACTGCTTCCTGATCTACGTTCTGTAGCTGTACTTCCAATATATTATGGGCGTCTTGGAGGGTTTGGAACTGTGTGTGGAGGCGAGCATTCTCCTCTTCTAGTACCGCAAGGCGGAGCTGTAGTGTCGCTGAGTGCTCTTGCAGGCGTGCGTTTTGTTGCTGGAGCTGAATGTAATCTGTTCTTAAATTTGATATACAAGCCAACATGGTGTCCAATGCATTACCTATAGATGAGTGGGGGGTGTTTACTGTGGAAGATGCATGGGAAGGAAATTGGGGAAGGGAGACAGTGAATGATGTGTCTACGAAAGTTGTGTGTGTGGGTGAAATTGGTGGAGGGGGAATGGGAGGAGGTGAAACCGTGGGTGGAGGTGCCGTGGGTGGTGAAATGTCCATCCCTTCAGGAGTGGGTGTTAGTGTGGGGCCTGCCATATACACTGGTATGGTAGGTGGTGTGTGTGTGGAAGTGGTGAATAGATGTGAAGTGGGGTGGGGAGCTGAAAAGACAGGGAATGGTTGAGGGCCTGGTTGAAAAGCCCTAGCAAAGATGTCCTGGAGGGATTGTAGAAATGGAGAGAGGGATATCGGGGGTTGGGGTCGTAAATTTGAGGAGGGCTGAAAGGGTTGCGTGGTAGCAGGGAAGCCCATGAATGTGGATCTGGGGTCAGGATGACCGGTGGCTGAAGGCATTGGGGATGGTTGTCCTAGGGCAGGCTCGGGAATGGTTTCGGTGGGTGGTGTAGTGATGGGGTTTGCGTCAAAGACCGGGTTATCAATGGTAGAGAATAGGGTGGCACTGGAGATCGGAGTACGGAAGGTGAAGGTGGGGTCGGTGGGTTGAGCAGTCGATGTGGTTTCCACTGTTTCTCTTCTAGGAGGTGATGGTGGGGGAGTGGATGGTAGTGGTTCGGTGGCGGGGTGCTGTTGACTAGCTGTTTGGGAGGTTGGTGTAGTAGTGGGCTCTTCTGCAACTGTAACGGGAATTTGGATATTTTTACCTGAGCGAGGTCGTGTCTGGAACCTTCGTGGGTCATATTGAACTGAAGGCCTCTGAATGGCAGTGCGCACAGCTTCTACAACTCCATATGTTTCTGCCATCAATAAGAGACCTTCCTTGTACTCTGAGTCAACTCCCGCTTCTTCCAACAACTGAGTCATAAGTACTCTGCTGCTCTGTTCATTGAGTAACTGCTGCGATCGCACTCTTTCCATAATCTGATACAGCCTTCGGAGTTCTGCTGTATATGCTGGGGCTTCAGTGGTCTCTTCTTCATATGCTTCTTCTTCTTCCGGGTGTCCGTGTTGTTGGCTTTGCTGAGCGTCACTCCAATGGACATGTCTACCGTCTGTAGACTTTCTTCTTCTCCGTGAGGATGTGCCCTGCTCCTCTGCCTCTGAATAAAACTCCACATCAGAGAATTGTGTGCTTTGTAGGAATGCTTCGAAATCCTGGGGGTCCAGTCCTTCAGCCTCTCCAGTGGCAGCAAACTCGAATTCAGGTGTAACCGGAGGAGCCGATGGGGTGGGTTGTGTCGTAGTGTCAGATTCCGACCTGGGTATCCTAATGGTAAAAGGAGGTACAGTGCCCTCTCTTAATGGTGATGCCTCAGGAGTAGTCAGGACTTCCCTTGTCTGGACACACGGAATCGCGCCCCTCATGCGCTTGGACTGATGTGTGGATGTCTTGAGCCTTTTAAACATTTGTAATTGTGCCCAAGTTAAGGCACGCTCAATGGGGACATCATATGCCAAGCATCGGTAAATGATGCGTGTGAGTGCACAGCATCCGTTCACCACTAATTTCCTAGAAGCCCGTTTGTTCGCTTCATACAACTGATCTATAATCCACACTGGTAGCTTAATAGGTAGCGCACCTGCTTCCGCCAAGTAGAGAGCAAACCAGATCTTCTTGTGTGGTTGCGTGAATCGGTCTTGACCGGGGAAGGCGAAATGTTGCATGCACATGCGGAGAGGGATGGACACATTTGGGGTGAGGGCTGCCATGTCTTTCAGCTTCACTACTTTCCTGTCCTTCATGTTGTTGGGAACGAGAGCATCCTTTTCTGAGGGCACATGCGTGCCATGCATATTTAAAGCATCACTTACCAGCTCCACAGTAAGTTCAAACCTCTTCAACTCGTTGTTGCCCAGCAATGAGGGGAGAACAAATGATCCGGGTTGGTCCTTATCTTCATGAGTTTGTAATGTAGAGACCAGATAGTAACCTCGGAGGAGGTCGGGTTTAGGTAGTGGGGCTTCAAAATATTCCGCCAACCCTGCTCGTTGCCATATGGTCTGTAGATCTTCGGTGTTCTGTAAAGTCTCGAACTCCTTGGAGAAAAATTGGAATCGCACCCATGATCTGTCATACTCGCATTTAGACTCCCAGATATACTTGGCCTCACCTAATGGACCGGGCATGCCATTGAACCAATGAGAATTCGCATGAACTCTTTCCGTGATTCCTGTAGGGGGATCTGGCACCGGGAGTTGCTGGAGGTGTTGCATCTCCACTGGTCGTTCAGTCGGGGGCACATCCACAGGTAGGCTATCCACATCAATCCCTGCAGTGAGTATCCCTACTTGTGAGCCCGAACCTGTCGCTTCTGCCATTTTTCTTCTTGCTTCCTGATTCTGTGAGAATATAGAATCATGTGTTAACATCGTAATGGACAAAATAAATCCGTTGTTGTCCCCGTTACAACATTAACATGAGGTAGATGGTGAGTTAGTGGTTAGTAAGTGCACGAAGACAGTGAGTGTAGTTAACGTTTGTGTATTCCTAGGAGACTAATGCCGTTAGTAAGTGGGGTGAATTTACAAATCGGGGTCGGGGGGTTTATTACAGATCTTAGACTGCCAAATGCAGTGGATGGGCTTTGCTTTCGGTTTCGTAGAGACTCCACAGAGCTGTGTCGATGTCGCTGTTTGGGAGTGGGGCCTTTTAGGGACCCACTTATAAGTGATTACATGCATGCTCATGGGTCTTGGTGTGTTCCTAAGTGTTGAGCACGAGGGAATACTGGTTGTACTTGTAGATGGGTTATGCTGCATAGGATGTGGCCTTGGTGTAACCACTTGTGCCCTCAAGCAAGCCTTAGGCACCCAAATTTGTCTAGATTGTGGGCTTGCCTTCATCGACTTCTTGGGCACCCAAATAGATTTTACTTTAGCAGAAGAATTTCTGACAGACTTCTTATTAGCGTCGTGTTGTTGGTTACTAATAAGAGGCTTTGCCCGTGTAGTTGACGGTGGTGCACCCGGTCGTTCGCCTTTCCGCACCCACACCTGGTTTATTTTCTAGGACATTCTGCTGCGCAGGTACTTTTGATCTCGGACATAGGTAGTACTCGGCTTCTTCTGCTTGTGATCCGCCTTTGGTTGCTGCCTCCTTCGGGCCTTTGGAAAAGAAGGGAGATCCGTTGCATCCCTAGCTCCTTTTTTGCAATTGTCATTCCTCTGCAACACAGGGTTTTGAACAAGAACAGCATGGTCATCTTTATGTGTACCCCTGGAAGGACCAGGAGTCTGTGCCTTTCCTAGCTCCTTGAGTGCTCCATTGTCTAATTCTACTGTGACTCGACTATGATTGAGCCAAACCTGGAGAAGTCCACTTCTTAGGTTTAGATTGACTGCTTGGTCATAGATCCAATCCTGACCCAAGACGAGAGGTTCAGTGAGATCCTCATCTTGACACACTAGTACTTTAACGGTCATTGCCTCATCGTGAATGTAGAGGGGAAGTTCCACCTCGCCCATGCAAGGGGTTTCCACGCCTCCCAATCCTATGAGATATGCTTCCACAGGATTGACAGTCAATTGTAATTCTTGGCAGTAAGACAATTTAACAGCACTAGTGGCTGCACCTGAGTCAATCAAGGCTCTTACGGTCCTTGCACTCTTTCCTTGTCCTATATCTAAGGTTACGAAAGGACGTCTATCAATTATCCTATGCGAGCTTGTTCCTGCGACTTCACACATGGCCATAGGAAATCCTTGGTCTGCATAGTCATTCGCTCCAGGCTGATCTCTACCTTGCCTTCGTAATTTCATCCTTCTGATGCGTTCTAAAGCTTCAGCTTGAGCTTCTTCTCGAACTCGCTTTTCTTCCTCTTTGCGTTTCTTAGCAGTGTTGAGTCGACTGAGCATTTCCTCCGTGAGGGGTTCCTGATACAACTTGACTCTGCAACCGCTAATATAATTTGGGAGAACATCACCTTCTAATGTGGCCAATTGTACTGCTCCGCTCGTGGAGATCCTATTGATGATCATAGGTCCGTAGCCTCTCTTTTCTAGCTTCCTCGCGTGTTGTTTTAGTGTATAGACTAAGACTAGATCTCCTGCTTTCAAGCCCTTATCCTTCACATGGGCATCGAAATATGCCTTCTGTCTCTTCTTGGCTGCATATATCCCTGCAGCGGCTCTCAGTCTTGTTTCCCCTAATCGTTCAAGGTCAAAGATCCTAGAGGAGAGCTCATGACCTGTCCATTCGTGCTCTTGTGCTACTTTCAATGTAGGGATCAAGAAGTCCAAAGGTAACACAGCGTTTTGACCGAATACCATCTGAAAGGGGGTGGCTTGGAGTACCGTTTTGTAGGCAACTCGGTATGCCCAAACAGCATGGTGTAGCTGTTTGTCCCAATCAGAGCGTTTAGTGTTCACTAATTTCGTCAGTACATTGCATAAAATCTTATTAGTGCTCTCAGCTTGTCCATTAGCTTGAGAGTGATAAGGGGCAGACTTCTTGTGTATTACCAAGAATTCTTGGAGTAGATTTTCAATCACTTCGTTCAAGAAATGAGTGCCTCTATCACTTACAAGCTCTATGGGTAGCCCATATCTCGTGAATACATTCTCAAACAAGAATTTGGCAGTTGTTTGAGCATTGTTCTTGGTTGTAGCTTTTACCTCAACCCACTTGGTGAGATAATCTGTTGCCACAATGATGTATTCCGCATGAGAACCCTTAGCTGGGGGATTAATAGGACCTACGAAGTCTATTCCCCACTTAGAGAATGCACGTCCTCCCATCATAGGTTTCAGTGGCATCTCATCTTTGCGTATAGGATACTGAGTCCTCTGACAGACATCACACCGTTTCACATAGGTATGTGCATCCATGTGAAGGGTAGGCCACCAGAAGCCCGCAAATAATATCGCCTTGATCACCCGATCTGGTCCAAAGTGTCCTCCTGCTACACCTTGGTGAGCTGTTTCCAAGATCTTCAGATATTCACTCTCATGGACACACAATCTCAGGTAACCATCCTTACCGCGTTTGTATAGATTATCACCAATGAGTGAGTAATCCTGGGCTTCTTGTTCTAAACTCCTTTTCCTAGCTAGAGTCATGTCTGGAGGGAATGTGTTTGTTCTCAAGAATGATACTAGAGGTTCACTCCAATCTGGCACAATGGATACTTGATAAAGAGTGGCATGTTCCACTGGTGGTTTAGTGCAACAGATTGGGCATTCCTTGCACAATTTTTGGACATCAGCTTCCATAGTTGGCCAATGCACTCCGAATCTCTTTAGAGTCTGCAAAGTTCTTTGCTTTGAATGGTGTTGCTCTAACGCTCCTACATGTGCTAATTGCAACCATTTAGCGTACTCATCCTCTTCTACGCAACAAGCCAAGATCCCTTGATCTGTGTGCTTGTACATGCTTCCTGCCATGATATGGTACTTTTGGGCTTTTACGATCTCTCTATTCCGTGTGTTCACCACTGGATGATTAGGCCCGTATGTCAATACTGGTACTATTGGCTTGGCCCACTGCGGTATAACTTCCAAATTAAACAAGTAAGCATCAGGAAGGTCATCTGACACTCCTTGTGGGGCTTCTCCCGATGTGAGTCTAGAGAGATGGTCTGCTCGTAAATGAGTCCTACCTTTCCTTACCACAACCTCGAAGTCGTATTCCATTAGTAAGAGAAACCATCTCACTAATCTTCCTGTATTGCATGGCTTATTTACGAGATATAGTAAAGCCTGATGGTCAGTAAAAAATTTAAACTTATTTGCAAGCAAATAGTGTCTAAATTTCTTGACTGCATATACCATGCCTAATCCTTCTCGCTCTGTAGTGGTGTAATTCCGTTCAGCCGCATTCAATTGTCTACTGGCATAGGCAATTGGAAGATCCATATTACCTTCACCAGTAGGTTGTGCGAGCACACATCCAATGGCATAATTGGATGCATCCACATGAACATGGAATGGCTTACTCCAATCTGGTGTGGTCAAGATTGGTGCTGAACATAATCTTCGTTTAAGCTCTTGGAAGGAATTTTCGCATTCATCCGTCCATTCAAAGTTTGTCAGAAGTCCGTACATGGGCTTTGCAATGACAGCATACATGTGTATAAATCGTCGATAATAACCGCAATGCCCCATGAAAGCTTGTACTTCCTTGACATTCTTTGGCCTAGGTAGCTCCGCTATGGCTCTCACTTTTTCTTCGTCAGTAGATATGCCATTCTTTGACACTATATGTCCTAGGATCTTGCCTTGCCTGACCATAAAAACACACTTTTCTGGGTTCAGGCAGACTTGATATTCTCTACATTTGTCAAAGATTTGTTTGAGTTCAGGAATATGGGTTTGCCTAACATTGGAATGAGCACAGAGATCGTCCACGTAGACTTCTAAACTCTTCCTCAAGAACTCCTTAAACACGTGGCACATCAGCCTCTGGAAGGTAGCTGGTGCATTGGTAAGCCCAAATGGCATTACTCTAAAAGCAAAAATGCCCCATTCTGTGGCAAAGGATGTCTTATGCTGATCCTCTGGAGCTATGGCTACTTGATTGTAGCCCGAAAATCCATCAAGGAAGCTGTACACTTCCTTGCCTGCCACTCTTTCTAAGAGATGCTCTGTGATGGGAAGCGGATAGTTATCTCGAATCGTGGCGGCATTAACCTTTTTCAAGTTAATGCACACACGCAGCTTGCCATTCTTCTTGGGCACCACTACGATGGGGGATACCCATTCAGTGTGCTCAATTTCATAGATAAATCCAGCTTCAACCAATCTATCTATCTCTTCTTTGATCTTAGCAGCGTAATTATCGTTATATGTGTAGGGCTTTTGCTTAGAGGGTTTAGCATCTGAGGTCATGGGGATGGTGTGTGAGCATATGTCAGGGTCAACTCCTTTCAAATCCTTGTAGCTCCAAGCAAATACATCTCTGTATTCCCTTAGCAAGGCTATTAACGCGTGCTCTTCTTCCTCTGTTAGGTCATGGCCTATGTACGTGCATCTTTCCTCTCCTTCTTCTAGGGCCACAACTATTTTCTTGGTGGTTTCTTTGTTATCATAGGCCTCTCCTGCTTGAGCCTCTCGTTTAGGCATTCTTATCATGACTCTCCTGTCGTCTACCTCATATTTCTTAAAGTTTTCTGGGACCTCAAACAAAGATTCTTCCTCTTCTGGTGAGACTTCTCTCTTCTTCCGTTTCTTTCCTTCTTCCTTTGGGGTCACATGTGTGGCTAATCTTACATCATTTGTAAGTTCTCCATGCCTCTGGGGTTGAAATTCTACTTCATGGAAGTATTCTTCATCTGATGCAAATGGTGGGTCCATAATGATTGACTCTAGATCGGAGTCACTTGCATCCTCAAATGCATCAGGGCTAGGTTCGCATTCTTCTAGAACTGCCTCTCCCATGATTGGCTCTATGGAGAAGACTGAAATATCATAACCATCCTCATCGCAGTGAGGTGTCCATTGTTCTTCGTTGATGGCTACGTCCATTGTTGCTAAAATTTCCGCCCAGCCATGGGGTTCAAACTCCTCATCTGGAAAGACTATAGGTGCATAGGCTGGGTCTTGAATGGGTCTATGAGTTTCGTTCGCACCTACCTCTCTAGCTTTCTCTCTCTTCTCTTCTTCTACTGCTACCTTGCACATCCATAAGTGAGTATCTTCATGCATCCATGAGGATCCCGACCCTATGGAATGCACCGATTCTGTATCATCTTTGGCTCTATGGATGGGATTCCATTGGATAGGAGGGACATCTCTATGAGAGTAATCCTTGAGATTGACTTTGGTCGTAACACCTAAGTGTTGCAGGTACAAGGAATTGGTTCCCCAATCCTGTACCACTTGCAACTGTCGCATAAATGGTCTTCCTAAAATCATCTCATAAGCATGATTTTTGCTGAAGTCGCATATAGCAAAGCTATGCTCAAACTCAACACCACAAGTGGTGAGAGTTATCCCTTCCAGCAATCCTAGGGGTCTCTCAATATGACCATCGGCCATCTGCAATTTCATTCTCGTTGGCCTGAGTGCCGGCTTGCCCCAACGTTTCCACAGGGAAGTGGTGGCAATTGCAACTCCTGCACCTGAGTCCAAAATTGCCTTAGTGGTGTACTCCTGATAAGTAATGGGAAGATAGGTGTTCCCTTCTTCACCTTCACACATATCTCCTATCTTATCCAATGGTATCTCTGGCACTGTCCTATGTGATCCTACCTGGGAACGAGATTTTGCTATCTCAGATACTTGTTTGGCTACATGTTTCCTTAATTCAGGTCTAACCTTGAGTAGCTCTTCTGACTTGAGACTGCACTGCACGTTAGTGTTCTTCACTACCTCTGAGTTCCTAGGTATGACTGAACCTTCATTTCTTACCATGACCGTGGGTGCTCTCATACACATGGATTTTGCTTCCCATGGGCCCGTGAAGTGGGGTAATTCCTGTATGGAGTTGGATTCAAAGTCCAATCTCTCGTGAGACTGAGTACTCTCATGCTCCCCGTAAAGAGATGGGATGTCTTGTGGGAATTGGTCGTGTGCATCGTCCACAAGTTCAAAAGGAGGGGCGACCTCGCTTTCGTTATCCCATTTGTCTTCTTGAATCTCTCGTAGGAAGTCTGGTGCAAACCGATTCATAGAAGAAGAAGTGTCTGGCTCCGTGGAATTGGGCGCATAAGCAACCTGTGAAGGAGGGCTGATTCTATTGTTGACTCTCTCCTCGTTCTCGCAAATGGCTGGAGCACAAGCTTCTTGGGGAGGATTACTTATTCTATTACTTTTCCGAACAGGCTCACACATTCCCTGAGAAGGAATGTAGGCAACCTGTGGAGGTACTTGGGCTTTCGAGGGAGGCTCATCTGCCTTTTGGGGGGGAAGATAAGCTTCTTGAGGAGGCCCACGGGCTTCCTGAAGAGGCTGGCTTACCCGTTCTCTTGTCCTTTCCTTTCTTTGAGGGGCAGGTTCCTTCTCTGACTGTGCTATTGGCCTCTCTATTCTTTCTAAGGAGGGGAAGTTGTAAGGTTTAGTGGAATTGGCCACATAAACTTCCGATGGGGGATGGTTCATGTTATTGCTTGCTTTCTCTCCCTCTTGATTTTTTTCTTCCTTGGCAGATCTTGCAATTATCCTCTCTAGCTTTTCTAGGAATCCATCCAAGTGTAATTGCGTTTTGGCTGAGCCTGAGTAATTGAAAAGGCGACTGGCTTCAAACATAGTCTGAGCCAATGCGACCATTTTCGCGCATAGTTTGGTTCTTTCTATCTCTAGGTCAGCACTAGGATAGCACTTGTCATGATCCGTGACGTTTGGCCCTTCTTGGATTCTGGCCTGATATGCCTTAAGCATCATGTCTATGTCTTCGGGAGTGGGATCAGCTAATACTGATCCTGTTTGGGGTGGTGGGTGGGTTGCGTGGGCTGTCTTAGAGGGTGAAGGGATGGAGGGTGATGGGGATGGTAGCGGTGGGAATGTGTGAGAGTGCGGTTGAGACGTGATCTCTATGATTTTAGCCTTGGTTTCTCGTAGACTTTCCTCAAGTTCACTCATCTTCTTTGCCCATTGCCTTTTCATGCGTTCGCGGCTATCTTTCCAAGCTCTTGTTCTCTTTTTATTTTGGCTCTCAGTATCGATAGCATCTAGGCCCTTTTCCTGGCCTACCCCTTGGTTTTGCTGCAATGCCTGAGCCCTAGTGACTACCTGTACTGGTGCAGTGGAAGTGACGCTTCCTGAGGAGTCTACCACTAACCCAACAACGTTGATAGGGGTGATTTTTG
This sequence comes from Ceratopteris richardii, assembly GCA_020310875.1. Taxonomy (NCBI): domain Eukaryota; kingdom Viridiplantae; phylum Streptophyta; class Polypodiopsida; order Polypodiales; family Pteridaceae; genus Ceratopteris; species Ceratopteris richardii. The sequence continues at coordinate 11,354,555 of CM035428.1, forward strand.
GCATGCTATTGGGGTTCTTAGGGCAATCTCGTAAGAGATGCTCTTTTCCGCAATCTTGGCAGAAGCCTTGGATCGTCACCGGCTGGGTTTGCGTAGGTGGAGGCAAGGGACAATCACGAATGAGGTGATCTCCTTGGCATCTGTAGCATGGACCTCTAGGGAAGGGTGGTCGTACTTGCCTAGGTTGAGGCCTGGGGTTGGGGTTTGCATACATGACGTTCGTGTAATCTGACTCCCAACTAGGTTCACTTGGTTCTTCACTATAGTAAGACTCACCATGCTCAGGAGACTGCATGTAGTAGGCCTGGGGGCTATCAACATGTGTAGAGTCAAAGCTATGGTCACTCGGGTCACTTTCAGAAAGCAAGGATGTTACAGGGACTATAGCTCTATTCAGGTTCTCTTCTGCAGCAGTATACTTTACCGGAATCACATTAGCTGGGGCTGGGGGTTGTTGTGCTAGCACAGGCTGAGGCCTTTGTTGGTTTTGATATTGAGGTTGGAAATTTTGTTGTGGCCTGCCATATGGTTGTGGAGGGTACTGGTTCTGGTATCTGCCTTGTTGGTAGGGCTGAGGGTATGGTTGCCTAACCGCCTGCTTGTTGTATGGGCAATCTTGTGCGGTGTGGTTGGTGTATCTCCGTTCTATGGTGCAGTACTGGCTACTAGGGTTTACTTGGGGTTGAGCCATAATGGGACAGACGTTCGCCATATGGTCACCACCGCATGTATAGCACCTTTTTATAGGAGCAAACCTTGGAATTTGTTTGCTAGTTACTCCTAATTTCTGGGCCACTTTCTCTGCGAGTTCCTCAATTGATGTGGATTGCGTGGAAGAGTGACTAGATGCACCATCTGAATCTTTATAGATTTTGGAAAGCTCTAGTTCTTCTCCTAGGTTATCTTCAATGTCAATGCACATGCGTACACACTCTTCTATAGTCCTAGGGTCCTTCAGATACACATAGGATCTCAATTTCGTACTCAGCAATCCATCAAGGAATAAGGCTACTTGTTTGGCAGATGTGGGTAGTTCCGAAATAGGGCACCTTTCAAGATATTGTCTAAATCTTCTTCCGGCCAATCTGACAGTCTCTTGGGGGGTCTGTTTGAAGCTGTGAATCAATGAGGAGGTATTGTGTCTTATGCCACTCTTAGAGAACTCTACAATGAATGCCTCTAGGAGTTGGTCTATGCACCTGAACTGACGCTCATCTAATGGCTGAAACCATGTAAGTGCCGTGTTCCTAAGGGTTAGACCGAAGGCATTGTACTGCGTGAATAGATCCTCAACTTGTTCGGCTCTTAAGACTTGCTTGAACTCCGCCACATGATCATAGGGGTCTCCTGTGCCGTCAAAGTAATTCTTCATGGACTTAACTAGCTGGGTGGGTCTCAAAGTTCTTGTGTGCTCTCTAGGCCTCGGCAGAGGGAATCCATCTACCTTTCTTTGGTTCCTGTGGGCTCTATGCATCTCAGGTTCTACCCTATTCGTCTCTGTTCTCGTTCTTTCTCTGCCCACGGGGTTGGCAAAACTTACTTCTGGTCTCTCTCTACTTCTGTCTCTTTGCGTACCATGAGCTTGGGAAGTTCCAGCCCTAGGGTGACCATAGGATACATTTGATCTTGGTTGGGGGAAAATAAATTCACCCTTCCAAGTGTAGGCATGCCTATCATTTTCTGTCACCACAAAGATTCGTTCTGAAGCATGATCTAGGTAGGTCACTCTGCCTGGGCTATCCGGATCCTTAAACTCATAGATCATGATTGTTCCTATATCAGTTGGGTGATCCGGTTTATATCTCCAAAAGGCTTCGTCCGTTTCTCGATTGAGAAGCAAATCTATGCACTTGTTATCTTGGGGGACCCACTCAGGCGTGATAATCCTAGTGAGAACTGACTTACCTCGAGGGGTTCTAGGTTCCACTCCCATGTTTCCTTGTTCCAAGTCACCTAAGTCCGCTTCTGAAATTACATTTCCAAATTCATCCGTCCTATCTGGATGACTGGTGACTACGTATATGGTTCCTTCCTTGTCCAGGTATGCACCATTTTCAAACTTGACAGCTGGGTGTTCTAGTCCAATGGATTGATCAGGGTTTTTAATCTGGACCACAGATCTTCCTAAGCCGTCCTCATAGATGCTAGCACCTAATCGGTTGGTCCTAAGGTATTCCAACTGTGTTTTGTAAGGGCCTTCTACCCTGTACAAGTAGGGCACACCTGAACTTCCCGTAGGTCTGTCCATGCCTTGAGACATCTCTGACTCACTGGTATCAGAGCTAGGGTAATGAGAGTGGCGACTCAACTGCTGGGCCCAGGACCTAGCAGTGTGGTTGACACTAGCCTCTGAAGACCTAAGGCTTTGTCTCTCTCTTACTAGGTGTCGTCCTGATCTAAGGTTCATATGCCTAACTGATTAGCCCAAATTTTTGCCCAGAGTACAACCTCGTTGCCGATCAATTGGTACCAGTCACTTGATTCTTTTTAGTTATTCCTCGTGTTTTAAGTCTTGTCTGCTATTACGTCGTCAGGAATACTTAAATGTTCTTCGTACTTTCAGGTTGATCGTTCCACGTTAGGTTCTTTCCTTTATGTTGTCGACAGTACAGAGATTAAGTTTTTAGCTTGAACTTGAGTTTTTAGGTAGTCTTCAACTTGATAGTGGCCTATCGTCGCCCTGACTTACTCCTACTTCTAATCGCTCTTAGTCTAGGCTAGGAATTGACGAAGAGGAGTTGAGAATATTCCGACCTTTCTTGCCGAACCTTGCTCTTTAGTGCTCGAGAAGTTGATTCTCAAGCTTGTGCAAAACCCTTGCTTGGACGCTCTCAATTGCTTCTCAATAGACCTGCATAAGTCCCAAGATTAGCTCCAAGTAGACCTTTCAATTGACAGACAATTCATTTCAAACACTTTTTTGATGACCCTTGTTCCCCCTTTTGTATTGCTAAAAATTTCCAATAGAGCTCCCTTGGTGTTTCTACCCCTCTGTGTGTCAACTTCCAAATGTCCTATCTGAAAATCAAGGCGATATTCTTATAAAAAACAGTTGAGGGCGTGTAGTATATGTCACGAGCTTTCTGACAAGCCCTAGAGCTCAGAAAATGGGTTTCGTATGAAAAAGTTATGACCGTTCAGGGTTTAGGGGGTTAACTAGACAAACAGATCCTTTCAGGGGTTTTAATGCATTTTCTAAGGCCTTTGTAAGTATATGAGTACTTGAGAGTGAAAATATGCCCAAAATTTAGCCTATATTTCCAAAAATTCACACCTTAATTTTTTGCCGAAAATGCCTGTCTATCGCGATAGACGGTGTCTGTCGCGATAGACACAATCTATCGTGGGGGCTGTCTGTCGCGATAGACGGTGTCTGTCGCGATAGACAGTGTCTATCGTGGATTTCTGTCTGTCGCGATAGACGGTGTCTGTCGCGATAGACGGTATCTGTCGCGGATTTCTGTCTGTCGCGATAGACGGTGTCTGTCGCGATAGACGGTATCTGTCGTGGGTCTCTGTCTGTCGCGATAGACGGTGTCTGTCGCGATAGACGGTGTCTATCGTGGATTTCTGTCTGTCGCGATAGACGGTGTCTGTCGCGATAGACAGTATCTGTCGCGGATTTCTGTCTGTCGCGATAGACGGTGTCTGTCGCGATAGACGGTGTCTGTCGTGAAATTCTGTCTGTCGCGATAGACGGTGTCTGTCGCGATAGACGGTATCTGTCGTGTGTCTCTGTCTGTCGCGATAGACGGTGTCTGTCGCGATAGACGGTGTCTATCGTGGATTCCTGTCTGTCGCGATAGACGGTGTCTGTCGCGATAGACGGTGTCTGTCGCGATAGACGGTATCTGTCGCGGATTTCTGTCTGTCGCGATAGACGGTGTCTGTCGCGATAGACGGTGTCTGTCGCGGGTCTCTGTCTGTCGCGATAGACGGTGTCTGTCGCGATAGACAGTGTCTGTCGCGATAGACGGTGTCTGTCGCGGGTCTCTGTCTGTCGCGATAGACGGTGTCTGTCGCGATAGACAGTGTCTGTCGCGATAGACGGAAAAAATGCAAATTTTTGAAAAACTTCTAGTGATCTAGAGTGCCCTCAAGGTGTAGGTTACAGTGATAAACATGCATTCACAAAATGTTAAGATTTTCTGTCTGTCGCGATAGACAGAGGCTGTCGTCCCGGGACCTGTGCAGAGCCTGTCGTACCTGCGCACACTGCTGGGGATGATGGTACAGCAAAAACCTGCAAAATAGCTCAGAAAACATGCAAAAACAGCACATGCAAGTTCGCTCTCTCGCTCTCTCTCACAAGTGAAATGAGGGAAATGAGGTGGAGATGGGGAGATAGTCAAAACTGAAATTTTCGCGATGATGGAGATGGACGTGGGAGATGGTGATGATGATGATGAAGATGGTGAAGAAAGTAAAAGAAAACCGATGAGAGTGAAGAAAATACCTACAACTCCAACGCGTCAACTCTACGTCTTACCATCACACGCTCGTCCTCAAAGCTCGATCCCCGGCAACGGCGCCAAAATTTGGTGTAGCTCAATGATGAGTAGCACCTCCTTTAATGTCAATCCGGGAAGACGTGAGGATGGTATGAAGACCTCGAGCAAGTGGCGGCACAAGTGCGTGAGTGAGAAGCACACAAGCATGCACACACATACACACACACGCGCACACACGGCAAGACAAAGAGAGAGAATCAATGGAGTTCTTTAGATTACTTTCACAAGCTCTTACAAGTTCGTTTCAATTACAATCTAACCTCAAAAATGAGCTCTCTAGCTCTTTTTATAGTTTTTGACTAGCTTTTGGCCCTGTCCAGACCTAGTGTCCGGCCTAGTTAAAAATTAGGTTCCAGGGCTTATTTGAGGGCTCAAACGAAGTCTAAAAATTATGAAATTTGGTACGATGGTACTTCTAATACTCCTCAAGCTCGAGGACTCCTCGGCTTGCACAAAATGGAGTCTAATCTACCAAAAACGGGATTTACAATGTTTGTGTAGTGATTAAAATCACTTGGGTTGTACATAATCTATGGGAAAAAATGATCTGGCCTTGTTGCCGTATTGTGCATGACTCCTTTATTGCTTTGTATGCCAACAACACATTATTGCAGCATTTTGGCCTTGAAGACTGTAAGCCTATTGCCACTCCTATGGAGACATACTTACTATTGAGTCTTCATGATGCTAGAGATGCATTTGATGTTTTTCTCTATCAGCAGGTTGTTGGATGCTTGATTTACTCATGCATTAATCGACCAGATATTCAGTTTGTTGTCTCACTAATGAGCAGGTTTATGCATTGCCTAGGTGTCAAGCATTGGTAGGCAGTTAAGCGCATCTTTCGCTACTTAAATGGTACCCGATTACTTGGATTGTTTTATCCCAAGGAGGGATCATTACCACCAAATTTGCATGCTTTTTCTGATTATAATTGGGCTAGTTTCTATGACACTCGTGTGCCCACTAGTGGCTTTTGCTTCATGCTTGGTAACTCACATATATCTTAGTTGAGCAAGAAGCAGCCTACAGGGGCCACTTCCAATTGTGAGGCTGAGTATAGGGTAGCTTTCACAATGACTATTGAGCGTGTGTGGCTCAAACGCCTTATGGATGATTTGGGTGTTGGTCAATCTTCCAACCAGCACCATCTTCACTAACAGTCAGAGCACATTAGCAGTTGTGAGGAACCCTGTGTTCCATGCCCGCACTAAGCACATTGAGGTGCATTATCATTATGTCAGGGAGAGGTTCTCTCCTAGGGAGATCAACTTGGCATATGTGCCCATGCAGGAGAACATTGCAGACCTTTTTACAAAGCCTCTACCTAGGGAGAAGTTTGAAGCTTTTCACAAAGTGTTGGCTTACTTCCTTTTGTGGATTGATTCCACATAGCTTGGCACTTCCTTATACATGAGTGGCAGCTCCTTGTTCACTGCATCACTTCCAAGGGGGATTTGTTGATAGATTTAGGTAGTGATGTGTGTGAACACTTTAGGGCCACCCAGATTTACGAGTTTTTTTCCCCCCAGCTTGTATATACACCTATTTCCCTAACGGGCTACTTGTCTTTGTATATTCTAGTGGTAACACATTCAACATTGTGTGTTGTGCTCCAAGCTTCTTCTTCTTCCTTGTGTTGTTCATGTGCTTCCACAGACTTCTAACTCCAACACTCTATCGTTTGTCACCCTTGACAGACCTCTGTTTTGTAGGGTGGTCGATGTAATATTGGATGACATCAATGCCAAATCATGTTCATAGAGCCTTAATCCTCTTGCAAAAGTGGCTTGCAATGCATCCCAATTGATGGCACTTGGGATATTTGGTTATGGGGTCGATAATACTTGGAATACATAGCCTGATCGCATGCAAATAAGTGAAGCAAGTGTGTTGGTTTCGGTGCAAAAACCTCAGAGTGATACTCCCAAAAGCATGTAGTGAACATATCTTCAAAGGTTTGTTTGTAATAGGCTTGGAGGTATTTGATGCAGGCGTGCCAATCATAACCTACTCTAATGCTTGGGGTCATGCTCATGTTGTACAACAAATCATAACTACCATTTATAAATCCTGGTAGAGCTACTTGTGATGCATGTGTATTGAAAAAAGTCTTGAGAACAATTTGCATCATATCAAGAATTTTGAGCATCATTTGCACCTCTACATCTGGTATTGGCTATAGAAGGTGGTCCTTGTGGTGGTGCTATGTATGGATAGTTGAGCCTTTATTTGCAATGTGCATTGTTCTATACTTTAATTGCAAATGTTTTCTAGGACCTGCACCTCGGAAATGGGCCATAACATGGGTTGTAAAGAAGATGTATGAGTGCATGGTTCCACGTGCGCAATATTTCTGGGTAAGTTTCTAAGAGTTTTTGCTGCTAGGTCGGTTGATAAATATTACCTTTTTGTGCTTCAAATGGTAATTCCTCTAGCTAGAATTGCATCACGAATGTGGGTGTCTCCCCAATGACTCTCTTAATATCTACATTATAATTAGCCAAAATTACAAAATATGGCCTACACTAAAGTTCAGATGTCGTGGTGAGTCACCTAGGTGCCAAGTGTTGGAAATAGTTGGATTGCAACACTGTTTCTTCTATGATTTGCATGGCTTGATTTTGCACCAGTGTGCGATCTTCATGAGTGCGCCCGATGTCTTCCATTGGTTTTAACCATGGGGGTTGTGGAGCTTCAAATGTATCTTGGCCTTCCTCTATTATAGGCCTGCCAAGAATGGATTGTGGATCATAATCATCTTCTGACATTTGTTCCACTGGAATGGAGATTGTTTCTTCTTCTATGGGGGGCCTCTTATGGGGATGGTGGTCTTTCATAATAGCCTTGTTTGTAGTTATGTGACTTGTTTTCCTAGTTCCTGTAGCGCTACTAAGTCCGTAATGATTGAAGAGGTTGATATGGTAGTATGTGGGATAGATGTAGTATCTGACTTTCTTTGTTGTTGCAGTTGATCCAGGTCTTCTGATAACTTTTCATGGGCCTCGAGCAGGTTGGCATTATCTTCTAGGATAATCTTGATGTTTTCAAGGGGCATGGCTTGCAATTTTGATGGACTTATGGTCACCCCTGATGTGGTCTCTATTGTTGCTTCTAAATTTTTGTGATTTTGGAGTTGCAATCATCTATTCTCCTTGTGAGCCACTATGAGATGCCTTCTTAGTAGTGCCATGTTGCACTAGAGTTTACAATTGCATTCCATCTGTGTTCGTAGATGACCTTCGACTTGTTGCATGGCTCTATGTTTTGAAACTTCACCTCTAATGTGCTATGGGCTTCTTGTAGAATATGAAACTACATTTGTAGACTTTCATTGTCTTCCACAAGTGTTGTTATCCATAGTTGTAGTTCTGTAGAGTGATCCTGCAATGTCCTATTGTGTGCCTCTAGTTGCTAGTATCCTGTCCAAAGTTGCATCATACATTGGATCATAGTTTTTTAATGCAATATCTATAGATGAAGATGTAGTTTGTACATTGGTTGATGCAAGGAAAGGGAATGGGGGATGGGGAGTGTGAATGTTGTGTCTAATAGACAAGTGTGTGCAGGTGAAGTTGGGGGTAGGGATGTTGGTGCAAAATGATCAAGCCTACAGATTTGGCTTGGAAGACAATGTGTGCAACTATCACTTGATGATACATGTGAATCTTGGCTTGTAACCACTTGATCATTTACCATTGTAAAAGATTAAATCTTTGAAGAACCTTGCAAAAGCTTGTATCTCATAGAGTTAGGAGGAATAGTAGTTACGAGTTTCAAATGATGGAATTACTCCTAAATCAAGGGAGCCACTTTTAGTTGGAGCCAAGTTTGAATTCAAATTCAAATTTAGAAGAAACTTCTTATTAAAGGCTTTTGTAAATCTCGTGGCTATGTGGCCTCATTCAGAGCTCTCTTCTTGATCATTTGTAGAAGCTACGTGACTCACACCATGGCCCACTCAGTCCATAATCATTGAGCATCATTACAATGCCAATGATCTTGTACAATCATGTTTTATAATACATATAGTTCATTGAACATCTCTATCTACTTCTCTGTTATGACTACTCAGAACATTCAACTTTCTCTCATCATATCTCAGTGAATACTCAACAATTTTTTATAATCTTTGGCTTGTTTGAACCAGCTTAAAGTCTACTTTGTGCTATCAAAATCTCAAAGCATTTGGTTCAGCCGTCTGAGAGAAATTGTCTATTAAGTGCTCACTAAAAGGGCCTACTATATAACTCTGAAGTGTATAAGGATAGGTACAAAGCAGGTTTTAGCAGTACCACCTCACTTCCTTGAGGTTTCCATCCATCTCCTCCAATAGGGGAGTGGGGGATGGTGGAAATGTGGGGGGAGGGGGAGCTCTTGTGTGTGGTGAAATATCCGTGATGTCAGACATGGAGGTGAGTGTGGTGTTTACCATATACATCCAAATGGTAGGTGGTGTGTGTGAGGTGGTGGTGAATAATTGTGGTGTTAGTGTTGGGAACGAGACCGACAAGGAGGTTTGGATGGTGGCTTGAAATAGTCTAGAAAGAAAGGCATGTGTAGGTTGAAGGATTTGTAGGACGGAGGGTGGAAAGTAAGAGATTGGATGTGGGAATTCCATGGAAGGAGGTTCGTTGAGAGGGAATCCTAGAAAAGTGGATCTCATGTCTTGGTGTCTTATGACTGAGGTTGTAGAGCCAAGATGTCCCATGACAAGATCAATGAGGGGTTTTGATGTAACGGTGGCAATATGATACAAGGGATTGTCAAAAGAAGAAAATAGGGTTGAATAGAAGTGGGGCTATGAAAGATGAAGGGTTGCTCTTGGATATCGGTGGTAGGAATAATATTTACAACCTCGGTTCTTGGGGGTGATGGTGGAGGTGTTGGCAGTAGTGGATCTCTTGTGTCTTCATGGATGATCGTTGTTTCATGGCTAGGAGTTCCATTTTCTTGGGATATTATCTCAGTTGGTTCAATTGCTGTAGTAGTCACCTCCATAGTGATGATGGGGATTTGAATGTTTTTGTCGGACCTTGGTCGTATTTGGAATCTGCATGGATCATATTGAGTGGGAGGTCTCTATAATGTAGATCATATGGCTTCCATTACACCATAGGTTTCTGAGATCAATAATAGATTTTCACTAAATTTAGAGTCGACACCAGCCTCTTCCAAGAGCTCGGCCATGAGCACTTTGTTGCTCTGTTCAGAAAGTAACTATTGTGCCCACACCCTTTCCATGATTTGGTATAATCTACAGAGCTCTATAGTATAGGTTGGGGCTTTGGTAGTTTCTTCTTCTTCTCCTTCTTCTTCTTCTTTCCTCTCTATTCATTCTAATTGTTGAGATAGGGTCCTTTTTCAATTGTCTTCCCAGTGAAAATGGTGGCCTTCTATTGATTTACCCCTTCTTTGTGTGGAGGTGCTAGGTCCTTCTGCATTGGAAAAGAACTCTACATCCGATAGTTGAGTGGTCTGCAACAAAAAACATTCAAAATTGAAGGTGCTCATCCCTTCAATGTCTCCAATGGTACCGTATTCAAACTCCAAAGGTATAGGGGGTGCATAGGGAGCAACTTGTGATGTGTCTCTAAATTCAGATCAGGGAATTCGAATCATAAAAGGAGGCGCTCTAGCGTCCCCTTGTGGTGAGAACTCCGGGGTTGTAAGAACTTCTCATGTTTGGACATGTGGAATAGTGCCTCTCATTCTCTTGGATTGGTGTGTTGAAGCTTTGCATCCTTTAAATAGTTGTAATTGTGACCACGTCAATGCATGCTTGATGGGCACATCATATGCTAAACACCTGTATATTATATGAGTGATTGCAAAGCAACCATTCACCACTGGCTTCCTAGACCATCTTTTATTAGCTTCTTACAGTTGCCCCATAATCCACAGAGGAAGCTTAATGGTTAGTGAGTGTGTCTCTACCAGATAAAGACTAAACCAGATTCTTTTGTGTGGCTAAGTGAATCTATCTTGTCCTTGAAATGAAAAGTGTTGCATGCATAGTCCAAGAGGGATGGAAACATTAGGTTTAAGTGTTGCCATTGTTGGTGCAGACCAATCACCAATTGAAGGCTTGGAAGATCAAATGATGAAAGAAGAATCAATTCCTAGAGTGTGGAAGAAGATTACATTCAGAGGACAAGAGAAGTGTACACATATGTACATTAGTATAGTCATAGATGACTTAGATCTTTTGTCTAGTAAGAATCATGTACAAATTATCTATAAATATCTTGAGAAAAGTCGGGAAATGTATGAGAGCATATGTGACATTAGTTAGAAGTCAAGAATGAGGGAGATAGAAGTCATGAGATAGAGAAAAAGATTAGTGTGTTAGCTCTCATCACTCAGCTGTATTTTCTCTGAGTAAATGAAAATTTTTGCGCCCGATATTTCTGCGTGTTCTCTTTCTACAGTAGATCAATTGTGAAATGCTTTTGTACAAGTCTAAGTTGAGAGTTGCTTGACCTCTGTGCAAAGTTTCAGCTTCCAATTGTAATCAGGCTTAGTGAATTAAGTGTAGGAACATTCATATGTGAAGTGTGTTCACTGGTTCCTAAAACAGGCGCAGATTTCGAAGTTAATGTTTTGATCATTTCTCCTAGCACAGTTTAAAGTTTTGCATGAGTGAAGGCTTAATCTTTAAGTTGGAAGATAAGCTACTTATGTCTAGAAGCATTTTGTGAAACGGGTTCTATTCAAGGAGAACCAAGTCTTAAAAGTTACAGGTGTAAAGTCGACTGTTTTGGATGACAGGTTCTGACATAGGTAACTTGAGAAGTTGATTTCTCAAGCTATACTTAATCTTTTGAAGAGATTCAACTTGGAGTAGATGCGCAGTCTCTAGCATATGCTTCGTACAAAGTTTCATAAAAAACTTTACATGTTTCATAAGTCAATGTGAGGAAATAGTGCAGCAGACTTTTCTGTGTTTCATCTTCTTCACAGATTTGTTAATCTTTTGACAATTAGCAATTGATCCTCTAAACTAGTGGAGTGTTTGACTTATTCTTGGTATAGAGGTGCTCTAATCACAAGAATAAGTTGTTCTTTTGGAGATTAATATTCTCCATCAGTGGTATCAGAGCAGGAGACATCAATTTGAAGAAAGAAGGATCCCGACTGCTGCAGATTCAAGAAATTCAACACTTGAAGGACTAAGAAGTGAAGGCTTGGAGTCAAAGTTCAAGGAGAAGACTATTTAACATCAAGAAAAGCAAAAGGAGTCCAATTCGAAGTAAAGGTACATACATTGTTTGTAAAGCTTGAAGATTTCAATACACAGGTGGACATAAGATGGGAGAAAGCTTGCAGATTGATAAGCTAGATAGGGAGAACTATCCAGCATGGTCCATGAGGATGGAAGCACACCTCATGAGCAAAGACCTTATGGCATTCATTACAGGAGAAGAAGAAAAGCCTGAATTTTCAGATCCTAGTATTCCAACTAGGGAGGAGCTTGCAATTTTGAAGACTTGGATGAGAAAGGATGCTCAAGCAAGGAGTATCATTTACATGGCTGTAAATGATTATTTGTTACCTCACATTAGAGGTTTGGAAAGTGCCGCAGATGTTTGGAATGCCTTGGAAGAGCATTTCCAAAATACAACTAAGTCAAGGAAGTCCTCACTATGGGCTGAGTTCACAACCTTCAAGAAGAAGAGCTCACAATCAATTTCAGATTATGTGGCAAGGATGAAAGATATTGCAGATAGCTTGGGAGCAGTGGATGAAGACATTGAAGAGGAAAAGTTGGTAAGACAAATACTTACAGGTTTGAGAGGAGATGAGAAGTGGAAGCCTTTTATATTGTCCATAGAGTTGTCACTTGATCACTTTACTCCTGACCTTAATCAATTGCTAGGACATATGCTAACCTTTGAGCAGGATCTTAAAGGAGACAATGATAGAAGTACAAGTCAAGCTATGTACTCCAAGGACAAGAAAAAGAATGGCAAGGGAAAGCAATCGAATGATGATGAAGGGAATTCAAATCAAGCTAACTTCACAAAAGGGAAGACAAATTTCAGAGGTAAAGGAAGAGGAGGTAAGAACAAAGATAATGCTAAAGCTTGTTGGATTTGTGGCAGAACAAATCATTTGGCAAATGATTGTTGGTATAACAATCAAAATGGAGGATACAACAATCAGAATTATAATCAAAGAGGTAGAGGAGGCAGAAACCAAAGAGGCAACTTCAGAGGAAGAGGTGGTAGGACATCATATGGTAGAGGAGGTGGAAGAAACTTCCAATCTCAGTCCTACAACAATAATTATTACAATTATGCATCAGATCAGAAGGATGACATGACTCTTATCTTGAATGCAACTCATGAATCAATGGGAGAAGATCAAAGAGTGTTTTATATTGACTCAGGGTGTAGCAATCATCTGAGTGGGAATCTATCTTTGATGACTGATATGGAAGCTAGGGTGAATGGACATACAGTTCAAACAGGTGATAATACCAAACATAAAGTGGAGAGCATTGGATCAGTGAAGACAAAGAGTGGAAGTACACTTCTGAGCAAGGTACTTTATGTTCCTACTATTCCTAAAAATTTGATAAGTGTAGGGCAGATTGTGGAGAAAGGATATGAAGTAAGATTCACAAATGATGGTGTTTATGTGCAAGATCCAAATCAGGGATATAGAACCATAATTGCAGGTAAAAAGGAAGGAAGATTGTTCACTCTCAAGGTCCAAGGTAATGTGGGACATGCATTATTTACCTATGGAGGTCAAAAGGTGTCTGAATTAGACCTATGGCATAAAAGGCTAGGTCATTTCAATGAGAGAGCTATAAAAGAGATGTCAAAGAATAAGGTGGTGCTTGGATTGCCAAATATTGAAGGGCAACATATGGTGTACAAGTGTGAAGCTTGTCAATTAGGTAAAGCACATAAGAGTTCTTATAACAAATCAGGGTACAAGTATTCAAATATGCTTGAATTGGTTCATACAGATGTATGGGGTCCCTCAAGGGACTATAGCATAAATGGATCCAGATATTATGTGTTGTTTGTTGATGATGCAACCAGGTGGATTACTTTGTATGTAATCAAGGATAAATCAGAAGTTTTCAAGACATTCAAACATTTTCATGTCTATGCAGAAAGGATCACAGGACAAAAGCTAAAGAGGTTAAGATCAGATGGAGGGGGAGAGTATTTCTCAAAAGAGTTTGATGATTATTTGTGGAATGCAGGTATCAAAAGAGAAGTGACTTGCAGGTACTCCCCTCAACAAAATGGAGTAGCAGAAAGGAGGAATAGAACTCTTGTAGAGTTTGCAAGAGCCATGATGAAGGAAAAGAATTGTCCAAATTACTTATGGGCAGAAGCCATTAACACTGCAACATACCTTGTGAATAGGTTGCCTTGCAAAGCTTTGGATGGAGGAACCCCTTATGAAGCATGGTGGGGTAAGAAGCCTAGTCTTGATCATTGTAAAGTATTTGGATGTATTGCATATGCTTATGTTCCTTCACAATTAAGACATAAGCTAGAACCAAAAGCAGAGAAATATGTGTTTATTGGATATGATGATAGACAGATGGGTTACAGGTTGTGGAGTCCATCCACAAAGCAATTTCTTGTTACTAAAGATGTGACATTTGATGAGCAAAATATGTGGTATACAGGATCACCAAATGAGTATACAGGTGTTGAAGAAATTCAGAGAAAAGGAAAGGCAAAGGTAAAAATATGTGAAGAAATTGTTGATGAAATTGACTCTAGATGTAGAGTGCAGGATCATGTAGAAGAAGGGCCAAGATTTGATCCAGAATCAAATGAGGCTGAAACTTCAAGAAGTGCAGAAATCAGAAGATCTACAAGGGAAAGGAAAGAACCTATAAGGTATAGTTATGATACATCTTTCCTAACAACAAAAGATTATGCATACATTGTAAAGACAGAAGAAGATCCAACCACTTATGAAGAAGCCAAAGGTAAACAGAATTGGGGAAAGGCAATGCAGAAACAGTATGATGCTCTACTTGAAAATGAAACTTGGGAACTAGTACCAAGACCAAAGAATCAGAAGGTCATTGGATGTAAGTGGGTATATAAGACAAAGAGGTTTGCAGATGGTAAGGTGTCTAGATACAAGGCTAGACTTGTGGTCAAAGGTTATGCCCAAACTTATGGGGTAGATTATGATGAAACCTTTAGTCCTGTTGCTAAGATGTCTACAATTAGGACATTGATTGCTATTGCTACTTGTAAGGGATGGAAATTATCACAATTGGATGTGAAAAATGCATTTCTAAATGGTTACATTGCAGATGAAGTATATATGGAGCAACCAGAAGGTTTCATGGAATCAATTGGATCAGATTATGTGTGTAAGCTCAAGAGAGCTTTATATGGATTGAAGCAAGCCCCAAGAGCTTGGAATTACAGATTGGTCAAGTTCTTGAATGAATGTGGATTTCAAGCATCAAAAGCAGATAGTAGCTTGCTAGTGAAGGCAAGTGAAAATGGATACATTTACATGTGCATTTATGTTGATGATATTATTGTTACAGGAACAGATGCTCAAGGAATCAATGAACTCAAGAAGCAAATAGAGAAGGAGTTTAAGATAAGTGACTTGGGAAACTTATCTTATTTTCTAGGAATGCAGATTGTGTATACTCAACATGGAGTATATGTTTCACAAGAGAGATATTTGAAGAATCTTCTAGTCAAGTTTAACATGGAAGATTGCAAGACCTCAACCACACCATTGGAGGTAAATCATAAATTAAGCAGGAATGGAGGTGAAGAATTCAATGACATGAAGAAATATCAGAGTTTGGTAGGTAGTCTAATCTATGCTACCTTGACAAGGCCAGATTTATCATATGCAGTAGGTGTGTTGTCACAATTCATGCATTGTCCAAAGAAGACTCATTGGATTGCAGCTCAAAGGGTACTCAGATATATCAAAGGAACCTTAAGTGAAGGTTTGTATTATGGTTTCACTTCTGATACAAGAATCAAAGTGTTTAGTGATGCAGATTGGGCAGGTGACTCAGATGATAGAAGGTCTACTCATGGATATCTATGTTATGTTGGAGACAAGTTAGTGTCTTGGTGTTCAAAGAAGCAACATACAGTTGCTTTATCATCCACAGAAGCTGAGTATAAGGGAATGGTAGAAGCTGCAAAAGAAGTGATATGGTTGAAGACCTTGATGAAAAGTTTTGAGATTGATCATAGTACTCCAATAATTTTTGGAGACAATATGAGTTCTTTGTATTTGGCAGCTAACCCTGTTTTTCATGCCAGGACTAAGCATATAGAGATTCAGTATCATTTCTTGAGGGAAAAGGTACTAGATAAAGAGATTGAAGTGATGTATACTCCAACAAAAGAACAAGTGGCAGATATGATGACAAAGAGTCTGGATGGACCTAAATTACAAAGGTTCAAGGACATGGCAAGTATAAAGAAGACAGAGAAAACCTCAATTGATGATTGAGGGGGAGCTGTTGGTGCAGACCAATCACCAATTGAAGGCTTGAAAGATCAAATGATGAAAGAAGAATCAAATCCTAGAGTGTGGAAGAAGATTACATTCAGAGGACAAGAGAAGTGTACACATATGTACATTAGTATAGTCATAGATGACTTAGATCTTTTGTCTAGTAAGAATCATGTACAAATTATCTATAAATATCTTGAGAAAAGTCGGGAAATGTATGAGAGCATATGTGACATTAGTTAGAAGTCAAGAATGAGGGAGATAGAAGTCATGAGATAGAGAAAAAGATTAGTGTGTTAGCTCTCATCACTCAGCTGTATTTTCTCTGAGTAAATGAAAATTTTTGCGCCCGATATTTCTGCGTGTTCTCTTTCTACAGTAGATCAATTGTGAAATGCTTTTGTACAAGTCTAAGTTGAGAGTTGCTTGACCTCTGTGCAAAGTTTCAGCTTCCAATTGTAATCAGGCTTAGTGAATTAAGTGTAGGAACATTCATATGTGAAGTGTGTTCACTGGTTCCTAAAACAGGCGCAGATTTCGAAGTTAATGTTTTGATCATTTCTCCTAGCACAGTTTAAAGTTTTGCATGAGTGAAGGCTTAATCTTTAAGTTGGAAGATAAGCTACTTATGTCTAGAAGCATTTTGTGAAACGGGTTCTATTCAAGGAGAACCAAGTCTTAAAAGTTACAGGTGTAAAGTCGACTGTTTTGGATGACAGGTTCTGACATAGGTAACTTGAGAAGTTGATTTCTCAAGCTATACTTAATCTTTTGAAGAGATTCAACTTGGAGTAGATGCGCAGTCTCTAGCATATGCTTCGTACAAAGTTTCATAAAAAACTTTACATGTTTCATAAGTCAATGTGAGGAAATAGTGCAGCAGACTTTTCTGTGTTTCATCTTCTTCACAGATTTGTTAATCTTTTGACAATTAGCAATTGATCCTCTAAACTAGTGGAGTGTTTGACTTATTCTTGGTATAGAGGTGCTCTAATCACAAGAATAAGTTGTTCTTTTGGAGATTAATATTCTCCATCAGCCATATCCTTTAACTTCAATACCATTATATTCTTCATGTTGTCACGTATCAAAGCATCTTTCTTTGAGGTTACATGAGTGTGGTGCATGCTAAGTGCATCTCCTATCAATTCTAGGGTGATTTCAAACTTCTTCAGCTCATTATTGTGTGATAGAGTGGGAATAACAAAGGTGCATGGTCGATCTTTCACACTGCTAGCCTGCAGGGTGGACACTAAATAATAGCAGTGTTGGAAGTCTAGCTTTGGTATAGGTGCCTTGAAATATTTGGCTAACCCTGCATGTTGCCAAATTACTTTTACTTATGGGGTGTCCTAGAGAATCTCAAATTCTTTTGAAAAAAAATTGAAACCATCCCCACATGTTGGAAAATTCACACTTGGACTCCCATATGTATGTTGCATCTCCTAACTACCGTGGCATCCCATTGAACCAATGAGATTGATCGCCAACCTTCTTTATAAGCCCTGTAGGTGGATTAAGAATTGGTATTTTTTGGAGGTGACATAGCTCCACATGTTGCTCGGTCGATGGCACTTCAATGGGTAAGTTTTCCATACTAACTCTGGTTTGACTTGTCCCTCCCTATGAACTAGTGCTTGCTGCATCAGCCATGATGCAAATAGTATTGTTTCTCTCTGAGTATGTTAGTAGAGGAGATCATATTAGCACTACAATGAACACATGATGATACTTTGTCTCCTTTACAATACCAACATGATGCCATTAGTGGTTAGGGAGTTAGTGAGTGAGGTGTTTTTATGTAGTGAGTGTCAGTTAGTAGGTCAATGATTTCCCTAGATGCATACTTTGGATGTGCACTATACTCAGAATGCATCTACTTCGATGCAGATTGATTTACAAAACTAGGTCAGTGGGTTTGATACAAGGTCTAATTCTCCAAACTTTTAATGTGGGATTACATCTTTTGGCAATGATGACCTTTACATGTTGCAGGACTCGATAGTCTCGGATTTGGACTTTTTGGGTACCCATTTTTAGATAATCCTAGGTGTGGTCGGAGATGTGAAGGTCTTGAGTGTAGACGTTTGCCCTAAGATTTATGTCATGAGTATATGTGAGTGGCGATTCAAGCTTCTAAGCTTATGTGAAGCTACTTTGTAAGCAAGTGTACCCAGATTTTTCTAGCACTGGGTTCAACCTTCATCGATCCCTTTCGGACCCAAATAGAAATGGTCTAGCTTGATTGATGCCTAGGATACTCCTTGCTTGTAGTCCTCGGCTAAGTAGTTTGTTTGGTGCATCTTTGGGATCCTCTCTCCAAAGCAGAGGGTTGTTCATCCTTGCATATCCAGATCAACTTTTTTCCATGAGGTAATTTATGTTGCACCATTCATTAAGCATGCCTCTTCATTATCTATTGCATCTGCTTCTTGTGTTGCCTTGCTTGTTTTTCTAGGATCCTCTTTGGAAAAGAAGGGAGTTCCATCTTGGCTTCTATGATTTCTTCATAAGCTGATGGAGATGATTAATCTCCAAAAGACAAGCTATCATTGATGTTAGAGCACTTCTATATCAAGAATAACTCAAAACCTCAACTAATTTTAGAAGACCAATGCCAAATTATCAAGACTTTAACTAACTGTGAAGAAAGTCATCACATAGAAACGTCTACTGCACTTAATTCATCCATTAACTAATCAAATGTGTTAAATGTGTGATGAAACTTTGTACAACGTGTTGTCTAAAGATTGCACACCTTCTCCAAGTTAAAACTTCTGAAAAGATTTGGTAAAACTTGAGATTTGATTAAAATAATGTACCTATGTCCAAAATTGTACTTCTGTATAGTCGATTTTGACACCTGCAACTTCTAATGCATGATTCTCCCAAATTAGAAGCTATTTATTCAAATGCTTTTAGGCATAGATGGCTTACCTTCGAACTTAGATTTTGACTCCTGATTTGTGTAAAAATTTACACTATGCACTAAGATCTGACCAATTCTTTGATCATCGAGATTGCACCTATGTCAGAAGACACTCATCACTTCTTCACAACTACACATAATTCTCTCAGCCTGTTTACAATTAGGCTCTCAAATCTTAGCCATAGATGCATTAACTATGGACTCAGACATATACAAAAAGATTCATGAAATGATCAAACATAGAAGGAGAAATGAAGGAAGATCGACGGGCAATTCTCAGAAAACTTCTTCTATTCAACTCATCTTACATCTGATGGATGATACTCACATAACTCATAAACTACTCCTCTCTATCTCATCTATACTTCATCTCTTTCTTATATCTCGATCATATACAAGTGTATATATACATATGAGTGTGGATTCATCATAACTTCAAGTATTTGTGAAGTATTCACAAAGCTTAGAAGTATTTACTCCTAAGCTTCATATAATCATCAATTGTTGATTGTCTTGCTCCAACAGATCCCCCTCAATCATCAATTGTTATTACCTACATCTTTTTTTATCCCTACCATATCTTTAAATCTCTGCAACTTGGGTCCATCCAAACTCTTTGTCAACATATCTGCAAGTTGATCTTTTGTAGGAGTATGCAAGATTTCTATTTCTTTATCAACAACCTTCTCTCTCAAAAAATGATATTGAATCTCAATATGTTTGGTCCCGAAAAGAAACGTAGGATTAGCTGCCAAATACAAAGAACTCATATTGTCTCCACAAATGATAGGAGTACTCTGAATGACATCAAAACTCTTCATAAGAGTTTTTAGCCATATGACTTCCTTTGCAGCTTCTACCATACCTTTGTACTCTGCTTCTGTAGATGATAAAGCAACTGTATGTTGCTTCTTACAACACCATGAAATTAACTTCTCTCCCACATAACATAAATATCCATGTGTTGATCTTCTATCATCAGAGTTACCTGCCCAATCTGAATCACTATATATCTTGATCCTTGTATCTGAAGTAAACCCATAGTACAAACCTTCTTTAAGTGTGCCCTTGATATACCTAAGTGTTGGGAAAGATCGCTGGATGCTCCAAGAGACTGAGTAGGTATTGCTAAAACCTGCTTTGTACCAGCCCTCTTTTACTTTAGGCTTGATATGTAGACCTCCTTATCCTTCCAATGACACCATAAAATGGTCTATGTACTTTCGACATGATGTGTGTAATGATTGAACCAAAACACATAACTTTCAAACTCACAAACTCAAGAAAACCTTCTATTTATGTCTTGACAGCTGCTAGGTATTTTGCTCAGTATGACCAACACAGTAGGAATTGGAAAAATTCCTTTTAGATGTATCTAATTAGCTTAGTAATCTAACTATTCCAAGTGGAATGATGTAAAAAGATAAACTATGCTAAGAGAAATCAATTTAGCAAGTTAAGCTATACCCTCGATTTTTTAGGATTGTAGCAGATATTGACCAGTGATCACCTCGATGCAGATTTCACTGAAATGGCTGAATAGAATCTCTTCAAACTTTAGAATCATGTAGCGAACTTCAAGCTGAATCCAAAAAGCTTTGAAGCACTGAATTTGGTGAAGAATTGACCGAGATATGCACTTCACAAGTTGACAGACTTTTGAGTAGTATGACAGAGAACTCAGAAATGAACAATGTGAATGTATGTATTAATGAACACTTGTATACAAACCCATTGGCATGAAAAGCATTGCCTAATGGTGTAGATAGGTGTGGACTATAGTGTAGGCCTCACACACACTCAAAATCACTGATGAGAAGCTCGGGAATGATGATTTCTACCCGCAACTTTTCCATGTCCATTTTTATAAGGAATGAGTAAAAATTTGAATTCAAATTCAAACTTTTGGCTCCCTATGATCAAGCTCCTATATCCTAGGAGATATTCCTTCAATCAAATAGCTAACTTTTTCCACAAATCCTTTTGGTAGGTGATTACAAAAGGTTCCAAGTCAATTTGACTTTTACAAGGAGATAAAGTGGTAATTAACCATTAGCAATAGTTCCTATGCTTCTTCATGGGTGTATAGACTTCAATGTATCCATCAAGCTAAATGTTTAGGCTTGTGAATTACACCAACATCTCCCCCTCAAGCCAACATTTTGGCTTGGTCTTCATCTTCAATCTTCAAGTATATCCTACAATCCAATCATGGCTTTGAATTTGAAAAGTTTTGTTCCATCCAAAGCTTCAGTTGAATATCCTTGCTTATCAACTTCTCTCTCACATAATGGTAATGAACCTCTATATGTTTGGTCCTAGCATGATAGATAGGATTAGCTGCAAGGTGAAGAGAACTTGTATTATCTCCAAAGATTATTGGAGACCTAGTAAATAAACCCAATTCTATATACAAAAGCTTAATCCAAATAGCTTCTTGTGTGGTATTAGCCAACCCTCTATACTCTGCCTCTGTAGAAGACAATGCAACAATTGGTTGCTTCTTTGCAGACCAAGATATTGGTTTATCACCTGCAAAAGAAATATATCCTGAAGTGCTCCTCCTATCATCCTTGCATCCTGCCAAATCTGCATCTGAATAAATTTTGATATCAATATCTGAAGTGTAAGGAAAATACAAACCATGGTTCTGTGTACCCTTGAGATACTTCAAGACTCTCTTTGCAGTCTCTAAGTGAGGTATCCTTGGCTTGTGCATAAATTGACTCAACACACTAACTCCATATGCAATATCTATCCTTGTTAAGGTATCATAGTTAAAACTACCCACCATACTTTGATAACCTGTAATGTCATTCACTTCATCACCTTCATGGGCACTTAATTTTAAGTTTACCTCTATTGGAGTGCTTGCTACTTTGGCATCCTGCAAATGAAACTTCTTTAATATGTCCTGTATATATTTTTTCTGAGTAATGTATATTCCTGAGTTAGTATAAACTAACTCAAGCCCAAGAAAATACTTCAATAGACCAAGATCATTGATCTTGAACTCCTTCATCATTTGACTCTTGATATATCTGATTCCATTGACATCATTACCTATAATGATGATGTCATCAACATAAACACAAAGGTATATTACCTCTGAATTACTTCTCTTGATGAATAGAGAAGTATCTGCCTTGCTCATGACAAATCCTTGGTCTTGGAGGTATGTAGTTAGCCTATAATTCCATGCCCTAGGTGCCTGCTTCAATCCATATAAAGCCTTTTTTAATTTGCAAACATATGTTACCTTCTTAGGGTCCTCATAGCCAGGAGGTTGTGACATATATACCTCCTCTGAAATCCATCCATTCAAGAAAGCATTCTTGACATCCAATTGGTACATATTCCAATTTCTTGATGCAGCCACACTAACCAACACTCTGATAGTTGGCATCTTGGCCACATGTGAGAATGTCTCCTCATAGTCAATGCCTTGGGTTTGTGCCAAACCTGTGGCTACCAATCTGGCTTTGTACCTATTAATTGTACCATCAGAATTTCTTTTAAGTTTATAGATCCATCTGGATCCTAGTACCTTCATGGAGTCCTTCTTGGGTACTAACTCCCATGTATCACTTTCTTTAAGTGCTTCAATCTCCTCATCCATAGCTTCTTTCCATTCTGATTTGGTTATGGCTTCCTCATATGATCCTGGTTCTTCATTTGACAAATCTTTGGCAAGATAAATAGAATGTTTAGTGACAAGAGATGTATCATACCCATATCTGATAGGTTTTTTGCTTTCTCTTTGTGTTCTTCTGATTGATTGAGTTGAAGATTCTGGTATATCTTCAAGCTTCTTCATCTTCATTTTGCCCTTGGACTTCCATGCCTTGAACTCTTCAAGATTGATATCTTCATCATCTGAACTTGTGTCTTCATTCTGAGTTGGTTCCTCCTTAGCAAGACTTGGAAACTCCTCTTCCAAATCATAGGGTAGTTTAACGTTCCTGCATTCATTCCCATACCAAGAATCATTTTCATCAAAGACAACATCTCTGCTTACCATGAATCCCTTATTGGTAGGGTTATAAAACCTGTAGCCTTTTTTATTTAGATCATACCCAATAAAGATGCATTTTTCAGCCTTTGGGTCTAGCTTACCTCTTATCTGAGAAGGAATGTGTACATATGCTACACATCCAAATATCCTGCAATGGTCAAGTGAGGGTCTCTTACCATGCCATGCTTCATAGGGTGTCATGCCATCAAGAGACTTAGATGGTAACCTGTTTATGAGGTAAGTGGCAGTAGAAACACTCTCTGCCCATAGATAGTTAGGTATTTTTTTATCATTCAACATAGATCTAGCTGTCTCAACAATTAACCTATTTCTTCTTTCAGCTACCCCATTCTGTTCAGGAGAATACCTTGTGGTTATTTCTCTTTTGATGCCTCAGTCCTGCAAGAAGTTTTCAAACTCATTGGAGAAGTACTCACCTCCTCCATCTAACCTTAGCCTCTTCAAATTCTTCCCTATCTAGTTTTCAACTAGTGCAAGATATTTTGAAAAACAATTCAATACCTCATCTTTGTGCTTCATGAAGTACAATACAGTCCATCTGCTATAATCATCAATAAAAGATACATAGTACCTTGAACCTGAGACTGAGGGGTCTTTGCTTGGTCCCCATACATCCGTGTGGACAAGCTCTAGGTAGTCTTCATGCATGTATCCTTTCCTAAAGAAGGGTAACCTGTGAGACTTCCCAAATTGACAAGCACCACACTTATAAATCATATGTTGCTTGGATACATTAGGTATTCCAAGCACACATTGATCCCTGCATAATTGCTTCAAGGTTCTTTCTCGTATATGCCCTAATCGTTTGTGCCAAACCTCAAGTTCTAAAAGTGTTTGATCTTTATAACTGTATAGTGAAATATTCTTTGTGTCTTCCAACTCAAAAGTGAAAAGTCTACCTGATTTTTCTCCTTTAGCAATCCTCTTGAACCCATGCCTTGGATCCTCCACAAATGCTCCATATTGGTTGAATCTAACCTGCAAACCTTTCTCCACAATCTGTCCAACACTCATCAGATTTTTGGTAATGGTTGGTACATAGAGTACCCTGCTCAACAAATTCTGATTTCCATCACAAGTCTTAACATTTCCAACTTTAACTACTGAATGCTTGGTGTCATCATCTGTTTGGACTTGATGCTTACCTTTTGGTTCCTCAAGATCAGAGAGTAGTGCTACATTGCTAGCCACATGATTTGAGCATCCTGAGTCAATGTAGAATAGGTGATCATCATTTGTACATGATTTTGAAGTCATGTTCATGATCAGAAGAGAGTCATCCTGCTCCTCTGTGTAGTTGTTGTAGTCCTTCCTGGATTTGAATCCTCCTTGGTAGTTGCCATTGTAATTATTGTTGTAATTGTTGTTGTAGCCTTGGTGATGATTAAATCTACCTCTTGACTATGAGTATCCACCTCTTTGGTATCCTCTTCCTCTCTGATTCTTATAATTCGTGAAACACTCATCTGTAGTATGATTTGATAAACCACAAATGTTACATGGTGAGGGGTTATAGGATCTCCCCCTACCTTGCTTACCTCCTCTGCCCCTTCCTCTTGATGATCTACCTCTCCCTGCATAGTTGGCTTGGGAGGTAGAGCCTTCATCTTCAACCTTCTTGTTCTTGCCTTTATCTTTAGACTTCTTATCAGTGTATAGGGCAGAAGAGTTATTACTCTTACCCTCAGATATGTCATGCAAAAAGAATATCATGGAGCACTTATTTTGTATTAAATATTTGATTGTAGCCCATTTGCACCCGTAGAGGACCTCAATCTTCAGATATATGTGGCTTTGCAATGTCGTAAGGAAGGACCATCTTTATTGTTGTTTGATTAAAAAAAAGAAATGAAATGAAAAAAAAAAAGAAAATCATTAATTATGCCCTGCAACATCACCTCTGACTCTTCCCCTCTGTCCGCATGTGTCCACGAGTGTGGGAGATGGTATCGAGGTTTAATTTATGACCCAAAAAAACTGCTATCTTCTTCTTCGGGGGAGAGCGGGAGGTTTTTTTTTGGGGGAAGGTACTCAAGAGAGAGGGTTTTCCCCCCTGTGGGGGAAAAACTCTCTCTCTCTCTCTCTCTCTCTCTCTCTCTCCCTCTCTGGCTTGCAAGAGATTACTATAGGCAGAAGAGTTTCCATCCTCTTCATGCATTTTCGGTGAGTTGATCCCATGCAGGCAAGGCGATTGGGCATATTGATTCTAAAACATCGACTACCTCCAGACACCACACCTATAAGCTTGACGATATCGAAAAGGGAGTGATTGAAAAATCTGAGAAGCAGTCTTTCAAGCATCCTTGAGTTCTTGACAGGCTTAAAGTAGAGTGGGAACGATGGATTACAATCAACATTATGTTTTGGAATGTTGAATCTACCAAACTCTTGGACATCCTGATTTTATGAGGAACATGATGATTTGAACACGACAGGATAAATGTGTTGTTCTTATCAGCAATTCTATCATTGGAGGATTTTAGGTAGGTATTTCAAAGGATGAGCAAACTTGTGCATGCACTTTTCTGGCTTTTAGTCTTGGAGTGAAACAAATGATTTGTTGTTGCAAAAAGATGGAAGCAACAACTCCGTAGTATTCTAAGTCTCAATCTAATGAAATCCTGGAGGGGCTCTATAGGTACGCAATGGGAGGCTCATCCCTCCTCTGGAGGGAGGGCTCTTCCTCTCTCTTGGAGGTCACACACAGGTAGAGGGTAACGCATGGCAACAACATATAGCCAAATGTTGGCTTCAAGGATTTTAAAGCAAGATCGTTTTCAAATCATTTCCAATGACAAAGGTAGTATGACCAGGCCCATGCTATGTCGCATTCAGTGGCACCGAGCGTTTGACTGGCGATGCTGTTAAGAAACATGACAATTTTACCTCTTGAATCATCTAGAACAGCGAGCTAGATCTGTGGATTTGTACGATGAATATTCTATGGACAGGAAAGCTGAGAAGCAGAAGCATGAGCCTTATCAAAGGATACATCGAGAAAGATCACAATGTTGCTGTCCATAACCTTCTTGGGTTTGTTGAAATGCATTCAAGAAAAGGTTTGAGGTGCAAGGTGTAAAAGTCTACAATTCTTGTGTCTTCAATTGGAGCATCATTTTTTCAAAACAATCACTATGCTATGTGGTCACTTGCTACCCACTACAACCACAAAGAAAGGAGTGGAAAGTTTTCTGCACACTGAATATGGGAAGAAATTGATTTTCCACTCAGATCATTGGTGGAACCTGAGAGTGCAAAGGCAATGGCTGAACTAAGGCCTTGGATACATAAAGTCTGTACAAGTGCAAATGATGCAGCCAGAGAGAACATAACATCTTAACTTATGTCACCTCGTGTGCTTTGCAAAGCAATTGCTAAATTGTTTGGAAAGATACTCACTCAGTGGGACCTTTGGTAGAACTCATCGATGATGATACCAAATTCTTTGGGTGTAGGGTGGAACCCAAATCACTTGATTTTCATCCAGCTTGTGAGGTTGTGATTGTGTGGATTGATTTGCAGGCAAAGAAGTCTCTGATTTAACCATTTGCAATTGAAGACAGGGTTGGTATCATTGAGAATGGAGGATTATTGCTTGATTTCTAGATAGTTTGTGATGCCTCTTTGCGTGTAAGGTTGTAAGAGTTTCAAGCACTTTAGACAGGAATATCATTGTCCTTCATTACTTTTGTATTAACCACATAACAATCATTCAGGAATTGGCGTGTTCTGAACAACTTCTCTTTTTTTAAAGGAAAACTCTGATGATTTACAATTGCTAACTAATGCTGCAGAAGAAAGTGCTGAAGATGTTTTGGTGGGTGAGGCAACTATCTCATACCTTATTCATACAAATATTGTTTTTTGTCCACTGTTAAAGAGAGAAAGAATCAGTTTGGCAGACCTGAAATCTGCTTTGGATCTTGAAGCTCGAAATACTGAGTCAACAATGTCTTTTTGATCTAAGACATGTTATAAATTCATAAGAAATAATATTAATTCATGGATTTGAGGAGTCATGGTCAGATGCTTCTTAGCTGAAAAATCTTGGCACATGAAAAGGGCACGGGGCTTCTTCTTTGGAGGGGGGGAATTCTGGGGATTTTGGCCCCCATCTACCGTCCCTCTCTCCATGGCTCAGCATGGGAAAGGAGATGAGAACAAAGCTAGGGAGGCATATGAGATGTGTAGCAAGGCATTTGCAGAGAGTTTGAAGTCATGGACATAGACTTGCGTATGCATTCTACCATAGACTACTACTGCAGTGGAACAACTGCTGTTGTTGTCCTCCTATTTGGTTGAAGAATATTTGTGGGCATTTTAGTGGGGGCAATCGGCATCAATGTCTGGTATTTCCACAGGCAAAAACTTGTGCACTATCTATGTGCATCATTTGCATTTGGAGGATTCTCACTGATTGAGTCACCGTTGTGTGGGTGGCTTATAAGGCATCCTCTTTGTTTCCGAAATGGACGATTTTGTTGGCAGGAATCAAAATCCAGATGGACTCGGACATGTCCTCAGAGAAGGGAGAGGAAGTATCTGTTGCAGATGACTTCAGTTCATCAGCATGGGCTGTGCAGAAACAGAATCTAATAACACCCAAAGATAGATTTCTAGAGGGAAGATCGACTATATTGGAGTTCTTGACATAGTATGGAATTTTGTTATGTAAAGCATATGACTTAGAGCCTGCGGATTTGGAAGAGCTATTACTGTTTGTAAAGACTATGAGCAGTTGTAGACCAAATGACGTATCAACTGGTGGATTTTTAAATGAGCTTGTTATAGCGCAAGAACGGCTCCAAGAGGTGATTGATTGTAAGGGTGAATTGGATGAGAGGTTTGTTTCTGTTTCAAATGAGTTACGAGAAACAAGTTCTCAACTGAGAGGGAGCAAAGAGCTAGCTAGTATGCTTGAGAGTAAGTTGCTCGACATGGAGAATTTGGAGGAAGTTGTCTCTACAGTGGAGGCTGTCAAAGTAGAACTGGAACAGAAGTTTGAAGCAGCCGAAAGGGAAATATCTAAGTTGAAGCATAGTGTTACAGGTCTGACATGCGAATTAGTAGAGGAGAAGATGGGGCATAAGGCAGCGAAGGCTAAATTTGAGGAGTTTGAACAACATCTGCAAAGACAATCCGTTTACGAGGAGGAGTGTAATGGCTCCAAGGTACCTAGTGATGAAGATGCGCATTGTTGACCTACGCACCAACTTAGGGACTTGCGGAGAAAGAGACTATACCTCAATCCCCTCTCAAGTGCATATAGTGGGGATACGCGCTTTTAATTATCAATCCAAAGAGTATACAAACCTAGCCGAGTGTATGAGGACATGCAATCATGTGATGATCAATGCAAATGAACTACTCAAAGAGTGCAATCAAGGTAAATGCTTATCCAAACAAGCTTCAACTGTCGGTTATGGTGAAACGATACTTGGTGCAGCAGCCTTCAGTATTTTAGACTTTTCTCCCAGCTCCAAGCTCCAAATATAGCAAATAGCATATGCGTTTCGAAGCTCTCGAGAAGAGGCATCAAATGGCAGTGGTTTCATGCAATTCTGACACTCCTACTTCAAGTTATGAGCAAAATACTGAGTCGCGGGAAATCTTTCCTGCACTTCAGCACTCCCTACACTTCGCACACACATTACCTACAGCAAACAAACACTCTCCTGGATAGACCACATTAACTCACACTCTTTCCAAGCAATACACATGCACACAAGCTCACAAAGAAGAAGATACAGAGTGAAGAAGACACAAATTCGAATTTCTGTGCTCTCTATTCTCACAATGGCAAAAAGTTCTTTACAAAGAGTCACATTTGACTTATATACTAGTGCCCTAAAAATGGTCCTTTCACACAAGAGACCGGCACTTTATTCACTAAAAGACTAATTTCCTACTATTTTACATGGGTAAATCTCCAATCTTCTGTGGGGATGCATCTAGAGGACTCCTCTAGTGCATTTACAACGGAAAATATATTACAAGAATGATTATGATACAGAAATATGATGTCCAAATCGGAAAAATTTTGGGGCCCGTCTTTTTCTCTGCTTTGTGCTTTCTTTAGCTCTGCAACACTCTCCCCCTCTTTGTCTCTATCGTCCCTTGACAGGCTTTGCTTCTTGTCCTCAGTTTGTTGTCCGCACGCATCCCGTGGCCAGTTTTGCCTGATTCTTGATCTTGCATTACGTTTTAGAGGCGCTCTGATTTGTCCTGGTTGCACACATCGGACCTGGTTGCATTACTCCCAGCCGGTTGATTCGGTTTGCCACGCACGCCATTAGTGCACATATGCGGATCTAGCTCGTAAGCCTTGATCTGAATCCTCTATAACTCAAGAGGTTGAAGCACCCTCATATGTGATACTTGTTGGCCCTGATTCCTCCTTCCAGCTGCGTGCTTTTCCTTGGTGTGTGCGCCCCTGCGGGCTCTGTGCAGAGATGGGTGTTGTGCCCTTGCGGGGCTTCCTGCAGAGATATGTCTTCGGATATCATTGTTTTATTCTTTATTGAGTTGTTTTTGACTTTGATCTTCTTCTTCTTCTTTTTTTGCTTGATTCCCCTTCCACATGTCCCTCCTCCTGAACTCTGTCGTCCCCGACAGGCTTTTTGTGGTGACGTGTGTAGGTTTGGATGGCGTGTTGCTCTCTTTGATTTAGCAGATTAGCGTGACATAGCATGAACTCCTTCCATTGCTGAGACTTTACTCCGTCCTCTGGCGCCTGTCTATGATCAGCAAAGAAACTTGTCTCATAGGCCACCAGTCTTGCATTCAAATTGGAAGTCATTTTAACAAAAATCTCTGAATCAATTTCAAAGAAGCCTGTAAAGAATGCTTCTTCAAAAGTCTGCATATATGTCGATGGCAAAAACATGAGACGACAATAATATGCCATAATAGTTAGTCTGCTCGGGATAGTGGATAAATAAAAAACGAGTGCTTTCGATCCTTGAGTAATTCCGATGAAATTCAAAAATGTATATTTGGCATGTTGGAACACTTTTAGCACTGTTAGTAGCATACTGAATATTTTGTTAGTCATTTTGACGGCTAAGTCCGGAACTGAAACGTATCTGGAAATCCAAAATTCCATTGTCTTTACCATGTATTCTTCGGTTGGTAGATAATTATGTGGCGGACTAGGTAGTAAAGGGTAGTTGAGCCATTGATTATTGATATTGCCTTGGCGCTGTCCTTCCCAAAATTGCGTCCAAGATCTTCGACGGGGTACAGGACAAAAAGATGGATTGACTTGAAGTGCATATGGTGATGCTTCCCACTGTACCCGCAACGTTGGATGCTTCTCTAAAATCTTTCGTCGCCATATTGGATCCACCTTCTCGAACTCCTCTTGAGTGTAATTGAAAGTGTCATGCCTGAATTGAAGGTTGTGATCCGGATCTTTATTCGTTGCAGACTTTATATAATGTCTAGTTTGTTCTTTAAGTAGTCCGTATGGTACATTAAAGGGCTTCAAAATTTGTTCTAATTGTTTATTATCTATTTGAGCTTCTTTCATGATCCTGATGATCTGATCTTCAAATTCTGCCGTAAGTTGGGACACCAGTAGTGCCCTTTCTGGTCTGCTCAGTTCTGCAATTTCCCGAATGTTAGGTTCAATGTGAACCTCCTTTTCCTCCTTTACCGGTGAATGATACGAGGGGGGAGAGAGAGGACGTACCTCTTTCTCCACAGTAGCCTTGGTCTCTTGTGGAACTACTGGTGTCCCCTGTTTTGCTCGTTGCTCTAATTGCTCCTGAAGCTGTTTGATTAAATCATCTTTTTTCTTATTTTCTTCTTCAGCCTTAGCAATAGTTGCCTGGTGTTTAATTAGTTCCTGGGCCACAATATTCATTTGATCTGTGTCTTCCTTACACTGCCGTAGGTAGTTATTCTCTGCTTTTTTCCATTTCATTCTGAGGGCAGCTGTGTCCTCCATGTATCTCTTTTCCCAATATGTATTGACTGCTTGCTCCTGTCTGAGCTGGTCTTCTAGTTTAGAGATATTTTCTTCCAAGTTCTTGATATTTCCTTGTGGGTTGTCAGTAACTGCAAGTGGCTGATCACTAATGAGAGCTGTCATTAACTCTTTATTTCGTTGTCGTATATTGTCAGCTTCCTCCATACTGACTTTAAGCTGAGACTCTAAGATTTTACTCCGTGCTTGAATACGTGTCTTCTCAGTCTCACTCATCTCTAATTTCTTTGTTAGTTCCTGGACTTGGTCTTTCAGTTTTGTCTGCTCTGTCTCTAGCATGTTGTTTCGTGTTTTGACCTCTTGAAGTTCCTTTTCTTTATTCAGAGCTTGTTCTCTTACCTTGGATAATTCGTTGGAAAGATTCTGACCTACTCTTTCAAGTTCTTTCTTGTCTCGCATGGCTTGGTCGTAATCTTCATCAGCGTCAAGCATTAATTGTTGTGTGTCCAGAGCTGTTCTAATCATATCTTGCACAACAGGCTTGAGCTGAGCTATGTCTACATTCAGCCATGTCTTTGCTATGCCTGGAGTCTCTCCTGTTTGCACATCTTTGCCCTCTACCACCTGGAGTGTTTCATTATGTGGTTGCCTAACTTGCAGTTGTACCCTGGGTTCATTATCATCTCCTTTTGCTTCATCATTTTTAGTGGCACTCCCCTGAAACGTGACATCCATTGGGGAGGGTTCTGCTACAACCCTAATTGGTGTGAAGGGTTCTTCCGTTTCTATATCATTATCTTCATTCTCCATTTTTGATATCTCCATATCTGTCTTTGTGCTTGTGGTTTTCTGATTCACTGTTATTTCTTGATCGACTGGCTTGAGGCCTTCTAGTTCTTCACCATAGTCAACTTCATTTAATTCGGTCCATTGCCCATCATCCTTCGATTCGCTTTGAATATCAACATCCAACAATGATGTGTCCTTTTCTTCTTTGTTCTGTGATGACGAGCGGGAATTGTCTAATCCTATTTCACGGTATCAGTGAACTTTAGTGAGTTTTCTTTTTGTATTTAATCCCTGTTGTGATTGCTGATAATGATGACCTTGCACTGGTAAGTTGATTTGTCCCTCCGTGTATTTGTGCGTCTCTTCCAGTGCTTTAGTCAATTCTTCCTCCGTGATTTGTTTCTGTCTTGCAATGGTTACTTTGGGAAGTACATGGACTCTTTTTGTCATAGGTTCTCCTTCTTCATCTTGCTTGACTTCTCGTAGTCTTTTTGTGCCTCTCATTCTCGGCTGAGAACTGGTTTTTGCTTCTTCCCCACTGATGGCAACCTTCTTTTTCTTAGGGACAATGGCGGGTTTTGCATATTGAGCTAGCTTTTCTGAAGTTGGCATCTCTCTCAAACAATTCTTCATATCTAAAGCTTCATATATCAGTAATGTGAGAGCCAAACTACCATTCAAAAATTTCTTCTGGCCCCACTTCTTCTGGGCTTCAAATAATCTTTCTTGAACATAGCCTGTCGTATACACTTTGTTCCCAATTTGTCTCATGGCATGCGATAGTAATTGTACGACTATCTTCTGTGGAGCGGTATACCTGTGCATGCTTGGGAAACAAAAGTGTTGATGCACCAATCGAACAGCATCTTCTATGTCAATTCTGTTTATATCCAAAAATGATCTCTTCTTGGGATCATGGCACTCTGCTTTGACATTTGTGACTCCTTCTTGCTTCCATCCAAATGCTCTGTTGATTAATTCGTGTGTGAAGTGGATGGTCTTCCAGGTTCCCACTTTATCTAATACTTTCGCTTCTGGAACAGTTATCTTTGTTGTCGCAGGCTGTAATGTGTTCATTACCTGTGTACACCTTTGAAAGTCCGGTACATAGATAGGCAATTTTAGGAATGACTCTAATCCGGCCTGTGTCCATACTTCTTCAATATGTGGCAAGCCTTGGACGATTGTTTTGAAGTCCTGGGATAGGATGGGAAAATAGTGATCTCTATCCATTATTTTGATAGTAGCCAGGAAGATGAGATCTGACACTGGTTGGTCATCCCGAAACCAGTGACCTCTTGCTTTTGTAATTGACTCGAGTGGGAAAAGCTGGACTTCTTCCTCTTGTGTAGCTTCAGAATTAGTAGACGCCATCTGCACTCAATATAGAGTATGAATTAGTTGCCATATATTATCAGAAATCCTCCTTTATTATTTTGTCATAAGCTCGATATTGCTCCGAGTGAATGGTGTCACCCCTTTCCCGTGGGTGTGAGAAAGGTAATACCTGGATTTTTCACATTTTTAGGTATTTTTATATTTTCATCTGAAAAGGAAAACAAAAAAGTTAGGTTATAGCAGAAGCGGTTATTATTTTTTTGGAGTAATTTTCTTAATGTATGTACAAGTGCTCTCCTATTTCCCAAGAGGAAAATGTGCTTGACTATCGTGAAATAGAAGAAAAATGTGCCGAATGCTTGGCCTTGTAATGTGGCCCTATCATGCATACTTTGGGTATTGACAACTCCATATGTGTGCAACTGTGAGTAGTTGATTGATGCATGTCGTTTGTTCTGTCTTTAGGTATCCAAATCTGCTTCATTTTGCTGGGCTTTGTTGTAAGTTGCCTAATTCCGATGAATGTGGCTCTTTTCTTGTTGTATGTCTGCTTTATCTGATTTGTAAATCTCGGAATGGCTCGGGTTGCCATTACAGACTCCTTCTTTCTCCAATAGCTCCTTTTTTGTGGTTGTTTTGCCTGTGGACCATATTGGTTCTTCTTGTGTTGAGGATCATCATTTTGGCTTAGTTTCGTTGGAGCGCATGACTTAGGAATCCAGATTTGCGCACGATCCTGTTGAGCGGCTACTACTTTCTTTGGAATCCATATTGTAACAGTTCGTCGATGACTTCGTTGTTCCGATTGAGTTGTTTTCTCATTTGATTGTTTGTTCTGATGTCGGTTGTGCTTCTGTCGTCGCAGATACTCCTTCACTTGATCTTTCTTTATCCACGCTTGGTTAGAGTATGGAATAGGGTATATTTTAATAGGTACAAATTTTGAATTACTCAGCGGACTAGTCTCTCTTAGCATAGTGCTTTACTGAGGTCAGTTTCAGCTTGATTGACACTCTCATGACTTGCTAGACTAGAAGATGGTGTGCCAGTAGAACTCAATGTGTCAGCACATATAGTACTTGACGAAGGTGTTTCCATAGTGCTAGTGAACATACATTCATGACTTTGTTCATTGGAATGAACTTTTTGCTCTATGCTCACAGATTTGATTGGTCGTTCGTCTAGCAGACTGAAAACTTCACTATGTCCTATCCTGGCTGAGATGTATCCTAAAGCCAATTGAATGGTCACCTCATATTCGTAAATCCAGTCTTGACCTAACACTACCTCTTCAAGTAAATCCTGATCATGACACACTAATAGCTTTTGTTCCATAGTGTTGTTGCCAAGATGCAAAGGTAAGGTGATCTCACCTATGCATTGAGTAATTGTTCCTCCTATTCCTATCAACTGTGCCATTGATGGGCGTACTTCCTCCTGGAGTTTTTGGGTCAAAGAAAGCTTGATACAGCTTACAACAGCTCCTGTGTCAATGAGAGCATCCACTAAGTGGTACTCCGTTCTACCTGCTCCCAAATTTAAATATGGTTGCGTTCTCTGTGATCCTAGGTTTTGAGTGGCTCTAAAATTAGCCATCGGGATGAGTTCTTCTCCTAGTCGATATCTCTCATCTCGCTCTCTCATCCACTCTTTCCGTTTCTTTATTCTTTCCAATGCTTCCTGTCTCGCTTCTTCTCGTATCCTTTCCTCCTCTATGCGTCTATTCTTGCCTTTGATTAATCGAGACATTGTTTCTTCGGTCAATGGTTCTAGATATTGTTTTACTCTACATCCACTGATGTAGTTTGGTAATACATCTCCATCTAAGGTTGCTAAGCTGATGGATCCACTTCTAGATATACGATTAATGATTAATGGACCATATCCTCTCTTCTGCAACTTCTTAGCGTGCTGTTTCAAGGTGTATACCAAAACTAAATCTCCTTCCTTCAAATTTTTGTCCTTAATGTGCGCATCAAAGTAGGCTTTCTGTCGTCGTTTAGCAGCATAAATGCCTGCTACTGCTTGTAACCTAGTTTCGTGAAGCTTTTCTATTTGATCCAATTGAGCTGATAGTTCATGTCCTGTCCACTCGTAAGTAGTTGCTACTCTTAGAGTGGGAATTAAGAAATCAATTGGCAAAATAGCATTTTGTCCATATACTAAGTTAAAAGGAGTAGTGCCTATGGCGGTTTTATAGGCTACTCGAAATGCCCATAAAGCATGATGTAAATGCTTATCCCAATCTAATCTACCATTGTTAACAATTTTAGTGAGAACTATACACAAGATTTTATTCGAACTTTCGGCTTGTCCATTGGCTTGTGGGTGATAAGGAGCTGATTTCTTATGAATTACCAAGAATTCATTCAATAAAGCTTCTATGATATCATTCACAAAGTGCGTACCTCTATCACTCACAATTTCTATTGGTAGACCAAATCTAGTGAAAATGTTCTCAAAGAGAAACTTGGCTGTGGTTCTTGCGTCATTTTTCTTGGTTGCTTTTGCTTCAACCCATTTGGTCAGATAGTCTGTTGCTACAATTATATATTCGGCATGGGATCCTTTCGCTGGTGGGCTAATAGGTCCTATGAAGTCTATTCCCCATTTCGTGAAAGCTCTGGCACTCATCATGGGTCTAAGTGGCATTTCATCTCTCCTAATTGGATATTTGGTTCGTTGGCAAGTATCACACCGTTGCACATATGTTACAGCATCTTGATGTAGAGTTGGCCACCACATTCCAGCAAAGAGGATCATTTTTGCTGTTTTATCTGCAGAGAAGTGCCCTCCTGCAGCTCCTGTATGAGCCATCTCTAAAACAGAAAGGTATTCGTCTTCGTGAATGCACATTCGTAATTGGTTATCTTTCCCTCGTTTAAAAAGTTGTTTTCCTATAATGGCATAATCCTTACTTTGTTCTACAAGTGCACGTTTCCTTGCTGAAGTCGCTCCTTCTGGGTATTCTTGAGTTTTCAAGAACTTCACCAGAGGCATGCTCCATCTTGGTGCTATTGTAGAATAGCATAAGGTAGAATTCTCATTTGGGATTTGTTCTTGACAGGTTTGACAGGTTGACACATAGTTATGTGCATCTCTTTGCATGGTTGGCCAATATATGCCAAATCTCTTGAGTGTTTGCCACGTTCCATTTGCATTCAAATGAGTTTTCCATTGGTTTACATGCACATTTCTTGTTCCTCTTCTTCCACGCATCTCATTAATAATCCACTTGAATCCTGGTGATACAAACTTCCCGCAATGATATGAAGGTTTTTAGTCTTCCAGAGGTCTTGGGTTTGGTTTGGCGTGATCCCATCTTTAGGTCCATGAGTAAGTATAGGGATCAACTTTTCTGGCCATTGAGGACATACTTCCAGGTTAAAAAGGTACGTATCTGGCAGATCATCTGGTACTCCTATGGGCGGTTCTCCATGGGTCATTCTTGATAAGTGATCTGCTCTTATGTGGGTATTTCCTTTCTTGACTACTACCTCAAAATCAAATTCCATTAGCAATAAAAACCATCATACTAGTCGTCCTGTATTACAAGGCTTGTTGACTAGGTACAGTAGGGCTTGATGATCAATGAAGAATTTGAATTTGTTTGCCAATAGGTAATGTCTGAACTTTTTGATGGCGTACACCATCCCTAGGCCTTCTCTCTCCGTGGTGGTATAATTGCGTTCTGCTTGATTTAATTGTCTACTAGCATAGACTATAGGGTGGTCTAGTTTTCATGTATCGGCAGGTTGAGCTAAGATGCAACCAATGGCAAACTTGGAAGCATCCACATGAATGTGAAACGGCTTATTCCAGTTAGGTACTCAAAGGATTGGTGCTGAACTCAATCGATTCTTTAATTCATTGAAGGCGTTTTCACATTCTTCGGTCCAATTAAATTGTGTCAATAATGCATAAAGAGGTCTAGCAACTATGGCGTACATATGTATAAATTTTCGATAGTATCCACAGTGTCCCATAAATGCTTGTACTTCTTTAGCAGTCTTTGGTCTGGGTAAATCCAAAATTACCTTGATTTTGTCTTCATCAGTTGAAATTCCGTTTTTAGAGACAATATGTCCTAATATTTTCCCTTGTCTAACCATGAAGACACATTTTTCTGGGTTAAGGCATACTCGATATTGTCGACATTTAGCAAAGATCTTTTCTAGCTCTGGGATATGTTCTGATCGTATAGCTGAATAAGTACAAAGATCATCCACGTAGACCTCCATACTTTTTCTTAGGAATTCTTTGAATACATGGCACATCAATCTTTGGAAGGTGGCTGGGGCATTAGTTAAACCAAAAGGCATGACTCTAAAGGCGTATACTCCCCATTCAGTTGCAAACGTTGTTTTATGTTGGTCCTCAGGAGCAATAGCTACCTGATTATACCCTGAAAAGCCATCCAAAAAACTATAATCTTCCTTCCCTGCTACTCTTTCCAAGAGATGATCTGTGATTGGTAAAGGATAACTATCCCTTATGGTCGCAGCATTTACTTTCTTCAAATTGATGCATACTCTTAACTTTCCATTCTTTTTCGGTACAACCACCAAAGGTGACACCCATTCCGTGTGCTCAATTTCGTATATGAATCTAGCATCCAACAATTTGTCTATCTCTTCCTTTATCTTTGCTGAATACACATCATTGTATGTGTATGGTCTTTGTTTAGAAGGTTTGGCTTCGGATGTCATGGGAATTCTATGCGCACATATAGAAGGGTCGACTCCTTTCAAGTCCTTATAGGTCCAAGCAAAGACATCCCGATATTCTCTTATGAGACGAATTAACTCTTGTTCTTCCTCTAATGAGACATCCTGTCCTATGAAGGTACATCGTTCTTCTCCTTCTTCTATAGTTACTACTATCTTCTTGGTTTGTTCCTTATTATCATATGCTATTCCAGGCTGTGCTTCTCTTTTCGGCATTTGAATAGCGATTTTTCTCTCCTCCACTTCATATTTTTTAAATTGAGCTGGTACCTCAAATTGGTCTTGGGGTTTATTTTCTTCATCTTCTGATTCTCTTTCAAATTCTAATTCCCTCTTCTGTGTGAGTTCCTGGTGTTTGTCATTGGCTGTGATATTTATGTTGGTGGTACTATTCCCTAGATCCATTGGTTCGGGCTCCATTTCAATGCTCTCGTAGTCCTCCTTCCTGTCTTTCTCGATCACTTCTCCTTCTTCAGCCTCCTGAAGGACTACCACATACAGACTCACATCATAACCCTCCTCATCGATACATTTGTTCATGGTCACTACTTCTTCGTTTACACAGACATCGAGGGTCGCTAAAATTTCCATCCAACCGTGTGGTTCAAATTCTTCATCCGGAAATACTTGTGGCATGTAAGCTGGATCTTGTACAGACCTCGCTATTCCTTGTTTCTGCTGCCATCCTTTTCTTCTCTCCTCTTCCTTCTTTGCAGCTTGGCATATCCATAGATGAGTGTCCTCGTTCATCCAAGATTGATCACTAGAACCTACACTATGAATTGATTGATCGTCTTCCTCCTTATGAATTTGATTCCATTGTAGAGGTGGAACATCTTGATAAGTGTACGTATGTAGGTTAATTCTAGTGGTGGTTCCTTCATGTTGTAGGTACACCGCATCTTTTCCCCAATCTTGTACGACCTTTAACTGTCTCATGAAAGGCCTTCCCAGGATCATTTCATAATTGCTTGGCCTTTCGAAGTGACATATTGCTAGAGTGTGTTCGAATTCCACTCCACACGTAGTGAAAACTACTCATTCCAACAATCCTAAGGGTCTTTCTGTATGTCCGTCTGCCATTTGTATTTTCATGCGTGTTGGTCTTAACGCTGGTTTTCCCCATTTCTCCCAAATTTCTTT
This sequence comes from Ceratopteris richardii, assembly GCA_020310875.1. Lineage (NCBI taxonomy): Eukaryota > Viridiplantae > Streptophyta > Polypodiopsida > Polypodiales > Pteridaceae > Ceratopteris > Ceratopteris richardii. The sequence goes on from CM035428.1 coordinate 11,393,445, forward strand.
GGTAGCAATACCAACACCAGCTCCCGAATCTAAGATGGCTTTGGTAGTGTATCCCATATAAGTAATTGGAAGGCAGGTATTTCCTTCATCTCTCTCACTAAAGTCTCCTACCTTATCCACTGGAATTCTCACCGTGTTTACTTCGTCTGCTATCTCTTTCTTTTCCTCCTTGACTTCCCATTGATTGAATAATTTCTCCTTCAAATGTGGTTTTACCTTCAACAGTTCTTTGAATGTTAGGGTACAAGGGATTTTTACCTCTCTAAGGCGTTGTATGATCTCAGATGTTTGGACTGATGGGTTCGTTTCTCGTTTCCTCATTGAGGGAATACGATACAATTCTGAATTGTGTTCGTACTCCCCTGTGTAATTGGGCAGTTCATTTACATCTTCCTCTCCTTGGTCACTTGCATCCATCGGAAAAATTTCTTCTGAATTTAGTTCAGGTATTGAACCCTCTATTTCGTTTTCTGCTTCTAGTTCTTCAAAGGGTGGTTCAATTCCTTCCACTTTCTTCCATTTGTCCTCTTGAACTCGTGCCCATAGATCTTTAGTCCATTCTCCTTCTACTTCGGGAACCATGGATCCTTCCCTTCTCTCAATACCACATTCGTCATTCTGTGTTCTACTCACTTCAGGCTTTTCATGAGTGTTTACACACTCTTGGAATTCTCCTTCAGAAATTCGGGTATTGGGTAAAGGCGATGCAGGTTTTTCTAAGGTCTGTTGTGCAACTTCTATCAATTTCTTGCAGATCTCCAGTCTTTCTTTTTCTAAGTCGCCTCTTGGATATTCCCTCTCATGTTGTTCTATCGTAGGTCCTGCTCTTATTCGTGCCTTGTATGCCTGAATCCACATGGCTAATTCTTCAGGCATAGGGTCTGCTAACACTGATCCTACCTCCTCTTTTTTGTACTGTTCATTTTTGTTTCCTTCTTCCCTCTTCGGTTCTTCTTTTGGTTTTTGTTCATTTTCCTCCTTTTCCTTCTTTTGTAATAACTTCTTTTCTTTTATCCTATCTCTTCGGTGCTTCCATCTCTGGGACCTTTTACTTGCAATACTTTTCTCCGGCTCTTCTGAGTCTTCAACTCTTTGAGGGATGGGTGTGTTCACCTCCTTGTTATTTTGGTTGTTCTCCTCCATTTTATTAGGGGTCTCTCTGGCTTTGGCTCTTGTTATTGCTTTCAATGGTACTGTGTACTCTTTATCACTCCCTGATGATTCAATTACTTCTATTACATTGATTTGCACGTTAGATGTAACCTTGTTGGGATTCTTGGGGCAGTCTCTGAAAAGGTGTTTGTTAGCAGCGGACAAGGGACTGAAGGACTAACGAGGCATGGCAGTCAGAGAAGAGAGTCAGAAGGGAGAGAAGGCACAAGCAGATAAGGGAGTCAACGAAGATCTGGCAAATAGGCCAATAAATTTCTTCAGGAAGAAGTACGTATGAGCATTCACGCAGATTTAGCACTAAGGCAACCTTAGTTTTTCAAAACCTCTACACCAATTAAAAGTGATTCTCATCACTAAACACCATTGTAAATACCATTTCATCTTTTTGTAGCTCCATTTTGTGCAAGCCAAGGAGTCCTTGAGCTTGAGGAGCTTTAGAAGTATCTACCTGCCAATTTTCGTATTTTTTAGATCTCGTTTGAGCCCTCAAATAAGCCCTGGAACCTAATTTTTAACTAGGCCGGACACTAGGTCTGAACAGGGCCAAAGCTAGTCAGAAACTATAAAAGGAGCTAGAGAGCTCATTTTTGAGTTTAGATTGTAATTGAAACAAACTTGTAAGAGCTTTTTGAAAGTAATCTAAAGAACTCCATTGCTCCTCACTCTTTGTCTTGCTGTGTGTGCGCGTGTGTGTGTATGTGTGTGCATGTTAGTGTGCTTCTCACTCACGCACTTGTGCTTCCACTTGCTCGAGGTCTTCATACCATCCTCACGTCTTCCCGGATTGACATTAAAGGAGGTGCTACTCATCATTGAGCTACACCAAATTTTGGCGCCGTTGCCGGGGATCGAGCTTTGAGGACGAGCGTGTGATGGTAAGACGTAGAGTTGATGCGTTGGAGTTGTAGGTATTTCCTTCACTCTCATCGATTTTCTTTTACTTTCTTCACCATCTTCATCACCATCATCATCATCACCATCTCCCACCTCCATCTCCATCATCGCGAAAAATTCTGTTTTTTTATCATATCACCATCTCCACCTCATTTCCCTCATTTCACTTGTGAGAGAGAGCAAGAGAGCGAAATTGTGTGTGCTGTTGTTGCATGTTTCTTGAGCTTTTTGCAAGACCTTGCTAAATCACCATCTCCAGCTTCCTGCGCAGGTACGAAACTTGTCGAAACTGTCTCGCGGTCGCAGGCTTCTGTCGATCGCGACTGACAGAAATTTTTGGTTTTTCACAAAATTGAGTGCACCACTAGAACAAGCACAAGGAGCACATCCTAAAACACTAAAAACAGTAGAAAAATTCCGAGGTTTTCTGTCAATCGCGACCGACAGCCTCTGTCAATCGCGACCGACAGACCCTGTCAATCGCGACCGACAGCCTCTGTCAATCGCGACCGACAGACCCTGTCAATCGCGACCGACAGCCTCTGTCAATCGTGACCGACAGACCCTGTCAATCGCGACCGACAGACCCTGTCAATCGCGATTGACACCGTCAATCGCGATCGACAGCCACGACCGACACCTCTATCAGTCGCGATTGACACCGTCAATCGCGATTGACTGAAATTCAACGATTGATTGACTTTTGCGCGTAGCCACGTGTCCATCGCGACTGATAGGCCCCCGATTGACTGAAATTTCGGCAAAAAATCCGGAAAACGTGTCAATCGCGATTGATACCGTCAATCGCGATTGACAGCCACGATCGACACCGTCGATCGCGATTGATACCGTCGATCGCGACTGACAGCCCCGACGGACACCTCTGTCAATCGCGATTGACAGACCTGTCGATCGCGATTGACAGGCTTTTCGGCCAAAAATTAGGGTTTGCTTTTGTTCAAACTTTGGGATAAATTTTGGGGCAAATAGTCACTCCATTGGCATAATTGGAGGTTCCTACACGTGTTTTGGGAGAAAATCATAGGATCCGTCAGCCAGATTGAATTCCGTCCTAACCCCTTAAACCCTGAACAGTCATAACTTCTTCATACGAAATCAAATTTTTGAGCTCTAGGGCTTGTTGGAAAGCTCGTGGCATCTACTACACGCCCTCAACTGTTTTTTATAAAGATAATGCGTTGATTTTCAGATAGGGTATTTTCAGTTGACCATACCCAGGGGGATCAAAGTCAGGGGTCTTTAGAATTGTTTTCTTAAAAAAAAAATCACTATGCAAGTTTGTGTTTGTGCTACAGGAATGAAAATACTTGGTTCTGGCTTTGGAATTTAAATTTTTAAGCTAACTTTGGAACTTTTACAGATCCTTTGAGAGCATCGCAAGGCGTTCTAAGCAAGTGTAAGTGTAAGCTTGGGAACACACTTCCTGGGCACTCAAGGGCAACCAAGCAGGAAACAAAAGGTTGGAAACTTTTAACCCCCTCTGTCAATTCATAGTTTAGGCTAAGAACGAAGAGAGGTAGGAGTAAGTCAGGGCAACGATAGGCAGGTATCAAGTTGAAGACTACCTATGCACTCAAGTCCAAGATTAAATATAATCTCTTTGTGATGCGATGACCATTAAGAAAAGAATCTAACGTGGAACGAGCAACCTCAAAGTACGAAGAACATTCAAGTATTCCTGACGACATAATATCAGACAAGACCTTAAACACAATAAATAACTAGAAAGAATCAAGTGACTGATACCAATTGATCTGCAACGAGGTTGTACTCTGGGCAAAAATCGGGCTACTTAACTAGGCATATGAACCTTAGATCAGGACGGCATCTAGTAAGGGAGAGACAAAGCCTTAGGTCTTCAGAGGCTAGTGTCAACCACACAGCTAGGTCGTGGGCCCAGCAGTTGAGCCACCACTCATACTACCCAAGTTCTGAGACTAGTGAATCCGAGATGTCTCAAGGTATGGAGAGACCTACAGGCAGTACAGGAGTGCCATACTTGCACAGGGTAGAAGGCCCTTACAAAACACAGTTGGAATACCTTAGGACCAACCGATTAGGTGCTAGCATCTATGAGGACGGCCTAGGAAGATCTGTGGTACAGATTAGGAATCCTGATCAATCCATTGGATTAGAGCACCCAGCTGTCAAGTTTGAAAATGGTGCATACTCGGACAAAGAAGGAACCATATACGTAGTCACCAGTCACCCAGATAGGACGGACGAATTTGGAAATGTGATCCCAGAAGCAGAATTAGGTGACCTGGAGCAAGGAAACATGGGTGCAGAACCTAGAACCCCTCGAGGCAAATCGGTTCTCACTAGAATTATCACACCAGAGTGGATTCCCCAGGATAATAAGAGCATAGAGTTGCTCCTCAATCGAGAGACTGACGAAGTCTTTTGGAGGTACAAACCTGATCGGCCAACTGATATAGGAGCAATCATGATCTATGAGTTTAAGGATCCTGATAGCCCAGGTAGAGTGACCTACTTAGATCACGCTTCGGAGAGGATCTTTGTGGTGACAGAACATGATAGGCATGCTTACACTTGGAAGGGTGAATTCATTTTCCCCCAACCAAGATCGAATGTATCCTATGGTCACCCTGGAGCGGGAACATCCCAAGCTCATGGAACTCAAAGAGACAGAGATAGAGATAGACCAGAAGTAAGCTTTGCCAACCCCGTGGGTAGAGAAAGAACGAGGACGGAGACGAATAGAGTAGAACCAGAGATACTTAGGGCTCACCGGAATCAGAGAAATGTGGATGGATTCCCTCTGCCGAGACCTAGAGAGCACACAAGAACTCTGAGACCAACCCAGCTAGTTAAGTCCATGAAGAATTACTTTGATGGCACAGGAGATCCCTATGATCATGTGGTGGAGTTCAAGCAAGTCTTGAGAGCTGAACAAGTGGAGGATCTATTCACGTAGTACAATGCCTTCGGTCTAACCCTTAGGAACACAGCACTTACATGGTTTCAACCATTGGATGAGCGACAGTTCAGGAGCATAGACCAACTCCTAGAGGCTTTCATCGTAGAGTTCTCTAAGAGTGGCATAAGACACAATACCTCCTCACTGATTCACAGCTTCAAGCAAACCCCTCAAGAGACCGTGAGACTTGCAGGAAGAAGATTTAGGCAATATCTTGAAAGATGCCCTGTTTCGGAGCTACCTACACCAGCTAAACAAGTAGCCTTATTCTTGGATGGATTGCTGAGTACGAAATTGAGATCCTATGTGTATCTGAAGGACCCTAGGACTATAGAAGAGTGTGTACGCATGTGCATTGACATTGAAGATAACCTAGGGGAAGAACTAGAGCTTTCCAAAATCTACAAAGATTCAGATAGTGCATCTAGTCACTCTTCCACGCAATCCACATCAATTGAGGAACTGGCAGAGAAAGTGGCTAAGAAATTAGGTATCTCTAGCAAACAAACTCCGAGATTTGCCCCTGTGAAGAGATGCTACACTTGTGGTGGCGACCACATGGCGAATGTATGTCCCATTATGGCTCAACCCCAAGTAAACCCTAGTAGCTAGTACTGCACTATCGAACGAAGATACACAAATCACACCGCACAAGACTGCCCATACAACAAGCAAGCAGTTAGGCAAGCCTACCCTCAGCCATACCCTCAACAAGGCAGATACCAAAACCAATACCCACCACAACAGTATGCTAGACCTCAACAAACCTACCAACCACAATACCAAGCCCAGCAAAGACCTCAGCCTGTGTTAGCCCAACAACCTCCAGCTCCATCCAACTTGATCCCTGTAAAGTATGCAGCAGCAGAAGAAAACCTAAACCGAGCTATAGTCCCCATAACACCTTTGCTTTCAGAAAGTGATCCCAGTGACCATAGCTTCGATTCTATGCATATTGAGAGTCCCCAGGCTTACTTCATGCAGTCTCCTGAACATGGTGATTCCTACTATAGTGAAGAGCCAAATGAACCTAGTTGGGAATCAGATTACACAAATGTCATGTATGCAAACCCCAACCCTAGACCTCAACCTAGGCAGGTAAGACCCCCGTTCCCTAGAGGACCATGCTACAGATGTCAGGGAGATCACCTCATCCGTGATTGTCCCTTACCTCCACCTACACAACCCCAGTCAGTGACGATCCAAGGCTATTGCCAAGAGTGTGGGAAGGAGCATCTCTTACGAGATTGCCCTAAAAATCCCAATAACATGCCAAAAATCACTCCTATCAACGTTGTTGGATTAGTGGTAGACTCCACAGGGAGCGTAACTTCCACCGCACCAGTACAGGTAGTCACTAGAGCTCAAGCATTGCAGCAAAACCAAGCTGTAGGTCAGGAAAAGAACCCAGAAGCTAGTGAAACTGAGAGCATAACCAAGAAAAGGACTAGAGCCTGGAGAGATAGCCGTGAAAGAATGAAAAGACAATGGGCAAAGAAAATGAACGAATTAGAAGAAAGCATAAGAGAAACAAAAGCAAAAGTTGTGGAGCTCACCTCTCAACCAGACTCTCATAGGTCACCCCCGCCTCAATCCATATCACCTCCTCCGCCACCCTCCATACCATCTCCATCCAACCCGCCTCACCTAAACCCACCACCCCCAAGAGTAGGATCAATCCTAGCAGATCCCACTCCCGAGGACCTTAATATGATGCTTAAAGCATATCAGGCTAGAATCCAAGAAGGGCCAAACGTAACTGATCATGAAAAGTGTTACCCTAGAGCAGAACTAGAGTTAGAACGAACCAAAATATGTGCTAAGATGGTGGAATTGGCTCAGACCATGTTTGAAGCCAGTCGCCTCTTCAACATCTCTAGTTCAGCGAAGACACAGTTGCACTTTGATGGACTGTTAGAGAGAATAGAGAAGCTGATTGCGCAATCAGAAAAGAAACCCACCTCTCAACTAAAGGACAAGGCAAGTGAAAGAGCAAGTCTTCCTGCCCAGGAAGCCTATGTGCCTAAAGCCTATGTGCCTAAAGCCTATGTGCCTGAAGCCTACGTGCCTAACTCTACGGAGCCAGACACATCTTCTTCTATGAATCGATTCACACCAGAATTTCTACGAGAGATTCAAGAAGACAAATGGGCTAAAGAGAGTGAAATCCCTCCTCCTATCGAACTTGTGGATGATGCACACGATCAATTCCCACAAGACATCCCATCTATCTATGGGGAGCAGGAGAGCACCCAATCTCAAGAAAGATTAGACTTCGAGTCTAATTCTTTACAGGAATTACCCCACTTCACGGGCCCATGGGAAGCCAAGTCTACTTGTATGAGAACTCCCACAGTCATGGTAAGAAACGAAGGTTCAGTCATACCTAGGAACACAGAGGTAGTGAAAAACACTAAAGTACAGTGCAATCTCAAGTTGGAAGAGCTACCCAAGGTTAAACCTGAATTATGGAAACATGTGGCCAAACAAGTACCAGAGATAGCAAAACCTTGTTCCCAGGTAGGATCACATAGGACAGTGCCAGAAATACCCTTGGATAAGATAGGAGATATGTGTGAAGGTGAAGAAGGGAACACCTATCTTCCCATTACCTACCAAGAGTACACCACCAAGGCAATTTTGGACTCAGGTGCAGGAGTTGCAATTGCCACCACTTCCCTATGGAAGCGTTGGGGCAAGCCAGCACTCAGGCCAACGAGAATGAAACTGCAGATGGCCGATGGTCACATAGAGAGGCCCTTAGGATTGCTAGAAGGAATAACTCTCACCACCTGTGGTGTCGAGTTTGAGCATACATTTGCTATATGTGACTTCAGCAAAAATCATGCCTATGAGATGATTTTGGGAAGACCATTTATGCGACAGTTGCAAGTGGTACAGGACTGGGGAACCAACTCCTTGTATTTGCAACATTTGGGTGTTACGACCAAAGTGAATCTCAAAGATTACTCTCATAGAGACGTTCCCCCTATCCAATGGAATCCCATTCATAGAGCCAAAGATGACACAGAATCGGTGCATTCCATAGGATCAGGATCCTCATGGATGCATGAAGACACCCACTTATGGATGTGCAAGGTAGCAGTAGAAGAAGAGAAGAGAGAAAACGCTAGGGAGATAGGTGCAAAAGAAACCCATAGATCAATCCAAGACCCAGCCTATGCACCTGTAGTTTTTCCAGACGAGGAATTTGAACCCCATGGCTGGGCAGAAATTTTAGCAACCATGGATGTAGCCATCAATGAGGAACAATGGACACCTCACTGTGATGAGGATGGCTATGACATTTCAGTCTTCTCCATAGAGCCAATCATGGGAGAGGCCGTTCTAGAAGAATGCGAACCTAGCCCTGATGCATTTGAGGATGCAAGTGACTCCGATCTAGAGTCAATCATTATGGACCCACCATTTGCATCAGATGAAGAATACTTCCAGGAAGTAGAATTTCAACCCCAGAGGCATGGAGAGCTTACAAATGATGTAAGATTAGCCACACATGTGACCCCAAAGGAAGAAGGAAAGAAACGGAAGAAGAGAGAAGTCTCACCAGAAGAGGAAGAATCTTTGTTTGAGGTCCCAGAAAATTTTAAGAAATATGAGATAGATGATAGGAGAGTCATGATAAGAATGCCTAAACGAGAGGCACAAGTAGGAGAGGCCTATGATAACAAAGAAACCACCAAGAAAATAGTAGTAGTCCTAGAAGAAGGAGAGGAGAGATGCACATACATAGGCCATGACCTAACAGAGGAAGAAGAGCATGCGTTAATTGCCTTGCTAAGAGAATACAGAGATGTGTTCGCTTGGAGTTACAAGGATTTGAAAGGTGTTGACCCTGACATATGCTCACACACCATCCCCATGACCTCAGATGCTAAACCCTCTAAGCAAAAGCCCTACACATATAACGATAATTACGCTGCTAAGATCAAAGAAGAGATAGATAGACTGGTTGAAGCTCGATTTATCTATGAAATTGAGCACACTGAATGGGTATCCCCCATCGTAGTGGTGCCCAAGAAGAATGGCAAGCTGCGTGTGTGCATTAACTTGAAAAAGGTTAATGCAGCCACGATTCGAGATAACTATCCACTTCCCATCACAGAACATCTCTTAGAAAGAGTGGCAGGCAAGGAAGTGTACAACTTCCTTGATGGATTTTCAGGCTACAATCAAGTAGCCATAGCTCCAGAGGATCAGCATAAGACAGCCTTTGCCACAGAGTGGGGCATATTTGCCTTTAGGGTAATGCCATTTGGGCTTACCAATGCGCCAGCAACCTTCCAGAGGCTGATGTGCCATGTATTTAAAGAATTCCTGAGGAAGAATTTAGAAGTCTATGTTGATGATCTTTGTGCTCATTCCAATATTAGACAAACCCATATTCCTGAACTCAGACAAATCTTTGACAAATGTAGAGAATATCAGGTCTGCCTGAACCCAGAAAAATGCGTTTTTATGGTCAGGCAAGGCAAGATCCTGGGGCACATAGTGTCAAAGAATGGCATATCTACTGACGAAGAGAAAGTGAGAGCCATAGCAGAGCTACCCAGGCCAAAGAATGTCAAGGAAGTACAAGCTTTCATGGGGCATTGTGGTTACTACCGCCGGTTCATTCACATGTATGCCGTCATTGCAAAGCCCATGTACGGACTTCTGACTAATTTTGAGTGGACTGATGAATGTGAGAACTCCTTCCAGGAGCTTAAACGAAGATTATGTTCAGCACCAATCTTGACCACACCAGATTGGAACAAGCCATTCCATGTTCACGTGGATGCATCCAATTATGCTATTGGATGTGTACTCGCACAACCTACGGGTGAAGGTAATATGGATCTTCCAATTGCCTATGCCAGTAGACAATTGAATGCAGCTGAACGAAATTATACCACTACAGAGAGAGAAGGCCTAGGCATGGTATATGCAGTCAAGAAATTTAGACACTATTTGCTTGCAAATAAGTTTAAATTTTTTACTGACCACCAAGCATTGTTATATCTCGTGAACAAGCCATGCAATACAGGAAGATTAGTAAGATGGTTCCTCTTACTAATGGAATATGATTTCGAGGTTGTGGTAAGGAAAGGGAGGACTCATTTGAGAGCGGATCATCTCTCTAGGCTCACATCTGGAGAAGCCCCACAAGGAGTGTCAGATGGCCTTCCTGATGCTTACTTGTTTAACTTGGAAGTGGTACCGCAGTGGGCTAAGCCATTGGTACCAGTGTTAACATATGGACCTAACCACCCAGTAATAGCCACTCAGAATAGAGAGGTAGTAAAAGCCCAAAAGTACCACATCATGGCGGGAAGCATGTACAAGCACACAGATCAAGGGATCTTGGCTTCTTGTGTAGAAGAGGACAAGTACAATAAATGGTTGCAATTAGCACATGTAGGTGCATTAGACCAACACTACTCAAAACAACGAACCCTACAGACACTAAGGAGACTAGGAGTGCATTGGCCAACCATGGAAGCGGATGTCCAAAAGTTGTGCAAGGAATGCCCAATCTGTCGCACTAAACCACCTGTGGAACATGCCACTCTTTATCAAGTGTCCATAGTGCCAGATTGGAGTGAACCACTAGTATCCTTCATGAGGACAAAAACATTCCCTCCAGACATGACTCTGGCGAGGAAAAGGAGTTTAGAACAAGAAGCCGAGGATTACTCACTTATTGGTGATAATCTATACAAACGCGGTAAAGATGGTTACTTGAGACTATGTGTCCATGAAAGCGAATATCTCAAGATCTTGGAAACTGCTCACCAAGGTGTAGCCGGAGGACACTTTGGACCAGATCGGGTGATCAAGGCAATACTATTTGCGGGCTTCTGGTGGCCTACCCTTCACATGGACGCACATACCTATGTGAAACGGTGTGATGTCTGTCAGTGAACCCAATATCCCATACGTAAAGATGAGATGCCACTGAAACCTATGATGGGTGGACGTGCATTCTCTAAGTGGGGAATAGACTTTGTTGGCCCTATTAATCCCCCAGCTAAGGGCTCACATGCTGAATATATCATTGTGGCCACGGATTATCTCACTAAGTGGGTAGAGGTAAAAGCCACAACGAAGAACGATGCTCAAACAACAGCTAAGTTTTTATTTGAGAATGTATTCACAAGATATGGGCTACCTATAGAGCTAGTTAGTGATAGAGGCACTCACTTCTTGAACGAAGTGATTGAAAATCTACTCCAAGAATTCTTGGTAATACATAAGAAGTCTGCCCCCTATCACCCTCAAGCTAATGGACAAGCTGAAAGCACCAACAAGATCTTATGCAATGTACTGACAAAACTAGTAAACACTAAACGCTCTGATTGGGACAAACAGCTACACCATGCTGTTTGGGCATACCGAGTCGCTTACAAAACAGTACTCCAAGCCACCCCCTTTCAGATGGTATTTGGCCAAAACGCAGTGCTACCCTTGGACTTCTTGATACCTACATTGAAGGTAGCACAAGAGCACAAATGGACGGGTCACGAACTCTCCTCTAGACTTTTTGACCTTGAACGATTAGGAGAAACAAGACTGAGAGCAGCTGCAGGGATATATGCAGCAAAGAAACGACAGAAGGCATACTTTGATGCCCATGTGAAGGATAAGGGCTTGAAAGCAGGAGATCTAGTTTTAGTCTACACATTGAAACAACATGCAAGGAAGCTAGAAAAGAGAGGCTACGGACCTATGATCATCAATAGGATCTCAACAAGTGGAGCAGTGCAACTAGCCACATTAGAAGGCGATGTTCTCCCAAGTTACATCAGCGGATGCAGAGTCAAGTTGTATCAGGAACCCCTCACGGAGGAAATGCTAAGCCGACTCAACACTGCTAAGAAACGCAAAGAGGAGGAAAAGCGAATTCGAGAAGAAGCTCAAGCGGAAGCCTTAGAGCGTATAAGGAGAATGAAATTAAGAAGACAAGGTAGAGAGCTCCCTAGGCAAGATGCATTTGCAGATCAAGGATATGACGTAGCTATGTGTGAAGTTTCAGGTGTTAGCTCACATAGGATAACTGATCGACGTCCTTTCATAACCTTAGATATAGGACAAGGAAAGAGTGCAAGGGCTGTAAGAGCCTTGATTGACTCAGGTGCAGCCACTAGTGCTGTTAAATCGTCTTACTGTCAAGAGTTGCAGTTAACTGTCAATCCTGTGGAAGCATATCTCATAGGATTGGGAGGCGTGGAAACCCCTTGCATGGGCGAGGTGGAACTTCCACTCTATATTCATGATGAGGCAATGACAGTTAAAGCGCTAGTATGCCAAGACGAGGACCTCACAGAACCCCTTGTCCTGGGTCAAGACTGGATTTATGACCAAGCAGTCAACTTAAACCTAAGAAGCGGACTTCTTCAGGTATGGGTGAATCAGACTAGAATTACAATGGAGTTAAATAATGGAGCACTCAAGGAACTAGGAAAGGCACAGACTCCTGGTCCCTCCAGGGGTGCACATGAAGCTGACCATGCTGTTCTTGTCCAAGGCTATGTGATGCAGAAGAATGAAGATCTCAAAAAAGGAGTCAGAACCACAACGGAACTCCCTTCTTTTCCAAAGGCCAGAGGGAGGCAGCAACCAAAGGTGGATCAAAGTCAGAAGAAGCAGAGTACTACCTATGTCGGAGATCAAAAGTACCTGCGCAGCAAAGTATCTCAGCTAGTGAAACAAGTATGGGTGCGGAAAGGCGAGCACCCGGTTGCACTCAAGCCAACCACACAGTCAAAGCCTCTTATTAGTAACCAACAACATGATACTAATAAGAAGTCTTTCAGAAGCTCATCTGTTAACATGAAGTCTATTTGGGTGCCCAAGAGGTCGATGAAGGCTAGCCCACAATCAAGACAAATTTGGGTGCCTAAGGCTTGTTTGCGGGCTCAAATAGCTACACCAAGGCCACACCCCTTACAGCGTGGTCCATTCACTCACACCGCCGACATCCACTCGTTTTCAATACTCAGGAACACACCAAGGCCCGTGAGCACGAATAGAATCACTTGTAAATGGGTCCCTAAAAAGCCTCATTTTCAAGCCGACACGCCTATAAAGCTCTCGAGAGTCTCTACGAAACCTAGAGCAGAACCCATCCACTGCATTTGGCAGCCTCAGACTTGTAACAAACCCCCAGACCCCATTTGTAAATCCATGATAACTTACTAACCACATCACTATCACTTTACATCATTCCACTTAACTCTTAGGTCTTCCGAACGACTAACCACACACACACTTGCACCGAGCACTTACTAACCCATTATTCGCTCCCGACCCTCATGTTAATATTGTAATGGGAACAACAACAATCCTCCCTTGTCCTGTACAATATTAACACGTGTTGGTATATTCTCACAGAGACAGATGGCAAGAAGTAACATGGCAGATACGGTTGGAACTAGCTCCCAGGCAGGCACCAGCCCCCAAGTGGTGGACATCGAAAGCCTTCCGGTCGAGGAGGAATTAAAGGAAAGACCAGTAGGATTACGGGCATTACATGCCATACCAATTCAGAATCCTCCACAGGGTCATACAATGCCGGTGGGCAAAGCTTCACACTGGTTCAGTGACGTTGCTGGACCTCTAGGTGAAGGCACATATATGTGGGAGTCCGAGGTAGAATTCAATGGACGTTGGGGCAGATACCATTTCTTTACCAGGGAGTTTGAAAAGCTACAGAACGATGAAGGACTGAAGTCGATATGGAAGAAGGCGGGGCTGTATGATTACTTCAAGTTCCAACTACCAAAGCCAGATTTTCTAAGGTGCTCATACTTAATTAGTACCCTCACTCCCAGCAAAGACAAGAAAGGATACAGCTCCTTTGTGCTCCCATCACTCACAAGGGGCAATGAGCTGAAGCGTTTCCGCTTGACTATCAACTTGGTAAGAGAAGCACTCGACATGAAAGGTATGCACATCCCAACAGAGAAAGAGACTATGGTTCCAGACAATATGAAGAACAGGAATCTGACAAAGTTGAAGGACATGGTTGCGATGACACCTACAATTGCCATTCACTTACGCATGGTCATGCAACATTTCGCATTCCCCGCACAGGAAAGATTCACAATGCCCCCCAAAAAGATCTGGTTTAGCCTCTACCTGGCGGATGCTTTTGAATTGTCCATCAATATGCCTCACTGGATTATCGACCAGATCCATATGGCTCATCAGAGATGGTATAAGAAGCAAAAGTCTGTGTTGTATGGTTGTTGTGCACTTACAAGAATTATATACAGATGTCTCGCCTATGATGTACCGGTGCAGAGGGCTCTCATTTGGTCCAGAGCACAGGAGTTTCAATGCAGATTGTCAGCTGTGGGGCCTCCCTCAAAGAAGATGAGAGGCGCTGTCTAGATGCCTTGTGCACAAGCTCGCGGTGCAACCCTAACGCCTGAAACAACCCCAAGACTTCCCCGACGAGTGCAACCATTTACTATCAGGTTACCCAGGCACAGCACAGATGGCCCTAACCTTGTGTTTCCACCGGTACCGACTGATCTGGAATTCCCGCATGGATTCATCTGGAGGATCTAACGGACGAAGAAGTTGCTAGAATCATCGACGCTGTAAATGCGGAAGTTGAAGCAGAGCAAGCTGGTGGACAACAAACTGCCCCAGACCAAGCCCAGCCCAGCCAACCGGACGTAGTCAATGTGGACGATGAAGAAGAAGCACATGAGGAGGCACAGGGTGGACAATCAGAAGCAGAAGAACAAGAGTATGATCAGGAAGCCCTACAAGTACTGGAAGGTGCCCCCGCCTATACTAACGCATTAAAGAAGCTCTACGATACGATGAACCGAGTCCAAGAGCAACACAGGCTATCATTAGCTGCAGGTAAAGCCCTCATGAACCAGATTCTGGAGGAGGAAGGTGTGGACGAGCAATACCGTGCCACCCTGGAAATGATATCAGATGCTTTGGGAGTACCTGAAACGGTGCATACTGCACTAGCGCAATCACGAAGGACAGAGAAAAGATATGGAAGACGCCCCCCACGAACGGGAAAACGAATGAATGTATTAGGATCAGGACCACAAGGCACCCCCACAACCACTGGCACAGCACACATTGTTCACGACACCGAGGAAGCCCACACATCGAGTGCACCTCCATCACCTCCCTTGCCACCCTCTCCCCCACATCAGCCCCCTTCACCTCCCCCTGCCACTGTAACCTCTACTGTCACCACCTCCGAACCCACTACACACACTGACGCACAAACCATCAGTCAACCCACATACTCTATTTCCACGGGAAACATAAGTCTAACCACAACCACGGTAAGCCCCACTCCTCCGATCACACTTCCTGGGAGTTCACAATTACACACCCCTCTATACACGTTCACAACTCTCACCGCAACCACAATCCCCATGTTCACAGTCACTCCCATCACGACCTCCATTTTTGAATCCATGGAGGTGTCACCCACCTCTGCACCTCTCCCACCCCCCATTTACCCACAATCCCCCATTCCCCCAACTCCCCCCTCACCCTTCTCTAGTACTGCATCCACACTTCCCTTTCCCTTCCCCTTCCCCTCTGCATTCAACACCATTTCTCCCACCATTCCTCTTAATAATGTATTTAATAATATGTATCAATGCATGTCCCACCTTCAGCAACATTACCAACACCTTGACAACCAACATACAAGGCTTTTCCGAAGCCACGAAGATCTCCAAGCACGATGTAGGGATCTTGAAGAGCAGAAGCAGCTACTACAACAGCAGCACGTTACCTTACAGGAACAATATGCACAATTAGTAGCCAACCCACCCCAAGCAGATGATGAAGAGCGACGACACATGGACGAGTTGCTACATTCTCAGATCACGGACAACCTGAAGCTTCGACGGAACTTGGGCCTCCTACGCAAGCATATGTCTACAGCGCTAGAGGAGAATAAACGATTACAGAAACAGAATGAAGAAAATCTGGAGGCGGCCATGGAGGGTTCCCCACAGGAGATTGACCCAGAACGATTCAAGGCAGTTCCCTCTGAGAATATGAAAGTGGTGTTAGAAACTCATGCAGATCTAATGGAGGCGCATGCCGCCTTAGAAAAAGAGAGAGATGATTTGCTAAGGCAGTTGGCCACCCGACAGACATCACCCAGCAAAAGCACAACCGCAGAAGATACATCAGAAGAGATCACTAAACTCCGGGCCGAACTTGAGGAATTACGTAGCAAGGTCATGGAATATGAGCGTCAGCCCTCCCCTCTGGTAGAGCCCGAACCTGACGATCTTGTGCCAATTGAAGTAGAAGAAACATTTGAGGATCCCTATGTTCCGATGCCAACACCCGGGGGTAAGCGAACAGAACAGGGCATGGACACAATTGAAATCGAGGCACCTGAATGGATGCAAAAATTAGAGAAAGTAGCCACGACGCATGATGACAGGGTGGCAGTCCAAATCGCATTGATGTCAAAATTAGAAGAGGTTGTAATAAAATCCGATTATTTTCAGAATCTCTCACACCATAGGTGGATCGGCCCATTGGATGACCTGTATGTTCCTTTTTGCGTGCTAATGGCGGATTATAATGCAGAGATCAAGCACCACACCTCAAGGGAACCCACCTCTGCCACCCAATTTGCACCTGACGACATCCCAAAAAGTGCCAAGCAGGGACATATTCGCCAACCGATGTGGAGAATTCGGCTGCTTGAAACATACCCGGAAATGGTAAGAACATGGAACAACATGCCCTTGTACATCAAATATAACCCCTGTTATTGCCCTGTATTTCGAAGGAGATCATGGCCGGAGTACACACAAACAGTGCTTACGATTAAAGGATGTGAGAAGTGGCTCAATTATGTGTACTTCGCACCCCCGAAGGGCCCACCTACGATTGGATATATGATTTCGACGATTCAACATTGGGGGGTCCGGTTCAAGAATGTACCTGATGTCATGACTCAGATGTGCCTGAAGATTTTCGAACTTATGTTGGTCATCTTCAGGACCTTCAAAAATGTCAAGGAACCACATCTCTCAGCATTAGGATTTAATGAAGGTAATCAGGACCTTGTATACGACATGAGCACAACCCCATCGATTAATGTTGCGTATGCATGGCACGCTCGCGTCAAATATCTACCGGCCTGCTTCAAACAAACGTTTGAAGAGATGTTCGTCACAGGATTCTGGGAATATCACTCCGAGATATTCATTCCCAGACCATCCCATCTCTTGCAGTTGTTTGCAGTGGAACAAGCTCTCCATTCCGAAAAGCTACGTATACCACATCCAGAGGTTCCCGGGCCGGTAGATTGGGATGCACTACTCACAGATTTGGCCAAAGGATTGAGGATTGCCGAACATCACTTAGCGCAGGATGTCGTCGAGTACTACATCCAAAAAACCACACAACAAGGGTCTGTCAGGGACGACAGACGCGAGAGAGGGGGGGGTGTTAGCAGCGGACAAGGGACTGAAGGACTAACGAGGCATGGCAGTCAGAGAAGAGAGTCAGAAGGGAGAGAAGGCACAAGCAGACAAGGGAGTCAACGAAGATCTGGCAAATAGGCCAATAAATTTCTTCAGGAAGAAGTACGTATGAGCATTCACGCAGATTTAGCACTAAGGCAACCTTAATTTTTCAAAACCTCTACACCAATTAAAAGTGATTCTCATCACTAAACACCATTGTAAATACCATTTCATCTTTTTGTAGCTCCATTTTGTGCAAGCCAAGGAGTCCTTGAGCTTGAGGAGCTTTAGAAGTATCTACCTGCCAATTTTCGTATTTTTTAGATCTCGTTTGAGCCCTCAAATAAGCCCTGGAACCTAATTTTTAACTAGGCCGGACACTAGGTCTGAACAGGGCCAAAGCTAGTCAAAAACTATAAAAGGAGCTAGAGAGCTCATTTTTGAGTTTAGATTGTAATTGAAACAAACTTGTAAGAGCTTTTTGAAAGTAATCTAAAGAACTCCATTGCTCCTCACTCTTTGTCTTGCCGTGTGTGCGCGTGTGTGTGTATGTGTGTGCATGTTGGTGTGCTTCTCACTCACGCACTTGTGCTTCCACTTGCTCGAGGTCTTCATACCATCCTCACGTCTTCCCGGATTGACATTAAAGGAGGTGCTACTCATCATTGAGCTACAGTGTTCCTTACCACAATCACTACAGTAACCTTCCCAGACTCATTGTGGTGGTGGTGGGTTTGGCAATGTGCATTCTCTAATGTAGTGATCACCTCCACATCTGTAACATGGTCCTCTGGGTACAGGCGGTCTGTTCATGGGTCGGGGTGGTATAGTTGCTCTAGGAGCTATGTACATTAATGACACATAGTCCTGCTCATATCCGTATGAACTATCTGATGCTTCCATGCCATAGGCATATGGTTCGTACAGTTGTCCATATTCCATCATTGAGCTTTCATAATTGGGATATGCTCCTTGACTATGGTCGTAAGATGAGTCATATGGTTCATTACCAACCAAAGGTGTGGCTGGGACTATTGCTCTCTCTAGGTTTTCTTCAGGTTGAGCAATCTTGACTGAGACAACGTTCTGAGGATGGGGCGGTTGTTGTCCTAGTACAGGTTGTGGTTGGGTGTATCCCTGATACGCATATGGTCGTGGCACTGGTGCCTGCGGCTGATAAGTGGGATATCTAAAGGCTTCACCTCCCTGATCTCTCTGAGGGTATCCATAAGGTCTCATGTATGGTTGTGCTGGTCTCGCTTGCCTATTGTAAGGGCAATTTTCTGTATTGTGATTTGTATATTTTTGTTCCACACTGCAATATTGTAGAGGTCCTGGGACAGGGGATCTATTATAAGCATAAGCAGGTGGTGGGACTACTCCCCTAGTACACAAGTGAGAAGGATGATCACCTCCGCACTGCATACATCTTCTGAGCATGGGTACTCTCATAGGGTTATTGGGGTAGTTCCTCTGTCCTTGAACATTCAACTTCTTCGCTACCAAATCGGCTATTTCCTCTACATTGTTTTTAGGGATTGATGTGCTATTGGCCGAATCTTCACTTTTCAAGCTACCTTGAGGTATTTTCAGGTCCTCTGCTAGGTTGTCTTCTAGATCTATACATTCCTTCATGGATTCTTGCAAAGTCTGAACTGATCTCAAAGATCCGTTCAACAATCCTTCCAAAAATAATGACACCATTTTATTTTGGGTAGGTCTCTCTTCTACTCGGCATCTGTCCACATACTATTTAAATCTTCTTGCAGCTAATCTAACTGATTCGGTAGGGGCTTGCTTAAAGCTATGGATCAATGATGAAGAATTGTTTTTAATTCCTGACTTAGTGAATTCCTCAATCATTTCTTGGTATACTTGCTCCATGTTTTGAAAAGTATTAGGGTCCAATGGTTGAAACCATGCTAACGCTGTGTCTGACAAAGTAAGGCTAAAGGAATCATATTGAATCAAAAAGTCTTCTACCTGTTCGGCTCTGATTACTTGTTTAAATTCCGCTATATGATTGTAAGGTTCACTAGAGCCATCATAGTGATTTCTCATGCATTTGGCCACTTGAATTGGCCTTAATCTTCTTCCTGCTTCGGGTGGTCTAGGCATTATTGGAAAAATTGGTCTTCCTATTGGCATGTCTGGTCCTCTTACTACCGGCGGTCTGACTGGAGCATGAATTCCATGTCTTGGGTCAATAGGTGGTTGAGGTCGGTAATTAGGGTTATTTGCAGGCATTGCGAACTGCAAAGGTGGTCTGACTGGAATTTGAGTTTGTTGTGTTTGTTGTGTTTGTTGTGTTTGGCCCGACTGTTGGTATGAATCATTATGGGATGTTCCAAGTGGATTTCTTGAAGTAGTGGCTTGGTCCCTAGGGGGAAACACTGGGATATTCTGATATTTCAACTCAGCTCTTTCCGCTTCTGTTAAGGGCCATTACTTCTCTGATTCTTATCCAGATATGTGATGATGGTGGAGAAATCAGGATCTTGTAACTCATAGATGGTGACTGGATTAGGAGCAGCTTCCCAAATTGAAGAATGTGCTCTAAGAAGATGCTCTATCCCATTGATCAAATATACATCCATTAAGGTGTCATCTTGGGGAATCACGTCTCCTCTCCATATCCTAGCAACCATAGATCTCCCTCTAGGTGTAGTTACTTGCTCTTCATTCCCTCCTCCATTTAAGTTTGAAGCATTATTTTCTTCACCAATTTCATTAATGTTTTCTGGGTGTTCTGTGACAACATATTGGATATCTCTTTTGTCCATGTAAAATCCTCCTACGTACTTGAATACTGGTCTAGGCACTATGTAAGCCTCTGAAGCTTTCTTTAACCTGGCCACTGATCTGTTTAGACCATCCAAATAAATAGGGATCTCATTTTGGTTGGTGTTCACATACTCCAAGGAGGTCCTGTACACTCCCTCAATGATCGACATCATGCCAATCATGGGTACTATCTTCTGCATATCCTCTGAAGCCATGGGAATTTCTTCCTCTGACTCACTGGAGGTCTCTGAATAATGTGAACGGTTACTTTGCTCTGCTACACTACCTACAGAAGAAATTACACTTCTTCGGCTTCCTAGAGTTCTTCCGGATCTCAGGTTCATCCACTTCTAAACTCTGATCAGTCTTTGCTAACCGTTAGCCTTTGGCACTCTTCACTCAGGGTTAGAATTCTAGGAAGAATTTTGGCTTAAAATTGACTGAAAATAACTTTTCAAGTCACGATACTTAACCTCCAAATTCCACGATCTCTGACTACAGACGATACTTGATCTCTGCATACAAACGATACACGACCTACGAACCAAACGATACACGATCGCTGATGAATATCGCGATCTTTGATCAAAACGATCTTTAGCACAAACGATACTTTACTCAAAACGATACACGATACCTACTGGAAACGATACTTGATACTTGGGAGAAAACGATACACGATCTTTGGCACAAAACGATCGACGCTACCTGAACAAAACGATACGCGATCTTTGGAAGTATCGCGATCTCTGCAAAACGATACACGATACTTCAGCCAAACGATACACGATCTCTCACAAAACGATACCTCTAAAAACGATCTTTCGCAGACGATCGCTGGCAAAACGATACACGACACTTGTCAGGTATCGCGATCGCTTGAACCAAACGATACACGATATTTTTCCGGTATCGCGATCTTTGCCGAGCGATACACGATACCCAGATTGAAACGATACACGACACTGATCAAGTATCGTGATCGGTAAAGACCAAACGATACTCGATCTGGCTCAAGTATCGCGATCTCTGAAGACCAGACGATACACGATCGACAATCTTTGAGGGACGATCTTTGGCACACGATCGTTCAGAGAAACGATCGCTGTCAAAACGATCTCTCAGAGACGATCGCTGACGAAACGATCACTGGTAAAAAATGATCTTTGACCGAAACGATCTACGATCTTTGGGAAATATCAAGATACTCAACCACAAGAGATCACGATACTTGTCAGGTATCGCGATACTCGACCGCGGGAGCAAAACGATACTTGACCCTTTGCCAAGATTTTTGCTAAGATTTTTAAGTTTTGGTTTGATGCCCTTGTTTTCCTAGTCCTTCTCCCCTCTCCTCACTCTCTGCCTCACTCCAAATACTCCTTTTCACCTCTATCAGTGCCAAACGATACCTGACGCAGATCGTTTCCCTTTCCAAACTTAATTTACTGGGAAATTATAGATTAAAGGGGTGGGTTAGCTCACCTTGGCATCAAATGGCAATGGTTTCATGCAATTTTGACACTCCTACTTCAAGTTATGAGCAAAATACTGAGTCGCGGGAAATCTTTCCTGCACTTCAACACTTCCTACACTTCGCACACACATTACCTACAGCAAACAAACACTCTCTTGGATAGACCACACTAACTCACACTCTTTCCAAGCAATACACATGCACACAAGCTCACAAAGAAGAAGATACAGAGGGAAGAAGACACAAATTCGAATTTCTGTGCTCTCTATTCTCACAATGGCAAAAAGTTCTTTACAAAGAGTCACATTTGATTTATATACTAGTGCCCTAAAAATGGTCCTTTCACACAAGAGACCGGCACTTTATTCACTAAAAGACTAATTTCCTACTATTTTACATGGGTAAATCTCCAATCTTCAGTGGGGATGCATCTAGAGGACTCCTCTAGTGCATTTACAACGGAAAATATATTACAAGAATGATTATGATACAAAAATATGATGTCCAAATCGGAAAAATTTTGGGGCCCGTCTTTTTCTCTGCTTTGTGCTTTCTTTAGCTCTGCAACAGCATTTAAGCAAGGAACGAGAGCTTGTAGCCGCAAAAGAGAAGCTGGCAGAGTGTTAGAGGACCATTCTTGTGTTGGGGAAACAACTTAGCGCACTGTCATCTCCACCAACCGAACTCTCTCCTGGTAGTTCAATTCTATTGAACATAGGATGCAAATGGAGTTGCAGAATGGAAGCATGGAACATAATGTCAATTCTAATCAGACTTTTCATCAAAGCCATCCTGGTGGAGATGGAAGGCATGGTGGTGAGTCATGCAACACAAGTCAGAACGGTTGTCGAGGTGCATGTACTACCCAAGCCAGGATGGAACAATGTGATCAATAGAGGAGGTAGTAGCAGAAGATCAAGTGTTAAAAGTCAAGCTTCAAGCTAAAAAATTCGTGGGGAATCTTTTATGGACATGTGGAGCAATCAAAGGAAGCCAAAAGCCACGAGATTCCATCAAGAAAAGTCACTCAACCACTCCCCAAGTCATCTCAACTAATTCCTCCAAGTTAGGAGGCTGATTTGGAAAGGTAGTTCCTAGATTTTAGGGGCACACCTCTCACTATAAAAGGAGCATGTATCCCGACTTCTTTCGGGCCATCTTCTTGGAGTTTTAGCTCATGTAAAGTGAGCACTAAGTGCTGGAGTTGTGATAAGCAAGCCCCTTGCTTAAGCAACCCCCTTGCTTGCTTGTTTGTTTTCTTTTAGTAGGCATATCTATGTGTGTGCGCAGGCAGTGTTGCAACTCTCTACCCCTGAGTTGTTAGCATTGGTTCTCCCTCATATGGTATCCATTTGATGTAATTCTTGTCTCATTGGATAGCTATAAGAGTCTATGTTATGCTTACCAATTCTCTGGAGCATTCTCTGAGTAAGCTGGGAGCAACATTCATTTTAGTGAAGTTGTGTGATTGATATCTCTCTCTTTGTGTAGGCTCTGTTGGAGATATTTTGCTCTCTCTTGTAAGGGCTGGTTCTCCTTCTCTATGTATCCATTTGCTATGATTTTGGTGTCATTGGGTAGCTATTAGAGTGCTCTAAAGTTGACCAAAGTTTGATATTCATTCTCTGTATAATCTCTGAGAAAAGCTTGCTGGAGTGAAGTGAGGTATCTGCTTGATTGGCAGTTGTGAGCATTCAACTAGCTCATGTTGTAGACATTGTTTCTCCTTGTGTAGGCATCCATTTGAAGTGAAATTTGGTTTGTTGGAAAGCTCTTGGTGTCTACTACAGGTCTACAAAAGCTCACTGGAGTTCTCTGCATATGCTCTGAGTAAGAGCATTTGTGGTGTGCAGAGGTCAAAGAAGGATACCTGTGGAGGTCATTCACGCTTCGTCGTTGCTTAGGGGTTGAGATACTTCCCCCATCAGTGGTATCAGAGCATTTGGGCATCTTGGAGGTATCACATACAAGCAAGAAGACCTCTTGGAGTTGGTGGTTCAAGATTTGCATCAACAAAAGCTTCTTGGAGGTAGCTCACATCAAGGGGGAGCTATTCTACTCAAATTTGCAAGAGCACAAGGTGTCCATCTAAGGAAAGCTTTGGATTGAGGTAACCTCAGAGCCTCATTTTCATTTTACACACATTGGAGCATTAGCCAAGGGCTAGGTCAAGTATCAAAGACTAGATATGGGAGACTTCAACACTCAAATTGAAAAGCTAGACAAAGGTAACTATCAACCATGGAGATTTAGGGTCTCCAACTATCTTATGGGAAAGGGCCTTTGGGGGTTGATTAGTGGAAGTGAACCAAGACCTAGGTTGGATGAGAATCCAACCAATGACCAGAGAAGGGCCTTTAGGGAATGGAATGAAAGAGACAAGAGGGTTATCTTTATTCTTTCCCAACACATTAGCAATAGCATGATCGGCCATATCCAAGACTTGGATTCAAGCATGAAGGTATGGGAGACACTTGAAAGGCTTTATTCAACAAGCACCAAAGCAAGGAAGATCCAACTCAAGAATGAGCTCAACAACCTTAGGAAGAGCTCAGGGAGTAGCATAAATGACTACATACTTAAGGTCAAGGAGTTATCAGATGCATTGGGATCCATTGGAAGCCACGTAGACGATGACGATCTTGTGGCTTATACTCTCAATGGTTTGAGAGATGATGAGAAGTGGAAACCCTTTACCACTTCAGTATATGTAAGGGATAATCTTCCCGATTTTGAGCAATTGGTTGCTCTCATGGTCACCGAAGAAATGAACATAAGTGGAAGTTCAACTAAAAGCAAGGATGCACAAGTTTTCTATGCAGGTAATCAAAGGGGTAAAGGAAGACGAGGACAAGGAAGGGGCAAAGGAAGGTTTGGAGGAAGGCAAGTCCACTCAAGCAATCAAGGAAATGACCAAGGCACCTCATCACAAAGAGGGAGAGGAAGAACAAGAGGAAGAGGAGGACGACAACAACAAAACAGGAATCAAGATGGTGAAGGATGTTACATATGTGGCAAGTTTGGCCACTATGCTAGAGATTGCTACCAAGGAGGAAACCAAAGGAGCTATAATCAAGGTTCTTCATACAAAGGCCAAGGTAATTATGCTTCTACAAGTTCAGAAAATGACAATCTCTTGATGATGCACATGAATGGGAATTCAAGCAAAGTAGATAACACTTGGTATATTGATAGTGGATGTAGCAACCATATGAGTTGCAATGCTTCTTGGTTTACTAATCTACATGTTCCCAAAGGTAAAGGACATGTAGAAACAGGTGATGATACAGCCCATGAGATCTCCCATGTTGGAGATGTAGCTTTGGATGACAAGGAGGAAGGAAGATGTCTCAAGGATGTCTTGCATGTACCTCCTATCACAAAGAACTTGGTGTCCGTTGGGCAAATGGTTGAAAGAGGCTATCAAGTAAGGTTCAACAAAGGTGGATGCTTTGTGGAGAACCCTAAGCAAGGTTACAAGGTCATAGCAAGAGGAAAGAAGCAAGGGAGACTCTTCACCTTGGAGGTAAATTCTCATTCCACTCAACATGTCTACTTCACATATGGAAACAAGAGGATTTCGGAGTTGGACTTGTGGCACAAGAGGATAGGACACATCAACATACAAAGAATGAAGGAAATGCAATTCAAGAGGCTGGTTGAAGGTCTTCCCAACTTCCAAGGACAAGGTATGAAGCATTTATGTGAATCTTGTCAACTAGGGAAGCAAGCGAGACTTCCATTCAAGAAGAGTGGCTACATAAGCCAACATCCATTGGAGTTGATACATACAGATGTGTGGGGGCCAACCAAAGAGCAATCCATTGGAGGTAACAAGTACTTTGTCACTTTTATAGATGATTGCACAAGGATGGTTTGGGTTTATTTCATAAAAAACAAATCAGATGTGTTTACATGTTTCAAAGCATTCAAGGCAATGGTAGAGAAGGAAACAGGTACATATATCAAGAAGCTAAGGTCCGATGGAGGGGGAGAATATTTCTCAAATGAGTTTTCTGATTTTTTAATGGATCAAGGCATCAAGAGGCAAGTAACATGCAGGTACACACCCCAACAAAATGGAGTAGCAGAGAGAAAGAATAGATACATTGCCGAGATCGCTAGAGCAATGCTTAATGAGATGAATGTACCTAACATGTTTTGGAGTGATGCAGCAAATACCGCCGTGTATCTAATGAATAGGGCTCCTACCTCAGGGATCCATGGCTTGACACCATATCAAGCCTATTATGGTAAGAAACCTGATCTTTCCCACTTGAAGATATTTAGATGTACTTGTTATGTACATGTGCCAAGTGAATTGAGGCACAAGCTACAACCAAAGGCAGAAAAGTGTGTGTTTCTAGGATATTCAAATGATCATAAAGGTTACAGGTGCTTCAACCCAAACACAAAGGACTTGAGGATATCAAGGGATGTAGCATTTGATGAGCTACTCCCTTGGTATAAGAAGTATGATTGTATGCAGGACTATGAAGAAGAAAAGCATGGACATGATGAAGAACAAATCGACCTAGAGCTAAGCGGCCCAAGGTGTTCCATCAATGAAGATAGTTCAAGCATGAACTCACCATGGAGGGGGAGATCTTCATCAAGCTATGAAGCACAATCAATCAACAAAGGCAAAGCAACATTGGTGGAGTTGGATGAAGAAGGTAATGAAGTTGAAGATGATGAAGGACACATGATGGAGAAAGAAGCCACGTCAAAGAAAGAGATCAAGTTCCCAAGGCAAAGGAGGTTTATTCCTCCAAAAGGTGAAGAAAGGAAGTCTTCTAGAGTTAAGTATCCAACTCAAAGGTTTACTTATGATTCATACATGGCAACACATTATGCATATATGAACAAAGTAGTAGAAGATCATGAGCCCGATTGCTATGAAGATGCAAGCAGGTACACCGAATGGAAAGAGGCAATGCAAGAAGAGATCGACGCACTTGAGGAAAATCAAACATGGACTCTAGTGCCCAAGAAGGAGAACATGAAGGTAATAGGTAATAAGTGGGTGTATAAAGTAAAGAGGAATTCAGATGGATCTATTTCTAGGTTCAAAGCAAGATTGGTGGCCAAGGGTTTTGCACAAACCTATGGAGTGGACTTTGAAGAGACATTCAGCCCCGTGGCAAAGATGAGCACCATTAGGACACTCATTGCAATGGCTGCTAGCAAAGGATGGAAGCTCTTCCAATTGGATATCAAGAATGCCTTTCTTAATGGAGACTTGGAAGAAGAGGTATACATGGAGCAACCACTAGGTTTTGTTCATAAAGAGTTTCCACATCATGTTTGTAGGTTGAAGAAGGCACTTTATGGCCTAAAGCAAGCTCCAAGGGCTTGGAACCAAAGATTGGTGGACTATTTGATCAAATGTGGTTACAATCAATGCAAGGCGGATCCATCTCTCTTCATCAAACAAAGAGGAGAACTTGTGGTCTACATGTGTGTGTATGTAGATGATCTTATCATTACAGGTAATGATACAAAGGGCATTGAGGAGATCAAGGCAAAGCTTGGAAAGGAGTTTAGGATCTCTGATCTTGGAGATCTTAGGTATTTTCTTGGCATTGAAGTTGTATACAAAGAAGAAGGTATTATGCTCATACAAAGGAAGTATATTCTAGACCTACTTGAGAGGTTTGGGATGCTACATTGCAAGCCTATTTCAAATCCCATGGAAGTTAATGTAAAGCTAAGCTCCATTGATGGAGAGCCATTAGAGGATGTAACTTTGTATCGATCTATTGTAGGCTCTTTCAATTATGCCACAATAACCAGGCCCGACATAGCATATGGAGTTGGAGTGTTATCACAATTTATGCATAGTCCAAGGACTACACACTTGCAAGCTGCAAGAAGAATGTTGCGATATCTCAAAGCCACTATAAATGAAGGATTGTTCTACTCATTTGATGATGATATGCAGGTCAAAGCTTATTCCGATGCCGATTGGGCCGGTTCGAAGGAAGATAGAAGGAGTACAAGTGGTTACCTAGTCATGCTAGGTAGCAAGATCATCTCATGGATTTCAAAGAAGCAACCCACGGTGGCATTATCTTCCACCGAGGCTGAGTATAGAGCTTTGGCTCAAGTCACATGTGAGCTAATGTGGATTAAGAAGTTATTTATGGAGCTTAATTTGCAGGTTGACACATATCCAATTTTTTGTGACAACATGAGTAGCATTCATCTAGCATCGAACCCTGTTTATCATGCTAGAACCAAGCATATTGAAGTGCACTATCACTTCATAAGGGAAAAGGTGATATCCAAGGAAGTTTCAGTACATCATATTGGTACCAAGGACCAAGTTGCGGACATGTTTACAAAGGCTTTGGATGGGATGAAGATTTCAAAATTCAAGCAATGCATCAACATGAAGGAGCTTGGATGAGGATGAAGAATTGAAGCTTGAGGGGGAGTGTTAAAAGTCAAGCTTCAAGCTAAAAAATTCGTGGGGAATCTTTTATGGACATGTGGAGCAATCAAAGGAAGCCAAAAGCCACGAGATTCCATCAAGAAAAGTCACTCAACCACTCCCCAAGTCATCTCAACTAATTCCTCCAAGTTAGGAGGCTGATTTGGAAAGGTAGTTCCTAGATTTTAGGGGCACACCTCTCACTATAAAAGGAGCATGTATCCCGACTTCTTTCGGGCCATCTTCTTGGAGTTTTAGCTCATGTAAAGTGAGCACTAAGTGCTGGAGTTGTGATAAACAAGCCCCTTGCTTAAGCAACCCCCTTGCTTGCTTGTTTGTTTTCTTTTAGTAGGCATATCTATGTGTGTGCGCAGGCAGTGTTGCAACTCTCTACCCCTGAGTTGTTAGCATTGGTTCTCCCTCATATGGTATCCATTTGATGTAATTCTTGTCTCATTGGATAGCTATAAGAGTCTATGTTATGCTTACCAATTCTCTCGAGCATTCTCTGAGTAAGCTGGGAGCAACATTCATTTTAGTGAAGTTGTGTGATTGATATCTCTCTCTTTGTGTAGGCTCTGTTGGAGATATTTTGCTCTCTCTTGTAAGGGCTGGTTCTCCTTCTCTATGTATCCATTTGCTATGATTTTGGTGTCATTGGGTAGCTATTAGAGTGCTCTAAAGTTGACCAAAGTTTGATATTCATTCTCTGTATAATCTCTGAGAAAAGCTTGCTGGAGTGAAGTGAGGTATCTGCTTGATTGGCAGTTGTGAGCATTCAACTAGCTCATGTTGTAGACATTGTTTCTCCTTGTGTAGGCATCCATTTGAAGTGAAATTTGGTTTGTTGGAAAGCTCTTGGTGTCTACTACAGGTCTACAAAAGCTCACTGGAGTTCTCTACATATGCTCTGAGTAAGAGCATTTTTGGTGTGCAGAGGTCAAAGAAGGATACCTGTGGAGGTCATTCACGCTTCGTCGTTGCTTAGGGGTTGAGATACTTCCCCCATCATCAAGGACTTATAGTGATGAGGCACAAGAGACTCCCCGCAGCTGGGCATCCCATGGTAATGGAAGCTTCAGGAAGGTAATCGACTCGAGAACAAGGTCGTGGGAGGAGGTGCAGTAGATCTTACAAGATTTCTTTGATGAGAAGGAGCTATGCAGAAGTATTGACTTGGGGATAGCATATTCTAGCGCTGATGTATGGCATCATGATCTGATTATACACAAATGTAGTAGTCTGGAGGTCAAGTGGAAAATTTTGCAGATGTAGACCAGCTTGCTCTGGAAGCTAAAGGATGATTATATTGCCTGTAACAAGTACATGACCAAGTATGCTGGAAAAGATGCATTTCATCTGAGAGTACGTGTTCATCCATTTCACGTCCTTTGTATCAACAATATGCTTTCTTGAGCTGGAGCAGGCAGGCACCCAACAGGTATGAGAGGGGCCTTTGGAAAACCTCAGGGAACTTGTGCCCATGTGGATATCAGACAGACAGGTCTTGTTGTCTGTACGTTGCAGGGATAACAACAAAGTTCATGCTCATGAGGCACTTCGACGTGCCAAGTTCAAGTTTGCAGGAAGACAAAAGATTATTTTTAGCAAGAAATTGGGTGTCACTAAATTTATGTGGACAAACACGTATGCTGGAGAGAGCAGGTCAAGGAATCTACATGGCATGATGTGCCCGCTTGGGTCCGAGCAAAACAGGCAGATCAGATACACTTTTGGACCATTGCTACATCCATCTTCCAACATAGATCACATAATGGGGGATGTTGAAGGTGGTGGTAATGGAAGAAGAGAACAGAAGAGTTGTCCTTTGTCTCTTCAGTTTCAGCTCAACCTGAAGAGGGGTTACTAGAGGAATAGTTCTGTCAAGTTCAACTTTGCTAAATAAGGCTCTTAGTCTCTTGGCAACATTTGGCAGAGAATATCTAGAGCTTGTGCTTGGACATGTTATCAG
Organism: Ceratopteris richardii; assembly: GCA_020310875.1. Classification (NCBI taxonomy): domain Eukaryota; kingdom Viridiplantae; phylum Streptophyta; class Polypodiopsida; order Polypodiales; family Pteridaceae; genus Ceratopteris; species Ceratopteris richardii. The sequence continues at coordinate 11,423,631 of CM035428.1, forward strand.
TGTGTTCTTTGTTATAGGGGAAACTACAAGGATTCACGATGACCCTCATTCTTTTGTTGTTATTGAGAGGCTTTTAGCTGTTGTGATTCATAGCCAACTTAAAAAGAAAACTAAGCCCAAGTTGCTCCTGGAAATCTTTGTTAAAGCCTTATTTGACATACCAAGTCATAGGAGAATCCTCCTACTCAAGACAACACTAGGGTTGATGCAAGAAAGTAGAAGCTTACATGTACTATGAGTGTTGCTCCTTGAAAGGAGTTTAAGTGAATTTGAACATTGTAGGAAGCCATAGAAGCGAAAAAATGGAAGTACAGAGTTGAATAACGTAAATTACATTGAGGAGTTTTGTTCAGAGATTGTGATGCAGTATGAAATTATGACATGTGTTGCTACTCTTCTTCATGACTAAGGAAATCTCAGTCATCTATTTCAGTGGATTTGTGGAAACTAGTTGGCGTATATTACTAATTCTTGCAAAACAGTTGGGGAGCGGTTACTTTGTTATTTGCCAATAATGATGGATAGTTTGAGAGGAAGGATAGTTTGAAGGTTGTCATAGATCCTGAAATTTTGAATACTTTGGGGGTATTGATAACGAGCATGGGCTCTAAAATTCGTGAATCAGTTGCTTCTCATCATGAGCATAACTCTATTTCGAGGTGAATAGGTGAAAACAACAAGGAAATTATCAGTCGCACATACATTTTGCATTGAGCTACAAGGCTGCTTCATTTGGCGATCCTACTGGGGATGCAAGCTCAGCACATCCTATCAAGGAGTCGCCTGGTGCCCCACAGTGTGGCACAGCTTGCGATCGAATCACAGAAAAGAAGATGATTTGGTGGTGCTGCAGCTATTCTAGAAGTCTTGGCACGGGTCATGGCAAAGATTCAGCAGAAGATGAAGAAGAGGAGGCAGAGGATAAGGGCTATGATGAAAATTAGAAGGTTGACGAATTCCAAGGTACTAATTATGGGAGCAGGTTGTCAAGTGCAAAACAGGGACAAAAGCTAGAGAAAGAAAAGGCACATGAAGAATCATGCAAGTCAGCATAGGTGGCTGCATACAACAAGGCTCTGGATCTACAATAAAAACTAAGGATTGGGAGTACCAGCTTCCAAAAACAGCGCATGGAATATCTCATTTAACAAGAGGGAGAAATTTGATAATCAACGGTCTTGGGATTTTCTTTGGCTCAAGCATGTAGCATGGGAATGGGAAGACTCAACAACAACAACTATACAGAAGAAGATTATACAACAGGTATAGAGGCAGGGGCAAGGTGAGGAAGTTCCCTCACCATCAAGAGGTGAACCTGGAATGGAAGGAGGATATCACTATTCTTCCCACTTGTGTGTGGGGGTTTTGTGCACCCATTTTTATGCAAGATCATTATATGTGTGCTTGTTGATGCTAGACCATGGTAAGTGTGAATGAGGATGGGTAGAGAGGAGTAGTGTGTTTATGTGTGAAGGTAAACAGCCTTGAGGAATGGTGTGCGGTGATAAGAATTAGGGTAGGTGGGTAGTGAGAGTAGACAAGTGGTGAAAATGAGTGTGGGGGGATGGTGAACAAGGCAGAAAAAGCCTTGGAGAATGTGTATGAAGATGTGGGAATTGTAGTGTAGAGTAGAAGAAAGAAGAAGTGAGAAGGGTGAGTAGGAGAAAGGATGAGAAAAACATAAGTGTGGGGGAAAGAGCAGAGAATGGTCTGGATCAACAACATGCATTTTATGTTTCTTGATGACTTTGGTTCGCAGGAGCTCACCAGCCAAGTGTGGGGGATATGTTACCCTTAGATATGTCATGCAAAAAGAATATCATGGAGCACTTATTTTGTATTAAATATTTGATTGTAGCCCATTTGCACCCCTTGAGGACCTCAATCTTCAGATATATGTGGCTTTGCAATGTTGTAAGGAAGGACCATCTTTGTTGTTGTTTGACAAAAAAAAAAGAAAAATGAAATGAAAAAAAAAAAGAAAATCATTAATTTTGCCTTGCAACATCACCTCCGACTCTTCCCCTCTGTCCGCATGTGTCCACAAGTGTGGGAGATGGTATCGAGGTTTAATTTATGACCCGAAAAAACTGCTATCTTCTTCTTCGGGGGAGAGCGGGAGGTTTTTTTTGGGGGAAGGTACTCAGGAGAGAGGGTTTTCCCCCCTATGGGGGAAAAAATCTCTCTCTCTCCCTCTCTGGCTTGCAAGAGATTACTACAGGCAGAAGAGTTTCCATCCTCTTCATGCATTTTTGGTGAGTTGATCCGACACGGGCAAGGCGATTGGGCATATCAATTCTAAAACATCGACTACCTCCAGACACCACATCTATAAGCTTGACGACATCGAAAAGGGAGTGATTGAAAAATCTGAGAAGCAGTCATTCAAGCATCCTTGAGTTCTTGACAGGCTTAAAGCAGAGCGGGAACGATGGATTACAATCAACATTATGTTTTGGAATTTTGAATCTACCAAACTCTTGGACATCCTGATTTTATGAAGAACATAATGATTTAAACACGACAGGATGAATGTGCTATTCTCATCAGCAATTCTATCATTGGAGGCTTTCAGGCAGGTATTTCGAAGGATGAGCAAACTTGTGCATGCACTTTTTTGGCTTTTAGTCTTGGAGTGAAATAAATGATTTGTTGTTGCAAAAAGATGGAAGCAACAACTCCGTAGTATTCTAAGTCTCAATCTAATGAAATCGTGGAGGGGCTCTGCAGGTACGCAACGGGAGGCTCATCCTTCCTCTGGAGGGAGGGCTCTTCCTCTCTCTTGGAGGTCAGACATAGGTAGAGGGTAACACATGGCAACAACATATAGCCAAATGTTGGCTTCAAGGATTTTAAAGCAAGATTGTTTTCAAATCATTTCCAATGACAAAGGTAGTATGACCAGGCCCATCCTATGTCCCATTCAGTGGCACTGAGCGTTTGACTGGCGATGCTCTTAAGAAACAGGACAATTTTTACCTCTTGAATCATCTGGAATAGTGATCTGGATCTCTGGATCTGTACGATGAATATTCTATGGACACGAAAGCTGAGAAACAAAAGCATGAGCCTTATCAAAGGATACATCGAGAAAGATCAGGATGTTGCTGTCCATAACCTTCTTGGGTTTGCTCAAATGCATTCAAGAAAAGGTTTGAGGTGCAAGGTGTAAACGTTTGCAATTCCTATGTCTTCAATTGGAGCATCATTTTCTCAAAACAATCACTATGCTATGTGGTCACTTGCTGCCCACTAAAACCACAAAGAAAGGAGTGGAAAGTTTTCTGCACACTGAATATTGGAAGAAATTGATTTTCCACTCAGATCATTGGTGGAACCTGAGAGTGCAAAGGCAATGGTTGAACTAAGGCCTTGGATACATAAAGTCTGTACAAGTCCAACCGATGGAGCCAGAGAGAACATAGCACCTTGACTTATGTCACCTCGTGTGCTTTGCAAAGTAGTTGCTAAATTGTTTGGAAAGATACTCACTCAGTGGGACCTTTGGTAGAACTCATCGATGATGATACCAAATTCTTTGGGTGTAGGGTGGAACCCAAATCACTTGATTTTCATCCAGCTTGTGAGGTTGTGATTGTGTGGATTGATTTGCAGGCAAAGAAGTCTTTGATTTAACCATTTGCAATTGAAGACAGGGTTGGTATCATTGAGAATGGAGGATTATTGCTTGATTTCTAGATAGTTTGTGATGCCTCTTTGCATGTAAGGTTGCAAGAGGTTCAAGCACTTTATGACAGGAATATCATTGTCCTTCATTACTTTTGTATTAACCACATAACAATCATTCAGGAATTGGCGTGTTCTGAACAACTTCTCTTTTTTAAAAGGAAAACTCTGATGATTTACAATTGCTAACTAATGCTGCAGAAGAAAGTGTTGAAGATGTTCTCGTGGGTGAGGCAACTATCTCATACCTTATTCATATAGATAAGGTTTTTCGTCCACTGTTAAAGAGAGAAAGAATCAGTTTGGCAGACCTGAAATCTGCTTTGGATCTTGAAGCTCGAAGTACTGAGTCAACAATGTCTTTTTGCTCTAAGACATGTTATTAATTCATAAGACATAATATTAATTCATGGATTTGAGGAGTCGTGGTCAGATGCTTCTTAGCAGAAAAATCTTGGCACATGAAAAGGGTAGGCGACTTCTTCTTTGGAGGGGGGGAATTCTGGCTCTCCATGGCTCAGCGTGGGAAAGGAGATGAGAACAAAGCTAGGGAGGCATATGAGATGTGTAGCAAGGCATTTGCAGAGAGTTTGAAGTCATGGACACAGACTTGCGTATGCATTCTACCATAGACTACTACTGCAGTGGAACAAGTGCTACTGCTGTCCTCCTATTTGGTTGCATAATATTTGTGGGCATTTTAGTGGGGGCAATCGGCATCAATGTTTGGTATTTCCGTAGGCAAAAACTTTTGCACTATCTACGTGCATCATTTGCATTTGGAGGATTCTCACTGATTGAGTCACCGTTGTGTGGGTGGCTTATAAGGCATCCTCTTTGTTTTCGGAATGGACGATTTTGTTGGCAGGAATCAAAATCCAGATGAACTCGAACATGTCCTCAGAGAAGGGAGAGGAAGTATCTATTGCAGATGACTTCAGTTCAGCAGCATGGGTTGTGCAGAAACAAAATCTAATAACACCCAAAGATAGCTTTCTAGAGGGAAGATCGACTATATTGGAGTTCTTGACACAGTATGGAATTTTGTTATGTAAAGCATGTGACTCAGAGGCTGCAGATTTGGAAGAGCTATTGCTGTTTGTAAAGACTATGAGCAGTTGTAGACCAAATGACGTATCAACTCGTGGATTTTTAAATGAGCTTGTTATAGTGCAAGAACGGCTCCAAGAGGTGATTGATTGTAAGGCTGAATTGGATGAGAGGTTTGTTTCTGTTTCAGAGGAGTTACGAGAAACAAGTTCTCAACTGAGAGAGAGCAAAGAGCTAGCTAGTATGCTTGAGAGTAAGTTGCTCGACATGGAGAATTTGGAGGAAGCCGTCTTTGTAGTGGAGGCTGTCAAAGTAGAACTGGAACAGAAGTTTGAAGCAGTCGAAAGGGAAATATCTAAGTTGAAGCATAGTGTTACAGGTCTGAGATGCAAATTAGCAGAGGAGAAGATGGGGCATAAGGCAGTGAAGGCTAAATTTGAGGAGCTTGAACAACATCTGCAAAGACAATCAGTTTACGAGGAGGAGTGTAATGGCTCAAAGGCACCTAGTGATAAAGATGCACATTTAAGCAAGGAACGAGAGCTTGTAGCTGCAAAAGAGAAGCTCGCGGAGTGTCAGAGAACCATTCTTGCGTTGGGGAAACAACTTAGCGCACTGTCATCTCCACCAACCAAACTCTCTCCTGGTAGTTCAATTCTATGGAATAAAGGATGCAAATGGAGCTGCACAATGGAAGCATGGAACATAATGTCAATTCTAATCAGACTTTTCTCAAAGCCATCTTGGTGGAGATGGAAGGCATGGTGGTGAGTCATGCAACACAAGTTAGAACGGTCGTCGAGGTGCATGTACTACCCAAGTAATGCAGCCGTCCCTATCATTGGGACATCCAAGATGGAACAATGTGATCAATATAGGAGGTAGTAGCAGAAGATCAAGGACTTATAGTGATGAGGCGCAAGAGACTCCCCACAGTTGGGCATCCCATGGTAATGGAAGCTTCAGCAAGGTAATCGGCTCGAGAACAAGGTCGTGGGAGGAGGTGCAACAGATCTAACAAGATTTCTTTGAGGAGAAGAAGCTATGCAGAAGTATTGACTCAGGGATAGCATATCCTTTCTCCTACTCACCCTTCTCACTTCTTCTTTCTTCTACTCTACACTACAATTCCCACACCTTCATACACATTCTTCAAGGCTTTTTCTATCTTGTTCACCATCCCCCCACACTCATTTTCACCACTTGTCTACTCTCACTACCCACCTACCCTAATTCTATCAAAATTCCCGAGTAAGATCCTAGGTAGAAGGGGAATGAAAAATTGGCTAGAGAACTTGGTTAGAAACGGAAAAAGGAATCAAGAAAGTGATTTTGTGGCCAGGAAGAGTATCCAAAAACAGAAGTGCTACTTTCTGCTTTCTTGGTAGCTTTCTTTTCTATCAAAATTCTATCTACCTTTCCTTTCTGACTCACCTCCACTCGATCTCCACTAACTCTTCCTCTTGTCTCTATTTCTTTCTTCGTCCTACATCCTTCACTCTCAACATGTTGAGAACCCAATCTCTCTTCTTTTCCTTTCGATGCAAATTTGCCTATTTTTGTCTTCTCCAAGGTTTCTACCCTTCCCATCAATCCTTCAACTTTCCTTTCTAATTCTCCATGTTTCTCTGTTTCACTCACTATTTTCTCTCTTTGGATTTTTTGATCGATTTCCCATCTCTTGATCAGCTCTCGAAATCCCTTGTTTTCCTCCACTAATTGATCTATCCTTTTATTTTCCTTTTCCCTTGGATCTTGTGCATCCTTAAACTCCGCATATATTGCTTTCTCTATCTTTTTCACTTTTTCCTCTTGTTGTAACCTAAGTTCTTCTTCTTGTGCCAACTCACTCTCTAGGTGAGAAATTACATCTCTTAGCTTCTCCACGTCATGTCCTAATTGTTGGACTTTTTGGATTGTAACCCAACATATTCTTGAGAGACACATTCCACTGCATCAACAATTTTAGGCATTAAAATCACATCACTCTTGTGCTGATCTCTCTCCCTTGCAAGTATGGGTTCTTGCTTCTTGGGCCTCTCATCTCCACATGGTCTTCCTTCGCATCTACTTGTCTGAGCTTGAGGGACCACTCCTACCTCTGGAACGCCTTGGTTAACAATAATCTTTCTTCATGGATTCGGTTGCACCTTAGGTCTACACTCATTAGAAACTTTAACTTTCCTCAAGTTTGGGCTAAGACAAGGGCTCTTGGATATATCTCCTCTATGGGATTCTCTCGCCCTTGTAATGTACTCATTTGTTTTTTGTTCCCTTATCCCATCATGTCTGGTCCTTGGACTGTCACTCCTCTATCCCCGTACACTTGGGCATTCTCTAGCCATATGTCCTCTTTGATTGCAACTCCAACAAACTAATCCTCTTGAGTCAAATTGCACACGTTTTGCATGCGCTCGTGGATTCCAATTCATTGTTCTTTTCAATGTCCCATTTTCTTGAAGATCTTGGAGTATCTTTCCATTCCAAGAATGTGCACCACACATGCTCTCTCTTCTCCATTCATCACCTTGTTGTCGTGTCTCCGACTCTTGAAGACACTCTAATGCTCTCACATTCATTGGGAAACAAGTGGGTTCAATTCTTGCAAACATATCAGCTTTTAGTCTATCTAAGAGCTCAACTTCCTTCTTCACATTGATGTCAACAAACATAGGGCTCTCTTGGATTTCTTCTGTGCTTCTGGTATGTGAACTGAATCTAGCTTTATGCAATCGAAGCACACCTTGAACCTCTTCCCAAAACCTTGCTTCACGCTTTGCCTCTTCAAGAGTAATTGGTCTCTTCAACCTAATATATTCTTCAACTTTTCCATCATGTAAGCCCACTAGGAATCTCCTCTTTAAAGTCTGGCTATCAGGTACACTATTTCCTAGCTTCCTCACAATGGTATCCATTCGATCAATATATTTATCAATATCCTCATTGGGCCCTTGTCGTAAGTGTTCCAACTCCTCTGCTAGTCTCTCCTCAAATCTTGGACCGCACACATACACTTATACACACATCCTCTCCCTAATTCCCTTTCACTCACACATGCACCTTCTTTTTCTCTCCCTCCTCCACCCGCGTACAACCACAAACAATTATTCACATGGACTTTCACTAACATTTAGCAATACACAATACTCATGATACAGATCGCACGTAAGTCACAAGTCATTGAACATTCACACATACTTTTTTTCCCTTCCTCTCTCGCCTATATCTTGCTTTTCCACCTGAAAACTTCAACTTTGGGAAGATGATCTTCCTCAAGAACTATATAAAATCATGCCGATATTGATTTTCTCAAGGTGTTATGCCCCTTAGTCAGACATATATGGTTAAATAATGCTGGCTACCCTCAAAATATATTCTTGCTCATTCCTTCCTTTGTCTGTGTATTATTATTCGTCAGTTAATACACCCAAGATGCAACAAATGATGTTTAAAATGTGAAGGAAGAGGATAGAGAACATTGAGCATATTCAGCTCGATTGATGTCCAGGGTTCATGTGGAAGCGATAAAATTTGATATTGTACGGTGAGTTGATTTTGCAAATCGGATTGTGCTCAGAGCATGCAAAGTGCAATAAGACTAGTTCTCAAAGTAAAAGGTGAGGCCCTGGCATGCACTCAATAGACTTACCCGTAAAGTTTTGAGAGAACTATCATAAAAATGCTTTTATCTTAAAGGTGTGCATTAAATTCATGCAGCAATAAAAACTCTTCATAGTGGAAGCAATGGCAGCAAACAGTCTTTATGTTCAGTGCAATTGACTGTGCTCAACTCTGTTACATATGGTTTCCATGTTCCATTCAAAATGGTATCTAAGCAGATAATGATGTGTGCATGAGTTTGAGGAATCAATTGCAAGCAGAATCTCTTATATGGATGGTCCTTCAACATGTTATTCTCCTAATTTTAGATGCTCTATTTCCACTATACTACGAGCATTAGAACCAACGTCCTCGAATGCTACACATTTCTCAATTTTCCCTTCGTCATACTACCCATACAGTCAATACATTTATTAGCAATTAGAACAGACCTGGACAAGTTCTTTGATTTCAAGATCTTCAGCTCACTAGCACATGAAAAAACTCCAGCCAGCCATCTTCGAGCTCTTTTTCTGTTTTTCGTTAGTGCACCCTCTTTAAAAGTCACCCATCTTAACCTGTTGTCAGCCCTTCGCCAGGGGATCTTCCTCTGTATATCTCTGACCGATGTGAGCTATCATTTGCACTTCATTGCCCAAGAGTTATGCTGACCATCTTATACCATAGTATCCTCTATCACCATCCATTTCCACTGCCTTCAGCAACCATTCTGTGCCCCTCTCGTCTGGGTGGATTCTGCCCTGAGAGTCAGAGGAAAGCCTTGACCTCCAGCCCCTTTTTCATCACCTTCTACAACCAATAGGACTAGAAGCTGCAATTCCCATATCAGCAATTTTTGCTGATTCTGTTTTTCACCTGGTAGTGCTTACAAAGTGGCCTTTATGACTTATAGATACAGTTCTAACTCTCTCCACAATAGCACACCAAGGGCCTCTAGTGTTTGTGCCTTTTAGTTGCTGCATCACGAGGCATTACAACATGACATTTGCATCCATATGCAAATGCAACCATTGCAAGGCTGATCGCTGTACTCCCAACACTTCCTTCTGCAATAGTGCCACCACTGCCTAACCGTCTAGACTTCAAGCCTCTTCAATAATGTGTAGTGCTACTCTATCTTTCACAGTAAAACCAGGATTAAGAAATTTTGCCTTACCTAGAATCTGACAACATGTGGCCTCGGACAAGCTGAGGCTTTTGATAAAAGGCATGTTTTCAATGGCTTCCAAAAGTCTAGTTTTGCATTTGCTTTCGTGTGCTTCTTAAATTCTTCCTGTCGAGACTATATCTCCAATGGTAGGTGAAGCAAACCACATCAATTTCTCACCAAAGCTCTCTCTCGTAGCCTTCTGGACATGATGAGAAGAGATGCCCCTTGCTATTCCATGGATACATTGTCTTCTTTTGAAGAGCTTAGTAATACTATTTCTAGTATCAACACAACAGCCATCCTCTACGGACCACTCGCACCTCTACTTCTTGGTATGCTCCCTTGTGTTGCTCTCCCATCTTCTCCCAATCTCCTCAGTAGATTCCCTTTTTGTCTCCTTAAGGTTCCCTTGGCTTATATGATAGCACTCTATTTTTCTAAATCAAGGAAGAAGATGATCGAAGTTGTATCGTAACTGCTGCAATCCTTGCTACCTACAGGTGCTTTAACCCTCCTAGAACTGCTGCTCCGTCCTTCCACACTGTTGGAGCAGAACAATCAACAATTAGTGATTACATAAAATCCAGAAGTGGAAAAATGAATGGAAGATTGAAGATCAGTTTCAAGAAAGAATAGATTCAGAAACAAAGTTCTTTTGTACATTACTCTTGTAGATATTTTCAATGTATTTGGAAAATTGACGAGTTTGGATAAATCCTGATCAATATCATTGGGCTGGAGATGGATTAGGCATACCTTTGTGCATGATCATGGAAAGTATTAAAAACTATCAGTTGGCAAGGGTGGGATTACCTCCAAACAAGTATCTAGAATATGAGGAAGATATCAATGTGACCAAGGAGGTATTTGAAAAAGCTAATCCCAAATGGAGGAATAGATGGTTGGATGCAAATAAAGAGTGCAGAATAAATGGAAGGAAGCACCTATTCAGCTAAAGATTAATCCAGCATACTGCCCAGTAGCAAGAAGAAGAGAGTGGATAGTTTTTTGGGAAAGAAGGAAAGAAGGACAAATTCCATCCAAATGGTTGAATTTTCCAAAGATAGCAGGTCCGAAGGCAGGAACATGGCCTACAAAGAAGTATATGGTGGACACAGCTGAATCTGTCATAGCCACATACAAGGATGTTAATGACCCAACATGTGTTTTACTAATCAGAGTAATGAGACTCATCTTGGCATGTATAGAGACTTATACAGATATAGATGTCAGAATTCTAAATTACATTGGCTTCAATTCTCCTACTGATGCTTTATTATTTGACCTCTGTGAGACCCCAGAAAGGATATGTTTGATGGCTTATTATAGCAGAATAATATTTTTGGGCAGCCATTATCTCTAGATTTTTGAAGATGCATTTGATTATGGGTTTTTTGAAAGGGAATTGGAAATATTTGGAAATTTGTCAGTTGTAAAAAAATCTCGACTCACTGCTTATGAAGCTGCATACACAGAGTACCTGAAAAAAGATGTAATTGATAAACCAGAGGCTACTGTGCAATGGAGAAAAGCACTATTTGAGATGGTAAATAATTTGAATATTACAGAAAGGAAGAGCCATGACCTACTGTCACAGGTGTATCAAAGAAAAAAGAAGTGAAGAAAGCTTTCATGGAATATCAGCAAGTATGTCTTTTGTCAGGAGCAAAAAGGTCTAGGAGGGGAAGAATGTTAGAAGAAGTATTTTTTTGAAGTATTTTTGATGGAAAATAATTGTAAAATGCCAAAAACTTGTAAAACTATTTATGCAAATGATGTAAAAATATTTATGCAAATGATGTAAAAATAAGGAAGAGTCTTCCTTATGGAGAGTAGAATCATATGTATTTTTTCTAGAATTTTTGGAAACTCCTAGATAGCATATTTTTAGATCAAAAGAGGAAAGGAACAAAACTCAAGTGTGAAAAGGGACACTTGAAAATGTATAAAAGACAATTTACTCTATTAGGAGAGGGTTGGTTATTTGTATTACATGCTATCCAAGCAAATAGAGAGAGTTTCCTGCAGAAAATCGTGTTTCTTCCTTTTGTGTGATTTCTTTGATTTGTTGAGTCTATTCTATGTGTATCCATGGAGATTTGTAAGCTTCTATTGTGTATTTCTGATGAATGTGTATGAAAAGAGTTGATTACTGATGTGTTGAGTGAGAAACTGATGAAGAATGGTGTTGGAGATGAAAATCGTCTGTTTTCACATAATCACGATTGTCTCGTCTGAAGGTTACATGTATCATTTTTGAGTTTCGACTTTATGATTGTATTCTGATGAGAAAATAACATGTTTTAGACACCAAGATTATTGAAAATGATGGAGTATTGCTCAAGATCATCCAAACCCTAGAAATTCCTCTTCATTTTCATTAATTCTCAGAAATCCAGCCAGTTTTCTTTTATTTCTTGGATTCTATCATCTAGAAGGGGTTGTGGTCTCTTGTATACGCTCAGGATTGACAAATATAAGATGTATTGTTGATTCTTTATGCTAAATGCTTGGAGAGGACAACTCCAAAGGTCAACAACAAACAGCGCTAGCCATTTTGGTGTAGTTTTTGCCTCTTGTATAGTAGCCCTCTCATCAACAAGTGCATCATGTAACTCTACATCAGAAATGGAATGATTTGCATCATCATGTGAAACCTATAAAGGTTGAGAAATTGCCTCATTTGGAGGGTAGCACTTGACTATCCACTTGTAAAAAGAGGCAACAAAGTGTCATACACATCTTTGGAGCTAATTGATGTTCCTTAGTACATGAAACTAGTGAATGAATTGCATCTTCTACAAAAACAACACCATGGCTAAACAAAATGCGCTTAATTTGTGGATGATGTAGATAGCTTTTACTTTCAGAACCATACCTAATAAAAATACATTTCATTGCTTTATCATCCAATTTCCTTTATTGTTGTTCATGCACTAATGCATATGCTAGAGAACCAAAGACACGCAAATGAGCAACAAATGGCTTGCAACCATGAAAAACCTCATATGGAGTTATAGAGTGTAGTGCTTGGGTGGAACACCTGCTAAGTACATATGGTGCACACATAACAACCTCAAGCCATGAGCTATGTGGTAAAGCCTAACTTTTGACCATACACCTTGCCATCTTCATGAGAGACATATTCTTTCTTTTAGCAACTCCCTTCTATTGAGGTGTACATGGCATTGTTCACTGCTATTTTATCCCACATTCAGCCAGAAATGCATTAAAATTAGAAGAAATGTATTCCCCCCTCGATCAAAATAGAGGGTGCCCAATTTTCATGTTGATAGATTTGTTACACTTATGTGTTCCTTGCATAGCTTTGATGTGAACCTTTTCCCTATACATGGGAACTTTTTACTTTAGTGCTAGCTAGAGGTTTTTTCCCCATGTTGCCACATACTTGATACTCTCATATGTGGTGGTACTTTGTACTTAGGGATATTATTCAGGTCTTACTTTAGTTTTGTTCATCATCAATAGAGAGAGCTATTCCAGCCATCGTCTTCTCCATGTGTCTTGCTACGTTTGTGCTCCTTGTGTGTGATTCTCATGTGTCTCTCACACTTCTACACACACCCAACAGTGGTATTAGAGGAGGTTCAACTCCTTCTCAAGTTTCGGTTTTTTGCGTCGCGGTGCGCGTTGTCGGGAAGTTGCGAACATAAGGCTGGTGGATCAGTCAGCCACTAAATCCCTCAGCACACGCAGCGTGTATGAGACAATCATAGGTGTTTTAGGTATATTTTTCTTTCGTCTGAGGTATCAGAAATTCTATATTACTGAAAAATCTACGAAATTTTGATTAGATAATTGTAACACTTTAAACGTCTAAGAACCGTAAGGCTGGGCTGCTCTATATCTATCAATAGCTTCTTGAGGTATAGGTAATATCAAAGTTTCCTCAGTTAATTTTTCTTTTATAATTTCGTCTTCATGGATTTCTAAATGATTAAGTTGTGTACGCCTAATTAAGGGTGGTGGAAATGAATCTATGTTATCTTGGGGTTCATTGGATGCAATTGAAAATAATGCTATAAATCTATTAAGACAATAATCGTGAGATACTGATATTAATGATTCGTGTGTAATAATATCCTTAACTACTTCTACTTCGACTTCTACTTCTAAAGGTGCATTCTTTTCAGATTCAATTGGATTTTTAGATGACATGGACAAGAAAGATAATGCAAATTGAAATTGAATTAATGCTAATGACAATAATGGATGATTACAATGCTATAAAGCAATGATATAATTTCTTTATAAGATTTCTAACAACTAGTGAATCCTATACAAAAGCTTAATCAAGGATAATTTCTATGGATTTATATCAGATTGTCCGATATTTGATTTGTTGAAATCTCCTCTTTTGTCACGATGCTCTTCGATACTTTTGCTTTCAATGTCTGCAAAGAAACATTAGCCAAAATTAGTAATGTTACAAAAATTATAAACAAAATAAAAAATTCCATACACATGCATAAGTTCATGCATACATTAAAGTATTCACATCTAATGCATACATTCCCACTCATGCATATTTATTCACTTACATATATATGCGCATATATGCGTATTATCCATGCATTCCTAAACATGTATTCTTAGTTCACATGCACATACCTCATTGATGCACATGCTAAAACACACACATACTAACACACATGCATGCTAACATAACACACACTTCTAAATACATATAATCATGCAAATGTATTACTTAATTAATACATACTATCATTTACATATACACACTTATGCTTATACTTAAATGAACCCATATACTTACATCTAAATACATACTCTCATGCTAGCATATGCTCACTCATGCATTTCTAAACAACTAGTTAGGCAATTAAATGCATTCATACTCTCTTAGTTTATGCATAAAACTTAAACGTTCTCCATATTTAATCAATGTTTATCTAAGCCTTTGCAACTTGAAAGGCACAACTTGTTTACATTATGACTCCCTGGTTAAATAACAAGAAAACACTGCCAAACACTCAAAAACTATTGAATCCTATGAGAGACAATCTACAGAAATTGTCGTCATCTCAGTGTATCATCCAATCAACCTTTTGAAAGAAATAAGTGTTCAAATAGAGAATCTCTCAAGTCCTCTTTATGATGCAGCAAATGAGTTTCAAAACTGGCGGTATAGATACTTTCTACATAGACGGTACATATACATACAGATACATAGTAAGAACAACATGCCTCTATGGCTATCCTCAATTTTGAAAAGATCTGTATCTGCGATCTATATGGATACCTATAAGTTGAACGGCTTAAAGGGCTATCCATAATTCTACATAGGTTTCAGTCATATATGCTTTTCCAAGTGCAAACGGAAATGAATGGCAAGGCGTCCCATGGTTGTTGAGACCAAAATTCTTTTTATCTCTCTCTCTACAGAGTAAGCATGCACAGACGCGTACCTATCTTGTCTTAGCCCACGATCCACACATCGCTCCCACACTCACATAAACATGCCTAGATACTCGTAAGTGGAAGTACGAGGCAGGAACAATCAAGCTTCATCGAGAGTTCAAAAACAATGAAGTTACACGCATGAGGAAAGGGTCTGAGTGATCTCCGGGACAAGCTGCTCCATGATAGAAGCGCCCGGCTGACAAGAGCGACAGGGAAACGAAGAACGGCAGACACGATGAGCTTGCCATCACCATATCTATCTCACTCTTGTGACAACAGCCGTCGGAATTGTCAGATCCTAAATTCATTCACTCTCTACACTTGTGTGATGCCCATCTTAGTGCTTCGATTAAGCTTCAATTTCTCTAGCTGAGAACATTGACAGAAAGTCTCTCAAGGTCTGTGAAGTTCACATCGCTAGTCAAGCTGGAGAGATTAAGGGAAGTTAGAAACGTGAATGTTTCTGGAAATGCACTTAGCCACTCACTTCCTCTGTCATCAAATACACATTCTTGTAAGTCCACGTCTGTTTTGTTTTGGACTCCAAGTTGTCCTCTCCAATCATGAAGTAACAAAGAATCAACAAATCATCTTTATTTTGTCAATCCTAGGAATATCCATAAGACCACAGCCCCTTCTAAATGATAGATTCAAGGAAATAAGAGATTAATGGCTGGAATTCTGAGAAAATGAAAATGAAGAGGAAATATCTAGGGTTTACCTTATCTAGAGCAAATCTTCACCATTTTCTATGATCTTAGTGTCTAATTCATGTGATTTTCTCAGCAGAATACAAATATGAAATCAGAATTGGAAAATATCACCTGTATCACAGAGACGAGACAATCGCGATTCTGTACCAGTAGACGATTTTCACATTTCTGACACTTTCTTCAATCCTTCTCCACTTATTACATCAGTAATCATCTCTCTTCATACATTTCACTCAGTATTACACAAATGAGACTCACAAATCTCCATGATTAAGCAAGAAGCAAGCACTTTCATCAAAGAAAATACACACAAAGGAGAAAACACGATTTTTTGCAGAAACTCTTTTCTCTATTGATAGCTTGAGCAAATGACTAACCAACCTCTCCAAAATAGAGAAAATTGACTTATATACATTTTCAAGTGTCCCTTTTCACACTTGAAATTAGGTCTTTTTCTCTAATTTTCTAAAAATATGCTATCTAAGAGTTTCTAAAAATTCTACAAAAATTACATGAGATCCTTGACTACATAAGGAAGACTCTTCCTTATTTTTACAATCATTACATAAATATTTTACAAGTTTTTTGGCTTTTTACTAAAAAAATTCTTCCCAAAAAATACTCCTTCCAACATTCTTCCCCTCCTAGAGCTTTTGGCTCCTGACAAAAGATTTCCTTATGTGAGCTCAACTTTATTTCTTCTTCCTTTGGTACACCTGTGATATCAAATCATGGCTCTTCCTTTCTGTGACATTCAAGTTATTGACCATTTCAAACAAGGCTTTCCTCCATTGCACTGCAGCTTCAGGCTTATCTATTACATCTTTTTTCAGATACTCTGTATAGGCAGCTTCATAGGCTGTGAGTCTGGACTTGGTGACGACTGATAGGTTTCCAAAAATTTCTGACTCCCTTTCAAAAAATCCATAGTCAAAAGCATCCTCAAAAATCTGTAAGTAATGACTGCCCAAAAATATCACTCTGCTATAATATGCCATTAAACAGATTCTATCAGGAGTCTCGCTCAAATCAAACAGTAAAGCATCTGTGGGAGAATTGAAACCAATATAGTTTAATGTTCTGATATCTGTGTCCGTGTATGTTTCTATACAGGCCAAAATCAATCTCATTATTCTGATAAGTAGAATACAAGCAGGATCATTAACATCTTTATACATAGCTATAACTGACTCTGTAGTGTTCACCATATAACTTTTTGTAGGCCAAGTTCCTGCCTTTGGACCTGCTATCTTAGGGAAGTTCAACCATTTGGCTGGTATCTGACCTTCTTTTCTTCTCTCCCAAAAAACAGTCCACTCTCTTCTTCTGGCAACTGGGCAATAAGCTGGATTTATCTTTAAATGTAGAGGTGCCACTTTCCAAATTTTCCTACATTCCTTATTGGCATCCAACCATTTATTCCTCCATTTGGGATTTGCTCTTTCAAATAACTCCTTAGTGACATTAATATATTCTTCATACTCAAGATATTTGTTTGAGGATAACCCCACTCTGGCCAACTGGTAATTCTTGATACTTTCCAAGATCATGCAAAATGGTATCCCTAATCCATCTGCTGCCCAATGATGCTGATCTGGATTGACGCCTTTATTCAGAGCAAAGGTAACTATCTGATCTTCATACTCATTATGCATTTTTCTGATAAACTCCATTCTTGACTCTCTATTAGTCAATAGCTTCTGGATATGTTCTTCAGAATACTCTTCCTCTGATTCTTTGGATGCTGATTCATTGTAACCTTGTTCTTTATTAAAATCCCCTGTTTCATATTCTCCTTTTTCTGTATCTTCTGCCTGTACTTGATCCTGAATTCCTTCTTGGACTTTTGGTTTCTCCAGCTGTTTCTGTAGTTCCCCTATAGTCATCATTAAACTTTGATTCTGAGCTACCCACAACTCCTTTTCCTTCCTCCACTCATCTCTTTCTTTCTCCATTTTTGTCTGCCATTCACTTCTTTCCTTTTCCACCTGTAGATGTAACTGATGATATCCTCTCATAGATGTGGCAGCATGAGTATTTGCTTGTTTCTCCATTTCTTTTGCTTCTTTTAATTCTAGTTGAAGTCTTTGAATCTCTTTATGCAACTCCTCTTTTTCTTCCTCTGTCAACTGAGCATGTTTACCTCCATCTTCTAGTTGACTTTCTTCTAACAATACTTTATTAATCTCTTCATGTGCTTTGGTCAAAATCTGATATGATGTTTGCAAGGTTCTGTACCTTCCTCCTATGACTTTTACTTCTCTTTCCAATTTAACATTTTGCTCTGATAACTTTTCACTCTTTTCCTCCAAATATTGAATTCTGTTTTGCTTCTGAACTTCAGCTTCTTCCAAAGCAATGATTCTATTGATATGTTCTTCATTCTTTTCCCTCATCATCCTTAATTGCTCTGACATCTGCTCTTTCTCCTTCTTGTGCTCTTTGATAATTAAACTTCCTTTTTCAAATTCTGATTCAGCCACCATTCCTGATATGATCATATTTCTGCTAGATGGTCTGAACTGTTCAATGTTGCTCATGATTATTTGACAAGCTGCTCTTATATTTTTGGGTATTCTGTCCAGCCCTACTTCTAATCCTGCCTGTCTAACCTCAATCTGCTTGTCTTCTTTACCCACATCATCTCCTTCTGCTGCTTTTTCATCATCTATATCCTGAATGCCTTGTTCTTCATAACTATGGTCATCATTCTTTGTCTCCTGATTGGTATCAATTTCTTTAAAATCTACTATTTTGACATTTGCAATCTTTTGTTCTGAGAAATCTGAAGTCCTCTTCTCCTCTAGTGGCTTCTCTCCTTCCAACATTTTTTGCTTCTC
This sequence comes from Ceratopteris richardii, assembly GCA_020310875.1. NCBI lineage: Eukaryota > Viridiplantae > Streptophyta > Polypodiopsida > Polypodiales > Pteridaceae > Ceratopteris > Ceratopteris richardii. The sequence goes on from CM035428.1 coordinate 11,442,137, forward strand.
TGTCGAGAGCTGGTCTCCCTTAGTTTGTATCTCCTGTTCTTGTATCAGGATTTCCTGACTTTTGTTTAAGTCTTTTTCAACCAAATCCATTTGAACTTTCCTGAGCTCTTCTTCCTGCCCCTGTTTTTCCTGAACAAAAACTGATTCACTTTTAAATATCCCAGCAACTTGTTCATTACTTTCCTTATCTGTAAATTCTTGTTCCTGTTCATCAAGGTTCATAAGGTCTGTTTCTTTCTCCTGTTCTTGATCATCCTTAGATGTAAATTCCTCACTACTTTTTATGTCATGTAACACCTCCTTTATACTCTGAATGATCCCTTCCTCCAATAACTTCCCTGTAACTCTTGAAGCACTCTCTTCCTTTTCTATCTTCTCTATTTCTTGATCCTTCTGTTCTATAATTGACTTGCCCTTCTGTAACTCCTTTGTCAATTCTTCTAGTTTTTCATCCAAATTGAAATGTGAAGGTTTTGTCCAAATGGGTTTCATTCCTGTATGTACCCAACTTTTACTGACTTCTTCTCTCACTCAACCTTCCTCTCCTGTCATCATTGCCTTTCCTTTAGACATCCTTCTTTCATCTTCTGAGCTCATATGTTGAACTCTTTCCTCCTGTGTCTTCTTTTCTTGAGACTTCTTGCTTGAATCCTCAGGTGTCTTCAGTTTCTCTATGGCCTGTATCCCCACATTAGGAGTATTTGGTATTGAAAGATTCAAACTTTTTAATAAGAAGCTTTCAATATCACTATCTGAATCAGATGAAAAATGTGAAGGCCCCCCACATTCAGGTTCTATAGGCTTTGATGCTTCTTCCACTATGACAAGCTTCTGTGTTTCTTTCCTGATCACCTCTTCTGTGCCCTTTATTGTTGCAACTTCAGCTACTACCTTCTCTTTCCCCTTCTTAACCAATTTCTTCTTTTGGACTGGTTTCCTTGGCACCTTCTTCTTCACTACAACAGTGGTTCTGGTTTCCGGAGGTCCTTGTAATTCCTTGAAATAAGCTAGCAACTCCACTTCCTTCTTTACAAACACCTCCTCTGTATCAGCTGCCATCATTTCATCATGTAATGTTTCATAATGCTCCACTTCTTCTTGAATCCAGTCTGTAGCTTTGCATGAGTAATCTTCCAGCATTTTTTGATACTGTGCCTCATACATAGCTCTTTTGTTGTTTCCTTGGGTAAGATAAGTATAGAGCTGTTCTTTACTTGTCTGTGGAGGATGAGGTTCATTAGAAGACTGTACCTCCTTCTGAGCTGCTACATGTTCTTCTTTTGTTTCTTCAGTCTGTTCCAACTCCACTCTCCTAGGATCCAACTTTCTCTTTTTAACTGGAACCACTTCTTCAGAGATTATTTTTCTCTTCATCCTTGCTCCCCTCATATTAGTGTGTCCCTCTGTTTCTTTAGGCTGCATCCTTTTGGGAGGACTTTTTACTCCAGCCATTAAATTTCTGAAGTATTGTGCTTCTGGAGCCAGTTTAAGTTGTTCTTCCATTCCCAAAACATGATAGATGATCCTGGTTAAGAATTGACCTCCATTCATAAACTTCTTCTGTTCCCAATGCTTTGCTGCTTCCTTCAGCTGCTCATGGATGTATGGAGAGACATCCATTACTCCAAATGGTTTGGTTCTATCTTCATTGTTAAACATCAGCAAAGTCACTGACTTATGTGGCTTTGTGTATCTTGGTAATTTTGGAAAACAGAAAAATTGTAAAAACATCCTCACTGCATACTCTTCTTTCTCCTTTCCTTTAAAATCAGTGAACTTTGTAAATCCTGTATAGGTGCCCTTATTCTTTTTGACAAAACTTGGGTCTAGTTTGGTTCCCATTGGAAAGAACTGTAAAGCAGCTTTGATATGGTCTGCTTTGATAGTAATCCTTACCTCTTGATTGTCTTTGTCTTTTACTTTGCATCTGAAGTATGCTTCATTGCCTTTCCCAACTTCTTCCAAACTCCCCATCACCTGTGCTACTCTTTCAAAGTCAATGAAGAAAATAGGCTCTTCCAATATTCTGTGCAATCCAACAGCTTTCCATCTCTTTATGTTGACAGGAGTTCTCTGAAACCTGTAAAATTCTTGGCACAGCATAGTGTACTTGTTCCCCCCAATTCCTACTGTAAAGATATGCTGCCCTACCATTCCCAAAATTTCTTTAAGTTCTTTCATCAGCTTTTCAGCTTCTGGTATTTTTGAATCTTCATCTGATTCTAGATCCACCTGTTCCTCAACTGCATCACTGTCCAGAAACCAGTGTCCTCTAGACAAAGTCACCGAATCTGCTTTGAAGTCATGAATTGGTAATTCTTTCGTATTCACCATCCTGTATTTATGACATATGAAAGAAAAAACAAACACTCCACCCACATGAGTCATAAGAATTCACAAGAAAATACTGTCTTATCCTGGAATGTCACTGATATATCAACGAAAGAAAAGAAAAACAAGTTCCAAGCCATTCTTTCTTTTTCAAAAGACTCAATTTTAAGTGAGCATTACAGGTGTAGCAAGATATCTAATGTGCTCTCTTCAATTGTCAATTCCTTGCTCGAAAAAAGAAAACAATTCTTAAATAGAAAGAAGATGATGGAAAAGATGATTAATGTAAAGACTTCAAAAGATTGAAAATAATAAATAAAATAAACAATAGTCACAAAATTTTGAACAAAATAATACAGATTTTCCATAATAAGTTATTTTCTCCCTCCCTATATCTTGCTTTTGTGCTTTTAATTTTTAGATAAAAATTGAAATACATTTTTCTTCTCTCTTTTTTTTTTTTTTTTTTTAATTTTTATTTTTAATAATAATGACATTTTTTTTCTGTCATAATGACATTTTTTCTGCTTTCCTTCCCCTCCTAATTCCCTTTTAAGGAAAAAAGAATTTAGAAGAACATGTTGCTTTTGTCATTCATTCTCCCTCCTTTTCTCTCTTCTTTTTTAATTAGTATTTTGTTCCACAGATCTGAAAATAGGTTAAGTGTAGATGATCTCTCTTCCATTGACTGAATTCTGATTTTTTTATCCAACAATGTTTCACTCTCACTGTCTTTGTATCATACCAGTATCCATGTGTCATAGACAAACTTCTTGTAGCCTCTTTTGGTTTCCATACCCATTTTCTTCCCTCTTCCTGTTTTGGTGGATACCATCTGTGCGTACCCTTTCTCCATGTATTTGTAGTTCTGTTTTGTTGATGGGTCCATAACTGTCTTCTTATTTTTGTCTCACTAGTTGTTTTTATTCCCAAGTTGTCTTGTGTGGTTTGATTGTATGAAGCTTGCACACTTGGTATTGGTAATATGTTCCTGTCCTCCATTGAGAAAGTAAACCCTTCCATATCTGGGTCAAGAACATCTAGAAAAACCTCCTGTTCTTCATTACTCAAAAAAAACATTAAAAACTTTTTGTCATTTATGGTCAGATTAAGCTTCATTTTCTCAAAGTTTAAAACAACTTTACCTTGTTTGAGCCAAGGTTGTCCCAAAATCAACTTTTCAGTCATGAATTGGTCTGGCCACTCTTCACAATCTATTTCCATATATTCATTATTAAATTTAACTTTAACAGAAAGTGAAGATATGCTCTGAAATATTTTTCCTTCTAGGGTTTTGATCAAAACTCTGCTTTCAGCCCTCTTTAAGTTAAATTTGTTTACCAGAGCTGAGCTAATCAGATTCACTTGAGCTCCTGAATCTACTAACACCCTAATATTTTCATTTTGGTAATTCATCATGATCACAGGCAAAAGTTCTTTTTGTTTTAGAGTATTTTCACATAAGCACACTTCTTTCAATTTTCTTATTCTCTCCTTGGCTTCTTGTTGAGCCTCTTTTCTGATGTTCTTCTCTTCTTGTTTTCTGTTTTGGGCCTTTTGAAGTCTTCTCCATTCATCAGGAGTTAATGGATAATCATACCTCTTAACTCTGCAACCACTTATGAAGTTTGGCATGATTTCTCCATCAATATTAGCTAACTGTATGGCTCCACTTTTACTTATCTGATGTATGATGTATGGCCCATGACCTTTTTTCTGAAATTTTCTCTGATGTTCCTTAACTGTGTAAGCCAAGACCAGGTCTCCTTCTCGTAGATCTTTGTCTTTAATATGAACATCATGATAAGCTTTCTGTCTTTTCTTGTCTGCGTATATACTCATCACTGCTTGGAGTCTAGAAGCTCCCAGTTTTTCCAAATCTATGACTCTCTCGGATAATTCATGTCCTGTCCAATTATATTGATTACCCACTTTTAATGTTGGAATAAGAAATTCCATGGGTAAAACTGCATTTTGGCCATATACCAAATTAAATGGGGTAGTTCCTATTGCAGTTTTGTATGCCACTCTGTAAGCCCAGAGAACATGATTAAGTTGAGAATCCCAGTCATTTCTATTTATGTTGACTAGTTTGGACAATACTGCACAAAGTACTTTATTAGTACTTTCTGCTAAGCCATTAGCTTGTGGGTGATATGGGGCTGATTTTCTGTGACTGATCAAAAAGTGGTTGGTCATGTTTTCTATGATCTGATTCAAAAAATGAGTTCCCCTATCACTTACCAGTTCAATTGGTAGTCCAAATCTAGTGATAATGTTTTCATACAAAAATCTGGCAGTAGTGTGAGCATCATTTCTTTTAGTAGCTTTGGCCTCAGCCCATTTTGTCAAATAATCTGTAGCTACTATTATGTATTCTGCATGGGTTTGTCTGGCTGGAGGATGTATCGGTCCAATAAAATCCAATCCCCATTTGCTAAAAGCTCTGGCTGAAATTAAAGGAATTAATGGCATATTATCTCTTTTATTTGGTTGGCTTACTCTTTGACAGATGTCACATCTTTTTACATAAGTCCTTGCATCAAGAAATAGAGTTGGCCACCAAAAGCCAGAGTACAATATGAGCTTGGCTGTTCTATCACTTGAAAAGTGTCCTCCTGCCACTCCTGAATGTGCCATCTCCAACATTTCTAAATACTTTCCTTCAGGAACACAAATTCTCAGATATCCATCCATTCCTCTCTTATATAGTTGTTCTCCTATGAGTTGATATTCTTCCGAGATCACTTGTAAGTTTCTTGAGTCAGCACCAGCTATTACCTGTTTCCCTTTCCTCTTTCTCTTCAATTCCTCTACAATATGTTCACTCCATTCAGGGTTTTTTTGAAACCAATATAAAGTTATTAAATCTGATTCCTCCAATATTTGACATTTATTACAATTATCAACATATTTCTCCACATCTTGAATCTTGTTTGGCCAATGTACTCCCATCCTATTAAGGTTACTTAAAGTGACTATCTTGGAAGCATGAGTACATGGGTTCCAGCAATGAGCTCGTCTTACATATTCATATTGCTCCTCCTCTGGAGTACAAAATTCCAGTATGCCGGACAGACTAAGGTGATACAAATGTCCTGCTATCAACATGAAATTTCTGCTTTGTAACACCAGATGTGTGTTATTCCCTAATGTGCTACAAGGTCCCATGGTTAGTAAAGGAATTAATGACCTAGACCATTCAGGAACGCTTTCCACCTTGAATAAGTATGTATCTGGCAAATCATCATCTATAGGTGAACTAGGTTCTTTTGACTGGATTCTTGACAAATGATCTGCTCTCAAGTGTGTTTTCCCTTGTCTAACCACCACCTCAAATTCAAATTCCATTAGTAAAAGAAACCATCTTACTATTCTTCCTGTATGACATGGTTTATTTACTAAATAGAGTAGAGCTTGATGATCCACAAAGAATTTAAACCTGTTGGCCAATAGATAATGTCTGTACTTTTTGACAGCAAATATCATTCCCAATCCTTCTCTCTCAGTGGTTGTGTAATTTTTTTCTGCAATGTTTAATTGTCTACTTGCATATGCTACTGGGAAATCTACTTTGCTTCCTTCTATAGGTTGTGCTAACACACATCCCAGAGCATAATTTGAAGCATCAACATGTACATGAAAAATTTTATCCCACTGAGGTGTTTTTAAAATTGGTGCTGTCACCAAACAAGTTTTTAATGTTTCAAAGGCTTTGTCACATTCTTCAGTCCACTCAAACTTTGTGATTAAGGCATATAAGGGTTTAGCTATATCAGCAAATTTGTGTACAAATTTTCTATAGTACCCACAATGTCCCATAAAAGTTTGGAGTTCCTTTACATTTGTAGGTCTTGGAAGTTCTATTATTGCTTTTATCTTCTTCTCATCTGTAGAAATTCCATTTTTTGAAACTATGTGACCTAACATTCTACCTTGTCTCACAAAGAATACACACTTTTCAGGATTTAAGCATACCCTGTATGTCCTGCATTTCCTGAATATTTTTTCTAAATCTTGTAAATGATCTTGTCTTTTTAAAGAAAAAGTGCACAGATCATCCACATAGATTTCCATTACATTTCTCAGGAATCATTAATCTCTGAAAGGTTGCTGGAGCATTGGTTAGTCCAAAGGGCATAACCCTAAAGGCATAAACCCCCCATTCTGTAGAAAAGGCAGTCTTGTGTTGGTCTTCTAAGGCTATTGGTACTTGATTGTAGCCTGAGAAACCATCTAGGAAACTGTAAACCTCCTTTCCTGCAACTCTTTCAAGAAGATGATCTGTTATTGGGAGTGGATAACTATCCCTTATAGTTGCTGCATTCACTTTTTTCAAGTTGATACAAACCCTAAGTTTTCCATTCTTCTTTGGCACCACAACTATAGGTGATATCCATTCAGTGTACTCTATTTCATAAATGAAATTAGCCGCCAATAACTTGTCAATTTCTTCCTTTATTTTGGCAGAGTATTTATCATTAAATGTGTAGTGTCTCTGTTTGCTTGGTTTTGCATCAGGTGTCATAGGAATCTTATGCTCACAGATTTTTGGATCAATCCCTCTTAAATCTTTATAACTGTAAGCAAATACATCCCTATAGTTCTTTGCTAGGCTCCTTAAGGCTTCTTCTTCTTGTGTGGTCATATCATCAGCTATCACTATCTGTCTCTCTTCTCCTTCTTCCTGAGTAATCACAATCTTTTTTGTTTGTTCTTCATTGTCATAAGCTTCTCCTTTTTTCTTCTCTCTTTTTGGTTTCATTTTCAGGAGTAGTCTGTCTTCTACCTCATAAGTTTTAAAATTTGCTGGTACATCAAAATATTGATCCTGATTGATCTCTTTCTCTTTCTTCTCTTTTGTCTGATCTCTTTCTATTTCCTTGTGTTTATGTTCCTTGTATTTGCCTGAGATTTTGTCTTTGATTGCATCCTTGGCTTTTACTGTTTCCAAATACTGTGTTTTTCCTTTTTGTAATATTAGTTCTTTATTTTGCTCCTCTTCCGTTTTTGGTACACTTATCATGTGTATGCTAATGTGGAAAACATCAAAGCCTTCTTCATTTTGGAATTTCACTCCTACATACTCTTCACTGGCCAAATCCATAGTAGCCAAGATTTGATTCCAACCATAAGGCTCAAACTCTTCATCTTTAAATTGTTGTGGCACATAGCTTTCATCCTGTACTTTTCTTTCTTCCACACATTCCTCTCTTTTCAGTCTTCTCTTTTTATTGATGAGATTTCTTATCATGTTGCACTTCCATATTGCTGATTCACTCTCTTCCTGATCCTCCATGTCTGATTCCTCACTTTCTTCTTGATTTTGATGTATTTTATACCATTCTTGAGGAGATACATCACAGTAGTGCCCATTTCTCAAGTTCACTCTTGTTATTCTTCCTTTGCTTTGGAGATATAAACAATCATCACCCCAATCTTGTACAATTTGCATTTGTCTCATAAAAGGTCTTCCTAGGATAATTTCATATGAAGTGGATTGTGGAAATTCTACTATGGCAAAGGTATGCTCTATTTCTATTCCGCATATGTCCACAATCACTTTCTCCCAAATTCCTAGGGGTTTTTCTATATGCCCATCTGCAAGTTGTAACCTCATCTTAGTGGGTAGTAATTCCTTTCTTCCCCATTTCTCCCAAGTTTGTTTAGTCATTATGGCCACTCCTGATCCACTATCCAAAATGGCTTTAGCTGAATTTTTTCCATATTGTAATTTTAGGGTTGAATTCCCTTCTTCTCCTTCACAATATCCTCCTATTTTATCAATAGGAATATACCATAATTCCTCTAATTCTTGTGTTGGTGAATGAAGGTTTCCAGTTATTGTTTCCACTTTATTCATCTTGTTTTGTAGGTGAGGATTTTGTTTTAACAAGTTTTCCCATGTTGTATGACATGTAATGCTACATTGTTCATTTATGATCATCTGGAATGTTAATTGTGAATTTTCCTCTTTGTTAACACTTTCCCATGTTCTTGTTTCCTCAATTTGTTCAATTATTCTTTGAGAACTGTCTTCTTCCCCTAATCTGAGTTGTGCTTCCTGGATAATTTGTTTACACTTTAGCATTCTTTCTTGTTCTAACTCTGGTATAGGATAAGCCACTGCATGATCTGCAGAACTTGGTCCTTCTTGGATTCTTCCCTTATATGCTTTGATTAGGGTTTCTAGACTCTGTGAGTGTCCTATTTCAGACTGATTTTGAGTGTTTTGGGGAGGAGTACTTTTTGATTGTTCCTTATTATTTTCTTCCAAGTTTTTGCCTATTCTTTTTTTCTTTTCCCATTTCCCTTTTTGTTTATTCATTTTCACCTTTGAGGCTGAACTTTCACTTTGTCCCTTATTTGTTTCCTGTTGCTTAGCTTGTGCTCTTGTTATAACATTGATTTCAACTTGATCATTGTTACTCAATTCTTCCTGTTCCATAATGTTAACTGTTTTTAAGGGTATGTTATTAGGTGTGTTCTGTTGTTTTTGGGGATTTTTTGGGCAATCTTTGATCAGGTGTTCTCTACCACAATCCTTACAGTAGGCTCCCTCTATTCTCAATGTAGGAGGTTGCGGACAGTCTCTAATGAAATGCTCTCCCCCACACCTATAACAAGTTATCTTTGGTCCCCCTTTGAATTGAGGTTTTTGGTTGGACATGTAATTATTGGTAATGTACATGAATGTTGCTGTGTCCATTTCAATTTTTCCATTTCCCAAATCTAGGGCTCTAAGCTCAGGTTCTCTTATTTCATAATCTTCCCATTCTTCCTGATGTCCCTCACTCCATTGATACTCTTCCTTATAGGGTGATCTGAATCTTGAATTTCCTTCCTCTATGGGTGTATATTTGACTGGCACCACATTAGTTGGAATAGGAGGCTGTTGTCCCAACACTGGTCTTGGTTGCTCAGTATAACCTGATTCTCTCTGAGCCATGTAGTCTCTTTCCTTGACGGGTTGTTTGTTATAGAAGCATTCCTCCCTGGTATGATTTGTCCATTTTCTCTCTAGTGTGCAGTATTTGAGTGTCTTCCTATCTTGCAAGTGTGGAGGCTTCTGATATAGGCATTGTTGTGCCAGATGATTTTCCCCACAAATGTAACATTTTTTGTTTGTGTTTATCCTAGAGTTACTCAGATTAGCTTTAGTGTTTACCTCTAGGGCTTTAGCAATGGCCTGAGCCAATTCTTCTGCTGGAGGAATTTTGTCTTCATATGGTCTAGGTTGATCAAATGCCAACAGATCTTGACCTCTGTTGTCCTCCAAGTCTATTGCCTCCTTCACACAGGCTGCTAAGTCAAGACATCTCCTATAGTACACTAGGGTTCTTAGTTGAGCACTTCTCAAACCTTCAATGAATAGGGATACTTGTTTTGCCATGGAAGGTACTTCCTCTCTTGGGCATCTATCAATGTATTGCTTAAATCTTCTGGCCGCTTCTCTAACATTTTCCTCCTTTTGTTGTTTGAAACTATGTATTAATGTGGCTGTACTATGTTTTATCCCAGTCTTAGAAAATTCTCCAATGAAAGCTTCTAAAAAAGATTCAATGTCCAGATACATTTCTTTTCTGAGGGGAATGAACCAAGATAAGGCTGGTCCTGTTAGGGTTAATCCAAATGCCTCAAATTGCACCTTGTAATCCTCTACTTCCTCAGCTCTAATTAGTTGTCTAAATTCTGCTGCATGAGCATGAGGATCTGAATACCCTTCATATTGGTTCTTCATGCATTTGGCTACTTGGTATGGTCTAAGCATTCTACCCTGAGGCTGCCAATGAGGTCTTCTTCTAAGTGGGAAGTCATTGTATCCATCTGGTTCCTTGTCAAAGGGATTTGGGGAATTATGTGTCCTCCTCCCATGTTGTTGTTCATGGCTAGTGTGGTTTTCATTTGGCCTGGGCAAATTTGTTTGTTCTATGTTATGCTCCCAAGGTCCCTTATCAGCACATTGCCCTAGGTCATTTGAATTTTCTGGGTCTTGAGAGAGGATGTATATACATCCTTGCCTATCTTCATATCTTCCATCCTTGAATTGTGCTACTGGGGTTATATTCAAGGGAACTTCTAAATTTCTCAATCTGATGAGGAATTTATGCATTCCATCCTGATATACATAGGCTCCAAACCTATTTGTATACATGTATTTGAGGATGTTTCTAAAATCCCCAGTTTCTATTGATTCATTTGTTTCATTTAGGTTTTCCATGTTATTTTCTTGCCCTAAACTTCTTTCTGATCTTTTACTATTTCCTGGCTCTTTTCCCTTCCTTGCTAGATCTTGTTTAGAAAGTGTATTTATTTTATTTCCAGACCTAAGTATCATTCACTTATTTTCACAATTTTCTGCTTAGGTTATGTATTTTCACGATTTTCTGAATAAAATCGTGTTTTTTCCCGATTTTCTGTGAAGGTTATGTATTTTCACGATTTTCTGAATAAAATCGTGTTTTTCACGATTTTGTGTGAAAATCGTGTTTTTCACGATTTTCTTCACAAGATCGTGTTTTTCACGATTCTGTGTGAAAATCGTGTTTTTCACGATTTTGTGTGAAAATCGTGTTTTTCACGATTTTCTTCACAAGATCGTGTTTTTCACGATTCTGTGTGAAAATCGTGTTTTTCACGATTTTGTTCACAAGATCGTGTTTTTCACGATTCTGTGTGAAAATCGTGTTTTTTTCACGATTTTGTGACAAGATCGTGTTTCTCACGATTTTGTGTGAAAATCGTGTTTTTCACGATTTTCTTCACAAGATCGTGTTTTTCACGATTTTGTTCACAAGATCGTGTTTTTCACGATTCTGTGTGAAAATCGTGTTTTTCACGATTCTGTTCACAAGATCGTGTTTTTCACGATTTTGTTCACAAGATCGTGTTTTTCACGATTTTGTTCACAAGATCGTGTTTTTCACGATTCTGTGTGAAGATCGTGTTTTTCACGATTTTGTTCACAAGATCGTGTTTTTCACGATTCTGTTCACAAGATCGTGTTTTTCACGATTCTGTTCACAAGATCGTGTTTTTCACGATTCTGTGTGAAGATCGTGTTTTTCACGATTTTGTTCACAAGATCGTGTTTTTCACGATTCTGTTCACAAGATCGTGTTTTTCACGATTCTGTTCACAAGATCGTGTTTTTCACGATTCTGTGTGAAAATCGTGTTTTTCACGATTTTGTTCCCAGACAATCGTGATTGCTCACAGATTGTAAAACACGATTTTCTTAATGAAAATCGCGTTCTGGGAATCGCGATGTTGTTATCACCTTTCACAGAATCGCGATTTTGAGTTAAAACTCAGAATCGCGATTTTGTCCAATCTTTGACAAAATTTCAAAATGTTGATTTTTTTATATTTCTTTCACCTATAGAATCGCCTTATGAAAATTTTAACATGCAATAAAGCAATTAAAGCAAAATTTAATGATTTCTTAGTAAAAACTCAAAAAATCAGAAAATCGCGATTCTGTTCTCCTCTTATTTTTTCTATTTTTTGGTGTTGTTTTTCACAAAAAACCAAAAATATGTGCTCAAGAATGATGTTAGGATTCTTACCTTTCTTGCTTGGGTGAAAAGTTGTTCCACAGAACACTGGTTGCTGAAAATCGCGATTCTGTCAGCTTTGCTCACTCTCTCTCTCTCTCACTCTCACTCTCAAATGAATTTTTTCTTCAATTTTCTGTTTATATAGTGCTCAAAAAATCGCGATTTTGTGTGATTTTCAATTTTCCACACTCTATCCCTTGTTCCAATTTACTTACTCAATCTTACTGGTCTCCTTTACACTTTCTTATCTCAATGTACTCAAATATGCAAAAAATTTCCAACAATTTTCCTCTACAGGAAATCGCGATTCTGTGCAGAAAATCGTGTTTTTTGCATATTGTTGATTTTATGCCAATTGGGGTAGTCTCTTCTTCTTAATTCCCTTCAATACTCTGTATCAACCCAATTCAACATGTGGATGAACTGTTGCTCCTGTTTCAATATTTTTTTTCAAAAAATCGCGATTCTGTGCAGAGAATCGTGTTTTCTAATTTTCTGGTTTTTTGACCCCCCTTTTTTTTTCACTTTTTCACAATCACCCTTGTCCACCACACTTCTCTTCTTTTGTGGATGAAATGTTACTCCAGCTTCAATACTTTTTTTTTTTTTTTTTTCAGAAAATCGCGATTCTGTGCAGAGAATCGTGTTTTCTAATTTTCTGGTTTTTGACTTTTTCTTCACTTTTTTCACAATCACTCTTATCCACAACACCTTACTCCAACTTTCTAACAAGAAAAGAAATTTGTTTAATGATTTTTTATAGGTTTTGTGAATTTGTTTGGTATTTTTGCCCTAAAGATAAAGGAGAGCACTTTACTTAGGGTTTCTGGTTTTGGAGATCAGTTGATCCCATAGTTCTTGATTGGTTATGAGTTCCTATGTCCTTAGCTATCACTAAAGTACAAAAGAAAGTTTCTCAAATGAAAAAGTGTTATGAAAGGCAATCAATTTTTGTAAAGATAAACTCAATCATATATTTTTTTTTTCAAAATGCAGAACAACTCAAGATTAATGCTCAGATTTGGTCAACAACTGAATCCCTCATTCTTACATCTAGCTACTTTAACTGTCCTTTCCTTAGTATAGCCATGTTATCTTCCCAAGATCACCCATGGTATTTAGTACTTGGGCAAAAAGGAATCTAGAAATGCAAGAATAGATTCAAGTTACCTCCATCTTCAGCTTCTTGGCTCAGATCCTCCACACACCTGCACTTTTACTTCAACAATATGGTGAGCAACTATCAATTTACAAAAATTTCAGCACTTCCAATTCTACAAGATATCAATTGCTTTCTTTTTCCCCCAAAGACAAACAATGACATCTACCTATTCATGTGCACTTTTCCTAATTGATGTGCTTTACCTTGTTCTTGTGTTGGTTACCATCATCAACTGAAGATCCAGCAAAGGTCCAACTTCATAGAAGTTCTTGGAATATTCCCCGGCAACGGCGCCAAAAAATGTTTTGTTTTGGACTCCAAGTTGTCCTCTCCAATCATGAAGTAACAAAGAATCAACAAATCATCTTTATTTTGTCAATCCTAGGAATATCCATAAGACCACAACCCCTTCTAAATGATAGATTCAAGGAAATAAGAGATTAATGGCTGGAATTCTGAGAAAATGAAAATGAAGAGGAAATATCTAGGGTTTACCTTATCTAGAGCAAATCTTCACCATTTTCTATGATCTTAGTGTCTAATTCATGTGATTTTCTCAGCAGAATACAAATATGAAATCAGAATTGGAAAATATCACCTGTATCACAGAGATGAGACAATCGCGATTCTGTACCAGTAGACGATTTTCACATTTCTGACACTTTCTTCAATCCTTCTCCACTTATTACATCAGTAATCATCTCTCTTCATACATTTCACTCAGTATTACACAAATGAGACTCACAAATCTCCATGATTAAGCAAGAAGCAAGCACTTTCATCAAAGAAAATACACACAAAGGAGAAAACACGATTTTTTGCAGAAACTCTTTTCTCTATTGATAGCTTGAGCAAATGACTAACCAACCTCTCCAAAATAGAGAAAATTGACTTATATACATTTTCAAGTGTCCCTTTTCACACTTGAAATTAGGTCTTTTTCTCTAATTTTCTAAAAATATGCTATCTAAGAGTTTCTAAAAATTCTACAAAAATTACATGAGATCCTTGACTACATAAGGAAGACTCTTCCTTATTTTTACAATCATTACATAAATATTTTACAAGTTTTTTGGCTTTTTACTAAAAAAATTCTTCCCAAAAAATACTCCTTCCAACAACGTCCCTCAGGTTTCTGCAGATCTTTGCAATATTTTCAAGACTATCTGTGGAAAATCCATCACAAAAAATTAGAATCAAACCACGAAAGTTGCGGAACGAGTGTGCTATGAGGGACAACCCCTCGTCTGTTATGGTCATGCACTTAAGCCTGAGTTCTACCAAGGCATGAGTATTGACAGCAAGTTCTTGAATCTAGGGAAGAATATTAGTTCTCCAGTTTGGGGAAACAAGGTTGAAATGCAAAAACCTCGGTCTGCCTTTCAGAGTGAGAGATTTTGTACGCGAAAAGCGGCGTCTCGAAAATTCCGAAAGAGCATGAATAGCAGTTTCCAATGAAGACGCTCCTCTTGCTCCATGGATCTGCTTTCAGCCAAGACAGCTTTAAAAAATTCTTTCCTTCCTAAGTGCAACAGTCACCAGGAGGCTGGCGACAATTTGCCAAATCTCTATCGATTTCAGCCATTATAGCCGACAGCCTTTTTCTGCTGATATCAGAGCCGCCAGGGAATCTTCTCCCTTACTTTCTAATGCTCCCTCTCTCTCTAATACTCCCTCTCTCTCTTTGGATTCACAGCGCCAATACGGATTATTTTTTTATGTAAGGAGGCGCTCGCATACCACACTAATACACCAGATCCAATCAGAATTCTGCAAATGTCACATATATTACTTTCTCAATGCTCTCTTTCTTTTCGCTTTCTCATCTCCTATCTAAGTATGCAAGGCTAGAAGTTACTGAAAGGAGAGGAGAAACCAAGATCAAGAAATAAAGATCTTTCGCAAGATGAAGGAAGTAAGAAGACAATTACCTGTAAAGAAACATTAGGAAGAAATGGAGCATAGCACACATATAAATACATACACAAGCCATTTCTAAACCACTCTTTTTTAAATTTGCTTTAAATTCGCAACCACACTTTTGCCCACACATCTCAACCATACTTTAAATTAGCTTTAATTCCACAACACATTTGTTCCATTCTTTTAACCTTTTTCATTTATTCCATTCATTTAAAGTTTCTCTTTAACCTTCTTTAATTGCATCTTTTACTCAAACCACTCCTTAAATTACTTTAGTTACATATTACTTACATACCATTCTTTTTTCTAGCACTCATACACACCACTAGATATTTATCCATTTCATTTATCATTTTTAATTTAATTATCCTATTTCCCCTAATTAAATAATTCATTTAAAATAGGCTTAGTTTAAGGTTTTAATTAATTAAAACCTTAGTATTTAAATGCACACACATGAATAAAGTAATTAATTAAATCATAATTGAATTTTGTAATAAGCAATGTTTTATCTATAGGTTAATTTAATTAAATACCTATTGTTTTACCCCTTGAATCATACTAAAACCCTAGAAAACCTACTTAAAACCCATCAAAACCCCATTAAAACCCTTTAGAAATCAAGTGAATACCTAGTTAAACCCTAACATTAACCAATAATTAATGCTCTTAACTTAAATACATATAAATAAACAAAAACCTAGGGTCTTAAACCCATAATTCAATACTTCTATGGCCTACACACACATTATTAAAGCAGTTTAGGGTAAACCATAGTATGAACTTTTGTTTTCTTCATCCATTTGAACCTGCAAATACTTAACAAAAGATTAATTCCAAGCAAAAACATTGTAATAATAAGAAATTAGAATTAACCAATAATCATATTTTCATTTTTCTGGTTGTCAACGGAAAGATTGAAAACTTTCCGACATTCGCCCCAACCAAACCTGCACATTGTCCTCGATGGGCCAAACCTGTAGATCATAGAAGGCAACATCAAATTCTTTTGAAAATTATTCATGACTCAAATGCAAATAGTCTATAAAAAATGCTTCTATCATTAGTACATCTTCTGATAGCAAAGAAAACTCATAAAATTATGTAAGCTTGAATTTCAACCTTTTCGTTCAATGCATGATCTGGAAATAGGTTTTAGAAGGAAACTATAGAAGTCATTCAAATAGTGTTCGTACTAACTCTTTTATTAACTCTGTTCATAAGTAAAGCATATGTTATATAGGCCTTCTATCCTCTTCTCCTAGCTACTTGCCATTAAGATACAAAAAACTAACTCCCCTCTAGCAAACATCCGCCTTATATAGCCCACTTTTCAATTCAGAAGTGATTTGGAGACCACAACTAATTTATTTAATTTTTTCTTTCATCTCTTTTTTTTTCTTATCATAATTTTTCTTTGTGTCCTTTTTTTTTTCCCTCTTTTCATATGCAGCAACCATTAATGTACTGCTTTCAATTTTTCTTCGCAAATTTTTTGATGAAGGGGAAAGGATTAACCCCTAATCAAAGCAAAGGATCTAGAGGTAGGCTAAAGCAGGAACTAGGGTCTCTTTAGCTAAATGGGTCAGATTTAAGGAAGCTTACCTATATAAAACAAGTCTACTTCTACTAGGAGTTGCAAGTTAAGGGTTCCTTCAACTATTCATATGACAGCCATAGGTCTCTAATCCCTTTCTTCTCTTCAAGCACATTCCTACTTCAGTGTAAATTCTACTTTTCATAATTTTAAGAGGTTTCTTAACCTATCTGAAGAATGTACATATCTAATTATGATAATGCATGAACTTTCATAATAATTTAAAACATAAATCAGGTTTAGAACTTTTTCACCTGATCTATATTGACTCCATCTTCAGCATCGCCTTTCGTCCAAATATTGCTTTGATTGCTTGAATTTTAAACTGCATGTACTATCTTCAATCTCCTGTGCTTCATCTTTATCATAAATCAGTCTTTAATTTATTGGTTCAAAAAAAAAAACATCTTCAACTCCTGCTATCAAGCAACAACATGTAAACTCACAAGAAAATTAGTTTAAATAAATTTTTATTTTCATACATAAAAAAGAAAAAAAATATTTAAAAGAAAATTTAAACATTATTTTTTATTAAAACTTCATTTATTATTTTCTTCATCAGATAATAAATCATAAAATTCTTCATTTCTTTGTTTAAATATTTTAACTCTTTTACCTGCAATTAAATTTTTAAGTGGAGTTCCATCTAACTCTCGTAAGGCATACATTTCATTTTCATAAATTTTGACCACCACATAAGGTCCAAACCAACGCTTTTTTAATTTTTTATGAGCATCATATTGTGTATCGAATGTGCTATCATATATCAATACCCAATCATTAATTTGAATTGGCTTTGGCCTTAACCTATGTGATTTATCAAAATATTTTTTATTTTTAAGACGAGATTCTTTCAATTTAGTTATAGCTTCATTTAACCTTTCATTCCCTTGCTCTAGTTGCTGAATTCTTAGAGCTAATAAGTCTTCAGTAGATAGATTATCTTCCCAAGGAAGCGTAGTCCAAGTAAGAATTTGAGTATTCACTGGAAAAATTGGTTTTTGGTAGTACATGAGTTCTGTCGGCATAAACCCTGTCGTTCTAGTACAGGTCATTCTGTCAGCCCACAAAGCAAATGGCAAAAATTTTGGCCAATTCTTAAGTTCTCCTTTGCAAGCTTTAGAAATCGGCTTTATGATAGGAGAATGCCCTCTTTCAATCTTTCCGTTAGCCTCAGGGTTATATGCAGTCGTAAGAGCTAAACGAATTCCATGCCTAGCAAAGAATTCCCTAGCCTCTTGCGCATCTAATTTGCCCCTATCGGCTACTATCTTCTCAATATACCCAAATCTTGAAATCACATCTTCAAGAAGAAATTTACATACATTGAAAGTAGTTTTTGATCTTAGAGCTCGGCCTTCAACATGATTAGTAAGATCTTCTCGAGCAAGAACTATGTATCTCATTCTATCGATACCTTTGGGCATGGTTACTAAGTCTACTACCCACTTATAGTGTATGCATGGTGGATACATAGGATGCAGTGGATCCCTATGCTTAACCGATGAATAAACTTGACATACATCACAAGAATCCACATATTTCTTTACATTAACATAAATACCTGGCCACCAGTAACACTCTCTAATTTTTTCATAAGTGGCAACAAAACCTTTATGCCCGGCCCATAAAGTATCAATGCATGCTCTTCATGACTTGCATCTGAAGATTCTTAGTACCTAGTACTCTTTGTGGCATTTTGATCTTCCCCCTTGCATGTCTCCAAATTAACCCATCTTTTAAGAAAAAGTTAAATGCTCTTTTTCTAATATTTTTAAATCTATTTGAAGACCATGAAGGTGATCTAACTAAAGTACTAAGATACTTTCCAATCTCTAGCCACTCTCCTTCGTATTCATCTGAATTAAATTTTTCATATACATAAACTTAGGAATCATAATTTATCATATTAGTATCTACTTTGGCTTCATCATTCTCATCATATCTAGCTCTTGAGAGCATATCAGCAACAGAGTTAGATTTTCTTGAAATATGGATTAAAACTGGATTTATAAATTTAATATAAGAAATCCAGCGAAGCATTGCAATATCCGGTGAAGAACAGTTTGTGATCATTCCAATTAGCGGTAAACAATCTGTCTCCACAATCACATTTGCTCCTATGAAATATTCTTTATCAGACTTTAGAGCTGTGACTAAACCCCAAAGTTCTCTTTTAATTTGCGGGTAATGTCTTTGAGTGTTATGCAAAATTTTAGCTCCAAATCTCATAGCATATCTTCTACCCTCTTCATCATCCTGACTTATGACCCAGCCTATCCCAATAGGGTTAGTATCAACAGTCAAAATAATAGGCTTATTATTCGTATAATCTACTCGTTTAAGGATTGGAGCTTCTTGTAATAACTTCTTTAATCTACGCATTGCTTGAGTATGTTTTTCTGTCCATAAAAATTTTCTTTTCTTCCTTAATAAATCATAAAGACAGTCAGCTATATGTGCAAAATGTGGTATCCATATGACATAGAAGATACAAGCTCCTAAGAATCGACGAACCTCACTCACATTTTGACATATCTCCGAAATCTTACTAATGGCATCAATTTTCTGAGGGTATGGCTTTCGTCCATAATAGCCACAAAGATGACCTACAATTAGGACCTCATTAACACCAAAAATAGATTTTTCTATAGATAATGTTAAGCCAACTTGAATAAATCGCTCAAAGATTTTTTTGCAATCAAGGATATGAGCCTTTACAAATCTTCGACAACCATCTTCATCCAGAGTACTATCTTTCTCTTCTTCCAAGCAACCCTTAATGGGAATGTCATCTATAAAGGGCATAGTAATGTGAGGAATAAAATCGTGCAAAACCAAATTCATTGCACTCATCATGTGTGCTACTGAATTGGTCGCACCTTGAGGTAACGTACACATCCTAACTAATCCCAAAGGTGTTTTCATGGTAGTAATGTCTCTACTCTCTAGTGCCAATTGAAATTGATCATATCCAGAGTACAGATCACCCATTGAATAAATCGAATTGCCTGAAAATGCTTCCGCAAATTCATCCACAATTGGACCTGTACCCATATTTCTAATGGTCACTTTATTGACTGGTTGAAGATCTTGGATAAATCAAAGTTTTCCACTCTTCTTGGGCATAGTAAACCAACGGTTTGAATAGGGAGCTGAAGAGGATTCTAAAATATGCATATGAATTTTTTCTTTCAGTAATCTAATCAGCTCTGGAAGATGAGCTTTAGGTACAGGAATAGGGCGCAAATTCCAAGGAATATGGGGAATAGTGAAAATTATCATCGGTGAAATTATCCTAGGATCTGCACATCCTATCTCTAAAGGCTCAAGAGAAAATGCTCTTCCATGCTGCTCAATAATCTTCAGAAAATACTCTTTTTCTATTGGAAGAAGGAAACCGTTAGCATCTAATTTAATTTGATTTAAGGATTCTTTAGTAAATACATGGCCAATATTTTTCGGATTTCTAAGGATTGGCTCATGACTTACATTCTTTATAATATCATTACTGAATTTTGGTAGTAGTTGAGCTACGGGTTCAACCTTCTTACTAACAGTTTTTATATTTGGTCTCCACTAAGGCATCATACTCATGATTAATACTAGAGGCATATTCCTGAATTAATGCATACACATCAAGTGAAGAGATAAGAATATGGGAATTAGACTTATCTTGATAACAAATTTCTAATTCTTCTAATGTTGAGAAGCAATGTGTAGTTTCAATAATATGTTCAATACTTTCATCCATTAACAAATTTCCTTTGTTTTTCAAATATTTTTCATATTTTTTATAAGTTTTCTTGGAATTTGTTTAGAATGAGAAATATTTAAAGTAGTAGATGGAAAATAAACAGTCATTTTATCTAAGTTCTGTACAAGATTTTGCGAGATTTCGAACCAAAGTCCACTGTCATCTCGCTCAACAGTGGCATTTATTCGAAATCCTGATCTAAGTGTCTTAAAGGAGTTTTTCTTAGAGACCTAAGATTACGAGGATGGTTTATACAAAGTCTCATAAATTGAATAGACTTAAGGCCATCACGAGAACGAATTCTTGCAAAAGCACTTCCATCGTCCAATACTTTTGTCTCCATTCTTTGTTCACTAATGAATGGCTACCCCAAAATAATTGGGTATGAGCAGTCATCATGAACGAAGAAATTATGTTCCTCTGTTACATCTCCAATAGTAATAGGAACATTTGCACAAGCTCCTAGTAAATAGCCAGAAGCATTGTTGGCTGCCTTCATTCTCCATCCATGGTCCCTATCTATGGGCCATTTTCCTTCGTTATAAATCTCCCTTGACACTACATTGATTTCTGATCCTGAATCGATTAATGCTACTTGCGGTTTATTATTATTACCTATCTTAACCATAGTTTCAGTGGTACCCCTAGCCCAATGTTTCTGAGTATAATGGCTATTTGGGTCTTCATTTCCTTTTTCCAAATGTCCATTAACAGGACCCAAATAATTTTTACGATCAGAAGATTCTCGATATTCAGATTCATTAATTTATACAACACTCACTTTCGGTTCATCTTGTTCTTTCCTTTCCTCCATTTCTATATCTTCCGTTCTATACTCTATAGGTTCTCTTCGTCTTTTAATGATACTCACAAAATCTTCCTTCACATCTGTTCTTGAAAATGCTAACCATTCCTCCAATGTCATGGTTACCTCTGCCTTCATAATTTTTCATCCATAACTTTCCGAATGTCTATTTGTTTCTCGATTTGCGAGATCAATCGAAAAGTCAGAGGTTTCTTTTTTGGTTTTTCTTCCTTACTACCTTCTTCTCGTATGGGTTGCGATTCATTAGGTTTATCTTGACTTTTATCTTCACTTGTAGTTTTCTTTTCTAAATTTTCTCCTATTTTCTTTCCTTTACCCTTATTTTGAGGTTTCTTTTCTTGTTCCTGTTGTTTTGGTTCCTGACTAGGCTCCATCATAGGCGGTTCTTTAATTCTATCAGTAGTTTCACCCTCTTTTCTAGCCCTAGTTGTTCGTTTAGACTGTCCCTCTTCATCCCGTTTTCTTTTCTCGTCTACATTAATTTCATGAGCATATACTGAGAACATATCTACTGGCTCATTCCAACATGTCTTTGATCTAATATCTGAGCTCGTAGCATATAAGTTCTCAACTGACAACTTTCCTCTACGAGCAGTATCATAAACTTGATTCCAAAAGTCACAATTAGAGTCATCACTATCAAGTCTACAAGCATAAGTATTTTGGCTTGTGGAGGCTTCAAAGAAGGTTTTCATACCCCCTTTTCCATAGTTTGATGCCAAAGGCCTTTTTGTTACATAGTCACAGATATTTCGATCTACTTCTGTGACCCAATTCTTATCCTTGGCCTCTTTGAATAAGTTGCATGTCCAGTGTGGATGCTCCAAATCATCACACCAGAGACATCTACGTGCTAGGTTAAATGGTCTTCTAGCTGACATTTGATTCCTTGGATTTTGTTCTAATTCTTTTGGTTTCTCCTGATCTCTCAATTTAAGCTCTTGCATACTCTTTATAGTAGCTATTTCAGTCGCCAAAGTCTCCACATGTTTGACAAGTGATTCTATCGATGTTTTTAACATTGTAATTTCTGAGTCATCCTTTATAGGGTTATGAGAAGTGGGGTCATAATCTATCTTTCCTGGTGCATCTCTTTCATATATTCTTGGAGTTTGCATCTGATTTCGCTCCTGTCTTTGGGCTAACCTATGGACAGCTGCTCGAACGTTATCCCAATTTCCAGTAAGCCCACTCGCAGTCGCTCCATCCTCAAGCATCGGTTCTAGCTCACGTCTAAGAGAAGGATCTAACATATTTAGGAAATTTCTTAATTTATCTGGTTCTAGAGCTGTTCGGTCTGCTTGAGGCATTTGGTTAAATTTTATATCAAACTCAGTTAATCCCTGAGTTATGTGTTGCTCTAATTTCGTTGTTCCTACCCATCGCATGAATGTGGTGTTGGTGCAGACCAATCACCAATTGAAGATTTGAAGGACAAAGGTTGGAGATGAGATCAAGGTTTAAAGCAAAAAAGATGGATACATTCACAGAGTGAAGGACATGTACACATATGTACATTAGTGAAGACATAGATCACTTAGACTTTTGATTAGTCATAAGCTTGTATATATTTGCCTATAAATACTTTTGAAATATGTCGGGGCAAAGAGAGAGAGACATGAGGAGACAATAGGAGATCACGAGAATAGTTGTAAGAGTCATTAGACATGTGTGAAGTGAGTTGAACTCTCAATTTTTACTCAGTTGTAAATTTCTGAGAAATAGAAGAACTTTTGCGCCCGATGTTTCTGTGTCTGCTCCGTCTGTGGTAAATCTTTTGTGAAATCCTTTTGAGGATATCTAAGTCCATAGTTAATCAATCTATGGCTTAAGTTTCAGAGTTTAATTGTAATCAGGTAAGGAGAATTGTTAGTAGGAACATTCATATGTGTTGAGTGTTCACAGTCTCCTGAAACAGGCGCAGATTTTGAGTTCAATCAAATGAGTAGTGCTCGGTGCACAGTGTAAAGTTTTACACATATGATAGCTCAGAATCTAATTTGAGAGATAAGCTATCTACAGCCAAAAGGATTTGGTCAAACGGGTTCGACATTTGGAGAACCAAAGTTAAGAAGTTAGGGGTGTCTAAATCGACTTCTCAGAAGTGTAGATTTAGACATAGCTGACTTGGTAAGTAGATTTCTCAAGATCTACTAAACCTTTTGAAGTAATTCGACTTGGAGAAGGTGCGAAATCTTTAGGCGACACTTTGTGTAAAGTTTCATAAAAAACTTTACACATTTACTCAGTCAATGAGCAAAATCTATGCAGCAGACTTTCTGAGGAATTCTCTTCTTCACAGTTTAGTCAAGAATTTGACATTTGATCATTGATAGCTTAAATTGGTGAAGGTTTTGACTTACTCTTGATATAGAGGTGTTCTAAACTCAAGAGTAGGTTGTTCTTTTGGAGATTAACACTCTCCATCAGTGGTATCAGAGCAGGAAACATCAAAATCAAGGAAAGGAGGATCCCGACTGCTGCAGATTCAAGAAATTCAACAATTGAAGAACTAAAAGGTGAAAGCTTGAAGGCAAAGCTTGAGGAGGAGACCATACGACATCAAGGAAGTCAAAAGGAGTATCATTCGAAGTAAAGGTAACCTTATACTTTATAAAGGTTGAAGATTTCAATACACAGGTGGATACAAGATGGGAGATTCTCTACAGATAGAGAAATTGGATAGGGAAAACTATCCTGCATGGTCAATGAGGATGGAAGCTCATCTTATGAGCAAAGATTTAATAGCTTACATCACAGGAGAAGAAGAGAAGCCACAGTTCAGAGATCCTAGTGTTCCAACTAGGGAAGAGTTAGCAGATTTGAAGAATTGGATGAAAAGAGATGCTCAAGCTAGGAGCATAATCTATATGGCAGTTAATGATTACTTGCTACCTCACATTAGAGGTCTTGAAAGTGCAAGTGAGATATGGAATGCTTTGGAGGAGCATTTCCAAAATACTACAAAGTCAAGGAAGGCATCCCTATGGGCAGAATTTACAACTTTCAAGAAGAAGGCCTCTCAATCTATTTCAGACTATGTAACAAGGATGAAAGACATTGCAGATGCATTAGGAGCTGTTGATGAAGATATTGAGGAGGATAAATTGGTAAGGCAAATCCTTACAGGTTTGAGAGGTGATGACAAATGGAAGCCATTCATTTTGTCTACAGAACTATCACTTGATCACTTCACTCCTGATTTAAATCAGTTGCTAGGTCATATGCTAACATTTGAGCAGGATGTTAAAGGAGATGGTGACAAAAGTACAGGTCATGCAATGTACTCAAAGGACAAGAAGAAAGCTAACAAAGGAAAGCAACAATCAGGTGAAGATGAAGGCACAACTAGTCAAGCCAACTTCCTAAGAGGAAGAGGTGGTAGCAAAGGTAGAGGAAGAGGCAGGAACAATAAAGATGGAGGCAAAGCTTGTTGGATTTGTGGTAAGACAAATCATTTAGCTAATGATTGTTGGTATAATAATCAGAGTAATAGTGGATATAATCACAACTATAATACAAGAGGAAGAGGTGGCAGAAATCAAAGAGGTAATTTCAGAGGCAGAGGTAGTAGGGGCTACTTTGGAAGAAATGCAGGTAGAGGTTTCCAAAGTCAACAATATAACAACACCTACTACAATTATGCTTCAGATCAAAAGGAAGATTCAACATTGATAATGAATGCAACTTGTGAAAGGCAGAGTGAAGATCAAAGAGTCTTCTACATTGACTCAGGGTGTAGCAATCACCTGAGTGGTAATATAGCCTTGATGACTAATTTGGAGAATAAAGTATCTAATCATGTTGTTCAAACAGGTGAAAACACAAAGCACAATGTGAAGTCAATTGGATCAGTGAAGGCCAAGGATGGTAGCACCTTATTGAGTAAGGTCTTGTATGTTCCTACAATTCCTAAGAATTTGATAAGTGTAGGACAAATTGTGGAAAAAGGTTATGAAGTGAGGTTCACTAATGAAGGAGTGTTTGTGGAAGACCCTAGCAATGGGTATAAACAAATTGTTTCAGGAAAGAAAGAAGGGAGATTGTTCACATTGAAGATTCAAGGTAATATTGGTCATGCCATGTTCACATATGGAGGACATAAGATCTCTGAGTTAGATCTTTGGCACAAGAGGCTTGGACATTTCAATGAAAGAGGTATTAAAGACATGATTAACAATGGTTCAGTGCTTGGTTTGCCTAATGTTGCAGGTCAACATATGACATACAGATGTGAGGCATGTCAATTAGGTAAGGCTCATAAGCAATCCTATTCCAAGCATGGGTTTATGTATTCAGAGAAACTTGAGTTGGTACACACAGATGTGTGGGGACCATCAAAGGACTTCAGTATCAATGGCTCAAGGTATTATGTGATTTATGTTGATGATGCTACCAGATGGATCACTATCTATGTGATCAAAGATAAGTCAGAAGTGTTCAATACTTTCAAACATTATCATATGTATGCAGAGAGAATTACAGGACATAAGTTGAAGAGACTAAGGTCAGATGGAGGGGGAGAGTATTTCTCTAATGAATTCAGTGAATACTTGTGGAATGCAGGTATAAAAAGAGAGGTTACTTGCAGGTACTCTCCTCAACAGAATGGTGTAGCAGAAAGGAGGAATAGGACTCTTGTTGAGTTTGCAAGGTCCATGATGAAGGAGAAAAATTGCCCAAATTATTTGTGGGCTGAGGCTGTAAATACAGCTACTTATTTGGTCAATAGGCTACCTTGTAGAGCTTTGCAGGGTATGACACCTTATGAGGCATGGTGGGGTAAGAGACCTACACTAGACCATTGCAAAGTATTTGGATGTTTGGCCTATGCATATGTGCCATCACAATTAAGGCACAAATTGGAACCTAAAGCTGAAAAATATGTGTTTATTGGTTATGATGATAAGCAGATGGGATACAGGTTGTGGAATCCATCCACAAAACATTTTCTTGTATCAAAAGATGTTACATTTGATGAGCAAGGTACTTGGTATGCAGGTAATATCAGTATTAATGCAGATGATGAAGAAATTGTGAGTCAAAGAAAAGGTAAATCAAAGGTTCAGATATTTGATGAGCAAGAGAATAATGAAGTGCAGGTTGAAGTGGAAGAAACACCAAGATTTGATCCTGAATATGAAGAACCAGAAACCTCAAGAAGTGGAGAACTTAGGAGGTCTACAAGGAACAAATGGCAACCTACAAGGTATAGCTATGATACTTCATTTCTGGCTACCAAAGATTATGCTTACATGATTAAAGCAGATGAAGAACCTTCTACATATGAAGAGGCAAAAGGTAAAGAAAATTGGGAGAAAGCTATGCAGGAAGAATATGATGCATTGATGGAGAATCAAACATGGGATTTGGTTCCAAAGCCAAATAGTCAGAAGATCATTGGATGTAAGTGGGTTTACAAAACAAAAAGATTTGCAGATGGAAGTGTGTCTAGGTACAAAGCTAGACTTGTTGTCAAAGGGTTTGCTCAGACATATGGTGTTGATTATGATGAGACTTATAGTCCTGTGGCAAAGATGACAACCATCAGGACACTTATAGCTATTGCTGCATGTAAAGGTTGGAAGTTATGTCAACTTGATGTAAAAAATGCTTTTTTGAATGGTTACATTTCAGATGAAGTTTTCATGGAGCAACCTCAAGGATTCAGAGATGGAAGATATCCAGATCATGTGTGCAAGCTCAAGAGAGCTTTGTATGGCTTGAAGCAGGCCCCAAGGGCATGGAATTATAGACTTGTAAAGTTCTTGAAAGAACTTGGTTTTCATGTGTCTAAAGCAGATAGTAGCTTGCTTGTCAAAGCAAGTGATAATGGTTTCATATACATGTGCATATATGTTGATGATATAATCCTTACAGGTACAGATGAGGAAGGAATACAAAGACTAAAGAAGCAAATGGAAAAGGAGTTCAAAATAAGTGACTTGGGAGACTTGTCATACTTCTTGGGCATGGAGATTACATATACTCAACATGGAGTATTTGTGACCCAAGAAAGGTATTTGAAGAACTTGTTAATCAAGTTTAAAATGGATGATTGCAGGGTAGCACCTACACCAATGGAGGTGAATCACAAATTGAGTAAATTTGGAGGTGAAGAATTCAAGGACGTGAGACAATATCAGAGTTTGGTTGGTAGTCTTATCTATGCTACTTTAACTAGACCTGATTTATCATATGCAGTAGGGGTTTTGTCTCAATTTATGCATTGTCCCAGAAAAGAGCATTGGATTGCAGGTCAAAGAGTGTTGAGGTACATTAAGGGTACACTCAAAGAAGGTTTGTATTATGGGTTCACATCAGATACAAACATTAAGATCTATAGTGATGCAGATTGGGCAGGTAATCCAGATGACAGAAGGTCAACCTATGGATACATGTGTTATGTGGGAGATAAGTTAATCTCTTGGTGCTCAAAGAAGCAACATACAGTTGCTTTGTCATCCACAGAAGCAGAGTACAAAGGCATGGTTGAAGCTGCAAAAGAAGTGATTTGGCTTAAGACTCTCATGAAGAGTTTTGACATTATACAGAGCATACCTATCATTTATGGTGATAACATGAGTTCATTATATCTAGCTGCTAATCCTGTTTTTCATGCCAGGACTAAACACATTGAGATACAGTATCACTTTCTAAGAGAGAAGGTGATGGATAAGGAGATTGAAGTCATACATACTTCAACAAAAGATCAGATAGCTGATATGCTTACAAAGAGCTTGGATGGACCAAAGCTACAGAAGTTTAAAGACATGGCAGGTATAAAGAAGATAAGAGAAACCTCAATTGATGATTGAGGGGGAGCTGTTGGTGCAGACCAATCACCAATTGAAGATTTGAAGGACAAAGGTTGGAGATGAGATCAAGGTTTGAAGCAAAGAAGATGGATACATTCACAGAGTGAAGGACATGTACACATATGTACATTAGTGAAGACATAGATCACTTAGACTTTTGATTAGTCATAAGCTTGTATATATTTGCCTATAAATACTTTTGAAATATGTCGGGGCAAAGAGAGAGAGACATGAGGAGACAATAGGAGATCACGAGAATAGTTGTAAGAGTCATTAGACATGTGTGAAGTGAGTTGAACTCTCAATTTTTACTCAGTTGTAAATTTCTGAGAAATAGAAGAACTTTTGCGCCCGATGTTTCTGTGTCTGCTCCGTCTATGGTAAATCTTTTGTGAAATCCTTTTGAGGATATCTAAGTCCATAGTTAATCAATCTATGGCTTAAGTTTCAGAGTTTAATTGTAATCAGGTAAGGAGAATTGTTAGTAGGAACATTCATATGTGTTGAGTGTTCACAGTCTCCTGAAACAGGTGCAGATTTTGAGTTCAATCAAATGAGTAGTGCTCAGTGCACAGTGTAAAGTTTTACACATATCATAGCTCAAAATCTAAGTTGAGAGATAAGCTATCTATAGCCAAAAGGATTTGGTCAAACAGGTTCGACATTTGGAGAACCAAAGTTAAGAAGTTAGGGGTGTCTAAATCGACTTCTCAGAAGTGCAGGTTTAGACATAGCTGACTTGGTAAGTAGATTTCTCAAGATCTACTAAACCTTTTGAAGTAATTCCACTTGGAGAAGGTGCGCAATCTTTAGGCGACACCGTGTGTAAAGTTTCATAAAAAACTTTACACATTTACTCAGTCAATGAGCAAAATCTATGCAGCAGACTTTCTAAGGAATTCTCTTCTTCACAGTTTAGTCAAGAATTTGACATTTGATCATTGATAGCTTAAATTGGTGAAGGTTTTGACTTACTCTTGATATAGAGGTGTTCTAAACTCAAGAGTAGGTTGTTCTTTTGGAGATTAACACTCTCCATCATGTGGCTCTATTATTCTTACTGTAATCTTCATGCGAAAATTCAGTAAGAAGCCGAGTCTTGAAATCCGCCCAAGCCATCTTTGGTTGAACTACTCTCAATTGGATTCTCTCTCTAGTGAAACCATGAGCAATTCGTATAAATGTATCTTTTTTATGGTCTTCAGGTAACCCATATTGTTCTGTCAATTGTTCATAATATTTAAGATAAGTTGTTACATTTATTCCAGTAAATTCCCCCCTATCCGTTTTAATTGCATCTATGATCTTCCAAATGTGCTGCTCTTCAAAGTGGTCAGCCATAGTAGATAAGTCTAACTTTACAGATGAATATGAAATATAAGTATATAATTCTCATAATAGTACGTCTATTTCTTGATCCTGATATGACTCCGTGGTAAAAGAAACAAAAATATAGAAAATATTCCTACTCCTTTGCCAACAAAAGTAAAGAAAAGTTTCCTACTGCTTTGCAAAAGAAAACTTTCCTATTATTTTGCAAACAAAAAGAAAATTTCCCTATGATTTGGCAACAAAGAAACTTTTTCTACAATTTTGTAAATAGAAATAAAGAATCCTTTCCTACTACTTTAGAAATAAAAATAAAGAAAACCTTTCCTACTATTTTGCAATAGAAAAAATAAAGAAGAATTTCCTATTTCTTTGCAAACAAAATGAAAATTTTCCTACAATTTTGCAATAAAGAAACTTTCCCTATTACTTTGTAACTAGAAATAAAACAAGCTTTCCTACTATTTTGCAATAATCGTGAGATGCTGATATTAATGATTCGTGTGTAATAATATCCTTAACTACTTCTACTTTGACTTCTACTTCTAAAGGTGCGTTCTTTTCAGATTCAATTGGATTTTTAGATGACATGGACAAGAAAGATAATGCAAATTGAAATTGAATTAATGCTAATGACAATAATGGATGATTACAATGCTATAAAGCAATGATATAATTTCTTTATAAGATTGCTAACAACTAGTGAATCCTATACAAAAGCTTAATCAAGGATAATTTCTATGGATTTATATCAGATTGTCACATATTTGATTTGTTGAAATCTCCTCTTTTTTCACGATGCTCTTCGATACTTTTTCTTTCAATGTTTGCAAAGAAACATTAGCCAAAATTAGTAATGTTACAAAAATTATAAACAAAATAAAAAATTCCATACACATGCATATGTTCATGCATACATTAAAGTATTCACATCTAATGCATACATTCCCACTCATGCATATTTATTCACTTACATATATATGCGCATATATGCATACTATCCATGCATTCCTAAACATGTATTCTTAGTTCACATGCACACACCTCATTGATGCAAATGCTAAAACACACACATACTAACACACATGCATGCTAACATAACACACACTTCTAAATACATCTAATCATGCAAATGTATTACTTAATTAATATATACTATCATTTACATATACACACTTACGCTTATACTTAAATGAACCCATATACTTACATCTAAATACATACTCTCATGCTAGCATATGCTCAATCATGCATTTCTAAACAACTAGTTAGGCAATTAAATGCATTCATACTCTCTTAGTTTATGCATAAAACTTAATCGTTCTCCATATTTAATCAATGTTTATCTAAGCCTTTGCAACTTGAAAGGCACAACTTGTTTACATTATGACTTCTTGGTTAAATAACAAGAAAACACTGCCAAACACTCAAAAACTACTGAATCCTATGAGAGACAATCTACAAAAACTGTCGTCATCTCAGTGTATCATCCAATCAACCTTTTGAAAGAAATAAGTGTTCAAATAGAGAATCTCTCAAGTCCTCTTTATGATGCAGCAAATGAGTTTCAAAACTAGTGGTATAGATACTTTCTGCATAGACGGTACATATACATACAGATACATAGTAAGAACAACGTGCCTCTATGGCTATCCTCAATTTTGAAACGATCTGTGTTTGCGATCTATATGGATACCTATAAAATGAACGGCTTAAATGGCTATCCATAATTCTACATAGGTTTGAGTCATATATGCTTTTCCAAGTGCAAACGGAAATGAATGGCAAGGCGTCCCATGGTTGTTGAGACCAAAATCCTTTTTATCTCTCTCTCTACAGAGTAAACATGCGCAGATGCGTACGTATCTTGTCTTAGCCCACGATCCACACATCGCTCCCACACTCACATAAACATGCCTAGATACTCGTAAGTGGAAGTACGAGGCAGGAACAATCAAGCTTCATCGAGAGTTCAAAAACAATGAAGTTACACGCATGAGGAAAGGGTCAGAGTGATTTCCGGGACAAGCTGCTCCATGATAGAAGCGCCCGGCTGACAAGAGCGACAGGGAAACAAAGAACGGCAGACACGATGAGCTTGCCATCACCATATCTATCTCACTCTTGTGACAACAGCCGTCGGAATTGTCAGATCCTAAATTCATTCACTCTCTACACTTGTGTGATGCCCATCTTAGTGCTTCGATTAAGCTTCAATTTCTCTAGCTGAGAACATTGACAGAAAGTCTCTCAAGGTCTATGAAGTTCACATCGCTAGTCAAGCTGGAGAGATTAAGGGAAGTTAGAAACGTGAATGTTTCTGGAAACGCACTTAGCCACTCACTTCCTCTGTCATCAAATACACATTTTTGTAAGTCCAAGTTCCTCAGGTTTCGGCAGATCTTTGCAATATTTGCAAGACTGTCTGTGAAAAATCCATCACAAAAAATTAGAATCAAACCACGAAAGTTGCGGAACGAGTGTGCTATGAGGGACAACCCCTCGTCTGTTATGGTCATGCACTTAAGCCTGAGTTCTACCAAGGCATGAGTCTTGACAGCAAGTTCTTGAGTCCAGGGAAGAATATTAGTTCTCCAGTTTGGGGAAACAAGGTTGAAATCCAAAAACCTTGGTCTGCCTTTCAGAGTGAGAGATTTTGTACGCGAAAAGCGGTGTCTCGAAAATTCCAGAAGAGCATGAATAGCAGTTTCCAATGAAGATGCTCCTCTTGCTCCATGGATCTGCTTTCAGCGAGGACAGCTTTAAAAAATTCTTTCCTTCCTAAGTGCAACAGTCACCAGGAGGCTGGCGACAATTTGCCAAATCTCTATCGATTTCAGCCATTATAGCGGATAGCCTTTTTCTGTTGATATCAGAGCCGCCAGGGAATCTTCTCCCTTAATTTCTAATGATCCCTCTCTCTCTAATACTCCCTCTCTCTCTTTGGATTCACAGCGCCAATATGGATTATTTTTTCATGTAAGGAGGCGCTCGCATACCACACTAATACACCAGATCCAATCAGAATTCTGCAAATGTCACATATATTACTTTCTCAATGCTCTCTTTCTACTCGCTTTCTCATCTCCTATCTAAGTATGCAAGGCCAGAAGTTACTGAAAGGAGAGGAGAAACCAAGATCAAGAAATAAAGATCTTTCCCAAGATGAAGGAAGTAAGAAGACAATTACCTGCAAAGAAACATTAGGAAGAAATGGAGCATAGCACACATATAAATACATACACAAGCCATTTCTAAACCACTCTTTTTTAAATTTGCTTTAAATTCTCAACCACACTTTTGCCCACACATCTCAACCATACTTTAAATTAGCTTTAATTCCACAAAACATTTGTTCCATTCTTTTAACCTTTTTCATATATTCCATTCATTTAATGTTTCTCTTTAACCTCCTTTAATTGCATCTTTTACTCAAACCACTCCTTAAATTATTTTAGTTACATATTACTTACATACCATTCTTTTTTCTAGCACTCATACACACCACTAGATATTTATCCATTTCATTTATCATTTTTAATTTAATTATCCTATTTCCCCTAATTAAATAATTCATTTAAATTAGGGTTAGTTTAAGGTTTTAATTAATTAAAACCTTAGTATTTAAATGCACACACATGAATAAAGTAATTAATTAAATCATAATTGAATTTTGTAATATGCAATGTTTTATCTATAGGTTAATTTAATTAAATACCAATTGTTTTACCCCTTGAATCATACTAAAACCCTAGAAAACCTACTTAAAACCCATCAAAACCCCATTAAAACCCTTTAGAAATCAATTGAATACCTAGTTAAACCCTAACATTAACCAATAATTAATGCTCTTAACTTAAATACATATAAATAAACAAAAACCTAGGGTCTTAAACCCATAATTCAATACTTCTATGGCCTACACACACATTATGAAAGCAGTTTAGGGTAAACCATAGTATGAACTTTTGTTTTCTTCATCCATTTGAACCTGCAAATACTTAACAAAACATTAATTCCAAGCAAAAACATTGTAATAATAAGAAATTAGAATTAACCAATAATCATATTTTCATTTTTCTGGTTGTCAATGGAAAGGTTGAAAACTTTCCGACAGCGTGCACTTTTAAGAGTGCAAATCGACTTCGGAGCATAGAACAATGAATTTCAATAGCCAAGAAACATCTCCACTAGGTACGTTGGGGTTTTACCCCCATTTCAAAGCCATTCATGCAATCAAAATTGCGATCAGAGTGACAATTTGTGAGCTCAAATTTCATCATTCATTTCAGCTTTCATCGAAGTGAAGAGTTTGTCACATTCTTGTTCCTTAGTGAAATGGCAGGCAGCAATGACTTGTTTGGCATGCTTCAAGCTGAAGATAAGCTTGATGGGACCAACCATCTGATGTGGTCTTACATGATGAAGCATGTTCTTGTTGCTAGACACCTTTGGAACATTGTGGCAGATGTAGATCGAAGACCTGCAGGTTCTTCTACTTCACAGTCTACTGTCATAGATGGAGCTTCTTCTTCGAGTACAGTGGTTTCTCCTTCTCCACCTACACAGGAGCAGCTTAGATGGGATGGAAAAGATGCTAAAGCTCATGCTTTGATTGCACTTCAGTGAAGCATCATATAGTTCCACACATTCGATCATGTTCTACATCAAGACAGGCATGGAACACTCTTGCTTCTTTGTATGCTGTGCATAATGAAGCACATGTTGCATACTTGGAAAGCAACTTGAGGATGTATGTATGGCTGAAAATGAGTCAATGGATGTGTATGTGACACGCATCAAGGACTTGAAAGAGAAATTGGCAAACATAGATGAGATCATTCTGGATGCATCACTCATTTCTACATTGTTGAAAGGATTACCGGAATCTTTTCAAAGCTTTGCTACTACACTCCATTTGGTTGCAAAAGGAAATCCTAATATGTATGCATTTGATGAGCTTTTGTCTCTTCTTTTGCAAGAAGAGCAATCTAGAGTGAATAGGAGTGGTTTGATTGAGGGAACACAAGCACTTGCTATCTCAGAAAAGGGGAAAAGCAAGTATGGTTCAGCTTTGGGTTCATCAAAACCAAAGCCTCAAGCTTCTTGTTCCACTCATTCCTCTAATGATGCTGATTTGCAAAAGAAGAAGAGATGCAAATATTGTCGAAAGGCTGGTCATACTATTGATGAATGTAGAAAGCTTGCTAAATGCAATGAAAAGAAGAAGGAATCCGGCATGTCTATTGCTGAAAATTTAACAAATGTAAAGAATGATGAAGCTAACATGGCTCAAGATTTTTGGGCATGTGTTGTTACATGTGATTATGATGATTCTTTGCATTCTAAATGTATGGTTGTGAGTGAGGCTGATTCAGATTTGTTCTTTGATAGTGGTGCTTCAAAGCACATAACATCATGCAAAAGGTTTTTTGCCTCTTTGAAAGATGCACCCAAAGGAGGACATGTGGTGTGTGCAAACAATGCCTCTTATCCTATCATTGGAGCAAGAGAAATTGAGCTTAGGAATGCAAATGGAGGTGTGATTCACTTGAAAAATGCATTGTATGTGCCCCATATAAAGAAGAACTTAATTTCAGTTATGTTGATTGCCAAAGTTGGACTTCATGTACACTTTGTTGATGATAAGTGTATGGTTCATGATTTCAGCAATGGCAATGTTATCGTGATGTTTGGTACATTATGTGGTTTGTGTCAAATGGATACATACAAGAGGGCTTCCTCGAATGCCTTGGTTGCTCATACTTCTTCCATGGCTGAAATGGAGCTTTGGCATGCTCGTTTTGGTCACTTGAACTTCAATATTTTTATTTACTTGTGTTGGCAGTAGCCTTGGTACACCAGGACGTACAAGACATGAAAGTCAAAGAAGGGAGTCAGAGCGAAGGGACAGCACTAGCAAACAGGGCAGTCAAAGAAGATCTGGCAAGTAGGCCAATATTTTTTCAAGACATTAATGCAAATCAAAGGGATGGACATGCAGAGAGGAAGAGCAAGTAGGGAGCTCGAAGATATGTATGGCAGATCACTAGAAGAAATCCCTACAACAACAGTGATTTTTATCACTAACAATCATTGTAAATATCATTTCACCTTTTTGTAGCTCCATTTTGTGCAAGCCAAGGAGTCCTTGAGCTTGAGGAGCCTTAGAAGTAGTTGTGTACCAATTTTCGTATTTTTTAAATCTCGTTTGAGCCCCCAAATAAGCCCTAGAACCTAATTTTTAACTAGGCCGGACACTAGGTCTGGACAGGTCCAAAAGCTAGTCAAAAACTATAAAAAGGGCTAGAGAGCTCATTTTTGAGGTGAGATTGTAATTGAAACGAACTTGTAAGAGCTTGTGAAAGTAATCTAAAGAACTCCATTGATTCTCTCTCTTTGTCTTGCCGTGTGTGCGCGTGTGTGTGTATGTGTGTGCATGCTTGTGTGCTTCTCACTCACGCACTTGTGCCGCCACTTGCTCGAGGTCTTCATACCATCCTCACGTCTTCCCGGATTGACATTAAAGGAGGTGCTACTCATCATTGAGCTACACCAAATTTTGGCGCCGTTGCCGGGGATCGAGCTTTGAGGACGAGCGTGTGATGGTAAGATGTAGAGTTGACGCGTTGGAATTGTAGGTATTTTCTTCACTCTCATCGATTTTCTTTTACTTTCTTCACCATCTTCATCACCATCATCATCATCACCATCTCCCACGCCCATCTCCATCATCGCGAAAATTTCAGTTTTTTGGACCATATCCCCATCTCCACCTCATTTCCCTCATTTCACTTGTGAGAGAGAGCGAGAGAGCGAATTTGCATGTGCTGTTTTTGGCATGTTTTGTGAGTATTCTGCAGGTACAGGCCGCATCATCATCCCCAGCACCCTGCGCAGGTACGGAAATCCGAGTAACTGTCTGTGTGTCGCCGAGCTCTGTCAATCGCGACCGACAGAAAAATTGCTCTAATTGCTAAACAAAGTGCATATCCATGACCTACAGGCCAAGGGCTTCCCAAAAATGTGTTTAGTTTTTTGAAATTCCACAGATTTCTGTCAATCGCGATCGCTCTGTCAATCGCGATCGACAAACCACGACGGACAGACCTGTCAATCGCGATCGACACGTCAATCGCGACCGACAGCCCATGACGGACAGACCACGACGGCTCTGTCAATCGCGACCGACACGGTCAACGATTGTTTGACCACGATCGACAGACCCTCGCGACCGACCTGTCAATCGCGATCGACTCATCAATCGCGACCGACAGAGTCAACGACGCTTTGACCACGATTGATTGACTTTTCGGCCACGTGTCAATCGCGACTGACCAGTCAATCGCGACTGACAGCCACGACGGACCTGTCAATCGCGATCGACACGTCGATCGCGACTGACCTGTCAATCGCGACCGACAGACTTTGCGAACGCGTTAGAAGGGCAAATTAGGTCAAATTTTCAAGGCAAAATTATTGGTCTAAATTTTGATGGTGTGTGGGACAAACACTAGGGTGTAGTATTGCATCGCGAGGCCATGCCACAAGCTACTCGAGTATTCCTGTTTGACTGTTAGCTTGTATTGAATTCTGATTTAACTCCCTAAACCCTGAACAGTCCTAACTTTTTCATACGAAATCCAATTTTTGAGCTCTTGGGCTTGTTGGAAAGCTCGTGGCATATACTACACGCCCTCAACTGTTTTTTATAAAGATAATGCGTTGATTTTCAGAGAGGTTATTTTGAAGTTGACCATACCCAGGGGGATCAAAGTCAGGGGTCTTTAGAATTATTTTCTTAAAAGTCGCAATGCTAATGTGTGTTTGTGTCACATGAATGAAAGTGGTTGGTTTTGTTCTTTGAATATAAGCATTGAGCTAACCGTGGGTCCTTTATAGGTCCATTGAGAGCAACTGAGAGCGTACAAAGCAAGGTTTCTTTGCAAGCTTGAGAACCGGGTTCTTGAGCACCATAAAGCAAGGGATCAACAAGTAAGGTTGGATTATTCTCAACTCCCTCTGTCATTTCCTAGCTCAAGCTAAGAACGAGTAGAAGTAGGAGTAAGTCAGGGCGACAATAGGCAGTTATCAAGTTGAAGACTACCTAAAAACTCAAGTTCAAGTTAAAAACATAATCTCTGTACTGTCGATAACCTAAAGGAAAAGAATCTAACGTGGAACGATCAACCTAAAATACGAAGAACATTCAAGTGTTCCTGACGACGTGATATCAAACAAGACCATAAACACAATAATTAACTAAAAAGAATCAAGTGACTGGTACCAATTGATCGGCAACGAGGTTGTACTCTGGAAAAAATTGGGCTAACCAGTCAGGCATATGAACCTTAGATCAGGACGACACCTAGCAAGAGAGAGACAAAGCCTTAGGTCTTCAGAGGCTAGTGTCAATCACACTGCAAGGCCTTGGGCCCAGCAGTTGAGCCACCACTCATACTACCCTAGCTCTGAGACCAGTGAGTCAGAAATGTCTCAAGGCATGGACAGACCCATGGGAAGTTCAGGAGTGCCTTACCTATACAGGGTAGAAGGCCCTTACAAAACGCAGCTGGAGTACCTTAGGACCAACCGATTAGGTGCTAGCATCTATGAGGACGGCCTGGGAAGATCCGTGGTCCAGATTAAAAACCCTGACCAATCTATAGGACTAGAACATCCAGCTGTCAAGTTTGAAAATGGTGCATACCTGGACAAAGAAGGAACTATATATGTAGTCACTAGTCATCCAGATAGGACAGATGAATTTGGAAATGTAATTTCAGAAGCGGACTTAGGTGACTTGGAACAAGGAAACATGGGAGTGGAACCTAGAACCCCTCGAGGTAAGTCAGTTCTCACTAGGATTATCACGCCTGAGTGGGTCTCCCAAGATAACAAGTGCATAGATTTGCTTCTCAATCGAGAAACGGACGAAGCCTTTTGGAGATATAAACCGGATCACCCAACTGATATAGGAACAATCATGATCTATGAGTTTAAGGATCCGGATAGCCCAGGCAGAGTGACCTACCTAGATCATGCTTCAGAACGAATCTTTGTGGTGACAGAAAATGATAGGCATGCCTACACCTGGAAGGGTGAATTTATTTTCCCCCAACCAAGATCAAATGTATCCTATGGTCACCCTGGGGCTGGAACTTCCCAAGCTCATGGTACGCAAAGAGACAGAAGTAGAGAGAGACCAGAAGTAAGTTTTGCCAACCCAGTGGGCAGAGAAAGAACGAGAACCGAGACGAATAGGGTAGAACCCGAGATGCATAGAGCCCACAGGAACCAAAGAAATGTAGATGGATTCCCTCTGCCGAGACCTAGAGAGCACACAAGAACTTTGAGACCCACCCAGCTAGTTAAGTCCATGAAGAATTACTTTGACGGCACAGGAGATCCCTATGATCATGTGGCAGAGTTCAAGCAAGTCTTGAGAGCTGAACAAGTGGAGGATCTGTTCACGCAGTACAATGCCTTCGGTCTAACCCTTAGGAACACAGCACTTACGTGGTTTCAGCCATTAGATGAACGCCAGTTCAGGAGCATAGATCAACTCCTAGAGGCATTCATTGTAGAGTTCTCTAAGAGCGGCATAAGACACAACACCTCCTCACTGATTCACAGCTTCAAGCAAACCCCTCAAGAGACTGTGAGACTTGCAGGAAGAAGATTTAGACAATATCTTGAAAGGTGCCCTATTTCGGAGCTACCCACATCTGCTAAACAAGTAGCCTTATTCCTTGACGGATTGTTGAGTCCAAAATTGAGATCCTATGTGTATCTGAAAGACCCTAGGACTATAGAAGAGTGTGTACGTATGTGCATTGACATTGAAGATAACCTAGGAGAAGAGCTAGAGCTGTCCAAAATTTACAAAGATTCAGATAGTGCATCTAGTCAATCTTCCACACAAGCCACATCAATTGAGGAACTGGCCGAAAAAGTAGCTCAGAAATTAGGTGTGACTAGCAAACAAATTCCAAGGTTTGCTCCTGTGAAAAGGTGCTATACATGCGGTGGTGACCATATGGCGAACGTCTGTCCCATTATGGCTCAACCCCAAGTAAACCCTAGTAGCCAGTACTGCACCATAGAACGGAGATACACCAACCACACCGCACAAGACTGCCCACACAACAAGCAGGCGGTTAGGCAACCCTACCCTCAGCCCTACCAACAAGGCAGATACCAGAACCAGTACCCTCCACAACCATATGGCAGGCCACAACAAATTTTCCAACCTCAATATCAAAACCAACAAAGGCCTCAGCCTGTGCTAGCACAACAAACCCCAGCCCCAGCTAATGTGATTCCGGTAAAGTATGCTGTTGCAGAAGAAAACCTGAATAGAGCTATAGTCCCTGTAACATCCTTGATCTCTGAAAATGACCCAAGTGATCATAGCTTTGATTCTACCCATGTGGATAGCCCCCAGGCTTACTACATGCAGTCTCCAGAACATGGTGAGTCCTACTATGGTGAAGAGCTGAACGAACCTAGTTGGGAATCAGATTACACGAACGTCATGTATGCAAACCCCAATCCTAGGCCTCAATCTAGGCAAGTAAGACCCCCATTCCCAAGAGGACCGTGCTACAGATGCCAAGGAGATCACCTCATTCGTGATTGTCCCTTGCCTCCGCCCACACAACCTCAGTCCTTGACTATCCAAGGCTTTTGCCAAGATTGCGGAAAAGAGCATCTCTTACGAGATTGCCCAAAGAACCCCAATAGCATGCCAAAAATCACCCCTATCAACGTTGTTGGGTTAGTGGTAGACTCCTCAGGAAGTGTCACTTCCACTGCACCAATACAGGCAGTCACTAGGGCTCAGGCACTGCAACAAAACCAAGGGGTAGGCCAGGAAAAGACCCCAGATGCTAGCGATACGGAGAGCCAAAATAAAAAGAGAACGAGAGCTTGGAAAGATAGCCGAGAACGCATGAAAAGGCAATGGGCAAAGAAGATGAGTGAACTTGAGGAGAGTCTACGAGAAACCAAGGCTAAAATCATAGAGATCACATCTCAACCGCACTCTCACACATTCCCACCGCTACCATCCCCATCACCCTCCATCCCTTCACCCTCTAAGACAGCCCACGTAACCCACCCACCACCCCAACCAGGATCGGTATTAGCTGATCCCACTCCCGAAGACATAGACATGATGCTTAAAGCATATCAGGCCAGAATCCAAGAAGGGCCAAACGTCACGGATCATGACAAGTGCTATCCTAGAGCTGACCTAGAGATAGAAAGAACCAAACTATGCGCGAAAATGGTCGCATTGGCTCAGACTATGTTTGAAGCCAGTCGCTTTTTCAATTACTCAGGCTCAGCCAAAACGCAATTACATTTGGATGGATTCCTAGAGAAGTTAGAGAGGATAATTGCAAGATCTGAAAAGGAAGAAAAAAATCAAGACCAAGAAAAAGCAAGCAAAAACAGGAATCATTCCCAATCAGAAGTGTATGTGGCCAATGCCCCTAAACCGGACAACTTCCCCTCCTTAGAAAGAATAGAGAGGCTAATAGCACAGCCAGAAAAGGAACCTACCCCTCAAAGGAAGGAAAGGGCAAGAGAACGGATAAGCCAACCTCTTCAGGAAGCCCGTGGGCCTCCTCAAGAAGCTTATCTTCCCCCCCAAAAGGCAGATGAGCCTCCCTCGAAAGCTCAAGTACCTCCACAGGTTGCCTACATTCCTTCTCAGGGAGTGTATGAGCCTGTTCGGAAAAGTAATAGAATAAGTAATCCTCCCCAAGAAGCTTGTGCTCCAGTCATTTGCGAGAACGAGGAGAGAGCCAACAATAGAATCAGCCCTCCTTCACAGGTTGCTTACGCGCCCAATTCTACGGAGCCAGACACTTCTTCTTCTATGAATCGGTTTGCACCAGACTTCCTACGAGAGATTCAAGAAGACAAATGGGATAACGAAAGCGAGGTCGCCCCTCCTTTTGAACTTGTGGACGATGCACACGACCAATTCCCACAAGACATCCCATCTATTTACGGGGAGCATGAGAGTGTTCAGTCTCACGAGAGATTAGACTTTGATTCGAATTCCATACAAGAGCTACCCTACTTCACAGGCCCATGGGAAGCAAAGTCCACATGTATGAGAGCACCCACAGTCATGGTAAGGAACGACGACTCAGTCATACCTAGGAACACGGAGGTAGTAAAGAACACCGAGGTGCATTGCGATCTCACTTTGGAAAAACTGCCTGAGGATAGACTAAACGCGCGGAAATGTGCAGCCAGTCGAGTAACTGAA
This sequence comes from Ceratopteris richardii, assembly GCA_020310875.1. Taxonomy (NCBI): domain Eukaryota; kingdom Viridiplantae; phylum Streptophyta; class Polypodiopsida; order Polypodiales; family Pteridaceae; genus Ceratopteris; species Ceratopteris richardii. The sequence goes on from CM035428.1 coordinate 11,483,726, forward strand.
GTTGCAAAACCTTATTCCCGGGTAGGATCCCATAGGACAGTGCCAGAAATTCCCTTGGATAAGATAGGGGATATGTGTGAAGGCGAAGAAGGGAACACCTATCTTCCCATCACCTACCAGGACTACACCACGAAGGCAATTTTGGACTCAGGTGCAGGAGTTGCAATTGCCACCACCTCCTTATGGAAGCGTTGGGGCAAGCCAGCACTCAGGCCAACAAGAATGAAATTGCAGATGGCCGATGGTCATATTGAGAGACCCCTAGGATTGCTGGAAGGGATAACTCTCACCACTTGTGGTGTTGAGTTTGAGCATAGCTTTGCTATATGCGACTTCAGCAAAAATCATGCTTATGAGATGATTTTAGGAAGACCATTTATGCGACAGTTGCAAGTGGTACAGGATTGGGGAACCAACTCCTTGTATTTGCAACACTTGGGCGTTACAACCAAAGTCAATCTCAAGGATTATTCTCATAGAGATGTCCCTCCTATCCAATGGAATCCCATCCATAGAGCCAAAGATGATACAGAATCGGTGCATTCCATAGGGTCGGGATCCTCATGGATGCATGAAGATACTCACTTATGGATGTGCAAGGTAGCAGTAGAAGAAGAGAAGAGAGAGAAAGCTAGAGAGGTAGGTGCGAATGAAACTCATAGACCCATTCAAGACCCAGCCTATGCACCTATAGTCTTTCCAGATGAGGAGTTTGAACCCCATGGCTGGGCGGAAATTTTAGCAACAATGGACGTAGCCATCAACGAAGAACAATGGACACCTCACTGTGATGAGGATGGCTATGATATTTCAGTCTTCTCCATAGAGCCAATCATGGGAGAGGCAGTTCTAGAAGAATGCGAACCTAGCCCTGATGCATTTGAGGATGCAAGTGACTCCGATCTAGAGTCAATCATTATGGACCCACCATTTGCATCAGATGAAGAATACTTCCATGAGGTAGAATTTCAAATCCAGAGGCATGGAGAGCTGACAAATGACGTAAGATTAGCAACACATGTGACCCCTAAGGAAGAAGGAAAGAAACGAAAGAAGAGAGAAGCCTTACCAGAAGAGGAAGAATCTTTGTTTGAGGTCCCAGAAAATTTTAAGAAGTATGAGATAGATGACAGGAGAGTCATGATTAGAATGCCCAAACGAGAGGCACAATCAGGAGAGGCCTATGATAACAAAGAAACTACCAAGAAAATCGTAGTGGCCCTAGAAGAAGGAGAGGAGAGATGTACGTATATAGGCCATGACCTGACAGAAGAAGAAGAGTACGAATTGATTACCTTGCTAAGAGAATACAGAGATGTATTCGCTTGGAGTTACAAGGATTTGAAAGGTGTTGACCCTGACATATGTTCACACACCATCCCCATGACCTCAGATGCCAAACCCTCTAAGCAAAAGCCTTATACATATAACGATAATTACGCTGCTAAGATCAAAGAAGAGATAGATAGACTGGTTGAAGCTGGATTTATCTACGAAATTGAGCACACTGAATGGGTGTCCCCCATCGTAGTGGTGCCCAAGAAGAATGGCAAGCTGCGTGTGTGCATTAACTTGAAAAAGGTTAATGCCGCCACGATTCGAGATAACTATCCGCTTCCCATCACAGAACATCTCTTAGAAAGAGTGGCAGGCAAGGAAGTGTACAGCTTCCTTGATGGATTTTCTGGCTACAATCAAGTAGCCATAGCTCCAGAGGATCAGCATAAGACAGCCTTTGCCACAGAATGGGGCATTTTTGCTTTTAGAGTAATGCCATTTGGGCTTACCAACGCACCAGCTACCTTCCAGAGACTGATGTGCCATGTGTTTAAGGAGTTCCTAAGGAAGAGTTTAGAAGTCTATGTTGATGATCTTTGTGCTCATTCCAACGTTAGACAAACCCATATTCCTGAACTCAGACAAATCTTTGACAAATGTAGAGAATATCAAGTCTGCCTAAACCCAGAAAAGTGCGTTTTTATGGTCAGGCAAGGCAAGATTCTAGGACACATAGTGTCAAAGAATGGCATATCTACCGACGAAGAGAAAGTGAGAGCCATAGCAGAGCTACCTAGGCCAAAGAATGTCAAGGAAGTACAAGCTTTCATGGGGCATTGCGGTTATTATCGACGATTTATACACATGTATGCTGTCATTGCAAAGCCCATGTACGGACTTCTGACTAACTTTGAGTGGACGGATGAATGCGAGAATTCCTTCCAGGAGCTTAAACGAAGATTGTGTTCAGCACCAATCTTGACCACACCAGATTGGAATAAGCCATTCCATGTTCATGTTGATGCATCCAATTATGCTATAGGATGTGTGCTTGCACAACCTACTGGTGAAGGTAATATGGATCTTCCAATTGCCTATGCCAGTAGACAATTGAATGCGGCTGAACGGAATTACACCACTACAGAGCGCGAAGGATTAGGCATGGTATATGCAGTCAAGAAATTTAGACACTATTTGCTTGCAAATAAGTTTAAATTTTTTACTGATCATCAGGCATTGTTATATCTTGTAAACAAGCCATGCAATACAGGAAGATTAGTGAGATGGTTTCTCTTGCTAATGGAATATGATTTTGAGGTTGTGGTAAGGAAAGGGAGGACTCACTTGAGAGCAGATCACCTCTCTAGGCTCACATCGGGAGAAGCCCCACAAGGAGTGTCAGATGACCTTCCTGATGCTTACTTGTTTAATTTGGAAGTTGTACCGCATTGGGCTAAGCCATTGGTACCAGTATTGACATACGGGCCTAATCATCCAGTCGTAAACACACGGAATAGAGAGATCGTAAGAGCCCAAAAGTACCATATCATGGCAGGAAGCATGTACAAGCACACAGATCAAGGGATCTTGGCTTGTTGTGTAGAAGAGGATGAGTACGCTAAATGGTTGCAATTAGCACATGTAGGTGCGTTAGAGCAACACCATTCAAAGCAAAGAACTTTGCAGACTCTAAAGAGATTCGGAGTGCATTGGCCAACTATGGAAGCTGATGTCCAAAAGTTGTGCAAGGAATGCCCAATCTGTTGCACTAAACCACCTGTGGAACATGCCACTCTCTATCAAGTATCCATTGTGCCAGATTGGAGTGATCCTCTAGTATCATTCTTGCGGACAAACACATTTCCCCCAGACATGACTCTAGCTAGGAAAAGGAGTTTAGAACAAGAAGCCCAGGATTACTCACTCATCGGTAATAATCTATATAAGCGCGGTAAAGATGGTTACCTGAGACTATGTGTCCACGAAAGTGAATATCTGAAGATCTTGGAAACAGCTCACCAAGGTGTAGCAGGAGGACACTTTGGACCAGATCGGGTGATCAAGGCGATATTATTTGCGGGCTTCTGGTGGCCTACCCTTCACATGGATGCACATACCTATGTGAAACGGTGTGATGTCTGTCAGAGGACTCAGTATCCTATACGCAAAGATGAGATGCCACTGAAACCTATGATGGGAGGACGTGCATTCTCTAAGTGGGGAATAGACTTCGTAGGTCCTATTAATCCCCCAGCTAAGGGTTCTCATGCGGAATACATCATTGTGGCAACAGATTATCTCACCAAGTGGGTTGAGGTAAAAGCTACAACCAAGAACGATGCTCAAACAACTGCCAAATTCTTGTTTGAGAATGTATTCACGAGATATGGGCTACCCATAGAGCTTGTAAGTGATAGAGGCACTCATTTCTTGAACGAAGTGATTGAAAATCTACTCCAAGAATTCTTGGTAATACACAAGAAGTCTGCCCCTTATCACCCTCAAGCTAATGGACAAGCTGAGAGTACTAATAAGATTTTATGCAATGTACTGACGAAATTAGTGAACACTAAACGCTCTGATTGGGACAAACAGCTACACCATGCTGTTTGGGCATACCGAGTTGCCTACAAAACGGTACTCCAAGCCACCCCCTTTCAGATGGTATTCGGTCAAAACGCTGTGTTACCTTTGGACTTCTTGATCCCTACATTGAGAGTAGCACAAGAGCACGAATGGACAGGTCATGAGCTCTCCTCTAGGATCTTTGACCTTGAACGATTAGGAGAAACAAGACTGAGAGCCGCTGCAGGGATATATGCAGCCAAGAAGAGACAGAAGGCATACTTTGATGCCCACGTGAAGGATAAAGGCTTGAAAGCAGGAGATCTAGTCTTAGTCTATACACTAAAACAACATGCGAGGAAGCTAGAAAAGAGAGGCTACGGACCTATGATCATCAATAGGATCTCCACGAGCGGAGCAGTACAATTGGCCACATTAGAGGGTGATGTTCTCCCAAATTATATTAGCGGTTGCAGAGTCAAGTTGTATCAAGAACCCCTCACGGAGGAAATGCTCAGTCGACTCAACACTGCTAAGAAACGCAAGGAGGAAGAAAAGCGAGTTCGAGAAGAAGCTCAAGCTGAAGCTTTAGAACGCATCAGAAGGATGAAATTACGAAGGCAAGGTAGAGATCAGCCTGGAGCGAATGACTATGCAGACCAAGGATTTCCCATGGCCATGTGTGAAGTTGCAGGAACAAGCTCGCAAAGGATAATTGATAGACGTCCTTTCGTAACCTTAGATATAGGACAAGGAAAGAGTGCAAGGACCGTAAGAGCCTTGATTGACTCAGGTGCAGCCACTAGTGCTGTTAAATTGTCTTACTGCCAAGAATTACAATTGACTGTCAATCCTGTGGAAGCATATCTCATAGGATTGGGAGGCGTGGAAACCCCTTGCATGGGCGAGGTGGAACTTCCACTCTACATTCACGATGAGGCAATGACCGTTAAAGTACTAGTGTGTCAAGATGAGGATCTCACTGAACCTCTCGTCTTGGGTCAGGATTGGATCTATGACCAAGCAGTCAATCTAAACCTAAGAAGTGGACTTCTCCAGGTTTGGCTCAATCATAGTCGAGTCACAGTAGAATTAGACAATGGAGCACTCAAGGAGCTAGGAAAGGCACAGACTCCTGGTCCCTCCAGGGGCACACATGAAGATGACCATGCTGTTCTTGTTCAAAACCCTGTGTTGCAGAGGAATGATATTTGCAAAAAAGGAGTCAGGAATGCAACGGAACTCCCTTCTTTTCCAAAGGCTAGAGGGAGACAACAACCCAAGGTGGATCAAAGGCAGAAGAAGCAGAGTACTACCTATGTCCGAGATCAAAAGTACCTGCGCAGCAGAATGTCCCAGAAAATAAACCAGGTGTGGGTGCGGAAAGGCGAACGACCGGGTGCACCACCGTCAACTACACGGGCAAAGCCTCTTATTAGTAACCAACAACACGACGCTAATAAGAAGTCTGTCAGAAATTCTTCTGCTAAAGTAAAATCTATTTGGGTGCCCAAGAAGTCGATGAAGGCAAGCCCACAATCTAGACAAATTTGGGTGCCTAAGGCTTGCTTGAGGGCACAAGTAGTTACGCCAAGGCCACAACCTATGCAGCATAACCCATCTACGAGTACAACCAGTATTCCCTCGTGCTCAACACTTAGCAACACACCAAGTCCCATGAGCATGCATGTAATCACTTATAAGTGGGTCCCTAAAAGGCCCCATTCCCAAACAGCGACACCAACACAGCTCTCTGGAGTCTCAAGGAAACCGAAAGCAAAGCCCATCCACTGCATTTGGCAGTCTAAGATCTGTAATAAACCCCCCGACCCCGATTTGTAAATTCACCCCACTTACTAACGGCATTAGTCTCCTAGGAATACACAAACGTTAACTACACTCACTGTCTTCGTGCACTTACTAACCACTAACTCACCATATACCTCATGTTAATGTTGTAACGGGGACAACAACGAATTTATTCTGTCCATTACGATGTTAACACATGATTCTATATTCTCACAGAATCAGAAGGCAAGAAGAAAAATGGCAGAAGCGACAGGTTCGGGCTCACAAGTAGGGATACTTACTGCAGGAATTGATGTGGATAGCCTACCCGTGGATATGCCCCCGACTGAACGACCAGTGGAGATGCAACACCTCCAGCAACTCCCGGTGCCAGATCCACCTACAGGAATCACGGAAAGAGTTCATGCGAACTCTCATTGGTTCAATGGCATGCCCGGTCCATTAGGAGAGGCTAAGTATATCTGGGAGTCTAAATGCGAGTATGACAGATCATGGGTGCGTTTCCAATTTTTCTCCAAGGAGTTCGAGACTTTACAGAACACCGAAGACCTCCAGATCATATGGCAACGAGCAGGGTTGGCGGACTATTTTGAAGCCCCACTACCTAAACCCGACCTCCTCCGATGTTACTATCTGGTCTCCACATTACAAGCTAATGAAGATAAGGACCAACCCGGATCATTTGTTCTCCCCTCATTGCTGGGCAACAACGAGTTGAAGAGGTTTGAACTTACTGTGGAGTTGGTAAGCGACGCTTTAAATATGCATGGCACGCATGTACCCTCAGAAAAGGATGCTCTCGTTCCCAACAACATGAAGGATAGGAAAGTAGTGAAGCTGAAAGACATGGCAGCCCTCACCCCAAATGTGTCCATCCCTCTCCGCATGTGCATGCAACATTTCGCCTTCCCCGGTCAAGACCGATTCACGCAACCACACAAGAAGATCTGGTTTGCTCTCTACTTGGCGGAGGCAGGTGCGCTACCTATTAAGCTACCAGTGTGGATTATAGATCAGTTGTATGAAGCGAACAAACGGGCTTCTAGGAAATTAGTGGTGAACGGATGCTGTGCACTCACACGCATCATTTACCGATGCTTGGCATATGATGTCCCCATTGAGCGTGCCTTAACTTGGGCACAATTACAAATGTTTAAAAGGCTCAAGACATCCACACATCAGTCCAAGCGCATGAGGGGCGCGATTCCGTGTGTCCAGGCAAGGGAAGTCCTGACTACTCCTGAGGCATCACCATTAAGAGAGGGCACTGTACCTCCTTTTACCATTAGGATACCCAGGTCGGAATCTGACACTACGACACAACCCACCCCTTCGGCTCCTCCGGTTACACCTGAATTCGAGTTTGTTGCCACTGGAGAGGCTGAAGGACTGGACCCCCAGGATTTCGAAGCATTCCTACAAAGCACACAATTCTCTGATGTGGAGTTTTATTCAGAGGCAGAGGAGCAAGGCACATCCTCACGGAGAAGAAGAAAGTCTACAGACGGTAGACATGTCCATTGGAGTGACGCTCAGCAAAGCCAACAACACGGACACCCGGATGAAGAAGAAGCCGACGAAGAACAACATCAAGAATATGACGAACTCTCCGAGTTAGCAAGTGCCCCAGCATATTCGGCACAAATCAAGAGACTATATCGAACCATGCGACTGGTTCAGGAACAGCATCAGATGTCTCTCGAACAGGGCAAAAGACTCATGAACGACTTGCTAGCTGAGGAAGGTGTGGACGAGTTGTTCATTGAGTCCATGAACCTTCATGCCGACGCTGTAGGACTGGACGAGGCCATTCATGAGGCAATGGCCTACATCCATAGGTTTGAAAAAAGAGTTCCTGCTCGTCCCAGGCGGTCCGGGAAGCAAATTCACATCAATTCATCAGCACCAGGCGAGTCAGCGCAAGCAGAAGAATATCACGAAGCACCGTTGTCACCACCATCCCCACCTCACACTACACAATTCACTCCACCACAGGACACTAGCACTACCACATCCACTACCACTACCATTGTCATGGGCATCCCACTCTCCCCGGGAATCCAATTCGGGGGAGTCACCATGCCCACCTTCACCACCCTGTTCACCGATGTCACATCCACTCCACCCACGATTCCCATCTACACCGTCACTCAAACAGTTGACACGATGGAAACATCACCAGCCACAGCACCGCTCCCTCCCCCCATGCCACCTTCATCACCCATACCCCCTCCACCCACATCTCCACTTACATCCACATCATTCACCTCCCCCATTCCCGCCCCCATTCCCCCTGCATCTTCACCCCTCCCAGCATTATTTAATGTAAATAACATATTTTTAGCATTAAACCAATGTGTATACCAGCTCCAGAATGAGTACAAAGCTCTGGACAACCGGTATCAGCAACTGGAAACGCACCATCAGAACTTGCAAAGACAGTTTCACATTCTACAAACAGAAAAAGTAGAACTGAATCAACGCTACACGACGCTTGAGCAGGCTCATCAAACATTATTGGCGGCACCCCAACCATCGACAGAATCAAGTGCCAAACAACTAGAAGCTTTGCTCGAGGTATATCAAGCCGATAATCTCAAAGTCCGGCGTAACCTGGCACTTCTCAGAAAACACATGGCGGCCGCCCTTGAAGAGAACAAGAGACTGCAGCAGCAAAACGAAGCAAATCTAGAAGCAGCAATGGAAGGCTCCCCCCACGAAATTGATCCAGAGCAGTTTAAAGCTGTGCCCTCAGAGACAATGACGACCATCTTGGACAGCTACGCAGATCTATTAGAAGCTCATGATGACTTGGAAAGGGAGCGTGATGCGCTGCGCAATCAACTCCTAGAGCAACAGACAGCACCCAAGGTCACAGAAACGACCACGACTTCAGAGGAAGTCAAGGCATTGAAAGAGCAGGTGGCCGAATTACAGGCAAGATTACTCACACATGAGAGGCAACCCTCTCCAGTTGTCGAACCTGAACCCGAGGATTTGGTACCCATCGAGGTAGATGAGACGTATGAGGAACCTTATGTTCCTATGCCAATGCCAGGTGGTAAGCAAACCGCAGAAGGAATGGATACGTTAGAAATCGAAGTACCTGAGTGGCTCCAAACACTAGAGAAAACGGCATCAACTCATGAAGATCGAGTGGCAGTTCAGATCCAATCTATGGCAAAGATAGAGGACACTATTATTAAATCAGAATACTTCCGCAGCATGTCCCACCATAGATGGATCGGAACCAATGATGATCAATACGTGCCATATTGTATACTTCTGGCGGACTACAATGCAGAAATCCAACACAGATGTGGCAAACCTCCAACGTTTGCTACACAATTTGGGCCAGATGACATCCCAGAGAGCGCTAAAAAAGGATCCATTCATCAACCCACTTGGAGGATCCGACTCCTCGAAACCTATCCGGAGATGGTTCGCACCTGGACGAATATGCCCCTTTTTATTAAATATAACCCTTGTTATGTTCCTGTACTCCGCAGACGCACATGGCCAGAGTTTACCATTGCAGTCAAGAATATCAAGGGATGCGCCAAATGGTTAAACTACGTCTATCTAGCACCCCCTCAAGGGCCTCCCACCGTCAATTACATGATTTCCACTATACGGCACTGGAGCATCCGATTAAAGAATACCCCTGATGTAATGGCCCAGATGTGCATGAAAATTTTTGAGTTAATGCTTATTACATTCAGGACATTCAAGAATATCAAGGACCCACACTTCTCAGGCGTCGGATTCCTTACAGGAAACCAAGATTTAGTTTATGACATGAGCACCACTCCTTCTATAGAGGTGATATACGCTTGGCACGCCAGAATAAAATACCTCCCAGCCTGCTTTAAACAAACATTCGAAGAGATGTTCATAACAGGGTTCTGGGAATACCACTCAGAAATATTTGTACCCAGACCCTCACATCTCCTCCATTTATTTGCTGTGGAGCGAACCATTCACTCAGAGCAGTTACGGGTGCCACATCCAGATGTCCCAGGGCCAGTCAATTGGGATGCATTGCTGACAGATCTAGCAAAGGGACTCAGGTTAGAAGAACACCACCTCGCCGCCGATGTTGTACAATACTACGTCCAAAAAGCAGCTAGACAAGGGTCTGTCAGGGGCGACAGACGCGAGAGTGGGGGGGGTGTTGGCAGTAGCCTTGGTACACCAGGACGTACAAGACATGAAAGTCAAAGAAGGGAGTCAGAGCGAAGGGACAGCACTAGCAAACAGGGCAGTCAAAGAAGATCTGGCAAGTAGGCCAATATTTTTTCAAGACATTAATGCAAATCAAAGGGATGGACATGCAGAGAGGAAGAGCAAGTAGGGAGCTCGAAGATATGTATGGCAGATCACTAGAAGAAATCCCTACAACAACAGTGATTTTTATCACTAACAATCATTGTAAATATCATTTCACCTTTTTGTAGCTCCATTTTGTGCAAGCCAAGGAGTCCTTGAGCTTGAGGAGCCTTAGAAGTAGTTGTGTACCAATTTTCGTATTTTTTAAATCTCGTTTGAGCCCCCAAATAAGCCCTAGAACCTAATTTTTAACTAGGCCGGACACTAGGTCTGGACAGGTCCAAAAGCTAGTCAAAAACTATAAAAAGGGCTAGAGAGCTCATTTTTGAGGTGAGATTGTAATTGAAATGAACTTGTAAGAGCTTGTGAAAGTAATCTAAAGAACTCCATTGATTCTCTCTCTTTGTCTTGCCGTGTGTGCGCGTGTGTGTGTATGTGTGTGCATGCTTGTGTGCTTCTCACTCACGCACTTGTGCCGCCACTTGCTCGAGGTCTTCATACCATCCTCACGTCTTCCCGGATTGACATTAAAGGAGGTGCTACTCATCATTGAGCTACTCATCCTCGAATGCCTTGGTTGCTCATACTTCTTCCATGGCTGAAATGGAGCTTTGGCATGCTCGTTTTGGTCACTTGAACTTCAATATTTTTATTTACTTGCAAAAGAAGGACATGGTTATCGGCTTGCCTACACTTGAGTCCATTGAAAAGCATGCATGTGAAGGTTGCATTCTTGGAAAAATGCATCGTGCTTCTTTTCCAAAAGATAGTCACACACACTACAAGAAAATTGCAGCTTGTTCATGGTGATGTATGTGGTCCCGTCAAGACTCCATCTTTTGGGAAGCATGTATATTTTGTTACCTTCACTGATGATGCTACTTGCCATACATGTGTGTATCCTATGAAAGCAAAGAATGAGGTATTTTCTTGTTTCAAAGCATTTCTAGCTATGGCTGAAAATGGTTAAAGGAAAGCATCTTCCTGATAAGTTTTGGATGGAAGCAGTCATGTGTGAAAATTATGTGTTGAATTGCCGCCCTACAAAAGCATTGAGAGTGATCACTCCTTATGAGGCTTGGAATGGTCATAAGCCTATGGTTAGTCATATGCGTGTGTTTGGTTGTTTGACATATGCTCTTGTGCCATCACAACAACGTCAGAAACTTGATGACAAGGCAAAGAAATGTATATTTGTTGGTTATAGTGTTGAAATTAAGGGATATCGTTTGTACCATCCATTGACGAACACAATTATTGTGAGTCGAGATGTGATATTTGCTGAAAATTTAGTTTTCCCTCTACTTAATGCGAAAAACAGCCAATAGTTAGCTCACAAGATGTGTTTGATACACTCATGCCTTTGTTCCAAAATGGTGCGCTTGACTATGGACATGTAGACCAGCCAACTGAGGTTCAAAGGGATGAAAATTCCAGCCAAATAGTGCTGAAAATGTAGAGAATTTCCAGTCAAACATGGCTGAAAATTTTTAGCAAAAAATTGTCAAAACTACTGGAAAATTCTAGCCACATATGGCTGAACATTTGCATCAAAATATGGCTGAAAATGAGCATGAAATTCAGCCCACCCATGATGTACATGTTGAGGATGTTTTACATAATAAACGCATGTCTATCAAGAGTGCACAAACTATGCCAAAGTGGCTGAAACAAACTTTGCAGGACAACAAATTGAGTGCAGCTTTTCTTGGTAGAACAAGATCAAGCTCTCACCATGCATCAAGTAATTTTGTGGATTATTCTCTTATTGCTACAAGATGTAATGAAGAGCCACTTTCTTTTGAAGATACATGTGACGATCCACAATGGATGAGTGCTATGCAATCAGAAATGGATTCCATACATAGGAATGGTACTTAGAAGTTATGTGAATTGCCAAAAGGAAAGAATGCCATTGGTACAAAGTGGTTTCATAATATTAAGAGAAAATCTGATGGTAGAATTGATCACTACAAAGCTAGATTGGTTGCAAAAGGATATGCGCAACAATATGCCATTGATTATGAGGAAACATTTGCACCTACTTCATGCATGACTGCCATTTGTGTTGGAACATCAAGCTTACACTATGCTTGAGGTGGATTTGATCTACATCAAAGGCTATCACATCAAAAGAATGTCCGTTGGAGATTTCTTTTTCTTATGCTCATTTATTGTATTTTTTTGAAAGATTTTTGATGGTTCATTTACCATTGTAAAAGACTTGAGCTTTACACATGTAAAGGTAGAAAGATAGAGCCCAAATCCCACAAATTTGTGGTGGTTGAAGTTGCATTCAATCAAGCAATCATTCACCTAAAAGTAGATCAAACTAGATCTTCACTTTTCCTAGATTGTGGGAAAGTGAATTGATTCCCTCCAACAACCATTCCCACCCTCATTTGAATTCAAAATCCACTTGTAGAAGTCCTGGAACACTCCTAGAGTCTATATAAATACTTGAAATCTCTTGTACAATACATGGAAGCAATATACATACACTTGTGACCATCATTGTGTTGCTCCTTCAATTCTCTGCATCATCTTCTTAGCCAATAGTAATCTTGCAGAGGCTGCTACTCTCTCTCCAAAGCTCCACATTGAGTTCAAGATGGCTCATTGGAAGGTATTCGTGTCTAGTTTATGCATATAAATTTGCATAGCATTTACTTTAGTAGATTAGGAGAAATCTGAGTTTGTCTATCTTGGGGTCAATCTCTATGTATTCCTGAAAAATAGGAAGTACCACTAGTGAATGTCTCATTAATTCCTATAGCATATTTTGCTTATTCCTAATACTTTTGTGCATTCTATACACTCAACCTTATGTGTATCACTCCCATAAAAGGATTTTTTCTAATTGTAATCAACCTGGTCGCTATGGGCATTGAACTTCATTGTCTCTTACATAGATAGTAAGTTTTTTGAGCTAGTCGACCCGCGAACCTATCTATTTTGTATCGACTCATTCTCCTTGAGCTCCAAAGTACATAGTGCATTTCTTTGCACTTATCGCATGCATATAAGGTTTATTTGAGTCTCGATAAGCTCAAGGACTGGTCTTGTGCCGGTTGGCTAGACCAAACTTCGTTGCTTCGAAACACACTTTTCTACCTTCTACAAGCTTCTCCAAGTTTCTTTCAATGGTATCAAAGCTAAACCAAGATGGGTGACGGCTTTCCCTCAATGATCGAGAAGCTTTATCGACACAACTACGCAGCTTGGAAAATCAGAATGGAGGCCTATTTGCAAGGTAGAAATCTTTATGGAATTGTAGCAGGTGATGAAGCTATGCCTATTCCAAGATCCAAAGGACCTACACAAGAGGAGACAGATAAGCTCACACTTTGGTGTGCAAGGGATGCTCAAGCAAGGTCATACATGCTAAACTTTATCTCTGACTTTCTAGTACCACATATTAGAGGATGCAAGACATCTCAAAAGACTTGGGATGCCCTCGAGACTTTCTTTTCTGCTAGTACCAAAGCAAGAAAGAATCATCTTTGGAACGAGTTCAACCAAATGAAGACGACACCTAAATAAACCATCATAGAGTTTGCTACCAAGGTCAAGGAGGTTGCGGATTAGTTAGCATCCATTGGAGAGCTGATTGAACAAGAGGTCATCATGAGGCAAATTCTCAACGGCATTCAAAGTGATAAACAATGGCAATCCTTCACGACGGCTTATGATCTCATCATGGATGTGCAAACTCTAGACTTCAACACCTTTCTTGGAAAACTCTTCAATCAAGAAGCCAACAATGGCATAAAGGAAGGTAACTCTTATCATGGTAATTCAACTAGTGCTCTATATGCAGATAAGAAGGATAAGAAGTAGAAAGGCAAGAAGATGAAGAAGAGACCTCCCAAGCCAACTTCGCAAGCAAGAGCAAGTGGAAAGGGAAGAATAAAGGACCAAAGCAAGACAAAACTAAAGGTTAGAATGTTCAACTTTGTGCCATATGTGATAAGACCAACCACACCACTCAGAATTGCTAGTTCAATGGTGTTGAGACCATCAAAGTCATATGGGCCAAAGTCAACTGTAGTCAAAGTCAACTACAATCAAAGTCAAAATGTTCAAAGTCAACATGTTCAAAGTAAAAGTTCAACATGGATGAAGTCAAAGTGTTCAATGTTCGGGTGTCAAGGTGCACAGGTAGTGCATAATTAATTGTTCATAAAGGGTATAATTGCAGAAAGTTGGTTGTAGGTTGCAGAGGTATTTCTGTAATTCCCTAAGGTTCAAAAGTGTTTTTAAAGTGTTTTGGAAGGTTCAGGTGAACCCTCTCCTATGTGCACATTGGAGAAATCAACAGGGCAAAATGTGAAGGTATGTGAAGCAGCAACGTATGCAGAAGTGAAAGTATGGCCCCCCAATTAAAAAATTTGTTTTAGTCTAAAGTCACGACAGGACAAAAGAGGGATTCATTGGCTGCCCACTTTTGGAGACAATCTTGGGACATCAAAGTGAGCACCAAGATACTCTTGCAATTCGGAGCGTACGTGAATTGACCCTCAAATCAAGGCAAGGACTATTCTTGAGGGACTAAGCAAGGTGAGCATAGTCTAAGTTAGGTAAGAGAGAGAAGTGCAAGAGACACACAGTGTGCAACACAGAGAAGTGAAGTGCAAGGTGTGCATGAAGAGTAAGTAAGGAAGTGTGTAGAGAGTGCTAAGCTAGTCCCCCAAGGATCCCAAGGTCCCATTGAAGCTTTGCGCATAGCGACAGAAGGTGTCCATCCCTCCCCCTTATTGGAAGCTTGGTGCAAGGTGTGCACTGATGGAGAGTGTTAATCTCCAAAAGAACAAGCTATCCTTGATGTTAGATCACCTCTATATCAAGAATAACTTTAGACTCCAACCAATTCTGGAAGACAAGCACCAAACTGTCAAGATTTTAACTAACTGTGAAGAAAGTCATTTCACAAAAAAGTCTGCTGCACATTATTGACTCATTGATTGATCATTTGTGTAAAGTTTTTTATGAAACTTTCTAGGATGTGTTGGCTAGAGTTTGCGCTCCTCCTCCAAGTTAAAACACTTCAAAAGCTTAAGTACATTATGAGAAATGTTTCAAACAATCTACTTATGTCTGAAACTGCCTTCTTGTAGAGTCGACCTTGACACCTGCAACTTCTAACACATGGTTCTCCCAAATTTAAAATCCGTTTAAGTGAATGCTTTTAGCCATAGATGGCTTACCTTCCAACTTAGATTTTGACTCTGCATTTGTGCAAAAAATTACACTGTGCACTAAGAATTGACCATTTCTTTGACCATCAGAATTGCGCCTATTTAGAAGACACTCAATACTTTCTCACATATGAATGTTCCTACACAAAATTCTCTCAGCATGTTTGCAATTGGAGTATCAAAATTTAAACATAGATAGATTAACTATGGAATTAGATGTGTACAAAAGGATTTTTGATAAAATCAAACACAAAAGGAGAACTAGAGAAAAGATCGATGCGTAATTCTTTGAACATTCTTTCTATTCAACTTTTCATACATCTGATGGATGATAATTTCACTACACATCATCTATTCATCTATATTTCATCTCTCTCTCTCTTAATACGATCATATACTCGTATATATATATACATATGAGTGTTGATTTGTCATTACTTCAAGTATATTGAAGTATTTACAAAAATAATGTACATATGTTTGAAGAACTTTGCTTCCTGAATCTTCACTTTACTTCATGAAGTTGAACTTCAATCTTTTCTTCATATCTTCACTTCTAGACTTCATATAATCACCAATTGTTGATTTTCCTGCTCCAATATCTCCCCCTCAATCATGAATTGTGATTACCTGCATCTTCTTTATTCCTGCCATATCTTTAAACCTCTGCACCTTTGGTCCATCCAAGCTTTTTGTCATCATATCTGCAAGTTGATCTTTTGTAGGAGTATGCATAACTTCTATTTCTTTATCAACAACCTTCTCTCTCAAAAAATGATATTGAATCTCAATATGTTTAGTTCTGGCATGGAATACAGGATTTGCTGCCAAATATAAAGAACTCATATTGTCTCCACAAATGATAGGAGTACTCTTAACAATATCAAAACTCTTCATAAGAGTCTTTAACCATATTACTTCCTTTGCAGCTTCTACCATGCCTTTGTATTCTGATTCTGTAGATGATAAAGCAATTTTATGTTGCTTCTTAGAGCACCAAGAAATTAGCTTGTCTCCCACATAACACAAATATCCATGTGTTGATCTTCTATCATCAGAATTACCTGCCCAATCTGCATCACTATATATCTTGACTCTTGTATCTGAAGTAAATCCATAATATAGACCTTCTTTAAGTGTGCCCTTTATGTACCTAAGTACTCTTTGTCCTGCAATCCAATGTTCCTTTCTAAGACAATGCATGAATTGAGATAGAACTCCAACTGCATATGATAAATCAGGTCTTGTTAATGTAGCATAAATCAAGCTACCCACCAAACTCGGATAGAGCTTCATATCTTTGAATTCTTCTCCTCCATATCTACTCAATCTATGATTCACTTCCATTGGAGTTGGTGCTATCCTACAATCTTCCATTTTACATTTGATTAGCAAATTTTTCAGATACCTTTCTTGAGTTACATACACTCCATGTTGAGTATATGAAATCTCCATTCCCAAAAAGAATGACAAATTTCCCAAATCACTGATTTTGAACTCTTTCTCCATCTGCTTCTTAATCATGTGTATACCTTTGTCATATGTTCCTGTAAGTATTATGCCATCAACATAAATACAAACATAAATAAATCCATCCTCACTTGTTTTAACTAGAAAGCTACTATCTGCCTTTGATGCTTGAAATCCAAGTTCCTTTAAGAACTTTACAAGCCTATAATTCCATGCCCTTGGGGCCTGCTTCAACCCATACAAAGCTCTCTTGAGCTTACACACATAATTTGGATACACTTGATCTTTGAAACCATCTGGTTGTTCCATATAAACTTCATATGAAATATAACCATTCAAAAAAGCATTCTTCACATCTAATTGAGACAATTTCCAACCTTTGCAAGCAGCAATTGCTATGAGAGTCCTTATGGTTGTCATCTTTGCAATAGGACTATAAGTTTCATCATAGTCCACACCATATGTCTGTGCATATCCCTTTACAACAAGCCTGGCTTTGTACCTAGATATACTTCCATCTGCAAACCTTTTTGTTTTATAGACCCATTTACACCCAATGATCTTCTGACTATTTGTTTTAGGAACCAAATCCCAAGTCCCATTTTCCATCAATGCATCATATTCCTCCCGCATAGCCTTTTCCCAATTCTTCTTCCCTTTGGCTTCATCATATGTGGATGGATCTTCATCTGCTTTTAACATGTAAGCATAATCTTTAGTAGTCAAGAATGAAGTATCATAGTTATACCTTGTAGGTTGCCATTTGTGCCTAGCTGACCTTCTGAGTTCTCCAGTTCTTGAAGTTTCTGGTTCATCACATTCTGGATCAAACCTTGGCACTTCTTCAAGTTCAACCTGTACCTCATTGTTCTCCTCTTCATCAAATATCTGAACCTTTGATTTACCTTTCTTTTCATTCACAACTTCTTCAAAATCTGCATGAACATTAAGTGTACTTGTATACCAAGTACCTTGCTCATCAAATGTAACATCCTTAGACACCAGGAATCGCTTTGTGGATGGACTCCACAACCTATAACCCATCTGCTTGTCATCATAGCCAATGAATACATACTTCTCTACTTTAGGTTCCAATTTATGCCTCAATTGAGATGGCACATATGCATATGTGTGTTGACCTAAGCACCAACTTAGGGACTTGCGGAGAAAGAGACTATACCTCAATCCCCTCTCAAGTGCATATAGTGGGGATACACGCTTTTAATTATCAATCCAAAGAGTATACAAACCTAGCCGAGTGTATGAGGACATGCAATCATGTAATGATCAATGCAAATGAACTACTCAAAAGTGTATATAAGGCAAAGACTTATCCAAACAAGCTCCAACTGTTGGTCAAGGCGAAACGATACTTGGTGCAGCAGCCGTCAGTATTTTGGACTTTTCTCCCAGCTCCGAGCCCCAAATATAGCAAATAGCATATGCGTTTCGAAGCTCTCGAGAAGACGCATCCAATGGCAGTGGTTTCACTCAATTCCGACGCTCCTACTTCACGTTATGAGCAAAATACTGAGTCACGGGAAATACTTTCCTACACTTCAACACTTCCTACACTTCGCACACACCTTACCTCCAGCAAATAGACACTTTCATGGATAGACAACACTCACAAGCACTCTTTCCAAGCAATACACATGCATACAAGCTCACAGAGAAGAAGATACAGAGTGAAGAAGACACAAATTCGAATTTCTGTGCTCTCTATTCTCACAATGGCAAAAAGTTCTTTACAAAGAGTCACATTTGACTTATATACTAGTGCCCTAAAAATGGTCCTTTCACACAAGAGACCGGCACTTTATTCACTAAAAGACTAATTTCCTACTATTTTACATGGGTAAATCTCTAATCTTCTGTGGGGATGCATCTAGAGGACTGCTCTAGTGCATTTACAATGGGAAATATATTACAAGAATGATTATGATACAAAAATATGATGTCCAAATCGGAAAAATTTTGGGGCCCGTCTTTTTCTCTGCTTTGTGCTCTTTTTAGCTCTGCAACACTCTCCCCCTCTTCGTCTCTGTCGTCCCTTGACAGGCTTTGCTTCTTGTCCTCAGTTTGTTGTCCGCACGCATCCAGTGGTCAGTATTGCCTGATTCTTGATCTTGCATTACCTTTAAGAGGCGCTCTGATTTGTCCTGGTTGCACACATCGGACCTTGCTGTGTTGTTCACTTCTTTTCTCTGCACGCCACCTTTGCTCATTGTTACCTGTTTATAAAACAGGTGTTCAGTTTTGTCGGCCTCTTCCTAATTCTTGTTTTACATTCTCTGGGCCTGATGCATTCGACTTGCTTGCCCGCAACCCTTGGAGTTAGACTGACTACCTGATATTTTGCAGTCTAATTCACCTATAGGTTCATTAATTCTGGGTTGCCACGCACGCCACCAGTGGAAGGTATGAAGATGTGGTGCTTCAGTCTTTGATCTGGACCTTCCAGAGATCAAGAGGTTGAAGCACCCATGTGGGTTACGTCCTTTCCTTGGTGTGTGTGCCCCTGCGGGGCTCTGTGTAGAGATGGGTGTTGCGCCCCTGCGGGGCTTCTTGCAGAGATATGTCTTCAGATATTTCTTTTTAGTGAAGCTGCTTCTTTCGTTGTCTTCTTCTTTTCTTCTTCTTACTTGACTCTCCCTCAACACTGCCCCCCTCCTGGACTCTGTCGTCCCCGACAGGCTTTGATAAGCGACGGGCACATGTTTGATATACTCTTTGCTCTGTATCATTTAGCAGATTTGCTTCACGTATCATGAGTTGTTTCCATTGTTCTGCCTTCACACCATCATTGGGTGGCTGTCTGTGATCTGCGAAGAAGCTAAGTTCATATGCCACTAATCTAGCATTTAAATTGGATGACATCTTCAAAAAAATTTCTGAATCCATCTCAAAAAATCCTGTAAAGAAAGCTTCTTCAAAAGTTTGCATATATACACTTGGCAAGAACATTAATCTGGAATAATACGCCATTATTGTTGGTCTGCTAGGCATAACTGATAGATAAAAAATGAGGATTCCCGTGCCTTGATTAATACCTATGAAGTTCAAAAAGGTGTAGGCCGCATGCTTGAATACCTTCAAGACTGTAAGGATCATGCTAAGTATTTTGTTGGTCATTTTTACAGTTAAATCGGGTACTGTCGCATAATTCTGTAGCCAATATTCGATGGTTTTGACCATATAATCCTCCGTTGGCAAGTAGTTATGTGGCGGGCTCGGAAGCATAGGATAATTGAGCCACTGCTTATTTATAGTGCCGCTTCTTTGCAAATCCAAAAATTCCCTGTTATCCCTTCTGCGTGGTATTGGACAAAATGAAGGGTTTACCTGGAATGCATATGGCGCTGCTTGCCAATGCACCCGTAGTGTGGGATGTTTCTCCAAAAATTTCCGTCGCCACACTGGTTGCGCAGCTTCAAACTCTGCTTGAGTGTATGCGAACGTGTCGTGTTTGAAATTAAGCTGCTCATCTGGACTCTTCTGTGTAATCTTCATTATATAACGTCTTGTTTTCTCTTTCAAGAGTCCGTATGGAATATTGAACGGCTTCATAATCTTGTCCAAGTCTTTACCTTTGATCTTGGCCTCTTTCATCACTTTGACCACTTCATTTTCAAAATTTTCCGTTAACCGGGACACCACTAGTGCCCGTTCCTTCTGACTTATTTCTGCAGTATAGGGCATTGGATGTTCGTCATGTATATCGGCCAACTGCTCATGTAGTGGAGAATTATAGATCGGGTGAGATAGAGGACTTACCTCTACCTCGTCAGTAGGATTTTCCGTAGCCGGCACTACTGGTGTCCCGATCGGTGTTTTCTCTTTCATTTGAGTCTTTAGTCGTGCTATGCATTCATCTTTCTCTTTTACCTCTTGCATGGCTTCTCTGAGTGTTTCTTTAGTGGCCAGCAATTCTTTACCAATGTCAGCTACATTATCCATATTTTCGCTGTAGCTTTGTATCAAGTTGGCGTTCACCTTTTGTAATTGATTCCTCAATTCATGGGTTTCATTGGTGTATCGGCTCTTTCATTCCTCAATGTTTGCTTGTTCTTGCTTTAGCAGCTCTTCATATTTTGAGATCTGATCTCTTAATTCTTTTTCTTTGGTTTCTGTGGATTCCTGTTGTACGATTGGTTGATCATATAATAAAGACTTCATCAATTCTTTATTTCTGTTGCGGAGGCTATCGTTCTCTTCCATATACAACTTGAGTTGTTGTTCTAATAACATGCTTCTCATTTTCATTTTCTCTTTCTCAACCTCGCTTGCATCGTGTAACCTTTGCAACTCTGTTAGTTGTGTATGCATCTGTTGATTCTGAGCGATGGATGCATCATGTTGTAGCTTGATTGCCAGCACCTCTGCATTTTTGACTGCCAATTCTTTTTGTGCTTCAATCAATTGTGCCGATAGCTGCTCACTCATGATTTGAAATTGATTCTTTTCTCTTCTTGCCTGATCATAGTCGGCATCTATATCCATCATTTGCTGTTGTGTGTTCATGGCTGTCTGAATCATCTGCTTGACTACCGGCTTCAGCTGAGTGACATCCACATTCAACCAAGTTTTTGGAATGTTTGGTTCTTCGCCGGTTGTGACATCTTTGCCCTGAGCCACGTGTAATGTAGTGTCATGGGGCTGCCTAATTTGAAGTTGGATCCTTGGCTCAGCCACCATGTCTTCTTTGTATCCTTGAGGTGTTTCATCAGGTACCTGAATCACAATTGGTGCTTTAGTTTGCAGCTCCTCCGAATCCACGTTCCCTGGAGTTTGCATTTCCTTTTTGATAGGTGGATGGGCATATGTGACACTGGTTGTATCTTCCTTGACGCTGATCTTTGTGGTGTCATTCAATTGAATGGTATGCTCAGGTTTTTTAGCATCTTCTACTCTCCTTTCCGTTTCTTGGTTGTTCGGCGTCACTTCTACTTGATGAATTTCATCCCAGTCTGCTTCTTGAGTATCTGTCCTTATATCAGTATCCAGCGTATCTTTTTCAGGACTGGATTTTGTATTGGAACTAGAATCATCTATGCCGAGCTCTTTGTATCTTCCAGCTTGTTTAGGAATCTTCTCCGTACCCCGTTGTTGTTTCTCTTTACTTGCTTGTCTATAGTGATGACCTTGAATATTCAAGTTTACCTGCCCTTGCATATACTGATGGGTCTCTTCTAGGGCAGCGGAAAGATCTCTCCTAGTGATAGGCATTTGAGCTGTCGTAAGTGTCGGAAGGACATGTGTCCGCTTAGATTGAGGTGTAGCTTGAGCTTCCTCTTCCCGTAGGCGCTTCGTACCCCTCATGGGTTTTTGTGAGCTGGTTCCTACCTCTTCCACAACCATAGTAGTTTTCTTTTTCTTTGGAACTGTAGCAGACTTTGCGTATTGGGCTAACCCTTCTGATGTGGGCATCTCACGTAAGCAATTTTTCATGTCCAATGCTTCATATATCAGTAAGGTTAATGCCGAACTACCATTCAAAAACTTCTTCTGGCCCCATTTTTTCTGGGCTTCAAATAATCTCTCTTGTATATACGGAGTTAGGTTCACTTTGTTACCTACTTGCCTCATTGCATGTGATAATAATTGTACTACAATATTTTGCGGAGCAGTATATCTATTCATGCTGGGGAAACAAAAATGTTGGTGTACCAAACGTAGAGCATCTTCGATGTCTACTCGGTTAATATCCACAAAGGATCTTTTCTTGGCATCATGGCATTCCTCCTTAACATTAGTAGTTCCTTCTTGGTTCCATCCAAAAGCTTTGTTGATCATCTCATGTGTGAATTGAATTGTCTTCCAAGTTCCGACTTTATCCAATACTCGGGCTTCCGGAACTGATATTTTTGTAGCTGCAGGCTGCAAGGTGTTCATTACTTGTGCACATCTCTGGAAATCTGGAACATAGATTGGCAACTTGAGAAATGCCTCTAGGCCCGCCTGTTTCCATACATCTTCGATATGCGGTAATCCTTGGAATATGGTCTTGAAGTCTTGTGACATAATAGGGAAGTAGTGATCCCTATCCATGATCTTGATAGTTGCCATGAAAAGAAGTTCGGAGACTGGTTGGTCATCACGAAACCAATGGCCTCTGACTTTGGTTATTGATTCTAATGGGAGAAGCTGCACCTCTTCCTGTTGCGTAGCTTCTGAATCAGTTGATGCCATCTACACTCAATATAGAGCATGAATTAGTGGCCATATATTATCAGAAATCCTCCTTTATTTGTTTGTCATAAGCTCGATATTGCTCCGAGTGAGTAGTGTCGTCCCTTTCCCGTGGGTGTGAGAAAGGTAATACCTGAATTTTTCACATTTTTAGGTATTTATATATTTTCATCTGAAAAGGAAAACAGAAAAGTAGGTTATAGCCGAAGCGGTTATTATTTTTTTTGGAGTAATTTTCTTAATGTATGTACAAGTGCTCTCCTATTTCCCAAGAGGAAAATGTGCTTGACTATCCTGAAATAGAAGAAGGATGTGCCGAATGCTTGGCCTTGTAATGTGGCCCTATCATGCATACTTTGGGTATTGATAACTCCATATGTGTGCATCTGGAAGTAGTTGGTTGATGTATGCATTCTGTCTTGTCTTTCGGCAACCAAATCTGCTTCATTTTGTTGGGCTTTGTTGTACGTTGCCTAATTCCGATGAATGTGGCTCTTTTCTTGCTGTATGTCTGCTTTATCTGATTTGTAAATCTCGGAATGGCTTGGGTTGCCATTACAGACTCCTTCTTTCTCCAATAACTTCCTTTTTGTGGCTGTTTTGCCTGCGGACCATATTGGTTCTTCTTGTGCCGAGGATCATCATTTCGGCTTAGTTTCTTTGGAGCGCATGACTTAGGAATCCAAATTTGTGATCGATCCAGTTGAGAGGCTACTACTTTCTTTGGAATCCATATTGTAGCAATTCTTCGATGACTTCGTTGTTCCGACTGAGTTGTTTTCTCATTTGATTGTTTGTTCTGATGTCGGTTGTGCTTTTGTCGTCGAAGATATTCCTTCACTTGATCTCTCCTTATCCAAGCTTGTTGAGTGTATGGAATAGGGTATATTTTCATAGGTACAGATGTCGAATTACTCGGAGGGCTAGTCTCTTTTAGGCATTGTGTTTCACTAAGGTCAGTTTCAGATTGATTGACACTCTCATGACTTGCTAGACTAGAAGATTGTGTGCAAGCAGAATTCAATGTGTCCTCACATATAGTACTTGACGAAGGTGTTTCTATAGTGCTAGTGAACATACATTCATGACTTTGTTCATTAGAATGAACTTTTTGCTCTATGCTCACAAATTTGATTGGTCGTTCGTCGAGCAGACTGAATACTTCACGATGTCCTATCCTGGCTGAGATGTATCCTAAAGCCAATTGAATGGTCACCTCATATTCGTAAATCCAGTCTTGACCTAACACTACCTCTTCAAGTAAATCCTGATCATGACACACTAATAGCTTTTGTTCCATGGTGTTGTTGCCAAGATGCAGAGGTAAGGTGATCTCACCTATGCATTGAGTAATTGTTCCTCCTATTCCTATCAACTGTGCCATTGATGGGCCTACTTCCTCCTGGAATTTTTGGGTCAAAGAAAGTTTGATACAGGTTACAGCAGCTCCTGAGTCAATGAGAGCATCCACTAAGTGGTATTCCGTTCTACCTGCTCCCAAATTTAAATATGGTTGCGTTTTCTGTGATCCTAGGTTTTGAGTGGCTCTAAAATTAGCCATCGGGATGAGTTCTTCTCCTAGTCGATATCTCTCATCTCGCTCTCTCATCCACTCTTTCCGTTTCTTTATTCTTTCCAATGCTTCCTGTCTCGCTTCTTCTCGTATCCTTTCCTCTTCTATGCGTCTATTCTTGCCTTTGATTAATCGAGACATTGTTTCTTCGGTCAATGGTTCTAGATATTTTTTTACTCTACATCTGCTGATATAGTTTGGTAATATATCCCCATCCAAGGTTGCTAAGTTGATGGCTCCACTTGTAGATATACGATTAATGATTAAGGGGCCATATCCTCTCTTCTGCAACTTCTTAGCATGTTGTTTCAAGGTATATACCAAAACTAAATCTCCTTCCTTCAAATTTTTGTCCTTAATGTGCGCATCAAAGTAGGCTTTCTGTCATCGTTTAGCGGCATAAATGCCTGCTACTGCTTGTAACCTAGTTTCGTGAAGCTTTTCTATTTGATCCAATTGAGCTGATAGTTCATGGCCCGTCCACTCATAAGTAGTTGCTACTCTCAGAGTGGGAATTAAGAAATCAATTGGCAAAATAGCATTTTGTCCATATACTAAGTTAAAAGGAGTAGTGCCTATAGCGGTTTTATAGCCTACTCGAAATGCCCATAAAGCATGATGTAACTGCTTATCCCAATCTAATCTACCATTGTTAACAATTTTGGTGAGAACTGTACACAAGATTTTATTCGAACTTTCGGCTTGTCCATTGGCTTGTGGGTGATAAGGAGCTGATTTCTTATGAATTACCAAGAATTCATTCAATAAAGCTTCTATAACTTCATTCACAAAGTGCGTACCTCTATCACTCACAATCTCTATTGGTAGTCCAAATCTAGTGAAAATGTTCTCAAAGAGAAACTTGGCCGTGGTTCTTGCGTCATTTTTCTTGGTTGCTTTTGCTTCAACCCATTTGGTCAGATAGTCTGTGGCTACAATTATATACTCGGCATGGGATCCTTTCGCTGGTGGGCTGATAGGTCCTATGAAGTCTATTCCCCATTTCGTGAAAGCTCTGGCACTCATCATGGGTCTAAGTGGCATTTCATCTCTCCTAATTGGATATTTGGTTCGTTGGCAAGTATCACATCGTTGCACATATGTTACAGCATCTTGATGTAGAGTTGGCCACCACATTCCAGCAAAGAGGATCATTTTTGCTGTTTTATCTGCAGAGAAGTGCCCTCCTGCAGCTCCTGTATGTGCCATCTCTAAAACAGAAAGATATTCGTCTTCATGAATGCACACTCCTAATTGGTTATCTCTTCCTCGTTTAAAAAGTTGTTTTCCTATAATGGCATAATCCTTACTTTGTTCTACAAGTGCACGTTTTCTTGCCATAGTGGCTCCTTCGGGGTATTCTTGAGTCTTTAAGAACTTCACCAGAGGCATGCTCCACCCCGGTGCTACTGTGGAATTGCATAGAGTTGAGTTCTCTTCTGGATTTGGTTCTTGACAGATTTGGCATGCTGATACATAGTTATGTGCGTCTCTCTGCATGGTTGGCCAATATATGCCAAATCTCTTGAGTGTTTGCCACGTTCCATTTGCATTCAAATGAGTTCTCCATTGGTTTACATGTGCTTTCTGAAGCCACACTTCCTGTTCCTCTTCTTCCACGCATCTCATTAATAATCCACTTGAATCCTGGTGATACAAACTTCCCGCAATGATATGAAGGTTTTTAGTCTTCCAGAGGTCCTGGGTTTGGTTTGGTGGGATCCCATCTTTAGGTCCATGTGTAAGTATAGGGATCAACTTTTCTGCCCATTGAGGACATACTTCCAGGTTAAAAAGATACGTATCTGGCAAATCATTGGGTACTCCTATGGGTGGTTCTCCATGGGTCATTCTTGATAAGTGGTCTGCTCTTATGTGGGTATTTCCTTTCTTGACTACTACCTCAAAATCAAACTCCATTAGCAATAAAAACCATCGTACTAGTCTTCCTGTATTACAAGGCTTGTTGACTAGGTACAGTAGGGCTTGATGATCAATGAAGAATTTGAATTTGTTTGCCAACAGGTAATGTCTGAACTTTTTAACTACGTACACCATCCCTAGGCCTTCTCTCTCAGTGGTAGTATAGTTGCGTTCTGCTTGATTTAATTGTCTACTAGCATAGGCTATAGGGTGGTCTAGTTTTCCCGTATCTGCAAGTTGAGCTAAGATGCAACCAATGGCAAACTTGGAAGCATCCACATGAATGTGAAACGGCTTATTCCAGTTAGGTACTCGAAGGATTGGTGCTGAACTCAATCGATTCTTTAACTCGTTGAAGGCTTTTTCACATTCATCGGTCCAATTAAATTGTGTCAATAATGCATAAAGAGGTCTAGCAATTATGGCGTACATATGTATAAATCTTCGATAGTATCCACAATGTCCCATAAATTCTTGAACTTCTTTAGCAGTCTTAGGTCTAGGTAAATCCAAAATTACCTTGATTTTATCTTCATCAGTTGAGATTCCATTTTTGGAGACAATATGCCCTAGTCCCTTGTCTAACCATGAAGACACATTTTTCTGGATTGAGGCATACTCGGTATTGTCTACATTTGGCAAAGATCTTCTCTAGTTCTGGGATGTGCTCTGATCGTATAGCTGAATAAGTACAAAGATCATCCACATATACCTCCATACTCTTTCTTAGGAATTCTTTGAATACATGGCACATCAATCTTTGGAAGGTAGCTGGGGCATTAGTCAGACCAAAAGGCATGACTCTAAAGGCGTATACTCCCCATTCAGTTGCGAATGCGGTTTTATGTTGGTCTTCAGGAGCAATGGCCACCTGATTATACCCTGAAAAGCCATCCAGAAAGCTATAGACTTCCTTCCCTGCTACTCTTTCCAAGAGATGATCCGTAATTGGTAATGGGTAATTATCTCTTATGGTCGCAGCATTTACTTTCTTTAGATTGATACACACTCTCAACTTTCCATTCTTTTTCGGTACAACCACCAATGGTGACACCCATTCTGTGTGCTCAATCTCGTATATGAATCCAGCATCTAGTAACTTGTCTATTTCTTCCTTTATTTTGGCTGAATACACATCATTGTATGTATATGGTCTTTGTTTAGAAGGTTTGGCTTCGGATGTCATGGGGATTCTATGCGCACATATAGAAGGGTCGACTCCTTTCAAGTCCTTATAGGTCCAAGCAAAGACATCCCGATATTCTCTTATGAGACGAATTAACTCTTGTTCTTCCTCTAATGAGACATCCTGTCCTATGAAGGTACATCGTTCTTCTCCTTCCTCCAACGTTACCACTATCTTCTTGGTTTGTTCTTTATTGTCATAAGCTATTCCTGGCTGTGCCTCTCTTTTAGGCATTTGAATAGCAATTCTCCTCTCTTCTACTTCATATTTCTTGAAGTGAGCTGGCACTTCAAACTGATCTTGTGGTCTGTTTTCTTCACTCTCTGACTCTTTATATAATTCCAGCTCTTCTTTCTGTGTAGGTTCTTTATAGGTTTCGTGAGTTGTGATGTTTACTTTTTGATTTTCATCCTCAGGTTCCATTGGTTCTGGCTCCATTTCAATGCTCTCGTAGTCCTCCTTCCATTCTTTCTCTATCACTTCTCCTTCTTCAGCCTCCTGAAGGACTACTACATAGAGGCTCACATCATAACCCTCCTCATTGATACATTCGTTCATGGTCACTACTTCTTCGTTTACACAGACATCAAGGGTTGCTAAAATCTCCATCCAACCATGAGGTTCAAACTCTTCATCCGGAAATACTTGTGGCATGTAAGCTGGATCTAGTACAGACCTCGCTATTCCTTGTTTCTGCTGCCATCCCTTTCTTCTTTCCTCTTCCTTCTTTGCAGCTTGGCATATCCATAGATGAGTGTCCCCGTTCATCCAAGATTGATCACTAGAACCTACGCTATGAATTGATTGATCGCCTTCCTCCTTATGAATTTGATTCCATTGTAGAGGTGGAACATCTTGATAAGTGTACGTATGTAGGTTAATTCTAGTGGTGGTTCCTTCATGTTGTAGGTACACCGCATCTTTTCCCCAATCTTGTACGACCTTTAACTGTCTCATGAAAGGCCTTCCCAGGATCATTTCATAATTGCTTGGCCTTTCGAAGTGACAAATTGCTAGAGTGTGTTCGAATTCCACTCCACACGTAGTGAAAACTACTCGTTCCAACAATCCTAAGGGTCTTTCTGTGTGTCCGTCTGCCATTTGTATTTTCATGCGAGTTGGTCTTAACGCTGGTTTTCCCCATTTCTCCCAGATTTCTTTGGTAGCAATACCAACACCAGCTCCCGAATCTAAGATGGCTTTGGTAGTGTATCCCATATAAGTAATTGGAAGGCAGGTATTTCCTTCATCTCCCTCACTAAAGTCTCCTACCTTATCCACTGGAATTCTCACCGTGTTGACTTCGTCTTCTATTTCTTTCTTTTCCTCTTTGACCTCCCATTGATTGATTAATTTCTCCTTCAAATGTGGTTTTACCTTCAACAGTTCTTCGAATGTTAGGGTACAAGGGATTTTTATCTCTCTAAGGCGTTGTATGATCGCGGATGTTTGGACTGATGGGTTCGTTTCTCGTTTCCTCATTGAGGGGATACGATACAATTCTGAATTGTGTTCGTACTCCCCTGTGTAATTGGGCAGTTCATTTACACCTTCCTCTCCTTGGTCGCTTGCATCCCTAGGAAAAATTTCTTCTGATTTTAGTTCAGGTATTGAACCCTCTATTTCGTTTTCTGCTTCTAGTTCTTCAAAGGGTGGTTCTATTCCTTCCACTTTCTTCCATTTGTCCTCTTGAACTCGTGCCCATAGATCTTTAGTCCATTCTCCTTCTACTTCAGGAACCATGGATCCTTCCCTTCTCTCAAAACCACGTTCGTCATTCTGTGTTCTACTCACTTCAGGCTTTTCATGAGTGTTTATATACTCTTTGAATTCTCCTTCAGAAATTCGGGTCTTGGGTAAAGGCGATGCAGGTTTCTCTAGGGTCTGTTGGGCAACTTCTATCAATTTCTTGCAGATCTCCAGTCTTTCTTTTTCTAAGTCGCCTCTTGGATATTCCCTCTCATGTTGTTCTATGGTAGGTCCTGCTCTTATTCGTGCCTTGTATGCCTGAATCCACATGGCTAATTCTTCAGGCATAGGGTCAGCTAACACTGATCCTACCTCCTCTTTTTTGTACTGTTCATCTTTGTTTCCTTCTTCCCTCTTCGGTTCTTCTTTTGGTTTTTGTTCATTTTCCTCCTTTTCCTTCTTTTGTAACAACTTCTTTTCTTTTATCCTATCTCTTTGGTGCTTCCATCTCTGTGACCTTTTACTTGTAATACTTTTCTTCGGTTCTTCTGAGTCTTCAACTCTTTGAGGGATGGTTGTGTTCACCTCCCTGTTATTTTGGTTGTACTCCTCCGTCTTATTAGGGGTCTTTCCGGCTTTGGCTCTTGTTATTGCTTTCAATGGTACTGTGTACTCTTTATCACTCCCTGATGATTCGATTACTTCAATTACATTGATTTGCACGTTAGATGTAACCTTGTTGGGATTCTTGGGGCAGTCTCTGAAAAGGTGTTCCTTACCACAATCACCACAGTAACCTTCCCAGACTCGTTGTGGTGGTGGTGGGTTTGGCAATGTGCATTCTCTGATGTAGTGATCACCTCCACATCTGTAACATGGTCCTCTGGGTACAGGCGGTCTGTTCATGGGTCGGGGTGGTATAGTTGCTCTAGGAGCTGTGTACATTAATGACACATAGTCCTGCTCATATCTGTATGAACTATCTGGTGCATCCATGCCATAGGCATATGGTTCACACAACTGTCCATATTCCATCATTGAGCTTTCATAATTGGGATATGCTCCTTGACTATGTTCGTAAGATGAGTCATATGGTTCATTACCAACCAAAGGTGTGGCTGGGACTATAGCTCTTTCGAGGTTTTCTTCAGGTTGTGCTATCTTGACTGGGACAACGTTTTGAGGATGGGGCGGTTGTTGTCCTAGTACTGGTTGTGGTTGGGTGTATCCTTGATACGCATATGGTCGTGGCACTGGTGCCTACGGCTGATAAGTAGGATATCTAAAGGCTTCACCTCCCTGATCTCTCTGAGGGTATCCATAAGGTCTCATATATGGCTGTGCTGGTCTCGCTTGCCTATTGTAAGGGCAATTTTCTGTATTGTGATTTGTATATTTTTGTTCCACGCTGCAATATTGTAGAGATCCTGGGACAGGGGGTCTATTATAAGCATAAGCAGGTGGTGGGACTACTCCCGTAGTACACAAGTGAGAAGGATGATCACCTCTGCACTGCATACATCTTCTGAGCATGGGTACTCTCATAGGGTTATTGGGGTAGTTCCTCTGTCTTTGAATGTTCAACTTCTTTGCTACCAAATCGGCTATTTCCTCTACATTGTTTTTAGGGATTGATGTGCTACTGACCGAATCTTCACTTTTCAAGCTACCTTGCGATATTTTCAGATCCTTTGCTAGGTTGTCTTCTAGATCTATACATTCCTTCATGCATTCTTGCAAAGTCTGGACTCTCTTTACATATACCAATGATCTCAAAGATCCGTTCAGCAATCCTTCCAAAAATAATGACACCATTTTATTTTGGGTAGGTCTCTCTTCTACTGGGCATCTGTCCACATACTGCTTGAATCGTCTTGCTGCCAATCTCACTGATTCGGTAGGGGCTTGCTTAAAGCTATGGATCAATGATGAAGAGTTGTTTTTAATTCCTGACTTAGTGAATTCCTCAATCATTTCTTGATAGACTTGCTCCATGTTTTGAAAAGTATTAGGGTCCAATGGTTGAAACCATGCTAACGCTGTGTCTGACAAAGTAAGGCCAAAGGACTCATATTGAATAAAAAAGTCTTCTACCTGTTCGGCTCTGATTACTTGTTTAAATTCCGCTATATGATTGTAATGTTCACTAGAGCCATCATAGTGATTTCTCATGCATTTGGCAACTTGGATTGGCCTTAACCTTCTTCCTGCTTCGGGTGGTCTAGGCATTACTGGGAAAATTGGTCTTCCTATTGGTATGCCTGGTCCTCTTACTATCGGCGGTCTGACTGGAGCATGGATTCCATATCTTGGGTCAATAGTTGGTTGAGGTCGGTAATTAGGGTTATTTGCAGGCATTGCAAACTACACAGGTGGTCTGACTGGAATTTGGGTTTGTTGTGTTTGTTGTGTTTGTTGTGTTTGTTGTGTTTGGCCTGACTGTTGGTATGAATCATTATGGGATGTTCCAAGTGGATTTCTTGAAGTAGTGGCTTGGTCCCTAGGGGGAAACACTGGGATATTCTGATATTTCAACTCAGCTCTTTCCGTTTCTGTTAAGGGCCAATATCTTCTCTGATTCTTATCCAGATATGTGATGATGGTGGAGAAATCAGGATCTTGTAACTCATAGATGGTGACTGGATTAGGAGCAGCTTCCCAAATTGAAGAATGTGCTCTAAGAAGATGCTCTATCCCATTGATCAAATATACATCCCTTAAGGTGTCATCTTGGGGAATCAGGTCTCCCCTCCATATCCTAGCAACCGTAGATCTCCCTCTAGGTGTAGTTACTTGCTCTTCATTCCCTCCTCCATTTAAGTTTGAAGCATTATTTTCTTCACCTATTTCATTAATGTTTTCTGGGTGTTCTGTGACAACATATTGGATATCTCTTTTGTCCATGTAAAATCCTCCTACGTACTTGACTGCTGGTCTAGGCACTATGTAAGCCTCTGAAGCTTTCTTTAACCTGGCCACTGATCTGTTTAGACCATCCAAATAAATAGGGATCTCATTTTGGTTGGTGTTCACATACTCCAAAGAGGTCATGTACTCTCCCTCAATGATCGACATCATGTCAATCATGGGTACTGTGTTCTGCATATCCTCTGAAGCCATGGGAATTTCTTCCTCTGACTCACTGGAGGTCTCTGAGTAATGTGAACGGTTACTTGGCTTTGCTACACTACCTACACAAGAGATTACACTTCTTCGGCTTCCTAGGGTTCTTCCAGATCTCAGGTTCATCCACTTAAAAACTCTGATCAGTCCTTGCAATCCTCTAGCCTCTAGGATTCTTCACCAAAGGTCAGAGTTTCTAGAAGACTTTGGCTGGGAAATGACTGAAAAAGAATTTCTTCCAGATCACGATACTTGACTCCCAAATTCTACGATACACGATCTCTGGCCTGGACGATCTCTGGGCCAAACGATACCGATCTTTGAATGCCACGATACTTAGAGATAGGCGATACCGATCTCTGATCTGAAACGATACACGATACTTAGAGATAGGTGATACCGATCTCTGATAAATATCGTGATCTATGATAAACGATACTGATCTTTGAATGCCACGATACGCGATACTTCTCTAGACGATACTCGATCTTTGTCCCCAAAACGATACACGATCTTGGTCAAGTATCGTGATCGATCTGAAACGATACACGATACCTGAGCACAAATGATACACGATCTCTGAGAGATATCGTGATCTCTGAATAAGGCGATACACGATACCTAACTATCACGATACTCGGGAAAAACGATACTTGGCACCAGCGATACACGATCTTCGAAAAAGACGATACACGATCGGCAACAAGTATCGCGATCTTAAGCAAAACGATACACGATACTTGACCCACAAAACGATACACGATACATGATACTCACCAAGTATCGCGATCTTCCTAAGACGATACACGATACTCGGGCAGTAACGATACACGATACTCGGGCAGTAACGATACACGATACTTGCCAAGTATCGCGATCTTTGATCAAAACGATACCGATCGCAGGGAAATATCGCGATACTCAACCACAGGAGCAAAACGATACTTGTGAAGTATCGCGATACTCGACCGCGGGAGCAAAACGATACTTGACCCTTGGACAAATTTTTGCTAAGAATTTTCAAGTTTTGAATACACACATATGTTTCAAAAGGTCTTCTACCCTCTCCTCACTCCCTGTATCAATCAAAACACACCTTTTTTACCCTGTTGATCCTAAACGATACCTGACGCAGATCGTTTCATACTGAAATTGATTTTTGAGTGATGGAAATGGACTAGCAATTGATTGGCTCACCTTGATGCTCTTTCCCACTCTACTAGCACCCTCTCTTGCTTCGCGTAGCTCCCAATAGCTTCGTTTCTCAGCCACGATACCCGACTGGAACTCTCACGATACTTGCTCAAGAACACAAGTAAATTGCAAAGTGACTTTTTGGGCTTTTATACTTGGGATTTTTTTTCTATCTACTGAAAATGAAACAACAAGACAAGAAGTGAAAGCTACTCTAACTACCTAGCCTATTCCCTTGCTCCTCCTACTCTACTCATTCTACTCACTTCCCTAGACTAACAACTCACTACACACACTCCAAGAATGAGAAGTAGCAAGTGCGGCTGAAAATGACTTACCAAAGAAGAGAAAATTTCCACTCCTCCACTTACTTCAACGCAAAAAAGCTACTTACCATCACACGAATGCCTCGGTTTGATTTGTCACTCCCCGGCAACCGCGCCAAAAAGTGTGTTGACCTAAGCACCAACTTAGGGACTTGCGGAGAAAGAGACTATACCTCAATCCCCTCTCAAGTGCATATAGTGGGGATACACGCTTTTAATTATCAATCCAAAGAGTATACAAACCTAGCCGAGTGTATGAGGACATGCAATCATGTAATGATCAATGCAAATGAACTACTCAAAGAGTGTATATAAGGCAAAGACTTATCCAAACAAGCTCCAACTGTTGGTCAAGGCGAAACGATACTTGGTGCAGCAGCCGTCAGTATTTTGGACTTTTCTCCCAGCTCCGAGCTCGCGAATAGCATATGCGTTTCGAAGCTCTCGAGAAGACGCATCCAATGGTAGTGATTTCACTCAATTCCGACACTCCTACTTCACGTTATGAGCAAAATACTGAGTCGCGAGAAATACTTTCCTACACTTCAACACTTCCTACACTTCGCACACACCTTACCTCCAGCAAATAGACACTTTCATGGATAGACAACACTCACAAGCACTCTTTCCAAGCAATACACATGCATACAAGCTCACAGAGAAGAAGATACAGAGTGAAGAAGACACAAATTCGAATTTCTGTGCTCTCTATTCTCACAATGGCAAAAAGTTTTTTACAAAGAGTCACATTTGACTTATATACTAGTGCCCTAAAAATGGTCCTTTCACACAAGAGACCTGCACTTTATTCACTAAAAGACTAATTTCCTACTATTTTACATGGGTAAATCTCTAATCTTCTGTGGGGATGCATCTAGAGGACTCCTCTAGTGCATTTACAATGGGAAATATATTACAAGAATGATTATGATACAAAAATATGATGTCCAAATCGGAAAAATTTTGGGGCCCGTCTTTTTCTCTGCTTTGTGC
This sequence comes from Ceratopteris richardii, assembly GCA_020310875.1. NCBI lineage: Eukaryota > Viridiplantae > Streptophyta > Polypodiopsida > Polypodiales > Pteridaceae > Ceratopteris > Ceratopteris richardii. Next base: position 11,518,574 of record CM035428.1, read on the forward strand.
TCTTTTTAGGTCTGCAACACTCTCCCCCTCTTCGTCTTTGTCGTCCCTTGATAGGCTTGCTTCTTGTCCTCAGTTTGTTGTCCGCACGCATCCAGTGGTCAGTATTGCCTGATTCTTGATCTTGCATTACGTTTTAGAGGCGCTCTGATTTGTCCTGGTTGCACACATCGGACCTTGCTGTGTTGTTCACTTCTTTTCTCTGCACGCCACCTTTGCTCATTGTTACCTGTTTATAAAACAGGTGTTCAGTTTTGTCGGCCTCTTCCTAATTCTTGTTTTACATTCTCTGGGCCTGATGCATTCGACTTGCTTGCCCGCAACCCTTGGAGTTAGACTGACTACCTGATATTTTGCAGTCTAATTCACCTATAGGTTCATTAATTCTGGGTTGCCACGCACGCCACCAGTGGAAGGTATAAAGATGTGGTGCTTCAATCTTTGATCTGGACCTTCCAGAGATCAAGAGGTTGAAGCACCCATGTGGGTTACGTCCTTTCCTTGGTGTGTGTGCCCCTGCGGGGCTCTGTGCAGAGATGGGTGTTGCGCCCCTACGGGGCTTCTTGCAGAGATATGTCTTCAGATATTTCTTTTTAGTGAAGCTGCTTCTTTCGTTGTCTTCTTCTTTTCTTCTTCTTTCTTGACTCTCCCTCAACAATATGCCAAGCATCCAAATATTTTACAATGATCCAAGGTAGGTCTCTTACCCCACCAAGCTTCATATGGTGTCATACCCTGCAAAGCTTTACATGGTAACCTATTGACCAAATATGTGGCTGTATTTATAGCCTCAACCCACAAATAATTTGGGCAATTTTTCTCCTTCATCATGGATCTTGCAAACTCAACAAGAGTTCTATTTCTTCTCTCTACTACACCATTTTGTTGAGGAGAGTGCCTGCAAGTAACCTCTCTCTTTATACCTGCATTCCACAAATAATCACTGAACTCATTAGAAAAATACTCTCCCCCTCCATCTGACCTTAGTCTCTTCAATGTTTGACCTGTAATTATTTCTGCATATGCATGATAGTGTTTGAATGTATTAAACACTTCTGACTTGTCTTTGATCACATAGATTGTGATCCACCTGGTAGCATCATCAACATATATGACATAATATCTTGAACCATTTATACTCAAATCTTTTGAAGGACCCCACAGATCTGTATGTACCAATTCAAGTGTTTCTGAATACATAAAACCATGCTTATTATATGGTTGCTTATGAGCCTTACCTAACTGACATGCTTCATATCTGTATGTCATGTGTTGACCTGCAGTATTAGGCAATCCAAGCACTAAACCATTGTTAGCAATTTCTTTGATACCTCTTTCATTAAAGTGTCCAAGTCTTTTATGCCAAAGATCCAATTCAGACACCTTTTGCTCTCCATATGTGAACATAGCATGTCCAATATTACCTTGTATCTTTCATGTGAAGAGCCTTCCTTCCTTCTTCCCTGTAACAATTTGTTTATACCCTTCACTAGGGTCTTCAACATAAACTCCATGATTAGTGAACCTTACCTCATATCCTTTTTCCACAATTTGTCCTACACTAATCAAGTTCTTTGGAATTGTAGGAACATACAGAACCTTACTCAAGAGAGTACTTCCATCTTTGGCTTTAACTGAACCAATTGACTTTACTTTGTGCTTTGTATTATCACCTATTTGAACTGCGTGATTAATTGCCTTATGATCTAGATCAGTCATCAAAGCAATATTTCCACTCAGATGATTGCTACATCTTGAGTCAATATAAAATACTCTCATGTCTTTATGTGAGGCTTCACATGTTGCATTCATAATAAGAGTTGAATCTTCTTTCTGATCTGATGCATAATTATAGTAGGTGTTATTGTAGGATTGATTTTGGAAGTTTCTTCCTCCACTTCTTCCAAAAGAATTCCTATCACCTCTACCTTTGAGGTTTCCTCTCTGATATCTGCCACATCTTCCTCTTTGATTAAAGTTCTGATTAAAATTACCATTGCTTTGTTTATTATGCCAACAATCATGAAATAGATGATTGGTCTTACCACATATCCGACAAGCTCTGACATTATCTTTGTTATATCTGCCTCTTCCTCTACTTTTGCCACTTCCTCTTCCTCTTAGGAAGTTTGCTTGACTTGGAGTACCTTCATCTTCAACTGATTGTTGCTTTCCTTTGCTAGCTTTCTTCTTTTCTTTAGAATACATTGCATGACCTGCACTCTTATCAACATCTCCTTTGATATCATTCTCAAAAGTTAGCATATGTCCTAACAATTGATTCAAATCAGGAGTGAAATGATCTAATGAAAGTTCTGTAGACAAAATAAAAGGCTTCCACTTCTCATCTCCTCTTAGCCCTGTGAGAATTTGTCTTACCAACTTATCTTCTTCAATATCTTCATCAACTGCACGTAAAGAATCAGCAATGTCTTTCATCTTTGTCAAATAATCAGATATTGATTGTGACACCTTCTTCTTAAATGTTAAACTCTGCCCATAATGAAGCTTTCCTTGATTTGGTTGTATTCTGAAAATGCTCTTCCAAAGCATTCCATATGTCACTTGCACTTCCAAGTCCTCTGATATGAGGAAGCAAATAATCATTTACTGCCATGTAGATTATGCTCCTTGCTTGAGCATCCTTCTTCATCCAAATCTTTATATCTGCAAGCTCTTCCCTAGTTGGAACACTAGGATCTTTAAACTCTGGATTTTCTTCCTCTCCTGTGATGTATCCCATCAGATCTTTGCTCATAAGATGAGCTTCCATTCTCATAGACCAAGCTGGATAGTTCTCTCTATCCAACTTCTCAATTTGGAGACTATCTCCCATCCTTGCTTCACCTCTACTATCAAATCTTTAATCCTTATAAGGAATGAATGTATCTTAGCTTCGAATGTTGCTCTTTCTGATCCTTTTGATAACCTTTATGTGTCTTCCTTCAGTCTTTCTTCCACACTTTATCCTTTTGAACCTTCAAGGTGTGAAATTTGTATATCTGCAACAGTCGGGGTCTTCCTTTCCTCAATTTTGATACTTCTTGCTCTGATACCACTGATGGAGAGTGTTAATCTCCAAAAGAACAAGCTATCCTTGATGTTAACTCACCTCTATATCAAGAATAACTTTAAACTCCAACCAATTTCGGAAGACAAGCACCAAACTATCAAGATTTTAACTAACTGTGAAGAAAGTCATTTCACAGAAAAGTCTGCTGCACATTATTGACTCATTGATTGATCATTTGTGTAAAGTTTTTGATGAAACTTTGTAGGATATGTTGCCTAGAGTTTGTGCACCTCCTCCAAGTTAAAACACTTCAAAAGTTTAAGTAAATTATGAGAAATTGTTTCAAACAATCTACCTATGTCTGAAACTGCCTTCTTGTAGAGTTGACTTTGACACCTGCAACTTCTAACACATGATTCTCCCAAACTAGAATCCGTTTAAGTGAATGCTTTTAGCCATAGATGGCTTACCTTCCAACTTAGATTTTGACTCCTCATTTGTGCAAAACTTTACAGTGTGCACTGAGAACTCACCATTTCTTTGACCATCAGAATTACGCCTGTTTAGAAGACACTCAATACTTTCTCACATATGAATGTTTCTACACAAAATTCTCTCAGCCTGTTTGCAATTGGACTCTCAAAATTTAACCATAGATAGATTAACTATGGAATTAGATGTGTACAAAAGGAGTTTTTATAAAATCAAACATAGAAGGAGAACTAGAGAAAAGATTGATGCGCAATTCTCTAAACATTCTTTCTATTCAACTTTTCATACATCTGATGGATGATACTTTCACTACACATCATCTATTCATCTATATTTCATCTCTTTCTCTTAATACAATCATATACTCGTATATATATATATATATATATATATATATATATATATATATATATATATATATATATATATATATATATATATATATATATATATATATATATATATATATATATACATATGATTGTTGATTCATCATTACTTCAAGTATATTGAAGTATTTACAAAACTAATGTACATATGTTTGAAGAACTTTGCTTCCTGAATCTTCACTTTACTTCATGAAGTTGAACTTCAATCTTTTCTTCATATCTTCACTTCTAGACTTCATATAATCACCAATTGTTGATTGTCCTGCTCCAACATGCACAAGTGCAGGCTTGGAGAAGGTGGAGGTCTGGTGCAAAGAAGGCCATCAACAACAAGAGGTATTTTGTGATTGAGCACTTTGTGGGATTTTGCACAGAAGCATTGGATTTGTATTGTGCATCACCATTGTATTTGTCTTCTTATAATCAATCGACAGAGGCTTCCAATCTGTATCTTTCTTCTGGTCTTTCCCTTTCCTCCTACAAACACTCAAATCCCTTCTTGTCCAAGAATCCCCCAACAAAATTTGGCACGCACGGTGGGACTTGAACTATCACTGTCCCTTGATAAGTAATACCTCCTCAACAAGATGAAAATTACATGGAAACCATTTATAGGGTGGGAACCTTTATACAACATATCATAAGAAAGAAAGGTTGAGGCATATCTTCTCTAAGCCTTCACCACAAGTGCTTAAACCCGTGAGCCTCCATATATCTTGTGCGGTAAGTCTTCGGCACCATCACACTGATTAAAAATAAAGTTTCTAAAGATAAGTACTCAATCCAATAGACAATCGCCATGTACATACTCATAGTGCTAAAGTGATAGCACCTCTTGAAATAGAATAGTCCAACTCCATGTACATAACCAATGTAGCAACACCCTCTCAATCCAAATTTATATGTGCATACATAATTATGCTCTACCCTTATGAACAATACTTGCAAACCAAAGTGCATGGTTAGACCATGGTATGGAGTGCAAGTAAGGCTCATAACATATCTAGATCTAAAAGCAATATGTAATGCAAAGCAAAGTGCCTGGAATGAATCCAAGGTATGCAAATACATTACACACAACTTATAGACTACCCACCTATATGCACACAAATGAAGGACAAGGATGGCTCATTTACATCATATTGGAAAAATGAAAACATAGGCATGAATTCATAAGTTCAATAATCATAAAAGGAATGCAAGTTGCTTCATCGTAAGATCTGATCCTTTATTTATGTGATCTGGCCCTCATTTATTATCCAAGATATTCCACCATAATCTTCATCTACCAAAAGAAAAAAAAGAAAATGCCCCACCCGCCCCCCACCCCCTACCCAAAAAACAAAACTGCCCTCCCCCCACCTCCACCCACCCCCCACCACCCCCCCACGCACCCCCCACCCCCTCCCAGCCCCCACCTTTTTCCAACCTACCCCCCACCGTTCCCCCACCCATTGTTTCCCCACCCACCACCGCCCCCAAGCCCCCACCCAACCCCCACCGTCCCCCCACCCACCCCCCATCGTTCCCCCACCCACCCCCCACCGTTCCCCCACCCACCCCCACTGTTCCCCCACCCCCCACCCACCCACCCCCCACCCCCCACCGTTCCCCCACCCACCCCCCACCATTCCCCCACCGCCCCCCCCCACCGTTCCCCCACCCACCCCCCACCGTTCCCCCACTATTTCCCCACCCACCCACCCCCAACCGCCCCCCCACCATTCCCCCACCATCCTCCCCACCCACCCACCCCCCACCGTTCCCCCACCCATCCCCCACTGTTCCCCCACCGTTCCCCCAACCCCCCACTGCACCCCCACTCCCCACCGTTCCCCCACGGTTCCCCCACCATTCCCGCACCCACCCCCACCGTTCCCCCACCCACCCCCCACCGTTCCCCCACCCACCCCCATCGTTCCCCCCCCCCCTTAATATATATATATATATATATATATATATATATATATATATATATATATATATATATATATATATATATATATATATATATATATATATATATATATATATATATATATATATATATATATTATTTTTTTTTCTATGGTCCATGCTTTTGGCTCTAGATTGTGCCTCGGATGGCCATTTTTTTCAAACTTGGGGTCATTTTCATGTATATCGGCACCTCTAAACTCATTTTGAGTCTTAGTTTTTCCAAAATCCCATCTTTTCTCTGACTTTTGGTGAAGACCCACATATTTTGAGCACATTTCTCACGTGTTTTTCATTACCCACATGGTCCATGTAGTCTACTCTCACTTTCTTTTTACTTTTGTTTCACAATTTCCCATATGCACCCCCTGTAGCTCTATTGTTTGATAATTTCGGCCCTCTACAGAGCTCATAATCCTACTCCCTCGGCCTCCCTTTACCCTTATACCCAGCCCCATCCTTAACCCTTCCTGCCCTATCAATCTCAGCCTCCTTAATCCTCCTTGCCCTATCAATCTCCAACCCCTCAGCCCTACATTCCCCCTTCTTCATTCCCTCCATTTGCCATCCTTTACTTTTCTATGCAACCTATCTGCTTTGGTTCTTCTCTGTTGTTTGTTGCCTCCTTCTTTTAGTGGACTTGATAGCTACTTAGGTGTTGTAGCTCAAGCGTAAGCACCACCTCCTTTACTTGTCAATCCGCGGAGACGTGAGGACCGGTATGAAGACCACGAGCAAGTGAAGGCACAAGTGCGTGAGTGAAAGCACACAAGCATGCACACACATACACACACACGCGCACAAAGTAAGATCAAAGAGAGGAACAATGGAAAGCTTAGATTGCCAAAGAGTTCTCTTACAAAAGTTCTATTCTCTAACCAGCTCCCCCAAAAATGAGCTCTCTAGCTCTTTTTATAGTTTTTTGACTAGTTTTGGCCCTGTCCAGACCTAGTGTCCGGCCTAGTTAAAAATTAGGTTCCAGGGCTTATTTGAGGGCTCAAACGAAGTCTAAAAATTATGAAAATTGGTACGATGGTACTTCTAACACTCCTCAAGCTCGAGGACTCCTCGGCTTGGACAAAATGGAGTTACTAAAAATAGATAATGGTATTTACAATGGTTTTTAGTGATGGAAATCACTATTTGTGTAGGGGATTCTTCTGAAAATTTGACATACACTTCTTGGAGCTCCCTACTTGCTCTCTTTCCTTGTGTGTCCACCTTTTGATGTGCTTCCATGCTTTGTCCTTGACTTTGAGCTCCAACACTCCCCCCCCTCTCGAGTCTGTCGTCCCGGACAGACCCTTGTTGGAAGGGTTGTTCCATGTAGTGCTTTGAGAGGTGGTGTCCATCCGTTGTATGAGCTGGTTCCTTGGATTCCAGCAAGAATGTGTCGTTGTGAGCTTTAAAAACTGCAAGTTGCTCAAAAGAGGTTGTCAAGAGTGATTTGGAGCAACTACTGTCTTCAATTTGCTTCCGAGATATGGATGTTGTTCCCATAACGTTCGCTAGCTCTTCCAAAGATGATGTTGAGAGCAGTCATGCCAACTACTCATAACCCATAATGAATGATGGGTAAGTGTGTTCGTGCCTGGGTTGAAAAAAGTATGTGCCTTGTGCACGGCCTTGTAATGTAGCCCTACGCATGCTTACTTGGAAAATGCATTGGAAGAAGTATGGTGCAAAAATTGCAGGTCTTGAGCTAAGTGCTCAAGGGTATGCTGACGAGGAGGTTTCCTAAACTAGCATGGTTATGGTGTTTCCAGAGTAAAGATACTTACCATGGAGAAGGTTGATGGATGTTTGTCTCTTCGTGTTGTACACTCGGCCTTTGGGATGGAACCTTGTTGATGAATGTCCATGTTGATTGTCCACTGATGAGATCTTTGGAGTGGTGAATCCCCTCTCCTCTTTTCAAAGCAACCTTTGTCAGTAACAATGTGCATTTCTGAGCTTGGGCTCATGCACGTTCACTTCCCTATATTGACACTCAGAGGAATATTGGACACGTGCCGGTTTCTAAGAGATAACCATGCTGATTGACATAGACCATTCACCAGTGCTACTGTTCCATACTGGTTCAGGAAAGACTCAGAATTGAATTGCTTTATATTCCTTGGCAAGCAACATCGGGAAACTACACGAAGCTGAGTTTCACATATTCTCTTTAGCTCACCATATGCAGGAGTCTTCTCCTCTAGAACTACCCTTTGCAGATATCTCCTTGAATGTGCTGGTACATGAAGTAGTTAAGCATCACTCAAGTTGTGGACCTTCAAGCTCTTCATTCCTGGGAACAAGCTCTCTCCCGCTTTTCTTTCTTTCTTTCTTTTTTTTTTTTTTTTTTTTTTTTTGGGAACAGGATATCACAAAACAAGAACACAAAAGTTAGTATCAATAGAAATATTTGACATATGTCACTGTGCTCTTGTGCTTGGGATTCTCAAGTGTGTCTATGCACGGCCGTGTAATGTGGCCCTATAATAATGCATACTTTGGAAATGCATGACCTGAATGGTGCAAAAGACGGGGTTGTGCAAGGAGCACATGGTTGTTGCTCGGTCGAGGCTTTCGGTGTTATTTGTGGAGGTTGATGCCGACCTTGGTGGAGGTATCCATTGAGTCGCGAACTGATGTAATCCTCCTTATTGGAGTCCATTTTAGAACACCATTTGGCACTGTAGAGGTCACTTCAGGCGTCTTTCTCTTTGGATACTTTCTGAACTGTGGTATCTAGTGTGGTTGACGCTTTGGTTCGGTGGAGGCTACTTGTACTTTTGGCTTCCAAACCCCTATCCTTTTTGCATGTTTTCCTACTAATGTTGAAGAGCTGATTTGATCTTCCTTTGGTCTCTGTACGTGGTTCTTACCCTTTTCTCTTTTTGGCTTCTTTGTTGAAACCTTTTGCATGTGGGAGAACAAAGGTTGTTGTGGATGTAGAAGCTTCTTAGGTACCCACATCTGTAATTGCCCTTGTTGAGCTGCAGCTAACTTCTTAGGCACCCAAACTTGTTGGATACCTTGTGATTGAGCTTGTCTGAGCTGCTTCCTTCGTCTTCTGGCCTGGTTGGTGTGCATGGATGGGATTTGTGGGGGCAAGGCTGGTGGTTGCTCTCCTTTGCGTACCCATATCTGCTTCATGCTCGGAACTGCTTTTCTATCGAATGGTGTCTTTCTATTTGATGTAGCAGTTGTCGTGAACGGTTGTGTTTGCTTGTGTGGTGGACTCACTACTGTGGCTACTTGATTCTTTGGAGAAGAAGAAAGATCCACCCGCCTTTGAACCTGGTCTTCTACGATTGACTCCTTCTGCATCATAGAGCTTTTGACACATACAACATCGTCTTTCATATGATTAGTCTTGGAAGAACTAAGAGAGTGTGTGGTGCCATGATTTAGGAGCATGCAGTTCTCTAATTCTAATGTAATGCATTGTTCATGTACCCAAACTTGAAGAATTTGACTTCTTAGGTTTAAGTTAACTGCATGGTCATAGATCCAATCTTGACCCAAGACAAGTGGTTCTGTAAGGTTCTCATCTTGACATACTAACGCTTTGACTTTCATTGGAACATCTTGAAGGTAGATGGGAAGTTCCACCTCGCCCAAACAAGGGGTTTCCACACCTCCCAATCCTATGAGATAAGCTTCTATGGGATTGATGTTCAACCCCAAGTCTTGGCAGTAGGAAAGTCTAACTGCACTACTTGCTGCACCTGAGTCAATCAATGCTTTCACCATCCTTGCACCCTTCCCTTGTCCTATCTCTATGGTCACAAAGGGTCTTCGGTCAATGACCTGAGAAGTTGCTATGCCTGACTTCTGACACATATCCATGTGATATTTTGTGGCTTTTGAGTTGACTTCTAGGCCTAATCGCCTTAACTTATTTCGCCTAATACGCTCTCTGGCCTCTACCTGTGCTTCTTCTCTCACTCTTAACTCTTCATCTTTTCGCTTCTTAGCAGTGTTGAGTCTCATTAGCATATCCTCAGTAAGAGGTTCTTGATATAGCTTGACTCTACAGCCACTAATATAGTTTGGCAAGATATCTCCTTCTAGCGTGGCCAACTGAACTGCACCACTAGTGGAGATTCTATTAATGATCATGGGTCCGTATCCTCTTTTTTCCAACTTACGGGCATGCTGTTTTAGTGTGTATACCAACACTAGATCTCCCTCTTTCAATCCCTTATCCTTGATGTGTGCATCAAAGTAAGCCTTTTGCCTCTTCTTTGCAGCATAGATGCCTGCTGCCGCTCGTAGCCTCGTCTCACCCAAGCGTTCAAGATCAAAGATCCTAGAGGACAATTCATGCCCATTCCACTCATACTCTTGTGCTACTTTTAAGGCAGGGATTAAGAAATCTAATGGTAGCACAGCGTTCTGTCCGAAGACCATCTGAAATGGGGTGGCATTGAGTACCGTTTTGTAGGCAACTCGATAAGCCCAAACAGCATGATGAAGTTGTTTGTCCCAATCAGAGCGTTTATTATTTACCAGTTTTGTCAATACGTTACAGAGGATCTTATTGGTACTCTCGGCTTGTCCGTTGGCTTGTGGGTGATAGGGGGCAGATTTCTTATGTATCACCAAGAATTCTTGGAGAAGATTTTCAATGACTTCATTCAAGAAGTGTGTGCCTCTATCGCTCACCAACTCTATTGGTAGTCCATATCTCGTGAACACATTCTCGAATAAGAACTTAGCCGTAGTCTGAGCATCATTCTTTGTTGTGGCTTTGACTTCTACCCACTTTGTAAGGTAATCTGTGGCTACAATGATGTACTCTGCATGGGAGTTTCTAGCTGGGGGGTTAATAGGACCTATGAAGTCTATGCCCCACTTTGAAAATGCACGTCCTCCCATCATTGGCCTCAAGGGCATCTCGTCTTTTCTCACTGGATATTGTGCACGTTGGCATGTGTCACATTTCTTCACATAGGTATGTGCGTCCATATGAAGAGTGGGCCACCAAAGTCCTGAGAATAGAATGGTCTTGATCACTCGGTCAGGACCAAAATGTCCACCTGCAACACCGCTGTGTGCAGTCTCTAAGACCTTTAAATAGTCTGATTCATGAACGCATAGTCTTAAGTAACCATCTTTGCCTCTTCGGTATAGGTTGTCCCCTACTAAAGCGTAGCCTTGAGCCTCTTGCTCCATGCTTCGTCTTCTTGCTAGACTAGCCTCTTTGGGTAATCTTCCCGATCTCATAAACTCTACCAATGGAGCACTCCAATCTGGAATTAATGACACTTGATAAAGGGTCGCATGCTCCACTGGAGGTCTCTCTCTGCACCTTGGACAATTCTTAATCCACTCATGTATTTCTTTGTCCATGCTAGGCCAATACACTCCTAAACGCTTTAGATTCTGCAATGTTCGTTGTTTAGAATAGTGATTTCCTAGCATTCCTTCATGGGCCTGTTGCAACCAACTACTATGTTCATCATCCTCCACACAACAAGCTAATACACCCTCAGTATCTTGTTTGTACATGCTTCCTGCTAATATGTGATATTTTTGTGATTTTACAATTTCTTCTTGTGATGTTTTCACATTCTTATTTGCAGGGCCAAAGGTTAGGACTGGTACCAACTTATTTGCCCATTTAGGAACAACTTCTAAATTGAACAGATAAGCATCGGGTAATTCATCAGACACTCCTTGCGGTGACTCTCCTGAAGTGATGCGAGAAAGGTGATCTGCCCGAAGGTGGGTTCTACCTTTCCTGACAACAACTTCAAAGTCATATTCCATTAGTAAGAGGAACCATCTTACTAAGCGTCCAGTATTGCAAGGTTTATTGACCAAATATAACAAAGCTTGATGATCAGTGAAAAACTTGAACTTGTTGGCCAATAAATAGTGTCTAAACTTCTTCACAGCATATACCATGCCTAAGCCCTCTCGCTCAGTTGTGGTATAGTTCCTTTCAGCTGCAGTGAGCTGTCTACTAGCATATGCTATGGGCAAATCTAAGTTTCCTTCAGTTGTGGGTTGTGCTAGCACACATCCTATGGCATGATTGGATGCATCCACATGGACATGGAAGGGTTTATTCCAATCAGGAGTGGTGAGTATTGGTGCCGTGCACAAACGTTTCTTCAGTTCGTTGAAAGAATTCTCGCATTCGTCGTTCCACTCGAAATTAGACAACAAGGCATAAAGGGGTCTAGCTATGATCGCGTACATGTGGATAAACCTACGGTAGTATCCACAATGGCCCATAAAGGCTTGTACCTCTTTAATATTCCTTGGTCTTGGTAGCTCCGCTATGGCTCGCACCTTATCTTCATCTGTTGAGATTCCATTCTTAGAAACAATATGACCTAAGATTTTACCTTGACGCACCATAAACACACACTTTTCTGGGTTCAGACACACTCGATATTCTCTGCACTTGTTGAAGATTTGTCTGAGCTCAGGGATGTGAAACCTTCTTTCTTGGGAATGAGCACATAAATCATCCACATACACTTCTAAGCTCTTTCGCAAGAACTCTTTGAAGACATGACACATGAGCCTTTGGAATGTTGCAGGTGCATTGGTGAGCCCAAATGGCATCACACGAAATGCAAAGATTCCCCATTCTGTAGCAAAAGCTGTTTTGTGTTGATCTTCTGGGGCAATGGCTACTTGATTGTAACCTGAAAATCCATCAAGGAAGCTATAAACTTCCTTGCCTGCAACACGCTCCAATAGGTGTTCTGTGATTGGAAGTGGATAACTATCTCTAATCGTAGCGGCATTAACTTTTTTAAGGTTAATACACACTCGCAACTTCCCGTTCTTCTTGGGTACCACAACAATGGGGGACACCCATTCGGTATGCTCAATCTCATAGATGAATCCAGCTTCAATCAACCTATCAATTTCTTCTTTTATTTTGGCTGCATAGGTATCATTATATGTGTAGGGCTTCTGTTTGGTGGGCTTAGCATCAGCAGTCATGGGGATAGTATGAGAGCAAATTCTTGGATCTACCCCTTTCAAGTCTCTATAGTGCCACGCAAACACATCCCTAAATTCCCTTAATAGAGCGACAAGCTCCATTTCTTCTCTTGCACTTAGGTCATCTCCTATGTATGTGCATCTCTCTTCATTCCCTTCGATGGTCACTACAATCTTCTTGGTCTTTTCTTTATTATCATATGATTCTCCTATGATGGCCTCTCTCTTAGGCATTCGTACCAAAATTTTGCGGTCGTCAACTTCATATTTCTTGAAGTTTTCTGGTACTTCAAACAATGATTCCTCCTCTTCTTGTTTCACTGCTTTTCTTTTCTTTTTCTTTTGACTACTCTCACTTCCATCCTTTGAGTTTACTGTTTTAATACTTGTGAGAGGTTCTTCTTCTTTCTGGGTGAACACTCCTATATCTTCTAGATAGTGCTGCTCTGAGTTAAAGCAACTATCCATCACAATAGACTCCAGATCATCGTCCTTCTCTTCTTCTTCTATGATATCACTAGGGTCACATTCTTCTAGCAAGGGTTGACACATGAACACTGAGATATCATAACCCTCCTCATCACAATGAGGTGTCCATTGCTCCTCATTGACAGCGATGTCCATGGTGGCTAAGATTTCTGGCCAGCCATGAGGCTCAAACTCCTCATCTGGAAAGATCATCGGTGTGTAGGCTGGGTCTCTAACTGGTCTATCTCCTAGCGAAGTTCCTTCTTCTCTTGCCTTTAAACGTTTTTCCTCTTCCTTTGCGACCTTGCACATCCACAAATGAGTATCTTCATGCAGCCATGATGGATCAGGTGAACTTTCAGAATGCACAGAGATGGAATCTTCTTTCGCTTTGTGGATAGAATTCCACTGTAGGGGTGGTACATCTCTGAAGGTGTAATCCTTCAAATTGACCTTGGTGGTGACCCCTAAGTGCTGTAAGTACAAGGAGTTAGTTCCCCAATCCTGTACTATTTGCAATTGTCGTAGGAAGGGTCTTCCTAGGATCATCTCATAGACATTATTTTTCTCAAAGTCACATATAGCAAAGGTGTGCTCAAACTCTACACCACAAGTGGTTAGAGTGATCCCTTCTAGCAATCCTAGAGGTCTTTCAAAATGACCATCAGCCATTTGAACCTTCATTCTAGTTGGTCTTAATGTGGGCTTGCCCCATTGCTTCCACAAGGAGGTGGTCGCAATAGCAACACCAGCACCTGAATCTATGATTGCTTTGGTTGTGTACCCTTGGTAGGTGATTGGAAGATAAGTATTACCTTCTTCACCCTCACACATGTCCCCTATTTTGTCTAAAGGTATCTCTGGTACCCTTTGCTTGGAGCCTGCTTTTGGCATGTTGGAATCAAGTTCTGGAACCTGATCCTTCACATGATTCCAAAGCTCAGGTTTTGCTTTGAGCAGCTCCTCTACAGTGAGATGACACTGAACCTTAGTGTTCTTCACGACATCCGTGTTCCTTGGAACCACTGAGTCTTCATTTCTTACTAGAATTGTGGGAGCTCTAATCTGGAGAGATTCAGATTCCCATGGGCCTGGAAATTGAGGCAGTTCTTCTAAGGTATTAGATTCAAAATCTAACCTTTCGTCTTCTTGTTGTTCTGCTTCATCCCCGTAAATAGATGGAATGTCTTGGGGAAATTGATCATGAAGATCATCAATCTCAGGAATAGGAGGGGAATTACCCTTCTCCTTGCCCCATTTCTCTTCTTGTATTTCCCGCAAGAATTCTTGAGAGTACTGTTGAATTGAAGGAGGTATTCCTGGATCCGTGGAATTAGGAACATAAACTCCCATTGGTGGTGAGCTTCCTCTTTCAATAACTGGTTGAGCCTGTGGAGGTAAAGAAACTTGTGGTTTGTTTACCAACTGCTCTAATCGTTCTAGTAAGCCCTGGAAATGCAATTCCCCTTTGACAGAGTTTGTCTGATTGAACTTTTGACTCGTCTCAAGTATAGCTTGAGCTTGTTCTACCATTTTCATGCACATTTTCATCCGTTCAATCTCTAAGTCCGCTCTAGGGTAACTCTTGTCTAGGTTTGCAGCTGTAGGCCCTTCTTGAAGTCGAGCCTGGTAGGCCTTGAACATCATGTCCAAGCCTTCTGGGGTTGGATCTGCAAAAACAGACCCTGGTTGTGGTCTATTTACAATGGGTGGTGGGGTGGGATGAGGTGGAGTGGATGGAGTTTCGGCATGCGAGGGGCTTTGAGATGCAATGTCTTCTATTTTTGTTTTCGCTTCTTTTAAGCTTTCTTCTAGTTCCGATAACTTTTTATTCCACTTGCGATTGGCCTTCTCTCTGGTATCCTTCCATGTTCTTGTTTTCCTCTTACTAGGCTCTCCCGACTCACTCGACTCTGATTGTTCTACTGGTTTATCCTGTTTTAAGGCTTGTGCTCTAGTGACAGCTTGTATAGGAGCCACATTGCTACTACTTGAACTTGAATCTGCCACTAAGCCTACCACATTAATGGGTGTAATCTTGGGTGCACTGGAGGGGTTTCTTGGACAATCTCTGGGGAGATGGTCTTTGCCGCAATCAGGACAAAAAGCCTGTATTGTGATAGCCTGTCCTTGACTCGGAGATGGTGGGTGGGGACAGTCACGAATGAAATGGTCACCTTGACATCTGAAACAAGATCCTCTAGGGGCTTGTGGTCTCATTTGTCTCAACTGGGGCCTAGGGTTAGGATGTGTGTACATGACATTGGAGTATTCTGGCTCCCAATTTTGCTCCATAGGTGGTACCTCATATTGATACGAGTAAATCTCACTATGTTCAGGTGACTCTGTGTAATACGCATGTGGACTACCTTCATAGGAGTAGTCTGAACTATGAGCATGAGAATCATTATCTGGTATCCATGGGGTTAGGGGTACCACTGCTCTATTTGGATTTTCCTCTCCCACAGCATATTTGATTGGGATCACGTTGGCTGAAGCTGGTGGTTGGTTTCCCAAGACAGGTTGTGGCCTATATGGTACCTGATATTGCTGTTGTGGTCTATAATATGGCTGTTGGTATTGGTTCTGATACCTACCTTGTGGGTAAGGTTGCTGATAATTCTGTCTAACAGCCTGCCTATTGTAGGGACAATCTTGAGCTGTGTGGTTTGTGTATTTTCTCTCAATAGTGCAATATGGAGCATTCCTTTCTCTAATGTTTTGGTTTTGCATTGGGCATACATTAGCCATGTGGTCGCCCCCACAAGTATAACACCGATTCACTGGAGTGACTCTCTGTGTTTGTTTATTTTGGACTCCCAGCTTCTTGGCAACATGCTCAGCTATCTCTTCTATTTCTGTGGAGATCTTTGAAGTATGACTAGTAGCACTATCCGAACCTTTGTAGAGTTTGGACAATCCTAACTCCTCACCCAAGTTATCTTCTATGTCAATGCATGTCCGCACGCACTCTTCTATGGATCTAGGCTCTTTCAAATATACATATGATCTTAACTTTGTGCTCAGTAAGCCATCTAAGAACAAAGCCACTTGTTTGGCTGGTGTGGGTAACTCGGGAGCAGGGCATCTTTCTAGGTACTGTCTGAACCTTCTACCTGCTAGTCGCACTGTTTCTTGGGGTGTCTGCTTGAAACTGTGGATCAAGGATGATGTGTTATGCCTGATACCACTCTTGGAAAATTCTACAATGAATTCGTCTAGCAGTTGACCTATATCGTGATAGCTGCTTCTACTCAACGGTTGAAACCAAGCTAAGGCAGTGCCCTTAAGGGTCAAACCAAATGCCTCGTACTAGGTGAACCAGTCCTCAATTTGTTCGGCTCTCAGCACTTGTTTGTACTCGGCCACATGATCATAAGGATCCCCTGTCCCATCGAAATAGTTCTTCATTGCCTTGATCACTTGAATGGGTCTAAGGGTTCTTGGGTACTCTCGGGGTCTAGGCAATGGAAAATCCTGTTCATCTCTTTGTTGCCTATGTGCTTGATGTCTCTCTCTTTCAGGTCTTTCATTTTCAAATCCTGATCTATTCCTGCCCACGGTGTGTGCAAAACTTACCTCAGGTCTCTCTCTAGCTCTTTCTCTCTGGGCTTCATGAGCGTGGGAAGATCCTACACCTTGGAGGCCATGGGAAACATTGGATCTTGGTGGGGGGAAAATCAATTCATTCTTCCAAGTATATGCATGTCTATCATGTTTTGTTACCAAGAATATCTTCTCTGATGTGTTATCCAGGTAGACAACTTTGCCTGGTATCTCAGGATCTTTGAATTCGTAGATGATGACTATGCCCAATTGGCTAGGTTGATCTGGCTTGAATCTCCAAAAGGCTTCCTCTGTTTCTCTATTCAAAAACAGTTCTATGCTTTTGTTATCTTGAGGGATCCAGTCTGGAGTGATCACTCGGGTCAAAACTGACTTTCCTCTAGGAGTCTGGGGTCCTTGTCCTACATTTCCTTGTTCTAGGTCTCCTATTTCATTCTCAGGAATGACATTTCCAAACTCATCAGTCCTATCTGGTAGGTTGGTGACCACATACATGGTTCCTTCCTTATCAATGTATGAACCCTCTTCGAACTTGACCACCGGGTGTTCAAGTCCAAAGGATTGATCTGGATTTTTGAGTTGGATCACTGATCGCCTCAGACCATCCTCATAGATGCGAGCACCTAATTGGTTGGTCCGAATATATTCCAACTGTGTCTTATAGGGACCTTCTGGTGTTTGTAGATGGGCAGTCCCTGAGCCACCTGCAGGTTTTCCCATACTAAAAGACATTTCTGAATCACTTGTGTCTGAACTTAGTAAAAGATGACCACTTATTTGTTGTGCCCAAGACTTGGATGTATGGTTGACACTAGCCTCAGAAGATTTAATGCTTTGTTTATCCTTGCTTAAGTGTCTACCAGATCTCAGGTTCATAAGCTTTAGTCAAGAGTCCAAATTTTCCCCTTGGTATGGTTCAAAATTCTATGGAGTCCCCTTGGTTCCCTAGTCCCACTTGAGGGTCTACTTCAAATTATCCTATCTCAAAATCAACGCGTTATTTTTGAAAAAAATAGTTGAGGTCATGTAGGACTTGAAACGAGCTTTCTAACGAGCTATAGAGCTCAAAAAATGGACTTTGGATGAGAAAGTTATGCCAATTCAGGCTCCTGGGGGTCAAAACAGGCAAACAGGACCTTTGGAAAAAATCGCGATTTTGTGAACTTTCAGAGAATCGCGATTTTGTGAACTTTCAGAGAATCGCGATTTTGTGAACTTTCAGAGAATCGCGATTTTGTGAACTTTCAGAGAATCGCGATTTTGTGAACTCAGAAAATCGCGATGTTGAGCACAAAATCGTGTTTCTGAAAATCGCGATGTTGAGCACAAAATCGGGTTTTTGAAAATCGCGATTTTGACTCAGAGAATCGTGATTTACAAAATCGTGTTTTTTTTTTTCACAAAATCGTGTTTTCTCAGAATCGTGTTTTTGGCATGAAAATCGCGATGTTGAGCACAAAATCGTGTTTTTGGCTGAAAATCGTGTTTTGTGAGAATCGCGATTTTGAGCCCGCTGAAAATCGTCTTTTTAGAAAATCGTGTTTCTTTTGATATGAAAATCGCGATTTTGAGCACAGAATCGTGTTTTAGAGAATCGTGTTTTTTGACATGAAAATCGCGATTTTGAGCACAGAATCGTATTTTTTGAGAATCGCGATTTTCACTCAGAGAATCGTGATTCACAAAATCGTATTTTTTGCTGAAAATCGTGATTTGTGAGAATCGCGATTTTGAGCCCACTGAAAGTCGTATTTTCTCAGAATCGTGTTTTTGGCATGAAAATCGCGATTTTGATCACAAAATCGTGTTTTGAAAATCGCGATGTTGATCACAAAATCGTGTTTTGAAAATCGCGATGTTGATCACAAAATCGTGTTTTGAAAATCGCGATGTTGATCACAAAATCGTGTTTTGAAAATCGCGATTTTGAGCAAAAAAATCGTGATTACACAGAATCGCCTTTTTTCACAAAATCGTGTTTTTACTGAAAATCGTGATTTTTTGAGAATCGCGATTTTGAGTAGGGAATCGTGTTTTCTCAAAATCGTGTTTTTTGCTGAAAATCGTGATTTGTGAAAATCGCGATTTTGAGCACAATCACAGAATCGCGATTCTGAGAATGACCACAGAATCGTGATTTTTCAGCCAACTTTTAGGCGGGAAAACTGAAAATCATGATTTTTCAAAAAATTTTGAATTATCACAGAATCGCGATTTTCATCACAGAATCGCGTTTTTTGGCGGGAAATTCAAATTTCTGAGCGTCGGCTATGGCGAGCTCCGTATGAACAGAAAATCATGAAAAAAAACACAGCGCTTGCTCTCCCTTGCTTCTCCTAACTCCTTCCCACACAATAATGCATGAGAAATGGTATGGAAATGGTGAAAATGCACTAAAAAACAAGAAATTTCTATGAAGAAGAAGATGGAAGAAGGTGGGGATGATGATGATGATGAAGATGAAGAGGAAAAAACAGAAAATGAACTGAAATGACAGATTTTTTACCTTCCAACGTCGCAAATCTACGATCTTACCATCACAACGCTCGTCCTCGAAGCTCTCTCCCCGGCAACGGCGCCAAAATTTGGTGTAGCTCAAGCGTAAGCACCACCTCCTTTACTTGTCAATCCGCGGAGACGTGAGGACCGGTATGAAGACCACGAGCAAGTGAAGGCACAAGTGCGTGAGTGAAAGCACACAAGCATGCACACACATACACACACACGCGCACAAAGTAAGATCAAAGAGAGGAACAATGGAAAGCTTAGATTGCCAAAGAGTTCTCTTACAAAAGTTCTATTCTCTAACCAGCTCCCCCAAAAATGAGCTCTCTAGCTCTTTTTATAGTTTTTTGACTAGTTTTGGCCCTGTCCAGACCTAGTGTCCGGCCTAGTTAAAAATTAGGTTCCAGGGCTTATTTGAGGGCTCAAACGAAGTCTAAAAATTATGAAAATTGGTACGATGGTACTTCTAACACTCCTCAAGCTCGAGGACTCCTCGGCTTGGACAAAATGGAGTTACTAAAAATAGATAATGGTATTTACAATGGTTTTTAGTGATGGAAATCACTATTTGTGTAGGGGATTCTTCTGAAAATTTGACATACACTTCTTGGAGCTCCCTACTTGCTCTCTTTCCTTGTGTGTCCACCTTTTGATGTGCTTCCATGCTTTGTCCTTGACTTTGAGCTCCAACAGGTGTCCTTTTGAAGATTTTGCAGTACATACGCCCATAGTTTTGACTGGTCGCTCTCCAGGACAGAGAGCCCATTAGGTGGTGGCCTACTGTTGAGCCCGTCAAAGTCATATGGTCAAAGTCAACATGTTCAAATTCAAAGGTCAACATGGGTGAAGTCAAAGTGTTCAAAGTTTGGGTGTCAAGGTGCACAGGTAGTGCATAATTAATTGTTCATAAAGGGTATAATTGCAAAAATTTGGTTGCAGGTTGCAGAGGTATTTTTGTAATTCCCTAAGGTTCAAAAGTTTTTTTAAAGTGTTTTGGAAGGTTTAGGTGAACCCTCTCTTAGGTGCACATTGGAGAAATTAAAAGGGCAAAATGTGAAGGTATGTGAAGCGACAACGTACACAGAAATGAAAGTATGGCCCCCCAATTAAAAATTACTACCATATGATCTTGATTCTGACTCTTATCAATTAGGAAGCAAGCATGATACACAAGTCTAGGATCCAAGAAGTGATAGAGACAATGAACAAGATGAAAGGGAAAAGGATTACAAGCTATGGAAGTCAAGAGGCAAAGCAAAGATGCAAGAGGTTGGAGAATGCTCCAAACAAGCACCTAAAAGATCAGCAAGAGAGAAGAAACAACCAAAAAGGTATGGATATGATTCCACATTTCTTATGAAGCATTCAATATACTTGGCAAAAGACTCTATTTCAGAGGAACCCTCAACGTATGAAGAGGCAAAGGAAAACCCTAATTGGGAAAAGGCCATGAAAGAAGAGATAGATGCATTAAAGGAAATGGACACTTGGGATTTGGTTTCAATGTCGCCAAATCAAAAGGTAATTGGTTGCATATGGGTATATAAAGTTAAAAGAAACTCAGATGGATCAGTTTGCAAGTACAAGGCAAGATTAGTTGCCAAAGGATGCTCACAAACTCATGGTATAGACTATGAGGAAACATTCTCACCAGTTGCAAAGATGACTACAATCAGGACATTGATAAGTGTAGCTACTACAAGGAATTGGAGACTCCTCCAACTTGATGTGAAAAATGCATTCTTAAATGGTTGGATAAGTGAAGAGGTACACATGTCACAACCACCAGATTTTGAAAACCCTAATTATCCATCTTATGTTTGGAGACTTAAGAAAGCATTGTATGGATTGAAACAAGCTCCTAGAGCTTGGAATTACAGGTTGGTTACATATCTTCAAGATCAAGGGTTCAAAGCTAGCAGCTCAGATCCTTCTCTATTTATCAAAAGGGATCACAATGAGGTTATCTATCTATGTGTATATGTAGATGATATTATTGTGACAAGTGATGATCTAAATGACATTCAAAGGATTGAGAGACACATGAAAGAGGAGTTCAAAATCAATGACCTAGGTGAGCTCACATATTTCCTAGGTATGCAGGTGATATATATAGATGAAGGAATGTATTTGACTCAGATAAGATACATTCATGATCTTCTTCTCAAGTTCAAAATGGAGAACACTAAACCTGCAGGTACAGCTTTGGAGATGAATCATAAACTTAGTGTTTATGAAGGTGAGAAAATTGAAGACCTAAAAGAATATCAAAGCTTGGTAGGTAGCTTGATATATGCTACTCATACAAGGGCAGACATCTCATATAGTGTGGGAGTGCTTAGTCAGTTCATGCACTCATCCAGAAGACCACACATGGATGCGGCTAAGAGAGTACTTAAGTATCTCAAAGGTACAATCAATGAAGTTATATTCTATCCTTATTCTTCAGATTTGGATATCAAAATCTATTTAGATGCAGATTGGGCAAGAGCTAAGGATGATAGAAAAAGTACATCTGGTTACTTAGCATTTGCAAGTTCGAAGCTAGTGTCATGGAGTTCCAAGAAGCAACCAACAGTTGCTTTATCCTCAACTGAAGCAGAGTATAGAGGCTTGACCATAGCAACTCAAGAGACAATATGTTTAAAAGCATTGTATACATTTGGGACTTGTGAGTTCCAAACCTCACATATTTGGAGATAATGTAAGTTCCATGCATATAGCGGAAAATCTTCTTTTCCATGCGAGAACCAAGCACATAGAATTCCGTTACCACTTCATGAGGGAGAAGCTCATGGCAAAGGAGATTGACATTTCTTTTGTTCCAATTGAAAAGCAAGTAGCAGATATGATGACGAAGGCACTTGATGTAATAAAGCTTTGTAGATTCAAAGCTATGGCAGGTATTCAACCTATCCGAGAATGAAGACTCAAGCATACTTTAGCTTGAGGGGTAGCTGTTGGAACATCAAGCTTACACTATGCTTGAGGTGGGCTTGATCTACATCAAAGGCTATCGCGTCGAAAGAATGTCCGTTGGAGAGTTCTTTTTCTTATGCTCATTTATTGTATTTTTTTGAGAGATTTTTGATGGTTCATTTACCATTGTAAAAGCCTTGAGCTTTACACATGTAAAGGTAGAAAGATAGAGCCCAAATCCCACGAATTTGTGGTGGTTGAAGTTGCATTCAATCAAGCAATCAATCACCTAAAAGTAGATCAAACTGTAGGAAAGTGAATTGATTCCCTCCAACAACCATTCCCACCTTCATTTGAATTCAAACTCCACTTGTAGAAGTCATGGAACAATCCTAGAGTCTATATAAAGACTTGAAATCTCTTGTACAATACATGGAAGCAATATACATACACTTGTGACCATCATTGTCTTTCTCCTTCAATTCTCTGCATCATCTTCTTTGCCAATAGTAATATTGTAGAGGTAGTTGCTCTCTATCTAGAGCTTCAAATTGAGTGAAAGATTGCTCATTGAGAATGTATTAGCGTCTACTTTATGCATATAAATTCTCATAGAATTTGGTTCAGTAGATTGGGACAAATCTGAGTTTTTCTGTCTCAAGGTCAATCTCTACGTATTCCTAAAAAATAGGAAGTACCACCAGTGAATGTCTCATTCATTCCTATAGCATATTTTGCTTATTCCTTATACTTTTGTGAATTCTATACACTGAACCTTATGTGTATCACTCCCATGAAAGTATTGTTTCTAATTTTAATCATGGTGGTTTCTATGGGCATTTGAAGTTCATTGTCTCTTCCATAGATAGTAAGTTTTTTGAGCTAGTCAACCCGCGAACCTATCTGTTTTGTATGGACTCATCATGCTTGATGCTCCAAAGTACATAGTGCATTTCTTTGCACTTATTGCATGCATATAAGGTCTATTTGAGTCTCGATAATCTCAAGGGCTGGTTTTGTGCCGGTTGGCTAGACCAAACTTCGCCGCTTCCAAACACACTTTTCTACCTTCTACAAGCTTCTCCAAGTTTCTTTCAATTCATATTGTGGTTGCATTGGCTACCCATCGAGGTTGGAAAGTGCATCAATTGGACATAAAAATAGCCTTCTTGGATGGTGATTTTCAAGAAGAGGTTTATATGAAGCAACCTCCTAGATTTGCTATGAAAGGGAAAGAGCATATGCTTTGTCGCTTGCATAAAGCCTTGTATGGTCTCAAGCAAGCTCCACATGTATGGTATGACAAAATCCATAAGCACTTGATTGCTTTTGGCTTCACATGTAGTCTGATTGAAAGCACACCTTATGTACACAAAAATGGGGTTGATCTTATAGTGCTTGTCCTTTATGTCGATGACATACTCGTGACTGGTTCATGTGATGCAAAACTTCACATTCTTATGACTGATTTGCAACATACTTTTGATGTCATTTATCTTGGTCTTTTGAGCTACTATCTTGGCATCCTGTTTGTATCCGTTGAGGGGGGAATTGTTATGGATCAAGCAAAGTATGTTGAAAAACTACTTCATCGTTTTGCCTTTGAGGATTGCAAGCCATTTTCCACACCAATTGAGAGAAGATTCGGGTTCTTAGTTGAGGATTCTAGTGATGCATTTGACACTTCTCTTTATCAGCAAGCTATGGGATGTCTTATATATGCATGCAACACAAGGTGGGATATATAGTATGTAGTTTCCTAGTTGAGTTGATTCATGCATAGCCCTGGTGCTAAACATTGACAAGCAATGAAACGTGTGTTTAGTTATCTCCGAGGCACTTTGAGCTTAGGTCTCTGTTATGGTACAGATATTCAGCCATGCTTGCATGCTTTTATAGATAGTGATTGGGCTGGTTGTTATGATACTCACGTGTCCACTAGTGGTAATTGCTTTTTCCTTGGAGACTCATGCATATCTTGGTTGAGTAAGAAGCAACCTACAGTGGCGACATCGAGTTGTGAAGCTGAGTACAGGGCAGTTTTCATAGCTACAATGGAATGTGTATGGCTGAGATGCCTATTGATGGATCTTTGCATGGACATTGATGTTGCTATGCATATTCTCACTGATAATCAGAGTGTTTTGGCTATTGCACGAAACCTAGTGTTTCATGCACGGCCCAAGCATATTGAGGTGCATTATCACTATGTGAGAGAGCGCCTTCATGCAGGAGATATTGATGTGGTATATGTACCTACACAAGATAATGTGGCAGACATATTCACCAAAGCTCTTCCACGGGAAAATTTTGAAGCTTTTCGCAAAGCTTTAAGCTTATTACCTTGTGGGGACTAATCTGTTACTCCTTGTATGTGTTCACATCATTCACTCCAAGGGGGTTGTTTTCACTTATGTGTTCCTCACGTAGCTTTGATGTGAACCTTTTCCCTATACATGGGCACTTTTTACTCTAGTGCTAGCTAGAGGTTTTTTCCCCATGTTAACACATACTTGATACTTCATATGTGCTGGTACTTTGTACTTAGGGATATTATTCAACTGTTACTTCAGTTCTGTTCATCATCAATAGAGAGCTATTCCAGCTATCGTCTTCTTCGTGTGTCTCGCTGCATTTGTGCTTCTTCTGTGTGCTTCTTATGTGTCTCTTGCACTTCTACACACACCCAATTTGTTACACTTATGTGTTCCTTGCGTAGCTTTGATGTGAACATTTTCCCTATACATGGGCACTTTTTACTCTAGTGCTGGCTAGAGGTTTTTTTCCCCATGTTACCACATACTTGATACTCTCATATGTGGTGGTACTTTGTACTAAGGGATATTATTCAACTCTTACTTCAGTTCTGTTCATCATCAATAGAGAGAGAGCTATTCCAGCCATCTTCTTCTCTGTGTGTCTTGCTGCGTTTGTACTCCTTGTGTGTGCTTCTTGTGTGTCTCTCGCTCTTCTACACACACCCAACAAGATTTTCACCCAAAACCAGAAAGTTTTTGAAGCACATAGACACTTAATGGTTTACTTTCAATGGATACACCCATGCATGCCTGGAAAATTCATTAATAAAATTCATGAAGTAAAGGTAGTTCACAAAACAAGGTGTCTGCATAGGACCACATGCATCACTATGAACAAGCTACAATTTTAAGTAGCTCAAACTGAATCATCTTTTGGGGAGGAGGAATGCTACATTTTTCCCAAAATATAGCCTTCATAGACATGTTTACCAAGTGCCTCAAGTTTGTG
This sequence comes from Ceratopteris richardii, assembly GCA_020310875.1. Taxonomy (NCBI): domain Eukaryota; kingdom Viridiplantae; phylum Streptophyta; class Polypodiopsida; order Polypodiales; family Pteridaceae; genus Ceratopteris; species Ceratopteris richardii. The sequence goes on from CM035428.1 coordinate 11,544,104, forward strand.
TAGGATCTATTTTCACCTTTCTGAATCCTCCCTTTGCGCATGGTAATTTGCCCCCAAAAGAGGCATAAAGCAAGATTTCTACTTTCTTGTAAAAAGTTAAATGGGAGCTTTTATCAATCTTCTAATCCACTCTAACTGTGGATTCTTCTTGGATTTTCTCATTCTCCATGGTAATACATACACCATACTTCATGTATGTATGGACTAATCCATGGGAAGTTCTTAAAGGATCTCCTTTCTTACTCCCAAACGTGGAGTTTGGCAAAATTTAACATCTGAATTTTTTCCAAAAGGTGTAGAAAGGGAATTTTTGAGGACGTTAATTTCCTCCTCAACTTATTATTTTGATGAATCTAATGATTTGATTATGCATATATTATACTCTCAGTATATATACCTTTCCCATCCATTCGTAGCTAATGCACCTCCTTTTTCCTCTTCCAAAATGAGAATTTCTTAGATTCAAGTGTTGAAAATTTTTCTCAAATACTAATGGAAGGGGGTCTTGTGGAGCTTCAAACTCCCATCATACTGCACCAATCTTTAAATTTATTGATTTTATATGAAATTCCATACACTATACTATATGTGTGCATGCTTTTTCCTACGAAACTAAGAAAAATCCGGCTTCATTTCCCTTTCCCAAAATGGCGGCTTATCAAAAATAGCCCCTGATGTCAGACATTGGTCTACAGAGACGATTCCATGTGTGTGTGGGATGAGGGCTAGTTAGCCAAGGTCCTAAGCTCGGGGGTATATCCTAAGGTATTTGATGGCTAGTGGGGATGAGTGTTGCATGCTGGCCACATGGTGATGCTAGATCATTCCAGATCACTGCTATTTTAGATACAAGAGGATATAAATGGATGGAAGGAGAGTGGCTTCACATGTCTTCTTTTGAGGAGAGCCTCACACTTGGTATCAGAGCAAGTTTTTAGAGCTAAATTTAGAAGAAATCCTTGTGTGGAGTTAGGAGGGGCATTCGTGCATGTTTTTTTTTTTGGGATCGTCGTTCGAGGAGTAGGAGAGCAGGGATATTTCTTCGATCCATGGAGGCACTGTCGCAAAAGGAGAGCACAGCAACAGAGGTGCCTCTAGGCCACCCACGATGAGAGATGGAGAGAGAGACCACCAACACCTGCATCGTGAGCACACAGCCACACGGGCGCCTCTTGGCTGCCCACGAGGAGAGAGGGAGAGAGAGGCTTTCTCTTCCTTCTTGGTTGTTGAAAGACACAAGAAGAAGCTCCTTTATAAAAAGGCACCTCTAAGAGTTTCTGGAGCACATATGGGATATAGCAATAGCTGTACGCATCACTCTCAGAGAAGGATATCAATTTTTTTTTTGAAGAACTACATAGTTGAAGCAAATTTCTTAGGTTTTGAGCTACCCAACTTCACCAAATTGGCCATAACTTGGTCAATTCTTGTCCAAATTGAGAGATCTTTATCTTATTAGAAAGCTCTCTCAAATCTTTATCTAGAGAGTTGCTAGAAACCATACTTTGGAATTATTTCATTTCTGCAACAGAGGGTGAAAGTGGACTATTCTTCATCGAGCATCATCAACGAAGCACTTCTTGAAGTTATATGCGATCCACGAACCAAAGGAGATTCTACTCTTTCCTCTTCAATTGGATGCTTCATGAATATCAAAAGAATTTGAGATAAGTATTTAGTCAATATTTGGTTGATTATTTTTGTTGTTTGTGCATGTTAGAAGTATTCCTGCATTACGCATAGAATGACATAAGTAGAGCATAAGTAGAGATGTATGTTTAGTGCTTGAGCTTTTCTTGCAGGTGGTAAGTATCGGCAGGTATCGACAAAAAAAAAATTGATTGCGGGCCTTTAAAGACCAACAACATACTTGGAAAAGTTTTCAATTGCAGGTGTTCGTTGTGAAGATAGAATAGATCGTGGCTACCGGCACTGATGATTTGATTTTTGTTGAATGCTTGACGCTTTTCGAAATTATTTTGGATTTTAAAGTGACACCATTAGGCTACGGAAATTTCTAAAAACAAAATTAGCATGCATGTGCATTGAAGTTTAGGAAACATATTAAAGTTTCTTTTTCTTGTCTTTTTCTATTAAGCAAAGGCTTTGATTGGTTTTTTTTCGCTTGCCACTAGTATATAAGATTGATTAGTGTATTAAAAAAAAAAGAGAGAAAACCAAAAGAAAAGTTACTTGCCTTAGTCCTAGTATTGAATCCGAACCATCATCACCTGCTAGGACAGTTATCCTTATGCTAGAACCTCCAATGGATCCAATTCAAGCCATGAATAATAGAATTTCATTCTTAGAGAGTTCTCTTCAGGATATCTTGGAACATGTGCGTGGTTCCAAGAAAGAAGAAGAGCCACTCGATTCTGATTTGCCAGAGATGGACGTAGATGCTCTAGATGAGCATCAAACTTCGGAAGTCCCTAGAGATAGCGTCTCAGTTAGAGAAGCTAGATGGCAGCTTAAGGATCTTAAGCCGCCAAGATATCATGGCTCAACTAGCGCTAGGACTGCTGATGTGGTTGAGCAGTGGCTCAGCAAATGGGAACAGTGTTTTCGCCTGTGTCATATCACTGATGATAGGCACAAGATTTAGCAGGCCACTTATAACATTATGGACGTCGCACATAGGTGGTGGCGTAAGATAGAGCAAGATAAGAAGGAGCCCACGACATGGGATCAATTTAAAGTCCTATTTTATAACAATTTTGTACCACCTCATGAACGGTCTAGAGCACGAGACACCTGGTTCTTCATCAGTCAAAAGAATCAATCAGTTCAGGAATACGCAGATAGGTATAGAGAGGTACTTCTTAGAGTACCTGATACCATTCCAGAATTTCTTCAAGTCCACAAGTTTGTTTTGGGACTCAGAGAAACTATCTGACCTTTAGTGAGGAAGGAGCGGTGTCAATCTTTGGCACATGTCATAGAGATGGCCTTGGTTTATGAGGACGACCACAAGATCACACGTTCCTAGGGCCAGAGATCCCCATGGACTAGGATTAGCAAACTTTTCCATACTTCAACTCCTTGTTCGGTCAGTGCACAACCTTCTAGGGAGGCTAAGTAGGTGCACATGATCCAGACAGTCTCAAGCGGAAAGAGAAAAGTGTCTGATCTGGTTGAGAGGGCATATAACCGATCTATTCTTACCCCTCAGCAGAAAGAGAAGGCAATGAAAGAGGGTTTGTGCTATGGTTGCTTAGGGCAACACTTGTATAAGGATTGTCCTAAAAAGAAAAAGATAGCAGCCACCATAGTCATAAATCCGACTCAGGCAAGGGGTGGGAGTGAGGATGAGTTTGGGGATTCCCCATCTCCATTATCATCTCCCATAGTGGCCATGACGATCACGAAAAAGGTTCCGACTGTGCCAGATGCTGTGCTTTCACCAGTGGCACAGAAAGGATACCAGTTCCCAGATACTGAGCTTATTGTCATGAGAGGAGTCGTGGCAGGATAGCCTATCAAGGTACTCTTTGACGCAGGTTCAACTCATAATGTTATTAGTTCCCGATTAGTCAAGAGATTATGCTTAGACACGGTACACTCAGATTATACATATACAATAGAGCTAGCCGACGAGAAGGGAACTGAGACTTGGGATAGACGAGTAGTTGATCTTCCTATTCAGATCCATTCCTATGAGGACAGAATAGACTTTGAGATAGCAAAACTAGCTCGATTCCACATAGTTCTTAATAAGAAGTGGCATGCGAGGAAGAAACCAGTCATTGATTTTGCTTCGCATGTGTATTAGTTTGAGCATGAGGGAAGGAGATTACTGATCCGTGGAGAGCCAGATCTGGAAGAGACGCGATTGGTGACTTCTACCAAGTTGCTCAAAATTGATTGTAAGTATATCTATTTTCTTTATTTCATGTATTTGTCGTATGTTGAGATGGATTCATGCAGTCATGGAGACTCAAGTTGGAATGCTCCAACACTTTCCGCAAATGAGAGTAGAATTCCAAGAGTTGTTTTTAAAGGAATTACCATCAGGTTTGCCTCCTTGCAAGAATATAGAGCATAGAATCGAATCGGTACTAGGAGTGAGTCCGACCGCTCGACCACCATTTCGAATGAGTTTGCAGGAGGAAAATGAAATCTGCAAGGTCATGGATGAGTATCTTCAAAAAGGGCTGATTAGACCGAGCTATTCACCCTTTGCCGCACCAGTTCTTCTTGTGAAGAAGAAGGATGGATCTTATAGGATGTGTGTTGATTAGCGAGCACTCAATAAGATCACTATTAGACATAGATATCCCATGCCCCGGATTGATGATCTTTTGGATGCTCTAGGTGGAGACATTGTATTTAGTAAGATACATTTAAAGAGTGGCTATCATCAGATTAGAGTGAAAGATCATGATGTACATAAGACAACTTTAAGGACCCGTTTTGGTCATTCTAAGTATTTGGTCATGCCCTTTGGTTTGACAAATGCTCCAGCTACATTTATGATGTTAATGAATGATATCTTACAACCTTTCATAGGAAAGTGCGTTGTTGATTTTGTGGATGATTTGCTAGTGTATAGTGGGAATGTGCATGAGCATGAAAATCATGTAAGATTTGAGTTGAATATTTTAAAAGAAAATCAGTTGTATGTAAATCCGGAGGACACAGTTGTTTCTTCCGAGGATAGAGTATCTAGGGCATGTGATTTCAGCCGATGGGGTTCAGATGGATCCCAAGAAGGTACCAGTTATTTTAGCATGGCCTACTCCTCAGGATGAGGGGTAGTTACAATCATTCTTAGGACTTTCCGGTTTCTATCAGAAATTCACATCTTCATATTCGTCGATAGCAGCACCTATGACGAACTTGCTTTAGGGAAAAATTCTATTTGCATGGAAGCAAGAGAGTTTTGATACTCTGAAACAAGTTGTTTCAGAGTCTCCTATACTCAAAGTGGTGGATCCTCAGAAACCATTTGAGTTAGAAATGGATGCTAGCGACATAGCCATAGGAGCAGTCTTGAGTCAAGATGGCAGGCCAATAGCTTTTGAAAGTAAGAAGTTAAGTAGTGCACAATGCAATTGTCCGGTGCATGAACAAGAGTTGTATGCGGTGGTGCATGCACTTAAAGTTTGGAGACACTATCTTTATGGTGCGGACTTTAGGTATTCACAGATCATCATACACTCAAGTATTTTTGTAGCCAGCAAGATCTTCGAGGCCGACATGCTCGTTGGGCTGAGCTCATGCAGGAATTTCACATGGAAATCTTGTATAGAAGAGGCAAAGAAAATATAGTAGCTGATGCATTATCTTGTATAATGTATCAAATGAGCTTTAAAGTTTTAGAAAGATCATTGCTTTAAGAAATTAAGGAAGCACAGGTGGAAGATCCACATTTGTTACAGATAGTTAGAGCCATTGGTGATGACTCTATTTTAGGAGACGGGACAACTCTACCTATTTCTTCTTCTACTAAAGCAAACAAGTCCATTCCACATTCTAATTTCTCACAGGAGAATGGAATTATGAAGCGGAAAGGAAAGGTTTGTGTGCCAGATTCTCAGGATTTGTGAAAGAAAGTCATGCATGATAACCATGATGTTCCCTGCGCAGGACATCCTGGTGTTGACAAGACAATACAACTTGTTAGAAGAACATTTTGGTGGCCTGGATTAGCCAGAGATATCCATACTTATGTTCAACAATGCTTTATGTGCCAAGTCAACAAAGCAAAAAGGGTAATGACACCAGGTCTTTTACATCTTTTACAAGTTCCAGATCATAATTGGGATAGTATTTCCATGGACTTCATAGTGGGGTTACCGTGGACACAAAGGAAGCGGGATACAATCCTAGTTGTGGTAGATAGACTGAGCAAGATGGCTCATTTTATACCCACACAGGAGACGATAGAAGCTCCACTGGTAGCGGAGTTGTTTATCCATCATGTATTTAGATTGCATGGGTTATTGACATCCATAGTCTCAGATAGGGATGTCTGATTTACAGGACACTTCTGGAAGTTTGTATTTGAAAAACTGAAAGTGTCACTAAAAATGAGTATTGGTGATCATCCACAGACAGATGGTTAGACTGAGAGGGTCAACCAAATTCTAGAGGATATGTTACGGGCATATGTGTCTGAGAGACAGAGAGATTGGGATAGTTATTTACCTATAGGCCTCACAAGGTGACTAGGATGTCTCCTTTTGAGATGAACTATGGCATGAATCCCACTATTTCTAGTACCATAGGAATGCCTAAGAAATGTCCTAGTGCTTCCGAGTTCTTAGCAAATCTCCAAGCAAACCTTGAAATAGCTAAAGCCAAGATGCAGCAAGCAGCTGATAGAGCAAAAGAGTATGCTGATAGGAAAAGATCTCCTAGATCCTTTGAGGAAGGAGACAGAGTCTTTCTTCAGGTACCAACTAGATCTACTTCATTGTCCACATGGAAGTGTAGTAAGCGATCACCAAGGTATTGTGGACCTTGGAAGATAGTAAAGAAGTTGAGTGATGTTGCATACCGATTAGAGCTTCCTCCAGATTATAGAGTCCATCCAGTGTTTCATGTCAGTAAACTAAGAAAGTATATATCTAGGGAGGATAATCTAATAGAAGGTATTGTTTCTTTATAGAAAACTAATAGAGAAGATCATTCTCCAGACAGAATACCAGATAGGAGACAGAAATGGTTGAGGAATCGTGTCATCCAAGAGTATCTGGTAGCCTGGAAAGGATTACCACTTACTGACTCTACTTGGGAATCAACAGCTCTGTTCGCAAGTACTTTCCCTCATTGATCATTGAGGACAATGATCTTTAGAAGGGGGAGAGAGTGTCAGACATTGGTCTACAGAGACCATTCCATGTGTGTGTGGGACGAGGGCTAGTTAGCCAAGGTCCTAAGCTCGGGGGTATATCCTAAGGTATTTGATGGTTAGTGGGGATGAGTGTTGCATGCTGGCCACATGGCGATGCTAGATCATTCCAGTTCACTTCTATTTTAGATACAAGAGGATATAAATGGATGGGAGGAGAGTGGCACACACATCATTCGCATGTCTTCTTTTGAGGAGAGCCTCACACCTGAAATTTATGTGAAAATAATGAAAATAGGCTAGCTTAGAGGTGCTTAAAGTTTATGCTTTTTGTACCTTGAGGGAATACTTAATTCAAGACGAGAGTATATATGCCATACTCTCCATACATGTGATTTCCCTCCAAGATCTTGGCCATTTAATGCTTCATTATCATTCTCAAAAATGAAAATTCTTATAAAAATTCAAAAACAATCAAACCTAGAAATTGAGGCCATAAATCCTCCTTGCTAAATAACGTAGGATGTCGCCGAGGAGAGCGTCATCTTCTCTTGTTACTTCTCCTTGCATTGATGATCATCATGCGTCTCCCACATCCATATATGGGCATCACTTATGTTGGAAGTTGTTGGAATGACCTCTAGCAATCTTTAACTGTATGCTATATGACATCCCGATGGCTGTGATTATCTGGTTCTCTATCCATGCCCAATGGATCTTCTTTGATAATATGCACCTCCAACAACAACTCTTGGGTTTGTTAACATGGCTGAGCACTCATGCAACAGGGAAAGAGAGAGGGAGAGAGGGAGCGTCACCGCCATGCGCACAATTATCAAGAACAACCAAGAACAAAAGACAAATACTCTAACTAACAAAACAAGAAAGCAAGAAAACGTCACAAGCCATATTGGCGACGCAAAATGAGAGAGTTTCTTCCATTAACTCAAGCCATATAAATACAAGTTTGTGGCCTTTAAAGGCTCTTTCCACTCATTCTCTAACTCACCCTCCAAATGAACCTTAGTACAATGAAAATGTGCCCTTGACACTGGCACGCACGGTGGACTTGAACTACCACATCCCTTGATAAGTGATACCCCCTTCAACAAGATGAAAAGTACATGGAAACCATTTATAGGCCGGGAACCTTTATACAACATGTCATACAGCCAAAGGGACACACCTAATCTCGAAGAGTGTTTCAATCCGCGAGCCTCCACATCACTCATGCCCGAGGACACCGGTTCCATCACACTCCCCAAGACCAAATACATCAAGTCAAGCCCTCATATCAAGGCCAACACATATCCAAACAAAGTCTAAAAATAAGAACCCAACCCATATACAATCTCCATGTACATCCTCATAATGCTAAAGTAATAGCACCATTCTTGGAATAGAATAGTCAATCCAATTTTAAATATGCTCACATAATGATGATCTACCCTTATGAATAATACTTGCAAACCAAAGTGCATGGTTAGACCATGGTATGGAATGCAAGTAAGGCTCATAACATGTCCAGAACTATAAGCAATATGTAATGTAAAGCATAGTGCCTGGAACTTAATCCAAGGTATACAAATACGTTACACACAACTTATAGACTGCCCTCCTATATGCACACAAATGAAATGAAATATAAGTTAATATCGTTCATAGGAAAAATTACAACAGATTATCAAAGATCATATGCAAGATAAATAATAAATGTGCAAGGCTCCAAAGGTCTCCAATTTTCATGATTTATACCATCCATATCTCCAACCCAACAATTCTTCCTTTTGTGGTGGCTTTTTTTAGTCTCAAACGTTTGCAATATAACTTGCAAAATCCAAGGCGCAATACCTTGTTACTCAAAACATTTAACAAATACCCACGGAAAGCATAGCCGACGCAATAGTTAAAGTAAGATACAACAGCTCATCAATATCGTCGACCATCACTACAAAGAAAAAACAAAACGTTTTATCACCATTGGACAAGCATTCTATTTACTCAGGCAAGTGCCGACGTCGACTATTGTGAGCATATATTTGCAGCAATCGATTTCCGGAAATCCAAGCAGAACATGAACAACAACACTTAGGCATTCTCAGACAAAACAGACGATTGCAAAGTTGGCTGGAGGGTAATTCAAGCTCTCTAGGAGTCACAAACGCTTGCACACTGAGGCAGATGCATCTGCTACAGAGACATGTATCATCATAACTTTTGAGTGGCACTGAGAAAAAGAAAACTATAATAGCAGGATCTGTCATCGCGTCGCCTTGACCTATATCAAAAATGTCAGTCTTGTCATTCTTGCCATGCGCAATGCATTCATGAGCAGCTTCTTGCTCATTCCAACTGTCCTATTTGCAAGACCGAGGTCCACCTTCCATCTCGTTGAATCCGTAAAATGACGAGCAAGTATTCGAACAATCATAGAAGATGTAACCCAAACATCAATGCATAGGAAGATAGTTACTGTTGTTGCCGAGCAGTGAAGGAAGACGAGGCGCTCAGGTCTGGATAAGCTATGCCCATTTGGATCAGTGAGCACCCTCAATCAAAGATGATAACTGTCCAACTTTCTTTCGATGCACTCTTCAGTAGTTGATTCAGCATATGAGAGAAAATGTGTACTCAGTACTCACCGAATCTAACGTGCAAGACCTCGAGTATGTGAGATGAGCACGATAACCAAGTAGCAGAGAGAGAGAGGGCTTGAAGGGGATATCGGTGCTGATGCCAGGTGGAGGCATTTGAAAGACAGTGAGGGAATGCCCGAGAGAATCCACTGAGAGGCATTTCGAGTAGCCCAGCTGCTTCCCCCTCTCGAGAGGAGGTCTGACCCTTACAACGACACTCACATTCACCTCTTCAGGCAGTGGCACATGAAGCCTTGTCGCCATTGTCTTCTTGAATCCACAGGAATGGCTTGATTATCATGAGGCGACATCACCGTCTACTGGAGTAAACGAATGAGATCACACTGTGTCTATTCGGAAGTGCTTCGAGCAGGAATGATGCGTATATCTGTGTCCACATCTGCGTGCTTTGCCTCGATTTGCTAGTGTATTCGGTGCAGTCGTGCCCTTTGAATCGCACGTCCGCTGCGCCTGATCCGATTCAGCTGTTGACAAATTGAGCTTTGCTTCTGTGTTCCTCCATGCAGCAGAGGGTGGCGTCGCTAGGAGATTGTCACTATCTTTGTAGCACAGCAACTTGCGCAGCATGTGGACTTCATTCCGCAATCCAAGGCAAGGCCGATCACGACGTGGTTGCCAATGTTAACATGGCTGAGCGCTCATGCAACAGGGAAAGAGAGAGGGAGAGAGGGAGCGTCGCCGCCATGCACATCATTATCAAGAACAGCCAAGAAAAAAAGACAAATACTCTAAGTAACAAAACAAGAAAGCAAGAAAACATCACAAGCCATATTGGCGACACAAAATGAGAGAGTTTCTTCCATTAACTCAAGCCATATAAATACAAGTTTGTGGCCTTTAAAGGATCTTTCCACTCACTCTCTAACTCACCCTACAAATGAACTTTAGTACAATGAAAATGTGCCCTTGACAGGTTGCTTAGTCATTTTGAAGTAGGCATTCATAAATCCAATAAATATAGTCCTTCTATTCACCCTATCTTTGTTATAGATCTTGAAATATTACAACAAACGCTTGAGAGAAGTAGTCGGATTTCCTAGAATAACTCTCAAACATTTTAAGAGCGTTTTGACATCCATGCATGTAGCTCATCACGAGCGCTAGAGAATGAAGCATTATATATGGCGGGCTTGGTGATTGAGCACTCAAAAAGGTGTGGTGTAGTGGATAAAGAAGGTGCCTCCCATGCTTTTGCTTTGAGCACCGATGACTTGTCGAAGGCCAAATGAAGGGTGTTCATGACTTGAGTGCATCTCTAGAAATCTAGCTTGTAGATTGGCAACTCAAAATACTTATGAATGCCAGCCTTTTTCAACACATCCATTGGAAAGTCTTGGGATCTTAAAGTCTTGGGACATCATTGGAAATCGATGGTCCATATCCATGATTTTAATCGTCACCAAGAACAAATGGTCACCAGGTGGCTGATCTTCTCGAAACCAATGACCTTTGGCCTTTGTCACACTCCTCATTGGAAATTCAAGCACTTCTTCTTGAATCGTTGCTTTAGAGTCTTTGAAAGCCATTTGCACTCGTAATGTAGTAGAGAATCAGTTCAAGAAAGAAGCCAATTTTGCATGTTTATGCGTAGTTGATTAATACATCGTTCTCCATCACTCTGTACCCCCTTGCATAAGTAGAGACAAGTAAGGTACCTTACCATTCTCTTTCTTATTTTTTAATCCTGAAAGAAAACAAGAGATTAGTTGATAGCTGAAGCATTTATTTATTTACAACATATGGTCATTCCTATGACAACAGAAGCTAAGTCCTATTTCAGTTATGGAAATGTGCACCACTACTGTAGCCTTCTAATGTGGCCTTATTGTGCATACTCTGGGTGCAATTGATACTTTATGAGTGTAAGAAGCGATTCCTTGATGCTCTCGATCGATTTCTAGTCGCTTCGTGGGTCTCCATATGAGGATTGTATTCTTTGCCAAGGGCAGTTGCCTTTGGTGCCTTTCATTTCTTTTACTCTTGAATGTAGCCATTGACCTATTCCCATCTTTGGATTGGGAGTTTCGAGTGGTGGTGTCTTGGGGTTTCCTTTGATCCTTTGTAGTTTCCTTTGTGTGGTTCTGCTGGTATGATTTTTCCTTGAGTTTTTCTATCTCTTGAGTCGTTGTGCTCCAGACCACTTTCGGAATCCATATATATGGCTTTGATTTCTAAGCCTCTACTAATGATTTTGGAAGCCACACGTGAAGAATTCTTTGTTTATTCCATTGAAATTTCAAATAGTGGTTATTTTGCTGTGTTTCTATTGGAGGGTTGGTCTGTTCTTGCATCATACTTGCATGCTGAGGTAGCTTATCCTTGTGTACCCATCGTACTCGTGTGTTTGTTCGAGGTGGTATTCTGGTGGTTGATATCCATGTCAGTTTTTTCCTTATAATGTAGATGAGCTGAGAAGAAGTGTCCTCACTTTTTCTCTCGAGTTCAAGTTCTATGGAAGAATTGGTTACTGCAAAACCTCACTACTCGCAGGTAAGTCTAGTTTAGGATACTCAAGAGACACATCCCTGCTTGAACCTTCTTTCCAAACTTCCTTTTGGTCTGCTTCCCTAGGTAAGGTTGTGCTGATGGTTTGGGGTAGCCTAGCTTCCAGAAGACTAAAGACTTTTTATGCCCTACTTTGGCAGATATGTATCCTTGTGTAAGGTGTATGCTAACTTCATTCTCAAAAATCTAGTCTTATGCTAGGATCAGATCTTCAATAAGGTCTTCATTTTTGCATACCAAGAATCTTTGCTCCATAGTGGAATTTTCTAGGTGTAGCGACATTGAGACTTCTCTTAGGCACTTGATGATTTTTCCATCGATTCCTATCATATATGCTTTAATGGTACTCATCATCATTTTGAGGTGAGTGACTAATGAAACTCACATGCAACTGAGTGCCGCTCCTGTGTCAATCAATGCATCCACTAATTGATACTCCGTAGTTATGATTCCTAGGTTTAAGTATGGTTGGAGACTACTATTATTTGTACTTTTTGCATGAACGACTTGGTAGTTTGCCATGGGTACATGTTCCTCTCCTAGTACATATCGTTCATCTCTTTGTCTCCTCCACTCTTTTCACTTCTCGATTCACATCAGAGCTTCAATTCAAGCTTCTTCTTTAATCCTTTCTTCTTCTTTCTTCTCATTTTGTGCTCTTGTGCTAACATTCGGTCCATTAGTGGTTAGTGGTTCCATATACCTCTTAACTCTACAGTCGTTAATGTAGTTGGGAAGTACATCTCCATATAGTGTGGCTAAGTTTACTGCTCCACTAGTTGAGATGCGATTTATCAATAATGGTCTGTATCC